>JASWHV010000003.1:1145000-2345000 GCA_030760725.1 Neostapfia colusana | reverse complement strand
TTTGACACGGAGCCCCTGACCTATGGACTTTATTGTCACTAACTATGGTACTCCCTCTATTCTGATTTATTTGATGAATTTAAATCGGAATAGAGGGAGTATGTTGACATGATCGGATCATTCGAAGGGATCTCCCTGGCTCATCGGCCCTACCATGATATTCAGCGAATACACAATTCAACACCTGTTCTCGGAAAGAAAATAGCTACCGTCTGCCAGAACAGATTCGGCAATTTTGTGCATAGATTGCCTATAACATTGTACTCTTGATCAGAAACAAAACTCAATACTATTCTTTGCACATCTTTTTTTTGCTGACAATAGAGTCTCCGATAATGCGATAAGGTCCTGATCATTGCCATGAGTACAGACAGTGCTTGTCCTGCCTCCATCCGAATCCGTAATGTTACCTCTCATGGATTTTTCAATTCAAGGATCCTTCAGATGGCAGAAAGTTTCGTGTGGTTTGGACCCAACCAGACTGGAGGCCTGGAGGGTAGAAAGTTCGACGATGTTGAGCCGTAGAACTTAGGACCGAGATGAGTTTTTTTTTTCTAGATGGAAAGAGACTTCCATTAAAACTAGAGGCTAACTGAAGATGAGGACCGAGATGAGTTGGCGCCAGGTGCCCCGGCTGTTCCGAGCGTTAAGCCGCATTGGACGGCCTGTTGACTGGGCAAATCCATGACTGGAGCGTGATGGACGGCACGGGCCGTATCGGACAAGACCTGCGCCAAAAGCTCCCCCTCCCCGCGCGGAAAGGGAAAGGCACCAGTCGGATCTTTACTTGCCGGACCAGATGAATGCACCCCCCCCCCCCCATCAGGATGAAAACCTGAACCAGATTCGTGATCGTGGCGTAAATGGCAACACCTAAACACTGTTGCTAATTCACGATTTGCTGACACACATAGCCTCTATGAAGAAAAAAACACACCAACAATCGTACAGAAAGGTTGACCAGAATCGCTGCACACGAGAGACTTCCAAACCACCAATGGTAACCTCGTCTTCAGGCCTCGTAACCAACGCAGCCACGGTTGTCATGCCAGTAGAGTAGAGGCTGCATCGCCGGTCGTGCCCGTCACGTCGTGTCCACTCCCTTGCGCCTCCTCGATCTTCCTCCCTGCCGCTGCCGTCGTCGTCGGATCCAACCATCTCGCGTCTCCTCTGCGTGCGCGCTCCCTCCCCGTCTTTTTGGAGCCTAGTGCCGGGCTCCTTTCCCTCCCCCTGTCCGGATCCGCCTTCCTCCTCTCGCTTCGCGCGTGTACTCTCCTTTTGGTCCGCGCTTGGTATCTGTGCTCGCCTCCCCCTCTTCTTCTTCTTCTTCTTCTTCTTCCTCCTCCTCCTCCCCGTCTCCTCTGCCACGCCCCCCTTTTTGTCCCACGCGCCTCGGCCGCTCCCTGCCGTCGTTCTTGCCGGACGCCGTTGTGGTGCGAGAGGGACGCGTGAGTGGCGATGTCGTCGGCGGTGGAGGCCGTGTCCTGCTCCAGCAACGACATTCCCGCCGGGAAGGAGGAGGCGGCGGCCAAGAACGCGGTGCCCGTCGAGCACGGCGACTGCGTGGTCGTGAACGGCGAGCGTGGCGACGCGCCGCCGCTTCGCCGCAAGGACGTCGTCGACGAGGACGAAGAGGACGAGGAGAAGGTTCCCGAGGTCATCGACCTCGGCCCCAGGGTCAGCATCAAGGACCAGCTCGAGAAGGACAAGGTACGCGCCCGCACCCCATCATCGGACCGGAATCGCTGCAAGCTTCGCGGGCCGATCCCGTTCCTTCAGTCACGAGTCGTCTCAACGCGTTTCTTCTCCTCCTGCTGCTCGCGTTCGCAGGACGACGAGAGCCTGCGGCGGTGGAAGGAGCAGCTCCTCGGCAGCGTGGACTTGAGCTCCGTCGGAGGTAGGCCACTAAAACTCACCACGCGGCTCACCCGTGCTTGCGACCTTGTTTAATGGCGCCGGTGAGCGCCGGCACACGCATCAGTTTCGCGTGCGGGCACCGCCTTACTGCCATGGCCCCATTAGGTGAGCCCGTGAGCCGTTCGTTGCGTTCCGTTGCTACTGCGCCGGCCACGCCGTAACGTACGTGAGGTTCGCTTTACGATATGCCGTAGAAAATAAAAGAGGCCGGCAAAAGCGATTGGCCGTTGGATAAGTCGGCCGGCCGGCAAAAGTGATCGGCCGTTGGAGAAGTCGGCCGGCCGGCAAAAGCGATCGGCCGTTGGATAAGTCGGCCGGCCGGCCACCGGCTTTGCCCGTTTTTTGGTGCCGGTCGTCTCACGTTTGTGAGGAAAGCAGCATAGCTAGGTTGCTTCTTCTTCTTCTTGAAGAATGCCTGGTTTATGTTCTCTCCTGCAACTATGATATTGAACCGAGGGGCCTAGAATTACGGTAGATGCCATGCTAGTGGCTAGTGCCAACAGAATTGTAGTAATTTTTTTACCCAATTGGGGAAATCATCCGGGAATCAGGAACAACAAGCCGTACGTACGTACATTGAAATTTAGAGTACATACATTCAGCTAGCTCTTCCCCGGCTTTTTTTCGGTCAGTTTGTACGTGAGATGCAACCGTCTCAAATCGAACGAAGAAGGCATTAACTAACAGCATGTTACGGGCGAAATTTGAACTCGTGACGCTCGCAGAGACGCTGGAGCCGGACGTGAAGATCATGAGCCTGTCCATCCTGTCGCCCGGGCGGCCGGACATGTCCCTCCCGCTGCGGCCGGTGGAGCCCAACGCCAAGCGCGCGTGGTTCACCCTCAAGGAGGGGTCCCCCTACAGGCTCAAGTTCACCTTCTCCGTCAGCAGCAACATCGTCTCCGGCCTCCGCTACACCAACACCGTATGGAAGACCGGCATCAAAGGTAGGAAGGCGTAAAGATTAAAAAGCACTGAAACAATTCTGATAAAATTCCCCGCAAAATGCCTGTCATTTCTGCGCACGACGATGTCTGATTGCCACCAGATCGCAAGTCGTCGTCGTCTTGATTCCTTTTTTTTTAAAAAAAAAGAAATAAAAAAGGAAAAAACTGAAGAATTGGTCACAGCTCATTGTTTGCTGGTTGTCACGCGGTGTCGCAGTTGACAAGAACAAGGAGATGCTGGGCACGTTCAGCCCCCAGCTGGAGCCCTACACGTACGTGACGCCAGAGGACACCACCCCGTCAGGAATGTTTGCCCGGGGGTCCTACTCTGCCAGGACTAAGGTACGAAACGCTGGCCGAGCTGTGACGTTTCGTCAGGGTGACAAGTGGTAAATAAACGGTAAATTTTCAGAGAGCTCCTAAAGGCTATACTGACACGGGAGGGATGTGTTCCTGCTTTGACAGTTCCTCGACGACGACCGCAAGTGTTACCTGGAGATCAACTACACCTTCGACATCCGCCGGGAGTGGCCGTCGGCAAGCTGATCTTATCGGGCACCACCGATCGCTTGGGACCTTATGTATCATTTTGGATGCAAATACCCTTATGTATCAATTTGGAGTTGTGTTAACGACATAGGGCTCGCTTTCCACTTTCAGCCGCATATAGTAAGACTGATGATCTTCGTTTCTACGAAAATAAAGTGGAATGTTCCAGTTCGGAAAAAAAAAGTTCTGGTGTAGCTAGTTCATGTAGCCACTAGAGCCCCGGGAAATAGAAACAAGTCCATGGCTAAAAAATCGTTTTTCGACGACCGGTAAGATGCAAGTGTTTTCTGCACCGTAGATCTGCACCCCCAATGCACCTCAGATGCAAACGTGCACCTCATATCTACACTACTCATTTTTTTTACAGTTCTACAGCACGTGCACCTCAGCGGTCGCTGATAAAGAAAACCCAGCCCGCAACTGCATCCGGCAACAGGCAGGCAACAGAAAAGGTGACGGGGAGCCCCTCCCCGGCCTGGCCCAGAGACCCGGTTGGCCCGCCACGCTGATCAGGGCCTTGCTTCCCTTTCTGTGCAGTGGGAGCCATTTTTTATTGGACCGGTACTGGCAGACGGACCAGTGAGGCCCATCGCAGACCGAAACGCCTTGCGTCGCTCGCTTGCTCGCGCTAAGAAAACGGGAAACACGTCGCTTCAGGTGAGCAGGGTAAAAGACGTGTGAGCACGTTCAGACGCGGTGACATTCCGCTACGGCGATCGGCGCAAGTACATGTACCGCCACGCCCAGGCGCCTTAGCCAGCTCTGTTCCTTGCACCCCCCCAACTTCCCGTTTTCGGATCCTGGCGATCTGGGATTTTCGGGCGGGGCGATGTGCACCACATCACCCCGGGGCGCGCTGCTAGAACGACAGAGGGAGAGGCAGATTCGACGGAAATCGGCTCCTCCATTTTTGTAAACCGATTCATCGCCGGCTACCTCACCCCGTGAAGTGTTGGTGAGCTGTACGAATAGGTACGCGTGTGCCACTGGACAAGCCACGCCACGCGTGCTTCCGTGATGCGTGGTTCTTTCCAGCAGGGCGGCGAGAGCGACGACGGGGCGACATGTGTGTGTTGGGTCTGTGTCTGTTGGTACTACCCGTACTCGCGCCGATCGGCATATGTTTGAGCTGTGTGCCAAGACGTGTTGAAAATCGAGCGGCGGCGGAGTGACTATAGTAGGTAGCGGCGAGCAGCAACCCGGGCAGTAGGCCGTGGCCGGTGGCGCTTTCGGCAAATCGCGAAAAGGAAAAACGGAAACCAAGACGCGGAGGACGCCGTTCGTGGAGGTGGAGCGGTGGACCGAACCGACGCGCTTGGTCCGGTCGATCTCCTCATGGAGTACTAGAGCTGGAGCCGGCCGGCCGGCCGGTCCCAAGTCCTAACACTGCTTCTGATTTTCTCTAGCTTTAAAGATCGTGTAGCAGCTTTAGGATTTTGTACTTACCATGCCAATCAACCATTCAGCTGGACAAACAAGTGAAACAAGCAAATCAATTCCATGCGTTTGTTTACCTTTTCTAATGGCTCGCTTAACCCCCCGAGTATAAAATCTAAATTCGTCGAAAGAGTGAATGAGCACAGGATAAATAAAATAAAAAACTGTATAAACAAAACAAAAGAAACGTCCTTGCGTCTCCTCTTCGTCGCCACCGCTTCCCCCTTCTCTGGACCCCGCGCCCCCCCAGAAATCTGGAGACCTGGACGCCATTGCGAGAGCCTTTTCCGTCGAGCGCAAGGAAAGCGCGCCGAGGCGGAGGAAGGGCTGCCGTGAACCATTTCGAAAGGTATCTCCTCGCCCGCGCCGCCCCATCCCGTCGGCCGTCGGTGCGGTCGCTCCGTGTCCTCGTTATTTCCGTGGCTTCCTCCGTTGCGCGGGGACCCTTCTGATCTGGGTTCTTCTCCGCAGCCGCTGCGGGCGCGGGTGCGGCCGGGCCGTGGAGGGAGGAGATGTCCGGGTTCGTCGGCGTCGTGGTGTCGGACCCCTCGCTGCAGGGGCAGTTCACGCAGGTCGAGCTCCGATCGCTCAAGGCCAAGGTGACGTCCCGGAGTCCGCGGGCTTCTCCGCTCCTCCTCTCCCACTCTTCCCCGGAAACCGCTGTGGCTCGCGTTCCGATTGGTCGTGGTGTTTGTGTGGTTGCAGTTTCTGTCTCTCAAGAGAGATTCCGGCCATGTCACCACCAAGAATCTGCCGGGGCTGATGAAGAAGCTGAGAGGCCTCAATGAGGTGGTCTCCGAAGAGGAGATCGCTGCCTTCTTGTCGGGGTCGTACCCCGACAGCGACCAGGAGATCGAATTCGAGTCCTTCCTGCGGGTACATCTCGCCGCTTCTCTGAGTTCTTGGATGCTAATGTGGACAGGAATGGAGTGTCATCTTCTATTTGATCTGAGGGAATGTGGACTTGGGTGCTGCTTTTTTTTTCCTGTTTCAGGAATATCTGAATCTGCAGGCCAGGGTGAGTGCCAAGGATGGTGGCGCTGCTGCCGGCGCCGGTGGCAAGACCTCCTTCCTCAAGTCCAGCACTACTACGCTGCTGCACAACCTCAATCAGGCCGAGAAGTCGTCTTACGTGGCCCACATCAATACTTACCTCGGCGAAGACCCATTTCTGAAGAAGTACTTGCCCATAGACCCGTCGGGAAACCAGCTGTTCGATCTCATCAGGGACGGTGTTCTGCTCTGGTGAGATTGCTTTCTCGTATCTGGGATAGAGGGTGGATGTCCCATTTACTCTTATAAATTGAAGTTATCTGAAGCTAGATGGCCTTTCTGATGGTTGTTCATTTACGGATCATTTCCCCAGCAAATTGATCAATGTAGCTGTACCTGGGACCATTGATGAAAGAGCAATAAACAAGAAAAGAGTTCTTAACCCATGGGAGAGGAATGAAAACCACACACTATGCCTCAACTCTGCAAAGGCCATTGGATGCACTGTTGTAAACATTGGTACACAGGATTTGGTGGAGGGAAGAGTATGTTCTGTGCCCCTACTTGAATAATTCGATTCTAGCTTATGCTGCAACGTAACTGTTGTAGAAAAATTAAGAATTTTTAATCATATGACATTCATTCTTTAACTCCCTGTACAGTACTGGCTTATTTTTGGTACCTAATTGTCCTGAATAATTTACTTCTGATCTTTCTATGCTTACTGTCACTAATTGATATGTTTTCCCCTTGTTTTCTTGCCTTTTTGCTGATTTTTAGATGTACCCTTCTTGTATGTGCTAGTTCCTTTTCTTATATATGTTTTAGTTTCCTTCTCCGTGGAACTTAAAGTGTACTATTGATTATTTGTTTTGATTCAAGCAAGTAATTGTAAGATGAAGTTTTAACTTACACGAACATATATTTTTTCGTGCAGCCTCATTTAGTTCTTGGGTTGATATCTCAAATCATCAAGGTAAATATTGAACTGAGCATTTATTTAAGGCACAGACGGATTATCCTTAAATGAGGTTCGTCTTATAAATAATTGTTTGTACATATTTTCAGATCCAACTTTTGGCTGATCTGAACCTCAAGAAGACACCACAGCTGGTGGAATTGTTTGATGACAGCAGGGTAACTACAGGCATTTTTTTCATTCTATATTTTCTTTTGCAGCATGTTTTCTTATAACAGATCTCATTTTTCTGCTTATTGTGCAGGATATTGATGAGGTTTTGAGTTTATCGCCAGAAAAGATGCTACTTAAGTGGATGAACCATCATCTAAAGAAAGCTGGTTACAAGAAAACTGTTAGCAATTTCTCATCAGATGTTAAGGTGCATATGGGCAACAAAAATGTCCTAAAATTTGTTATGACTTTTGATATGTGGATAGATACTACCTGGTATATCTTGTTGCTGCACTTAAGTTATACTGATAAACTAAAGCTGGTTTTAGGACCACTTTGTTGTACTGTATCCTCAGTGGATGCAATTATCACTGTAGTGACAGACCATACTTGATCTGTCAAAATTGCTTTCTTTGTAATGCTCCAGCTCTTGTGCTTGCTCTGTTCAATCTTGATGGTCATACATGTTAGTTCTGTACAGGATGGTGAAGCCTATGCTTACCTTCTGAAAGCGCTTGCTCCTGAGCATTCCCCTGAAGCTACACTGGACTCTAAGGATCCGAGTGAAAGGGCAAAACGGGTACTTGAACAAGCAGAGAAGTTGGACTGTAAACGATACCTAACCCCGAAGGATATCACCGAGGGCTCTGCCAATTTGAATCTTGCATTTGTTGCACAAATATTTCAACATAGGTAAATACGACTTCCTCTGTTTCCAAGAAAAGCACTAACACTTCCATAATGTGACTTACCAAAGTAACATGTGTTGTTTCCCACGTCCTGCTGTGTTATGTGGTTTAATAGATATAAGCACCAATGATTTGATACATTGTCATCTGATGATCACATGGATTGCTACTGTCCTGATTCTGCAGAAATGGTCTAACTAGTGACATCAAACAAGTTACACTTACACAGACAGCAACACACGATGATGTTCTATTGTCTAGAGAAGAAAGGGCCTTTCGTATGTGGATCAACAGTCTTGGTGTGGAATCATATGTGAACAATGTTTTCGAAGATGTTCGCAATGGGTAATAATATATTTGAAAGATGATAATTTGTTTTTCTCTGGATAAATTAGTAAGTAATTTATATTTTTCTGCAGCTGGGTACTTCTTGAGGTTCTTGACAAGGTCTCTCCAGGATCTGTCAACTGGAAGCTGGCTTCAAAACCTCCGATCAAACTGCCATTTAGGAAACTGGAGAATTGCAATCAAGTTGTGAAAATTGGGAAGCAGTTAAAATTTTCTCTCGTAAATTTAGCTGGGAATGATATTGTTCAGGGAAACAAGAAACTGATCGTTGGTGAGTCTGGCATCACACAGTAGGGGGTCTCCGCTACTGGTTTTCCCTTAACAGTTTCCTAAGAAAACTGTCTGCCTGCATTTATTAAAGCGTCACTAGTGGATAGTGCCCTTAATAACTTGTTTGTGGCAGCATATAATTCAATCTTTTTGTTCCGTCTTTCAGCACTTCTGTGGCAGTTGATGAGATTCAATATCCTTCAGCTGCTGAACAAATTGAGGTACCACGCCCAAGGGTCAGAAGGAAAAGAAATAACCGATGCTGATATACTTAAATGGGCCAACAACAAAGTGAAAGCTTCAGGGAGAACTTCCCAAATGGAAAGTTTCAAGGTGCTTAACTTTCCATGGCCTTAAGTTTTATGTTCTCGTCAGAAAACTTCACTTGCTTACTTTCCTACTTTCCCCTTCAGGACAAGAGCTTATCAAATGGATTGTTCTTCCTTGAACTTCTTAGTGCTGTACAGCCAAGGGTTGTGAACTGGAAAGTTGTTACAAAGGGGGAAGAAGGTTTGTCCTGGTTTCCCACTAATCAATTTTGGTTTCTTCAGTGACAACAAAACTGAATCATAACATTGGCTGATCTACGAATCGTTTTTATTTTTGTAGATGAGGAGAAGAAGCTGAATGCTACCTACATCATTAGTGTTGCAAGGAAGCTTGGATGCTCTGTGTTTCTGCTACCAGAGGACATTATAGAGGTAAGAGGCATTGGAATTAAATATGAAACTGCATGTAGTTTTGCGACAAAAAATGAAGTAAAGTTCATTCTCAGCCACAATCAGAAGATGCCATGTTAAGTTATGGGCTCACATTCTTATGGTCTTGTAATGGTTTAACAGGTGAATCAAAAGATGATCCTAACACTTACTGCAAGCATTATGTATTGGAGCCTACAAAAACAGCCACAATCACTGTCTGAAATGCCAGAACAATCAGAGCCATCCAGTATGACTTCAGATGCAGCCTCTGATATTGCTTCGGAGGATGCTGCTTCAACAGCAGCACCATCTGAGGGAGAAGAGGTGAATTCGCTCTCTGATAGCATATCCAATTTGACGATGGATGATGCTACTTCGAACACCCAACTTGCTGAAAATGGGAACGATATGGCAGGATCCTGATAGTTACGCAGCCGTGGTTCTTTCTCCACAGTGCCGTGTTTTATACAGGGGATAGTGTTTTCATGGTGCCCAAAGTCGTCGCTGCCAGAAGTGATTTTTTTGCAACTTCTGTTTCCTGTGTATGATAGCTTGATATAGGTACAAAAATACAGATGGGTATAGGTGTTCATTGAATTTCTTGGATCATTTGATAAAATTAAAAAAAATATGTCTGGGTATTTTCTGTACTCCTGGTTCACTCCCATTCAAACCTGTACTCCGTACCTTTTCGTTCAATTTTTTCATGTTCTTTGTGGACGAGCTTATGTACGTGGCCATTTTCTTTTGTTTCTATTCTGAATCATGCGATATGCATAAGGTACTAAAAAGAAAAAAAGCTTTGTCCAGGAGATCTTCATGCTATTTTTGTGTTCTTTGCATGCGATTCGCACTGTTAAAAGATTAGGAATACACGGTTTGTTATCATCCAGGAGCCGAAGTACGCAACTACATCCATCCCTGTTTTCCAATTTTAATGACGGTTTCCTCATGCAAACGACACTGCACGCGCAGCACTTTCATGCATGTTAGAATTACCTGCTTTTCCTCTCAGGAAGCTTTTACCTGGGAGCATGATAACGTGATGACTTGTGTATCTTACAATGACCCTGTTAGTCCTCGGTGCGGTTAACCGCAAACCAAACTGAATCACACCAAATAAACAGTAATTTACGGTTAAATTGATTATCGGTTTGGTTTTTAGTTTTGCATTGTTGGGTGACCGGTGCGGTTTTAGACTGGTGTTAACTGAACCACTGAAATAACCAAAGCAATCAGCTAATTATCTTTTATGTAAGTATTATGCATGAGAACTAAAAAAGAAAGGGCAGCCCGGTGCATGTAGCTCCCGCTTGCGCAGGGTCCGGGGAAGGGTCCGACCCATTTGGGTCTTTTGTACGCAGCCTTTCCCTGCATTTCTGCAAGAGGCTGTTTCCAGGACTCGAACCCGTGACCTCATGGTCACAAGGCAACAGCTTTACCGCTGCGCCAAGGCCCCCCTTCATGAGAACTGATATTAACATTATGTTTGTAATATTATTTGTGTGAGATTATGACTGTGATGTGAGACTATGTTTCTCATCAATTACTTGTGCCAAACCATGTTATTTCACTTGATGGAAGTATCCATGTGTTTCTGCATCGAATTAATCGCAATCGAACTATGTAGTTTTGAACCTTTTCTTTTTTTTTTCTAAGAAAAATATGATCAGTTGAAAATTCTCAATAACCAAAGTTTCTATCAACCAAATTATCCTAAAATTATAAACTGAATTAACCGATCGTTCATGCCTAACCATGCTTTACAGCAGGGTAGATAAATTCACACAAGACCGGGCTGACCCTTGTGAAGCCTTATGGATGGCTCCCTGCCGTTGCTCAGTTAGTACATAGCTGCTTGCTCCCTAAGCTGGGACTCCACTGCATCTCTCTCTCTCTCTCTCTCTCTCACACACACACACAGACACTCCCACACGCACACAAAAAGCTTCCCCTTCGCAATGTCGAGGCATTATGCGAGTCACGCAGGATGCTACTGCTCCATTCGTCTTCGCCATTGCTGGCTCCGCCTTTCGGCCTACACGGAGTAGAGGAGAAAGATAGCGGCGTCGCGATGCGGCGGCGGCGGCGGCGGCGAAGGAGTGGATCCGTTCTACAAGTATTGGCGGCGTGGCATACAAGGGCGGGCCAGGCAATCGATTTCCTCCGTACAGTAGCTTCTCTTCCTTGTTTAAATTTGATGCTCTCGTTTAGCTTTGCTTTCGCGCGGCGGCATCACGTTGCTGGCTCTGCTCTGCAGAGGGCTGTGAGTAATCTCGATCGCAGGTTTTTCGGATGATGGGTTGGTTGCCTTGCTCTCTATCCATTTGCCTCCTTGTGAGCCGTGACGATTTTCCTGCTGGTTGCGCCTACCTTATGTTTGGATCCCCTGACCTCACGCAGCTGATCTCCGTTGCATGATGTTATGATGACCAAGATAAGTCCTGTGCATTTTTTTTCATTCGCGTGATAGCCCTTTTTCTCAGCCCGTCTCCTTGGAATGGATGGCGCGTACTGTTGATGATAAGAGGATAGACGCCAATGAACAACTTTGCAGATGAGGAAAACTCCTCCTCCTTGGTTTGTTTTTTGTTTGTTTGTTTGTTTCACAACGACACAATGACAGCAAGGAACATGGCATCGCCGCATGATACCAAAACCTTCAATCAGCAAATTGCTCACACACAGCGTGTCTATTTGGCCTATCGGACATGCATGCCTGCCTGGACCAGTTGTTCTGTTCTGTATTCACCGCGTGGTGAGGTTGCCCTTGTTTCATGCCCCTGCCGAATTAGTTGATACCGAAAATGTAGATCCCAGAACTTGCCATTTGTTTTTTTATTTTAGCCCTTTGTATGTAATATTTCAATAATAACCTGACGGAAAACTATTTTTTCAAGTTCTGACTCATTTGGGCACTCTAAAACAGTTGGCACAATATATGAATTGTATCATACTAAGGAGTCTCACGTAAATAGAATGTCACCTCAGAAGGAAGGTTGGTAGACCGGGTTGACAGAGAGGGTGGTTACCAGTGGACATAAAAATCGAATAAAATAGAAACCTGAACTCGGAAACCCAAAAAACCTGAATACTGAAACACGGAATCGTTTTCCGGTTACGAATTGTTGAAATCCAAACTTTTTTTCTAAAAGTTTTCGGATTACATCATGCAGTATCCCACTTTCCGAAATACACGATCCAACAAACCAACGTGAAGTCGCACATGCACTCACACAACCTCCCTGGCAGCCTGGCCCGATTCCACAACACCGAACCATAATCCTAGCCGCCCACGCCCACGCGTCGTCTCGCCCTTAGCCCCTGCCCTACAGACAGTCTCTCTCGCCCTCCGAGGCTCAGACGCAGTGAGCTCCGGCGGTGTCGGCGGCGCTAGCCGGTCCATGGCAAGAGGAAGAAGAATAGTTTAGTTTTCTTAATTATAATATGTTAATTTATAAGAATTATGTTATTTATAAAATAAGCAATCAAAATGACTTTGTTAATTGTAAAGATTAACCATTAATAACAACGATTCACTGTTAATTAGGGACGTCGGAAATTTAGGCTAATTTCAGTTGACTAAAATTTATACTAATTTCAATTGACTGAAATTTAGACAGGCCATTATTTGTTCCTCTGTTAGCATATCTATATTAATGGTAGATCTTTTATTTTTATTTTAGACGTGCATGCACTTAAAAAAACATATCCTTGAGTCGGGAGCGGCGTGAAGGTGAACAAAGCGCGATGGCCACCGAAAGAAGAAGGCAGTCGCAAAAAAGCACATCCTGCCCTCTGCCAAAGGAACAGGCGGCGCCGTGGACCACGAGTGCAACTGCACTCTGCAGACTCCAGAGGCCAAGCACAACTGCGCAAGCAGCAGAGCACCCTCTCCTTTAGCTCGTTGATCCAAAGCAACCTTCATCGCTCCGAGCTGCCCCCATGGGGGGCTCGTACCACTACACCTCCACCTCGCAATTCGTCTTCGCCGCCGTCGATTCCAACCCCAAGCCCGCCGCCCACAGACACCACAAGACCACCGTACAAATCCCCATCACGTCCCCTTCGGAAGAGGCTCCGGAGAGACCGCCGGACGCGGCGGCGGCCGCCAAGATCCAGGCGGCCTTCCGCGGCCACCTGGTCCGGCGGCACGTCGCGGCCGTCCGCTCGGCCGACGCCGAGGCGACACGGCTCGAGCGTCTGCTCCGGCGGCAGGAGACCGTGGACGCCGTCCGCGGCGACGAGCGCGAGCGGGCCCGGTTCTCGGAGGCGCTCATGGCCGCGCTGCTCCGGCTGGACGCCGTGCCCGGGTACTACCCGGCCGTGCGGGACGCGCGGCGCGCCGTGAGCCGCCGCGTGGTCGGCCTGCAGGAGGTGTTCGACGCCGTGGTCGCGGCGCCCGAGGCGCAGACGTGCGGGGTCCCCGCGAGCCTGGAGCAGGTTCTCGAAGGGATCTGGGGCGCCGGGGAGCTGACGGCGACGGCCGCGGTGCAGGACGGGAGGCGCGGATCGTGCTGGGAAAGGTTTTTTTTGGGGGGGGGGGGGGCGTAGCGACTAGCGAGTAGAAGAGTGGCTAGTGCGTGAGCCGTACACGAGAGTGATCGGACTGTAATAACTACGTGTATTTCGTGGATTTATACCATGGTCCGGTGATATATACTTACGTGAAAAAGAACACATTCATAACTTTTTCTATAAATCCAATAACATAAGTACGTATATTACCCTTCTTTGAACAAATTTTAGATAAATACTTTATCATCTTAAGAGTGATTACCAGTGATCTAAGGATTTGGTGAATGCTAATCCGTGTCCGCGTGTTTCAAAAGAAAAAAATGATCTAAGGATCTAAGAATTCTAAATTTTTCATCGAGGAAATGAATTGATGACGATTGCGTTACGTCGACATGCAATTGCGACCGCCGACGGAGTCCATGGTCGTATACGTAGCAGCCCAGCAGCGTACCCGGCCCAGTGTCTTCTCGACCGAACGACCCAGCTAACCAAAGCCGTACCTTTGACTCCCCGTCCTGGTCGTCACATCCTCGCCGTCCATCACGCCGGACCCCGGGCCCACCCAGCAACCCAACCCCAAGAGGCCGAGACCACCGCTCATAAAACCGGGCCACCGGGGAAAGGAAAAGAAAAAAAAAAACTCCCCGTGCTCCGCCTCTGTTCTAGTACTACTCGCGACACCTGCGACTAATCCCCCTCGCCCCCCTCGTCTCCTCGCCTCCGCTTCGCGCATCTCACCGCCATCTCACTCCCTCCTTTCCCGTCCCGCTTCTAATTGAAACCGGGGGGGCGTTTGAATTCCCCGCGGCTCGCGCGTTCAGCGCCCTCCGGGACCTCCTGGGGACGCCGCCGGCCGGCCCCGGTTTTACCCCCTAGGGTTTCGCGTCCCCCCTCGATCATGGGGGACGTCCCCGCCGCCGCGTCGTCGTCGTCGTCGCTCGCGGAGAAGCGGCGCCGCGGAGGCGACGACGACGGGCTGAGGCGGGTGGCGGAGATCGTGATGGTGCTCGCCGCCGCCGGGGAGATGCGGGGCGGGAGGGAGCCAACGGCGGCGGAGCGGGCGCTCGCGGCGGAGGCGCGGGAGAGGCTCACTGCCGCCATCGCCGACGGGCCAGTGCGGCCCAAGGATCTGTTCTCCGTGGAGGCCGTGCGCGCGGTCGTCGAGGATCTCGGCCTCAACCGTGCGAAAGACCCCGCCACAATGGGGTTCCGGCCGCCCAAGGCCTCCATTGCCGATAGGCTCATGCTTACTAAGCGCAAGGTTTGATATTATTCCAGTCTCGCTTAAGCTATTTTAACAAATTTTCGGTGAAGCAATACTAGTGGCGTAGACTTTAGCAACTTCTGCTGATAATAGCGATGCGAGAATCTTTATCATATCATTTGAAACATCTGAGTTAGTTACTTACTATGGCCCTGCTGCTTTGATAGCTCAAGCCCCAATATAACATTTGATCGTTACGCTATTGAAATTGTATATCAGCATGCTCCGATATTCTTGTTCTCGTTAGAATGTTCTTTTGTCTTGGCAGAGTTGCTGCCTACTAAGGTTAATTTACTTTCCATGCACACACTTATAGTAAATGTGAATCATTGCATAACTTGGTATTGTTGAATCAGTATGTCTGGAAGGAGATTATTCAGGATTTGCCATCCTTTGTCTTTTAGCTATTTATCATCCTTAAGAGCGATCTACATAATTTGCCATCCTTTGTCTTTAGCGATCTACATAATTTGCCATCCTTACTGGATTTTGTTTAAAATTTGCCATCCTAGTGCCAATTAGGCGTGCCAAATCACACATTTCATTTTGATGGCATGGCAGTCCCTAGTATAATAACATTTGTACCCTTGAAAGCAGTAACCTTATCATGTTTCCAGTTTTTTGCCTTGCGCACAAACCCATCGAGCAGAGCAGGTCTTCTCGTTTCTCATCCCATCTGGTTCCTCTCTGCTCAGCGCCGCCTCCGCCTCCCCTTGGATAGAGAAAAAAGACGAAGCTCGCCGATGGGTGTAGCTTAATTTCATGTCGTTCTTTAAAATACAGTGTTTAAAAAAGGGTCCTAGGCAGCCGTTTAAGCGCCGCCTGGGCACTGAGCGTTACCAACCGCTTTGCTTTTGCCTGAGTGTCCGTGTTAAATGGCTAGACCGCTTCGGTCTGCTTTTTTACGCTTCAATTCGCTTAATTCCGCTTCATATTGTTGTAAATGGAGTTTAGACAAGGAAAATGATGTGGCATGTTGCATGTTTAGTGCATTTTTATTCGATTACAAATAGCACGTAGGCAACAAAGTACCCAAGTGTTCATTTCTATTCAGTTACACATAGCACATACTAGTGCATATTATTTTAAAAAATACATATATATTATATATATTTACCTCTGTTTTTTCATTTTTGTGAAACGTCTAGAAACACCTAGGCGGCCTAGGCTCTAGGCAGAGCTCCTCCGATTGCTTTTCTCTACCGTTTTTTTAAATACTTAAAATACGTAATGGTGGGTTATGATAATTAGTATTCATGAATATCCATTGTGTGTTATGTCAAGTCTGTTGCGCTGGCTGGCCTCAGCAACACTGAGTAAACACATGCTGGTGTACCGAGCACATTGCCTACAACGACGACTTTCCTTGTTGATTGTACTGGGAGCTCAAAACAAGCATCTACGGGAGATCAGCGTGACTAGTAAATACACTACTTCTTCCATTCCATGAAACCTCTTGCCCATCACATCGCACGTCCAGCAGCCCAATCTCCACATCCACCAGCAGCCGACTATCCTTGTCCTTCCACCCGATCAGCACCTGTTGAACCTCAAGGGCAATTTAGTAATTCTAGGGAGATGCTCAGGGGCACAAATGCCATTATACTATGGGCTGTCACGTCATCAAAATGGAAAGTGTGATTTGACGTCTAATTGGCACTAGGATGGCAAATTTTGAACAGAATCCTGTAAGAATGGCAACTTATGGAGGTCACTCGTAAGGATGATAAATGACTAAGAGGCATTCATAAGGATGACAAATCCTGAATAATCCCGTTTGGAAATTACATGTCACTATGCCAGCATCAACCTGTGCTCGTTGGACTTTACAATTTCTTTGTGTGGGTCTATTTGAAATCATTTATTGTTTTGATCATGTTTGTTATCAGCACTGTTATGTTTTGTGAGGGTTTTCAGTTACAGTTTGTCCTTATGTTTTACATGAAAATTAATTGCCGATGGTGACTTGTGTATATAAACCAACTGACAGTTTTGCAAACCATATTCTATTTTCAGATGGAAGAAGTCAAGGAAGCTCCAGAGCAGCCCATTAGCACACCTCAACCAGTTGTTTCAAATGGAATGTCTGAGTTCCAAGGATTGCACGGGGCTTCCAAGTTTGGTGTTGGAGTTCCTAGGAACCCAACAGCTAGTGCCTCATTGGATTCTGCATCCCTAGTTACCTTGAAACCAGCAGGATCATCTCTTGTAAAACCAGTTACCAACTCAGCTGTTGCTCTGCCCCATACTGGTGCTGCGCACCTTAAATTGGAAAAAGATGTTAATGGTCCTCTGAATTTAGCACACATTGGAGGTATTGCTCAATGTTCCTTCCTGCTGCATCAACTCATGGTTATCTTTATTTTCCTCACATCTACTCTTAGCATAGCAGGAACAAATGTTTCTTATTTAAGCTCATCATCAACAACAACAACCAAGCCTTTATCCCAAGCATTTAAGCTCATCATGGATGTAAATTCTTTGGTACCGCACTGTGCTTATATGCAATGGTCCTAAGTTCTGTAACCTATTGAAAGTTACATCTACTCGCTTTTTACTCATTGTCGAGGAGTCCCCAAAGCGTAGAGACCTAAAATGCAGCACTTATATGAGTGCCAGTATTCCTAATATAGAATTCAAGTATTTTTTAATATAAAATTGCATTTTTTCCCTGTGCATCCATAATTTGATGCAGTTAAGCTTACATGCAATATTGTTATTTGTTACTTTCCCTGCCATTTTTAATGGAAATTAACATGTCTATGCTTGAATATAAAATTGATTTGTCTCCTTTTTATTATCCGGGCTCAGAAACTAATTCATCTGTTTTGACTGCTGCTGCAGCAAACATTGTCCATTCAACAAAATCAACTTTGGGCGCCTCTGCTAGTCCCAATATAAATGCTGTGCAGAGTTCCAATCAAGTAGCAAAAAATCAGGACACAAGGCCAGTGGTAATTCAAGCTGCGACAAGTAATCCTGTTACGGAGCTTCATGCTACACTAGGAGGGGCATATGTTCCAACAAAATATCCATTTGTACACCACAATGCTATTGCAAAGATTGTCCAACAAATTCTGCAACAACCTGTGAACCATCCTAGCTGGACTTTACCCTCAGTTGAGTTCATGCATTCTCGCTTTTGCTGTCAAATTTGCAAAGTGGTCATCTCAGATGCGGATAGTTTGCTTGTTTGTGATGCTTGTGAGAGGGGTGCACACTTGATTTGCCTTCAGAACTATGGTAGTAAGGGGGTTCCTAAAGCTGAGTGGCATTGTTCAGTATGCCTAACTCAGAGTAAGGGCAAGCCACTGCCACCAAAATACGGCAAAGTTACAAGAACTGCTGTTGCATCAAAGGTCGCACCTCCTGTCAATGGAGCACAGTTCTCCTTGCAGGGATCAGCAGAAACCAAAGCCACAAAGGAAAGTCGTCAAAAATTGTCTGCAAATGGAAATCCTACAAGGTCAATCTCTACACAAGCTGGCGGTAGTATTCAAAACAGTAATGTATTGGCCCTGAGTGCTACAACAGCTGGTTCACAATTGCAGTTAGTTTCGACCTTAAGACCTTCAGCCGGAGATGCTGTTAAATCTGAAGCCTCTAATGAAAAAGAAGGAACTGGGCAACCATGCAATAGTATGATACCAAACAGAATGAACTCTCCTCCTAGTAAAAGATTGAGAAGCGATTCCTCTTTGAACTCTGTGGAATCAGCAAACGATATAATGCATGGTAAGAAAACTAAAGAAGTCTCTGTGGTAAAATGTGCAGATAATTCTTCATCTGATGGTGTAACAAATTTTAAGTCAGAAGATCATAATCCTGTTTCGAGCAGAGATGAGGAAATGGTTGATCATAGCGGGATACAAATGGAACAAACTAGGACTGTTGCCACAGAAGGAAAAATGAAATATGTGGGGACTACTACCGACACTGGAACGTCAACGACAGATCAAGACACCAGCTCTGCTACTGAAGAAAAGCATCAGAGTGAAGCAACATCTGAGGCACACACAATCAGGGATGTGGAGATGAGTGTCCCTTCTGAAAAGCCAATATGCCAAAGGAGCAATGTTGCTATTGAAGAAAAGCTCAAGACTGATGTAGCCTCTGAGCCACCAATAGATCAAAGCAACAATCTTGCTAATGAAGAAAAGCCCTCTGAGCAAACCTCTTCACTAAATGATGGTATAATACCAAGAAATCAAAGTGAGCATGCAAAGGTGTTAAATGGAAATGGACTAAAAGAATCTCCCTGTGGAGATAAAAATAAATCCGACTGTAATGCAGGCTCCGATCATAGTAGTATCCAAACAGTTGTGCCAAATGGTGTCTTACATCCTAAGGATGAAAAGTTATGTGTTAGTGAAAACGAAGTTGTTTGTGTCAGCGCCCAAGCAAAAGTGCAAGCCAAGTAAACTCAGTTGTAGTTTGCACACAATTCTCTCTTGCAGGTGTGTTTCTAATTGAACCAGTTGTTACAAATCTATTATGTTAGATACAATCTATGATTCTTGTAGTTACAATTCATGATCCTTGTGACCTTTGGTTTAGAGTGCCATTTGTAGCTTATCCCAGTGCCCAAAACGATAACCTTTTTGAACTTCTGCGGTTAAGCAAGCATGCTCATGAGTGCCCTGCTTTTTTTGAGTAATTTTTTGCTTTATCCCATCCCCCCACACACACACACACTAGTGTTAAGCCCTCTCATTCTAGTGTGTTTCTAATTGAACCAATTGCTTTTTCTGATGGTCAATTTGCTTTAATCTTTAACAGATGGAAGCATGAAGAGTGTATCATTTGTTGCAGCATCTGTGATTAACTGTGCTCTCTACATTCTCTTGGATTTAAGTTCAGGCGCTAATTATTTTTATCTGGAGGTTTGTACCTTAGGCAGTTTTTGAATCCCTCCTTTTGCGTGCTTATCTCTGATGCTGTAATTAGATGGGTCTATCTGAGTAAGGACTGGATTGTTGTGTCAGGAAATGGTATTTGTCTTCAGAATCACGTCAGGTGAAGTGGTAACACCTTCGTGCTTACCTGGAAACACCCGCGAATCTTGCGAGTTGACCGCTGGAATCTTATTTTCATCCAGAGTTGTCGAGCTATCCTGACAAGTGCTTTCTTTTTCTCAATTTATGATGTCTCTGTTATAAAAGAACCTCAAGGCATCATTTTCCCCAAAAAGAGAAAAATAAAAAAGGACTTACTACATCGGGATGGACGCAAACGGTGCCGGGCCGTGCAGCTTGAGGTGCCTAGACCTAGCTGGACGCAATGGAAAACTACCGCTGTTACATTGGATGCTGGTAGCTTAGTTCGTGCGCCAATAGTTACCAAAACTTCCATAAATAAAACTGTTATGTGATTCTTGCATACGGCCTCATAAGATTTTTTTTGGGTGACTCGCGTGCAAATAAATTCACTGCAAAATAATTATGTCTTGGAGACATGACAGTAGATGGTGCTTTGAGACACATTATTACTTAAAGGAATACTCCCTTGTTTTTATATATGATACTAGATAGTTGAAACTAAACCATCAAATATTATTTGCAGCTATAAAAATCGGAGGGAGCAGTAAGTTTGACAGCCGGCCGCTTTGTCGGGCTAAATTTTGCGAATCAAATCATCCGTGTGTGGATGAGAGCAGGAGGATATTCAGTTCGTATAATAGGGGGAGATTGCGGATGGGCTCGTGGCCCACAAGGGAGCATCCAAGTCGATGGGGATGATCCCCCGTCGCGCACCTGTGGCCTCCTGAAGGCAGTGCCAAACGTGTCATATATCTAAAAATAAAAGGATAATTGTGTTTCAACTTTTTCTGTCATGAGGAAAAGGAAGCAGCTAGAAACTTCAACTTTTGCTGTAGGTTCATCAAAGAAAACTGCAAGCGTGTATGTCGGTAGCCTCAAGACCGGGTACCCGCGTGTATGAGTAAAAGAAGATATATGGCAGCACGTATGTAGAAGACAGAAAACTAGCCTGCAGGCTAGGCCCAACCGCCAGCTAGGGAGCACTCATGAGAAGGCGCGTGGCCTCGGGTCCGACCACCCACTAAGGAGAGCTCTGAGGCTGTCACGTGTCCTCACGCCTTGATCCTGACTACTAGCCGAGGGTGGCTTCGGAGCCACCACGTGTTCCAGTGGTGCCGTACCCAATCTGCCGCCAGGGAAGGCTCCGGCGCTGCCACGTGTCTAGAATATTCGAGCCACACCCCCCGCCAGAGAGAGCTCCGGAGATGCCACGTGTCCTGCGGCTCCGGGTCCGAGCTCGAGCATGGGAGGGCTCCGGTGGTGCCACGTGTCAAACGACTCCGGACCCCTCACTACTCCACAAGGCTGCCCTAATAGGGATACGTGTCCCAGTGGCCAGCCGCCCGGACGCCGCGCCGACGAGCAACAGTCAGATGGCTAAGGAGTAAAGAGGAAGATATGCTGTCAGACCGTGCATTCAGGGTTTGCGCCTTCCTCAGAAGCCTGGCTCGCGGCGCATGCCCCCGTCCTCCGCCTGCTCACCATTACGGTGATAAGACAGGGCGGTGAGGTGTGACGACGCAACAGTGCCGTCCAGAGGCACTGAGCCGCCCAGCGGAGCGAGGAGACGCGGTGACAAGACGGGTACTTCATCATCACCTGCTACCCCGGTCAAAGGGGCACTGCGGGACAAGCGACAATACGTATAGCTGTAAATGCCTAGCTCATGTATAGGGCACAGATAGCCGCGGGGCCACCTGTCGGGCCTCGGGCCACATTGTAACTACCCCCGTCTTGGGCTATAAAAGGATCGGGGCAGCCTCCGGGCAAAGGGTTCCCACTTAGGTTCGCAACCAACTAACTCACTCTCTCACACACTCATACGCACAAGCAATACAAGCACTCCCGTGGACGTAGGGTATTACGCTCCGGCGGCCCGAACCACGTAAATCCTCGTGTTTCTCTCGCCATTGTGCTCTGACATTCGAGATCCACTAGCCCTCCCGAAAAAAGAATCTCCACGGACTGCTTCCGAACAGACCGGGGAAGTGTCGTAGCGAACACTTCGACAATGTACTTTGAAGATATTTTCATTGCCTCTGTTTGTACCATGAACTTGCTGATTTTTTTTATTGCAGGTTCGTAAAAGAGAACAGTGGGGTCCTGCAACTGAAGAACATTCGAGAGCCGCCACCATCTTCCAAGTCATGTGGACTGCTTGTTGTTAAGACATCTTGTATGAACTCTGTTAAGCGCACTACTTTACTCCAGAAAAGTGATTTTGTTGTTATCACATTGTCATGCGAACTGCCTGTATAATATGTGAATTGGTCATTTGAACTTGCAACAAGGCAGTTGAATGATCTATGTCAAATTTTATTTCCGAGTTCTCTAGTCGCAACGAGAAGATTCTTTTGTTTTTTTCTGAATGCAAGCTCAGGGGCGCGTATTCTTCCATTGCAATTTTACACATTACCACAGCGTCTTATTTTACCAGTAGCCATACAACAGTCGACAAAACAAAACCGCTGCCCAAGCTAAAATGCATTGCTACGAGCGTGGACGGCTTGCGTGGCCAGTGAAGGGGGCGCCGCCGACGGCAAGGCTCGGGCCTGTTTGCCACAGCTTTGAAACAGCTTCTTCACAAAAATAAGTTGATGTGTTCCAAACAATCAGTTTCTACAGCAACTTTTTAATTTAGCTGCTTCTCATAATGAACAAAAGCAAGATATAAGTTTAACCTGTTCTCTACAAGCTTTACAGACAAATATTTTTTTAGTAAGTTTAAATTGTGCCAAACAGGCACTCACCACTTAAGTAGTGTCATGCTTGTTAGATATTTAGCCATTTTACGGTACATTTTAATTCCAAAAGTAATAAAGATAATCATGATATAATTGAAAATAAGCAATATTATGGCTTCATAAGGATTGTTTGTGTTCACGCTTAATCTGTATAGGAACAGAAATAACACAACAAATGAATGTGAGAGCATCAGGTTGTACCCTGAGGCAGAACCAGTGTCGGAGGCACCGGCGGTGCCGTTCCCAACAGTTGACATGTTGAGCTGTTTGAAGTAGTCGATCGTTAGTTGAGGCAGGAAGACTGGAAGCAGTGAAGTCCCACGAACGTCCTTCACCAGGTAGTAGTCGTTCGTACAAGCGAGCAGTCGCGCAGAGTTGCGCTTCCCAAAAACTTGATCGTCCGCCTACCCGTGCAAATATCGCAGCTAGACGAAGTTTCGGAGGCCTGCTCTCGCAAGTTCTGTGCGCGCAGAGACTTGCGATGGGAATGCAGAGTGCGCAGCGATAGTAGTGAAGTGTGTATTCCAGGGTAAATGAGGAGCGCCTTATATAGTCTGAGCCATACTGAATCAGCTTTATTGCGCGAGATTAATTCTCTGTTTTAATACGTCAGTTATTAGTAACGTCTGTTTTAATACGTCGGTTACTAATAATGTTTGTATTTAATTCACCGTCATAATTGAATTGATTCAATTCTCAGAAACGGTAAAAATATTTAACTCGGCGCAATAAGAATGATGCAGCAATTTCTCTACACACGCACACGTCGCTCGTCGCAAGTCACAAGTCACGCGATTTTCTCACGAGAAAATGCGCGTGACGCGTGCGCGTGATGCGTGCGCGTCGCGCACGGCTCGGCGCGCGTGTGGCACTCCCCTATCTTCTTTCCAACTTCTCAAATAGAGGGGAATAGTTCACCTATTTAAGTTGGTCAGAATCCTCTTCAACTACCCATGTGGGACTAAATAATTTAGTCACATAGCATTAATGTGGGCCTTAAAATTAATAGGATTAATTTGGGTAATCAATGGGCCCAGCCCAAATTATTCCAACAATCCCCACCAATTTTAAGACACACAAAATACTCTCAATTCCACTACTATTTTGATATACCAGAGTTTCGATGCAGACTGTTAAGTTGAACATCCATCTAGAACAAAGGCTACACTTTGTCTACAACTGATCAATGGACTATGCCTTGAATTGACAGTCTTGTGCAAACAAGTTTTACCGAAGTTCTTTTCTGGTACTAGGCTGCTAAGGCACTCCCGCGGTTCGGAGCATATAAGTCATACTCCAGTTCTTTCATGAGCATCTAGAGACTACCCAAATCTCATAGACTACGACTAGTAGTCGAACTCATATAGGTGTAATTCTTATAAGATGTTCTGTAGGACAACATCTTTGCTTAATTAAGCCACACGAATCACATTAAGTCAAAAGCCAACCTGCCGTACAGTTTGAAGAGAAATGCATTTTCACAGGAATGAGCCTTATTCAAAGGTTCTCTTCTCTCAGCCAGCCATGACTTGTTTCATTGTCCTAATTCACGGGATCTCCGATCACATAAGACATGTTGCCGCCATGGCTTGACTCACTAAATGGGTCTCAAGCCCAATTCCTTGGATGCATTGTCGATCACAGATCGTGAAAGACCCTTTGTAAATTGATCTGCCAGATTTTCAGCCGTTAGGATATAATCCAAGGCTATCACTCCGGAGCTTCTCAATTTTCTGACAGATTTTAACCGCCTCTTTACATGCCTAGATGACTTCATGTTGTCCTTTGAACTGTTCACTTTAGTAATCACAGTCTCATTGTCACAGTTCATTAAGATAGCCGGTATCGGTTTTTCAACCATCGGCAGATCCATCAGGAGTTCACGAAGCCACTCAGCCTCAACTGTGGCGGTATCTAATGTTGTTATTTCTGCTTCCATAGTTGACCTCGTTAAGATGGTCTGCTTGCAAGACTTTCAGGAAACAGCGCCACCTCCGAGCGTGAACACATATCCGCTCGTGGCTTTTATCTCATCAGCATCAGAGATCCAATTAGAATCACTATAACCCTCTAGAACCTTCGGGTTCCCGGAATAGTATATCTCGTAGTTCGCTGTGCCTTTTAGATAGCGCATTACTCTCTCAAGAGCCCGCCAATGATCATCTCCTGGGTTTGAAACAAACCTGCTAAGTTTGCTCACGGTAAATGAGATGCCAGGCCTCGTAGCGCTAGCTAAATACATAAGGGAACCAATGATTTGAGAGTATCTTAACTGATCTCTCATTATCCTTTTATTTTTCTTCAAAATCATACTAGCATCATAAGGTGTTGGAGTAGGTTTACAATCGCTATAACTAAGGTGACGTAAAATCTTTTCCACATAATGGGACTGTAGAAGTTTAACCCCACCATCACCTTCTCTCACTAGTTTTATGTTAAGGATAACATCAGCCTCTCCCAAATCCTTCATCTTAAAGTTTTGAGACAAAAACTTTTTGACTTCCTTAATCACATTAAGGCTTGTCCCAAATATAAGTATGTCATCAACATACAAGCATAATATTACTCCTTCACCCCCACCAAAGCGATAGTACACACATTTGTCACCTTCGTTCACAACAAAACCAACACACATGAGAGTTTTGTCAAACTTCTCATGCCATTGCTTAGGTGCTTGCTTCAGGCCATATAAAGATTTCAATAATTTACACACCATTCCTTCTTGACCTTTTACTGCAAAACCATCTGGCTGATCCATATAGATCTCCTCCTCCAACTCTCCATTTAGAAAAGCTGTCTTAACGTCCATCTGATGAACGAGAAGACCATATGAGGTTGCCAAAGAAAGCAGCACTCGAATAGTGGTCAGTCGGGCAACG
The DNA here is from genome assembly GCA_030760725.1 of Neostapfia colusana. Classification (NCBI taxonomy): domain Eukaryota; kingdom Viridiplantae; phylum Streptophyta; class Magnoliopsida; order Poales; family Poaceae; genus Neostapfia; species Neostapfia colusana. The sequence goes on along the minus strand of JASWHV010000003.1, from coordinate 2,319,573 downwards.
GGTGAGTAAGTGTCAAAGAAATCTTCTCCTTCTTTCTGATTATAGCCGTTAGCTACAAGCCTCGCCTTGTACTTTTCGATTGTACCATCAGGCCTAAGCTTTTTCTTGAACACCCACTTGCACCCAATGGGTTTGCACCCATAAGGTCTACTAACAACCTCCCACGTTCCATTACGCATAATTGAATCCATCTCACTCTTGATTGCTTCCTTCCAGTAGTCTGCATCAAGAGATGGATATGCCTCTTCAATGGTTCTAGGAGTATCATCCACAAGGTACACAATGAAATCATCACCAAAGGACTTTGCAGTCCTTTGTCTCTTGCTCTTTTTTGGAATTTCATTGTCACCGCGTAGATTTCCCACAAGAGTTTGTTCATTGTGTTCTATCATATCAGTAGGCTCGTCATTTAAACAAGATTTTTAACTAGTACTACAATGATCCTCTCACATAGGAAAGATATCCTCAAAAAATGTAGCATCTCTGGACTCCATAATTGTACCAACATGCATGTCGGGTACTCTAGATTTTATTATTAAAAATCTATAACCAATGTTATGGAAGGCATAACCAATAAAAATACAATCAACAGTTTTAGGACCGAGTTTACGCTTTTTATTGATTGGCACACTTACTTTTGCCAAACAACCCCAAGTACGCAAATATGAGAGATTTACTCTTTTGTTTTCCCATTACTGAAATGGAGTGATCTCTTTATTCTTTATAGGAACACGATTCAGGACATGACATGCTGTCAATATAGCCTCACCCCACCAGATCAGTTAGAGTACGGTTCTTTCTTTCAGCTACCCCATTCCAAAACTAGTGACCGAAAGCCTATCACAACCATCAAGTTTTTGGATTGTTAGATATTTAGTCATTTTACGGTACATTTTAATTCCAAAAGTAATAAAGATAATCATGATATAATTGAAAATAAGCAATATTATGGCTTCATAAGGATTGTTTGTGTTCACGCTTAATCTGTATAGGAACAGAAAGAACACAACAAATGAATGTGAGAGCATCAGGTTGTACCCTGAGGCAGGACCAGTGCCGGAGGCACCGGCGGTGCCGTTCCCAACAGTTGACATGTTGAGCTGCTTGAAGTAGTCGATCGTTAGTTGAGGCAGGAAGACTGGAAGCAGTGAAGTCCCACGAACGTCCTTCACTAGGTAGTAGTCGTTCGTACAAGCGAGCAGTCGCGCAGAGTTGCGCTTCCCAAAAACTTGATCGTCCGCCTACTCGTGCAAATATCGCAGCTAGACGAAGTTTCGGAGGACTGCTCTCGCAAGTTCTGTGCGCGTAGAGACTTGCGATGGGAATGCAGAGTGCGCAGCGATAGTAGTGAAGTGTGTATTCCAGGGTGAATGAGGAGCGCCTTATATAGGCTGAGACATACTGAATCAGCTTTATTGCGCGAGATTAATTCTCTGTTTTAATACGTCAGTTATTAGTAACGTCTGTTTTAATACGTCAGTTACTAATAATGTTTGTATTTAATTCACCGTCATAATTGAATTGATTCAATTCTCAAAAACGGTAAAAATATTTAACTCGGCGCAATAAGAATGATGCAGCAATTTCTCCACACACGCACACGTCGCTCGTCACAAGTCACGCGATTTTCTCACGCGATTTTCTCACGCGAAAATGCGCGTGACGCGTGCGCGTCGCGCACGGCACGGCTCGGCGCGCGTGTGGCACTCCCTTATCTTCTTTCCAACTTCTCAAATAGAGAGGAATAGTCCACCTATTTAAGTTGGTCCGAATCCTCTTCAACTACCTATGTGGGACTAAATAATTTAGTCACATAGCATTAATGTGGGACTTAAAATTAATAAGATTAATTTGGGTAATCAATGGGCCCAGCCTAAATTATTCCAACAATCCTCAACTGCAACATGCTCTCTGGTAATAAACTGTCCGCGGTTGTGGATATCAAAATCCAACATTTCAAAAAATATTATCAACCTTTCCAAGTAAACTCTAAAAATTATCATCTTTACAGTTCAACCATCTATACTTGTAGATCTCTAAATCCAACTGCTGTATTAATTACCACCTATTTAGTATTGCACAATTTTTTTCTTTGTACATAAAATTTGAGTTGTTAGTGTATTTAATTAGTAATATTTATGTACGACCTTTACAAACTAAAAAAATTAAAATTAATGGCAAGCCCTCCAAAGCTCCATGTCCCAACATGCTAAGATCACCATGCCTACCCTCCATCAAACATATTGCCTTGTGGCTTCCCCACCACCTTGCCATGCTACTACAGCTTCTCTTGCCATGCCACAACTCCTTCCTCTCCCGGTTGCCAATCTTTGTAGATGGGGCTGGAGAGCAAGGTTGGGCCGCCCTTGGTTCTCCAGGTTACAAAACTTTGCAGATCTTGGAAGAGCATGGTGATGGTCACCGAGTTCTTGGTTGTGGAGGTCTTCTTCCTCTCCTTGATGGGCTCCCCGTCGACGACGAGGACCCTCGCCATGGGAAGGTGGAAGCGGGATGGACTGCAAGAATAAGATGAGTGACGGGATGAAGAAATGAGCGGTGTGGGGAAGAGAAAGGAGAGAGGAAAAGATAAATAAAGGAAAAAGAATAAAATAAAAAAGGAAAACAGAGAGAGAGAAAAAAGGAAAAAATAGAAGAAGAAAAAATGAAAGAAAAGAAGAGATGAAATAAAGAAAAATGAATTGGGTGTATTTTTTAATAACATTAGTATTTATAAGTGCAAAGAAAAAAGAATGAAAAAATATTACAGAATGAGTTATGGTTAATACAGAGCGTAGTTTTAGACTGCGATGAGCGTGGGCGAATCATTTAAAGTGTCTAAAAAGCCGAGAATATTCTTTTGACTCGGTATTTACACAGTCTCAGGTTCCGATCTCTTGCGTAGAGCGCCGGGCGACGGGAGGGGTCGAGATGAGGAAGCGGGAGAGGGAGAACCCGTGCGAGATCTGCGGGCACTACCACAAGTACGAGGAGGGCGAGGTCTGCGGGGTGTGCGGCCACCGGCTGAAGCCGGCGGAGGGGGAGGGCGTCCCGGCGAGGCACGAGTCCGCCTTCCCCACCGAGGTGCTCAAGGACTTCCTCTTCCTTGGGAGCTACGACAACGCCTCCCGCTGCGAGGTCCTCAAGATGCTCAGCATCTCCCACATCCTCAATGTACGCAATGTGCCGCCCACGCTCGGAATGATACCCGTTTGATTGTTCTATCGTTGATTCCACGTGGTAGAGTTGAAGCTTGATTTGATTCTCCTTTTTTTTAAAAAAAGTTAGTTGATGTGTGATTGTACTGGCTCTATTCAGGGTATGGTAGGTCATGACGATCCACTGTTTATTGAGCGCGTCCGACAAAAAAATTGTGGAGCTTGATTGAAACTCATTGATGGAAATATTGTGTTAGGGGAACTTTAAGGAAGAGGTGTAATACATGCTGATAATTACTCATGTTGGCTTCTTTATTGTCATACGCATCTTGCAGTTATAGTGCTTCTCTCTGAAATCAACATAGTGTGTTATGGAATGACATGATAGTTCAACTGAGATAAGCATTCTTGTCGATATAAAATACTAACTCACTATTTAGGAATGTTGCTAATTGCATTTGTCTGAATTCTCATTACACACTATAGGTGTGATACCTTCTGTTCCATAACTTTTGCTTAAACGTTTTATGATATTCAGATGATTTGGACACCTAATCGACGTAGTATATGAATGTACAGTCAGTCAGTTCGGGTTCAGTGTTCTAGTTTGGCATGTCTCATATGGATGATGTGCATTCTCACCAATGATTCTTTCTGGTCAAATCTTTTGAATCTGTATGTCGATGTGTATCATGACTTCTGATATTTACTATAGACATATTCCTTCCATGAAAGTCAGTATTTATACTTTCGATCTTGTAAATCAGTTTCAGTTGAAGATAATCATGGTGTTTATTGCTTAACAGACTGTGCCTGCTTGCCAAAATATATATCCGAATACATTCACCTATCACAGTCTTCAACGTGACAAGCCTTTGGATTTTGATGAAGCAAACCAGTTTCTAGGTATTATCCATGCTATTCTTTCAGCAATTTTGGTGTGGAATCAACTGTGCAGTGATGCATCGGCTATTTCGTTTCCTCTTTGAGTTGCCCTTAGGAGAATTATGTTGTTACCTTATTAAACTCGAGTGGACGTTGTTTATGTTGCATCCTAACCTAGTGTTATATTCCTTTTAGTGTTATAGGAATTGAACTGTATACGTGTTTCTTGTTCAGGGTTATTCTTTTACTGTACTATATGTCACATTTAGCATAATCTTCATTTGTTTACACATCTGAACCACATTCTTTTAACAGAAGTGCACTTCCCTGTAAAAGGGAAGGAAATAAGGGATTATATTTTGTTTTCCGGTACTGTTCTATTGTTACCTCTATATTACCATTAATAGGATATTTTAATTTCCTTATATTCAATTTCAGAGCAATGTGAAAGAAAGAGATCACGTGTTCTTGTTCATTGCATGACTGGAAAAAACAGGTATTTACTTGTGGACAGAGATTTTCATTAGCATCGACACCATCAGCATCGTTGTGTTGAATGCTTCTTCGGAACACAATTTTTAGGTCAACAGCTATTGTTACCGCCTTCTTGATGAAGTCTAGAGGGTGGAGACTTGCTCAGTGTTTCCAGTGGGTGAAAGACCGGAGACCCCAGGTCCAACTCACAGAAGGTTAGCTCCAACGCTCCATACCCTTTAAAGTTGATGCGTAATTAAGGCATCATCTCTCTTGCGTTTGAGTCCTTTGTGCCAATTTGTTTCATAATTTCGTTATCTGAAATGATAATAGTACTTAAACATAATGAATATGCACGGTAGACCATGGTATTTTGTGTAATGAGAAGTTGTGTATTATCCAATTCTCAGGGTTTTGGTTAATAATCATGGTACCTACACATAATGAATTGGCGCTGGAGTTATAACGAGTGTCACAAGTTTCATTGAAAATTGTGTTTCTTGTTTAGTACCTACTTAACCTCTGTTATTACATATTAGTCAAATAATGTTTTGACATATGAGCAATTCACATAAACCTGTTTATCGTCATGAGCTAACAGTTATCTTGTGCAGCCTGTCAGCGTGAGCTTCTCGAGTACGAGCAGAAACTTTTTGGACCGAGTGCTCAAATGCCATCCATATCCTAGCGAGTTAGGCCCAATAATGTTCCTGCCAGTTTCACTTTTGGAGCTGAGAAGGCTGGCAGTCAACCCTTGCAAAAACAATAACAATGGTGCGGTCAACACAACTTTGACTGATAACCTGATGGACAGCTCCTAAGATGATGTTGCCTTACACTTTTGAATGTCCATGTTCCGGAAGTAATCTGAGTTGGGGTGTTGAGATCTCAGTGAGGTAGTCTGCGTTTTGTACAATTGAGAAATGGGTCTGGCAACTCTTCTGTGCTGTAGGTCGAATAAGGCAGTAGGCGTGGCACTTACGTTGGCTACACCGGTTTGTGACTTGCCTCAATTTACTCCTTGTGTCTTGAGCTGTTAGTACACCTCTTGGTGGCTTATTACTCTCTTTGCTTCGTCATCATTCCGCTCCGTTTTGTGATTATGTTGGTTGTGACGTGCTATACGTAGCCATGCTTGATGAGCAGCGACACAATTTGGCATGTCAAATTAAAGCGATCCCATCCTAGTTCTACGGTTACGGGTGTATGGCATGCTATGTATCTCGACGCATCATCGATCGAAATAAACCCGGGAGTATCCATTGGAGCTGACGAACCCAAACCGAAACATGTATAAAAACATCCTCGTGCAGCTTCTCGACATCCACACGACGCATTTGCAACGGCAAAGGCAAACCTCTGGCTGGCACATACCAGCTGCCATGGCGGTGGCTCGGCGACGCGCATAAGCATTCGGTTCGCCGCTCTCCGTACTTGTCTTCATCGACGCGGCAATCTGCGAATCCCGATGGTGGCGATAGATCAGCCGTCCCCTGGGGCGTACAAACAGGCGACGGCGATGCTGGACGAGGCGGCGAGGGAACGGCTACATGGACCGCTCGTCGGCGACGCCGGTCCTTCGTCGGCGCCGCCCGGGCGTGCGGACGCCGACGAGGACCCGCTGGATTTGGTGGACGAGTTCTACAACAAATACGACCGTGCGGATGCTGGTAATATTCGGCTACGTGCGAGAGGGTTCAATGCATGCAGGTAATATTCGGCTACTGGTCAATTTTCGAGGCATTCTTTTCTTCTTCTTCTTCTAGTTTTGTGATTGAGGCAAGATTATGAACTGGAACACGTCAAGCGTACACTGGTTGACATTTTTCTGTCGTGCTTGCTCATGCACGCATGCATGTCCCTGCAGATGGTCGTGGAACAAAAAAAAAAGAAAAGCGGACACTGGTTAACATTTTCTTTACGTACTTTATTTAGCCTCGGTTGCAGTACTCGATCTATTACTTCGGATCAGGGTCGGTCTGTGCGGTTGCGGCTGTAGATGATCGAAGAAAAAGCAACGGTAATCGAATCCAAATTTCTGTGATAACCGTACATTTTCTGCCTTGCAATGATTTGGACCCCAACTACTAGTATTGTGTACTCCCCGTAACCTGTGCTCTAGTGCTATGATAGGCCCAGGCATTCAGACTTGAGAAAACTCGTTTTACTTGGACTACTGCTACTGAACCACTAGTCTGCGCTCTGCAGTGTGGGTGCTTGCCTGACCACCTTAGTGCCCTCTCAACTAGAACGTACGAACCTTGTGCATCAGCGAACACGACGTTCCAACCAAGGCTGCTCAACGCGATGGACCAAAGCCGTGCTCGCGGTCAAACACGTCACCTCTGTTTGGCCCGGCACCACCGGACCCGGACTCGGAACCGTCGGGGCAGTCAATCAGCACCGAAAAAATTCACGAGTTCCCGGTGAGACCATGCGTATGTCAGCACCGCGACACGCGCGCGTAAGGTGGGGTGCACAGCGCACGGCGGCGGGCAGACGAGAAGCGGGGGTGGGGGTGTGCAAGGAGGCGATTCCGCGTTCCTGATACCCGATGGGTGTAGCTAGATCCCAAAGTCGCGATTTGGAAAGATCGCTGCGAATTGTGTTGCCACAGCTTCGACTCTCTCTTTTTTTTTCTTCAGTGCAGAGGAGGATGTCATGGTCATGGGGAAGGAATCCCATTAGTTTTGGTTGAGCTCGTTCGGTGGGCAACAAGTCCGCCTAGCTGCCCACCCCGCAACAAGGACGAAGAATTCCACGCATGACGGGCACGCCCGCCCACGTCTCACCCGCCGCGCCGGTTACTCCGCCTTATGTAGGCGCCGCGCCGTCTCTCGGCCCGCCGAATCGCGACGCACCATGAGCGCCTCCATGGCGCGCCGCGCGATCCTCCTGCTCCCCCTCCTCCTCTGCGCAGGCGTCGGTTTCTGCCACCGCGCCGCGGCTGCGCCGGCCGGCTACGTCACGGTCTCCACCGCTAGCTTCACGGCGGGCTCAACGTGCAACTCCCCCAGACCAGGTGCGTATGCGGCGGCATCTCGACCGGTAGCGCTAGCAAGTTTTTCAACACTCTGCCGCGCGCGGCTGATCTGTTGCCTGGAATTCCTCGCGGTTTCAGTTGCGACGACGCGGGACGGCACGTCCGCCGTGCTGCTCCTGACGCACCGGCACGGGCCGTGCGCGCCCTCGCGGGCGTCGTCGCTGGCGAGCCCGTCGGTCGCCGACATGCTGCGAGCGGACCAGCGCCGAGCAGAGTACATACTGAGGAGGGTGTCGGGGAGCGGCGCGAAGCAGCAGCTGGGGGGTTCCAACGCGGCCGCAACGGCGGTGCCGGCGTCTTGGGGGTACGACATCGGCACGCTCAACTACGTGGTGACGGTGAGCCTCGGCACGCCGGGAGTGACGCAGACGCTGGAGATGGACACCGGTAGCGACCTGTCGTGGGTGCAGTGCAAGCCGTGCGCCGCACCGTCGTGCTACAGCCAGAAGGACCCGCTCTTCGACCCCACCCAGTCGTCGACCTACGCCGCCGTGCCGTGCGGCGGCGCCGCGTGCTCGGGGCTGGGCATCTACGCCGACAGCTGCTCGGCTGCGCGGTGCGGGTACGTGATCAGCTACGGCGACGGGTCCAACACCACGGGCCTGTACAGCTCCGACACGCTGACGCTGACGCCCAAGGACGCGGTGGGGGACTTCTTCTTCGGCTGCGGCCACGCGCAGAACGGGCTGTTCACCGGCATCGACGGCCTCCTCGGCCTCGGTCGCCAGGGACTGTCGCTCGTGGAGCAGACGGCGGCCACCTACGGCGGGGTCTTCTCCTACTGCCTACCGACGACGCCGAACACCGCCGGGTACCTGACTCTGGGCCGGCCGAGCGGGGTCTTCTCCACGACGCAGCTGCTGTCCTCGCCGAACGCGCCGTCGTACTACATCGTGATGCTGACCGGCGTCAGCGTGGGCGGGCAGGAGCTGAACGTGCCGCCGTCCGTGTTCGCTGGTGGCACGGTGGTGGACTCCGGCACGGTCATCACGCGGCTTCCTCCCACGGCGTACGCCGCGCTGCGGTCGGCGTTCCGCAGCAGCATGGCGGCGTACGGGTACTCGGCCGCGCCGGCGACCGGGATCCTGGACACGTGCTACAACTTCACCGGGTACGGCAGCGCGACGCTGCCGACGGTGGCGCTGACGTTCAGCGGCGACCTGACCGTGACGCTGGGAGGCGACGGCATCCTGTCGTTCGGGTGCCTCGCCTTCGCGCCCAGCAGCGGCGACGGCGGCATGTCCATCCTCGGAAACGTGCAGCAGCGCTCGCTGGAGGTGCGCATCGACGCCAGCTCCGTCGGGTTCAAGGCCAACTCCTGCTGATTGACGTGTGACTTGTGCTCACGAGCTAGCAGTACTGTATATATATCCATTTAAGAATTAAAAAAAACATAATATACAGACAGGCAGGCAGCATCATGGACGGTGGTGCGAGTTAATTACTACCCCATTTTAATTAAAAGGAAACGGAGGGAGTATTTCGTTAGTGGGATAAAGGAGCTAACAAAAGACGTGCACGTATCGATACTTGACACGCTCCAACTCGATTCTGCGCGCTGTAACTTCGTGATCGATGTGTCTCGATGAGCAACTTGGTGGATCGAGATAGTGAGATGTTAGGACAACGGCCGTGGGCCCAATTTAGCATTGTTGAAAGTGTCTACCGTAAGATTGGACTTTTTTTCTCGAAAACGCGTGAGATTGGACATACGATGAGATGATGCTCATCGTGGACTCCTGCCCCACCAGAAGATGACAGAGTTTTCTTTAATCTTGTTTCTGAGGACGAAAGCATATTGGTAGGAAGCAGAACATTCACCTTAATTAGAAGAGTAGTCATGCATGGCGGTGACCAAGACATAAGAAGTCATTGGCACGACAACCAACGAGAAGTCGCCGGCGACGAGATACGCCATGCGCCACATACTGTATGTGATACGGGCCAGTGGGAAATTCAAACATGACATTCTAGTTTCACATCCTATAATACTCGCAAGACTAGAATATGTACGCACACTAAAAAGGGATATTATTTTAACAAAAACGTGAGTTCGCTTTCATAACGTTTCTCCTGCATGAGTGATGTTGTTTTTGGAGTTTGCATCACCATCGAGACAAAAAAAATAAGAACTGAGGAGTATATTATTACGTCTTTATTAATAAAATATCAGGGGAAGATATATAATCTATTGGGTGGTATATATATATAGTTTACACTTGCACCAAGTTGCTATCACAACAACAATCCAAATGGATATCCGCTAAATATAGCTTGACGGTATGGCCCATATATTTCGTGTCCTTTAACCTCGCAACCACAAACAAGCTAGTAGTAGACGACTACATGATAGCTGCAGCTAATCCAGCAGCGGCTGCTTCGCCGTAGTTCATATATAGTGGCAGTGTGTTCCCTCGCCCGATCAGCAGGCCCCAGCCCGGAACCCCACGGATCTCCCGCCAACGTCGTACAACACCTCGAACGTCCGCTGCTGCACGTTGCCGATGATGCCGATGGAGCTGTCGTCGTCGCCGTTGGCCGCGAAGGCGAGGCAGTTGTCCAAGAGGACCCCGCTGCTGTCAAGGGTGACGACCGCGCCGCCAGAGAACACCAGCGCCACGGTTGGTATCGTGACTGAGCTCTGGCCACCGAAGTCAAAACACGTGTCGAGGAGGCCGCTGGACGGCGCCGGCGGGTACTGCTTCATCCCGGCCTTGAACGCCGACGAGAGCGCCGAGTACGCCGTCGGCGGCAGACGCGTGATGATCGTGCCGGAGTCCATGATCAACCCGACGGAGAAGACCGAGGAGGGGACGTTGACCTGCTTCCCTCCAACCCTGATGGCCTGAAGGGTCACGCCGTAGAACGTCGGGATCTGAACGCTGAGCATCGGCGTCTTCACGAAGCCCGACGTCCCAGCGCCGAGCTTGAGGAACCCGGCGGAGCTCGAAGTCGGCGGGAGGCAGTACGAGAAGGCCTTGCCGAACGTGCCCGCCGTCTGCGAGGCTAGTGACTGCGCGCCGCCGCCGAGCCCCATGAGTCCGTCCGTGTTGTCGTCGAAGCCCGACTCCACGTGGCTGCACCCGAACTGGAACCTCTTGACGACGTCGGAGCCGACCTTGAGCGTGTCGGAGCTGTACGTCCCGGTCGTGCTGGAGCCGTCGCCGTAGCTTACCGTGTACTGGCACTGGGAGCTCTTGCAGCCGTTGCCCTCCTGGCCGAGCTGCGCGCAGGCTCTGGAGCTGCAGGAGAACGGGGAGTACGTGCTCGACGCGCTGGGATCAAAGAGCGGGTCCGCCTGGTCGTGACACTGCGAGCAAGGCTTGCACTGCACCCAGGACACGTCGCTGCCGGTGTCGATGAGCACGGTCTGGGTCACGGCCGGCGAGCCGAGGCCGACGCTTATCACGTACTCCAACGTGTTCAGGGCGGTGCCCAGGGTGGTCGGCACCGTGGCTTCAGACTGCTGGACGCCGCCCCTAGCGCGTGAGAACTTCCGTTGGATGTAGCCAGCTCGGAGCTGGTCGCGCTGGAGCATCTCCTCCAATGTTGGCATCTTCTTGGAGGCCACCGGGGAGCATGGGCCGTGCCGGTGGTGCAACGGCACCGTGGTGCCATTGGAGGACGAGGGAACGGCTGAAACAATCAAAGCAGGAGGAACGAATTACAATGACAGACAATTAACCAAGTGGGGATTGCGTGCATGGCATGGTCACCGGTGTGCACCTTTGGGCCCGGAGCAGACGGCCTTGGGCTTCATGGACTCGATGTCAAGAACCTTGTAGCTGCGAGCATCTCCTCGTCCTGCATGAACGACGAGAGAATGGTAGCTGCACAGGAGGATAAGAAGCAGGAGCTTCGGAACAGAGGCCATGACTCAGGTGTTCCTCGCTTCCTCTGACACTGTCGCGGCAGATGAGACGATGTAGCTGGTTGCAGGTTTTAGAATGCCAGAACCCCATGCTTATATAGAGCGCAGTCCACCCCATGCACGCGTTAATTTGGTTGCCCCGGCACGTACGCAACCAAGCTCCTTGGATGGAGGCTCGTGGTAAACCGGGTAAACATACATGGTGACGACCGAACTGGACCAGGGCGTGTGGCCCTCTTGGCCTCTCCTAACATTCAATGCTGCCGCCTTGATCAGCGCGCAACGAGCTGAGCGCCGGTTTTTTGAATTCTTCGCGATGTGATTGGATGTTCCTCGGGACGGAGGGCCGTGCAATAACGCCGTGTTGGCTAGACCTTGTTTGGAGTGCGGGAATCTTGTCACATCTCTGGAGGAACTACACACTGTTCTTTTTGGAATCTTGTTGCTCCAAACTTGTTCATCTGTGAGAACATGTATGAACTAACAGTAACAGTGGACGTACGAACAAACACCTCCATCGTTTTCCCCGTCTATTTGCGTTATGACATTTTTTTTCGCTACTTCAGGTCGCATTTCGTAGAAAGCCTCGTCCATTCCAAAACACATCACATCGACGCCGCCTTCGCCATCGTAGAATCGAGATGCTGTACGCCTGTCTTTAAGAAAAAATAGAATGCAGAGAATCTCTGACGGATCAGTACTCTCCGGTTCTTCTTCCAACGAAACAGTCTCAAGATATACTACTGCGTGACGTTAAGGCCTACTAGCTCCCAATCATCTGTGCAACTTAAGATACTACTAGCAGTTTGTGGGTGCGTCGTCATCGCTAACCAATCTTCGGGGCACGGATCCCTTAATTTACCGGCACCTCTCCCACAGCTTCTGGAATCTGGATGGACCAGTTGCAAATACTACTACCACTACTACTTGGTAGGCTATAGCTACTTTCTTGGCCCATGCAATTGCTGGCTTGAATTATGCGCTTGGCTTCAATTATGCGCTGTGCTTTCGGCTTAGCCTGGTACCTGACGTTACCCGCTAGCTCGTTTGTTTCTCGGCAAGGGGACGAGCCGTGTGGAAACGGCGATGGACTTTCTCGGCGCCAATGCACCAATCATAAACCGGGGACAGCTAGCGCAGGTCGATATCATGTCGTCCCAGCAATCGCAGGCCAGGCCCAGCATTTTCTTCTACTCCCGGCAACGGCGTTCCGCTCCAACCCTCTCGTGGAGAACGGGCTGTTGCAACGCCGAAATCGCCGCGTGCGGCGATGAGCTTCCGGCTCAACAGCTGGCTGCCGGCCCTCGGCGTCCGAGTCATGAGTTCGCCCGGCGTCTTCAATTTGTTCTGCTCCGTCCGCGAGGGCGACGTGGTGCGTCGGCTCGGAAAGCGGCTGACGCTTAGCTTCTACGGAGCGCTCACAGCAGCTGCTTGCTTTAATTTCTCGCCTCGGTGATTGATCGATCGTGCGACTATCTTTTTTTCTTCTTCTAATCTTCTGTGATTGTATCTGTGCGTTGTCCTCGGCGACTTGAAATGGATGTGGCGATGATCTCTTCAGGTGGCGTGCTAGCCTCGCCAGGCACACGATGCCGTCCCAGCTGTAAGAGAAACTTGGCGCAGAAGCCGGTGCACGGTCATTCGGTGCTTCTGGATTCCACGCCGTGTCTGTACATTCCCGTCATTACGATGGAGGTCGATGAATTAGGGAAAAGTACATTTTGCTCTCCCACGAAAATTATTTTATTTGTTTAACCTCTAGATCAAAATTTTGGCTCAATCTATTTCCATCAAACAATTTGAGTTGGTAAAATTTGAGCATCGAACTCAGATCGTAAAAATTAATAGAAACAAATATAACTTTTTCCCGGATGATTTAATTCAATATTCGATAGGACCCAACAGAGAACACCTCGGGGGGTGGAAGTGTGAACGTTACCGGCGAACTTAGGTTGCCCAGAGTCGGTATCCCGTTGTCACGACCGCTCGTGACGCGCCCAGAGCCGTGCGAGAGAGCGAGGGATTGGGACGGGACCGAGCGAAAACACAGGCCCCTCTTCCCCACGGCCGAGAACGCCACCACACGTTCGCTTTCGTACCCCGACTACCCGTACGGCGTCCTCTCTGCCGGGGCGCCTGCGACGGGGAAGCTTCATGTCCTCAACCGAAGGAAAACGATAGCAATGCGAACTGGATTTCAAAACGATGCAAGCGTGCAGCCTTCAAACTCTACAGCGTACGTGTTCAATGTCCTCAACCAGAGGAGCTAGAATGTTTGATTGGAAATGGTAACACAAACGAAAACAAAACTAGAACACAAGGGAAGTTTGGTTCCCTGATTGCGTGTGAAAAAAAAACCCTCTCCTGCGAAAGCGATGGTGATGATTACGCACGAAGATCCAAGCCCCATCCATATCAACGGATGTGGCTTCTCTGCTCCGTTCCTGTCCCGGTGACATGGGCACCTCCCATTGGCTCTCGTTTCTCCGCTGGGTCCAGAGGAACCGAGTGGCGAGTGCTCGTCCGTCCGCCTAACGTCATTGGCCTGGCATCGACGCCTAATATCTAACATCAACGCCGGCACACCGTTTACATTACGAAGGCTCCATCAAATTTGCAGGTGCTGGAGAAGCGAAGATAGTCATGGAGTTATGGGTCCATCGATGAGTTTCAAATCCAAACTAGGGGCTCGAGAACAAACGAGACATTTGAACCATCTCAAAGAAAAAAAGAGTGAGAGACATTTGACGATCGAAAGAACGACCATCAAAGAACTTCGACAGTTCCCGAATGTTGATTGCACGTTCGAGCTCTGCATTTTCATTGCTTCGATGGCACGTTCTCTGTTGTACTGCCATATGAGTTGTTAATACGCCAAAGAAATCGTATGGTAAGTCTGGAAACGTGGCCGCTAACGACGTCAGGCGAACCGATGAGGTCTCCCTTTCTGCTGGGCCCAACATAAAACGAAAGCCGAATGGAGCAGAGAAGCCACATGGATCATGGATTGTTCAATCCGAGATCAAACGAGTTGTCCCTCGGGTCGGCCCAAAACCATGGGTTGTTCTTCGTAAATGGGCCCAATTTATTTCCGCCCAAGAAACACGCTGCGTAGGTGTGGCTTGTAGTATCCTCGGTGTCGTCACAGCCCGTAGGGCGATTGGATTGACCCAAATTCGATTATCTCGTGGGCTCTAACGTGCCACGAAAACAAGGCAGCCCAGTCCAGTTCAGTTTCGTTCCGCATTTTATCTTGAACGGAATGCACGTGTTTAGAATTCGAAAGAAAAAAACCCTCTCAAATTTAATATTTCAGAATGAAACTGCTCTTGTTCTTCTCTTTTTTTCCCCCTTCATTCTTTGATTTATCCATATCAAAAGACCTGGCACTCGACGCATCTCATGAAATCTTTGGAGTGGACACATGCCGGTCATCATCCATACACTCAGAAAATCTATCCAAAGGTGGATCAAATCAAATAAACAAACGCAAGTAGCCTGTACTATACCATAAAGCCTCACCGCACCATACGCAGCATCGCACCACGGCCGCGCGCGCGCGCTTTATCGCCTGTCCATTCCATCCGTCGTCGGGTGGTGGCGCGCGGGATAGACAGCTCACGTGGTTGGTGAGATGGCCGCTTCCATTGCCGGTGTTCCTGTCGCCGGTTGGTGCCCGGAACTTTGGCCTGCTTCACATCATTCCCCTATCATTCCATCGCGGCGGCGGATGTACAGTGTGCCCGTGGTCACTGGTGCCGTTGCCCCATCAGAGGCGTCAGGATGAAGCTTCCGATGGAAAAGATTCACCGGCGAATGATGAGGTGCTGGATTCCGTTTCCTGCTCCAATAACTGAACTGCGCTTCTCGGTGCTGTAGGGACATGATGCCGCTATAGATCGTTCAGCATGCAGGTCCCTGTCTCCTTTTTTTCTGTGATGCTCAAGTGGGAGTGAGGCTTGCTACTAAACTACTAGCTCTACACTGAAGTTCCTGTCAGTGGCAACTGTTTTGATGCTGGCTCTCAAAGGTCCCAAGTCGCTATTTTTTTATTCTTTTCTTCTCAATCAACATGCGGTAGGAGCTCATCAGCCTATTCGATTTTGACAGGAGAAAAGAGTTCGAATAATAATTCTTCATCTATCCACCAAGAGCTGATCAAGCCGCTAACAAACAGCATCTGGTAACCACCGCAAGCAGTCTACGAGTTGTCAAAGCTAGTACGACTGATGCTGGGCGCCATTTGTAATCGACGGAAGTTCTATTAACCTAGACAGGCGCGCTTAACTGCCAGCTTAATTGGACCTGGTTAGCCAGCCGGCTTTATAATTGTGCACCAACCTTGCCTATGAGCTGCAGAAAAGCAAAGCTCTTGATCAGCATCTGGGTCGCTGTGTACATCAGGACACTACTAATTTTGAGAGCAACAATACCAGTACAAGCCACCGAGGCTTCCAAAGAGATTCTTTTTTGAAAATGAAATTTTAGAAAAGATGGCAGAAAAAAAAGGTAAGGTTTTATGCCTGAATTGAATCCCGGTACAGCGTTTACAGAAATAAGCAGTTATACTCGGTAGGTGGTTGGAACGGATCAAAACAGATCATTTCAACCGGTGAAAGCTACCGATGTGATTCCTGGAGCAGAAAGGCCGGCCGGAATCTCTATTAAAAGGCGACGAGGTGCCGGGGCTTCTTATTGTTATAGTAGAGCCACAAGCCACAGGCGGGCACCTCAAGGAGAAGCAGAGGAAGGTTTCGGATAAGATGGCGCTGCTTCTTCTTCTTCTTCGCCTTCTAGCCCTCTCCCTGCTTCTCGCAGTAGCCACTCCTATCAGGGACGTCACCGATGCATGCTCGTCAGAGATAAAGGGTACAGCTCCGATCCTGGCTTTCGTTTCTCTTGCTGATTGTTTCATGCATGGTTTTGTTTGTCGTCAGTCAGCTATGGTATATGCATGTAATTCAGACTTGCAATCGCTATATATCGAGGAATAGCCTTTTATATATAGCAGTACATACATACAAGCTTAGACGCTGCTATTTATTTTAGTGATGAATTCTATATTACGATAACAAACGACATAGTTGGAGCTCGACTTTTTATGTGCAAAAATACTTTCAAGCAGAGGCTGCCTTGTCCATGACAGGCTTAAGTGCATGACTGTGTATGAAAATTGACAGCTGTGGTAGGAGCCAAAGGACAATCTACATCGAATCTTTTTCCTACAGTCGCTCAATTTCCAACTTTTTCCTTCACCAGAAAAAAATATTGTGAAACGGTATAAAAGCATGTTAGGTACACGTATTATTATTATCGGTAGATTACTCATTCCTTTTCACGGTTCCATCAAAGCCAGTTAGGTGCTTGCACTTTCTGATGGCCAATTGCTGCATAGCTTTGTGCTGATAGCCTGGCTATAGCGTGAGTGGTGACAGGCTCACACAATTGCACAAACCGTTGATCATTAGATAATTATTCAGCCGGTGTCTGCACTAGATACTTCTCCTCTGTGCGTTGTGCCGACGTTCGTATTTTGAATATGAAACCAAAGCTTGCTTTAGACTGATCACCTTTTGGCGAAGCCGTCACACGGTTCCCATCCAATTGATGGCCATTCACTGACACAGCTAGTACTACGGACGCACGACGACTGCACCCAAAAAAAAATGTGAAAGTTCAGACCAACTGAACTTCCTTCGCCCGTGACGAGAATTTAAAACCTTTGAATCGTTTCCACCGCCAACGACCATGCATATACCTATCACGTCCGCAAAGATCAGTGGCCGTGTGTGTAGAGATGGGCGGCGGGCGGGCAGATGATGGTTGCTGCACGCGCGCGTCGAAAGACATCACCGACCGGACAGGCGTGGTTTTCAATGCGGATCGCGATCAAAGCTAGACGCGCCTCCCAAATGGCCACCTTTAATTTCTGCTTTTGTTTCCCATGAGTCCATGCATGTACCGCACGTATGATGTCTACCGAAAATGTGAAGATGCATGTGATTTTAGCTACGTGTGCTGGGGTTGCAGTGGTCCAGCTTCTGTCTTCTCTCTTGTTTCGGGAAAATATATTTTCCCGGGGTGTTCCACATAACAAAAAAAGGTTTATATATACTATACTATACCTGTAAGGCTTGAGACGTGTTCACTCTGAAGTGGACAACAAAGTCACTGAAGGCGAGTTCACGGATGGTCGTCCTAATAGCAAGCCGACAACCACTCCAATTATCCACAAGATAATCTCCTTCTATTATCTAAAGAAAAGATAATCTCTTTCTAGCTAGGTGGTGTCAAACTTCATGCATGTTCGTTAACTACCAACTACACGCATCCATTATTTTCACTTCTACCCTAGTGTCGCATTTTCGTTTTGTTATTAATGAGCCCTCTTATGTACAATTCGACACCAAACATGTGCTCTCTCGGACTCATTAATAATAAAAACCAAGTGTATCTCGTGATTGCCCTATTTGTTTCGAGGCGATTTGAGTTTGAATATCGCGTAGTAAGTTTGAATGTCTTGTTGGTAACGAAGTACGTGTCGTACTGTTCACTTCCTTCAAGTCTAATATATAGCCGTCTCTCTTACAACCACTACCCTAGATGTGGAATTCGATACGATTGCTGTTATCACGTACGTAACGTCATGTGAGTGTCACTTACGAGTCCCAACTATACTATAGTCTACAGTTACATGCATGAAGTATCCTTTATTACATAGTTACTGACTTGGGCGGTGAACTGCAGATTTCCAGCACCTCAACAGCTCCGGGCTGCACCTGACGCTCCACCACCCGCGGAGCCCCTGCTCGCCGGCGCCGCTGCCGGCCGACCTCCCCTTCTCCGCGGTGCTCACCCACGACGACGCGCGCATCGCGTCGTTCGCCGCGCGGCTCGCCAAGACGCCGTCGGCGCGTCCCACCTCGCTGGACGACGAGACGTCGCTGGCGTCCGTGCCGCTCAAGCCGGGCACGTCCGTGGGCGTGGGCAACTACGTCACCCGCATGGGCCTCGGCACGCCGCCCACGTCGTACGTCATGGTCGTGGACACGGGCTCCTCGCTCACCTGGCTCCAGTGCTCCCCCTGCAAGGTGTCGTGCCACCGCCAGGCGGGGCCCGTGTTCGACCCCAAGGCGTCCAGATCCTACGCCTCCGTGTCCTGCTCCTCGTCGCAGTGCAGCGACCTGACCTCCGCCACGCTCAACCCCGCGGCGTGCTCCTCCTCCAACGTCTGCATCTACCAGGCCAGCTACGGCGACAGCTCCTTCTCCGTTGGGTACTACGCTTGCCTAATTAACCATATATATTTCGCTCGTACAAAAATACACAGTCATTTACTTTCGTTTTCTGATATTATATTCATGTGCGACGATACTGATCAAATATCAATATCTCATGACGTGTCGCGATCAAGCAGGTATCTGAGCAAGGACACGGTGTCCTTCGGGTCGACCAGCGTTCCCAACTTCTACTACGGCTGTGGACAAGACAACGAGGGGCTCTTCGGCCGCTCGGCCGGGCTCATGGGCCTGGCGCGTAACAAGCTGTCGCTGCTGTACCAGCTCGCGCCGAGGCTGGGTTACTCCTTCTCCTACTGCCTCCCGACGTCTTCTTCGTCCTCCGGGTACCTGTCCATCGGCTCGTACAACAGCCAGGGGCGGTACTCGTACACGCCCATGGTGTCCAGCTCGCTCGACGACTCGCTCTACTTTATCGAGCTGACCGGGATCACGGTCGCCGGGAGGTCTCTGTCCGTGTCGCCGTCGGCGTACTCCAGCCTGCCCACGATCATCGACTCGGGCACGGTGATCACGCGCCTGCCCGCAGCCGTGTACTCGGCGCTGAGCAAGGCGGTGTCGGGTTCCATGAAGGGGACGCCGCGCGCGGCGGCCTTCTCCATCCTGGACACGTGCTTCCAGGGTCAGGCCTCGCGGCTGCGCGCGCCGGCGGTGGACATGGTCTTCGCCGGCGGGGCGACGCTGAAGCTGGCCGCGCGGAACCTGCTCGTCGACGTGGACGACTCCACGACGTGCCTGGCGTTCGCGCCCGCCAATAGCGCCGCCATTATCGGGAACACGCAGCAGCAGACGTTCAGCGTCGTGTACGACGTCAAGAGCAACAGGATCGGGTTCGCCGCCGGCGGCTGCCGCTGAGAATATGCACGGACCGGGGCAACACGTACATTTGCTGTTCCGGCCCTATCTAAACTCATACCACGCACGACGCGAGCATGCGGTTAAAATCATGAGAAGGTAAGATA
Source organism: Neostapfia colusana (assembly GCA_030760725.1). Lineage (NCBI taxonomy): Eukaryota > Viridiplantae > Streptophyta > Magnoliopsida > Poales > Poaceae > Neostapfia > Neostapfia colusana. Next base: position 2,299,885 of record JASWHV010000003.1, on the reverse strand, counting down.
TACAAGGGGGCTCATTGGAAAAGCGTTGCTCAAGCATCTATCTCACTAGCTGGACGTCCACCATGCATGTTATTATTACCTCATCGTGACACAAAAACACCCCCCTCCCCCCCAAAAAAGAAGCATAGATGTAAAGCTAGTCATTTACTTTTTACAATTTACGTAGCCAAGATACTCCTTCCGTTTTGAATTAGTTAATGTTTAGGACAAAAACTTAGTTCATTTTAAACTAAATTAGCCGTCCTAAACGTCAATTAATTCAGAACGGAGGGAGTATTAGCATGTAGCTTCTCATGCAATCATTTGGCAGATCGATCGTACGTGTAGGTAATTTAAAGGGCTGTGTGTGTGTGGCTGTGTAGACCGAGTTTGCTTGTTAGAATTCCGAAGGATTCATCTTTTGGATACACTGAACATACTGTAAGATATGATGCATGTGTACGTGTATTGTTTCAGCGACAGAGAATTATTTATTGATGGATAACGTTTGTTGTGATAACTTGAGCTTTCAGGATACAGTTTTGTCGTTGAACTTGTTCTCTCTGTACTTTTGTTTATTACGAGCAGAATAAATAAATAGACCTAATAGAAGCTTTAGTTGTTCGAATGAATGCTGCGGTCTCGATCCAATCATCGCAACACAAAGGCGATCGAGGCTTTCAGGACCTGGTTGTTGATCGGATTATTGGTCTCTGGCATCTTGGACGCAGCGCAGGGGCATGCATGGGCTATGTGGACAGACGCTTGTCGTGGTGCGAGAGTGAGAGTGTGAGACGCTTCTCCGACGTGGACGGGTGAGCTACCGGAGGGCTCCCTCGATCGAACACCAGATCGATGCCCCCTACCCGTGTGGGGATGCATGGGGACTGATGAGCCGAGCGCCAACCCATTGGTTTAGCTTGTAAACTATACCAGAGCTGCGACGCGCGTCACTGTAGCTAGCAGCGTGCACGTCGGACGCAACAGAATGCATGGCATACGCCACGATGATCAGAAACCGGGTGCATATATAGCCGCGTCATCGGGCCTGGATCACCACACCGTACTACGTGTGCACTCATCGGGAGTCCGTGATATATAGTTTCCGAGGAGGTCTCATCGGTGTATATCAACAGGTCGCTTCATTTGGTACTCGACGCCGGCGCACCATGCCTTTTTCCACTATGTGGTGTGGCGGAGAACAATCCACGGTGAAGGGGCATCGGCATGTACCTAGCTTCTTGCTTCTTCCGACCGCCGTCGCTCTCAGTTGGGTTGGATCGGACGGCCGCCTCGCGGTGGCGCCGACTATCTTGGGATTTGGACGCAGCTGGGAGGGGCGCCGGTCGGAGTTAGGCTGATTCTTGACAAGAATTAGAGGAGCTCTATCAAACGGGTAATTTGCGTACCTAATCTACTATGGAATCAGGTGAATCGATTGTTTATTTTTTGAAGAAACTGTGAATCCAAAAAAACCCGTTTCTCAAAGTCCAAAACAACTTCTCAGCCAAGCAAATACAAACCTATCTTTATACTTGCTATCTATTTACCCGGAAAATGCCATCAAACACCAAATTATTTTATCTAATCACAAATTTAATTATCTTGCCAAACAGTTTTTATAAACAGATTCTGATTCACTAGGAGAATCAAAAGAATCACTACACCAGAAGTGAATCCAAAATAATTAGGTTGTAGAGGTCTACCAAATGAGGCCTAAGGGTGGGCGGAAACTGTTGGGGGATCGTGCAACCAGTCAGGACCATCCCATGCCGGAGGAAACTCCTGGTGTTCCTTGTGAGGAAGTCACCAATGCAAGTCTGCTCACCATCGTTTTGCACACCTAGCCGTAACCAACTTATCTTGTCCTCAATCTCCCCGCTTAACATTTTGAATCATAGGTCAGGAACACGAGCACCTAAAATAACCGACGAATTTTAAGATGAGAATGATTGCATCTACGGCATTGGTTGTCCGTAAGTTGAAAATGATAACATTTAATTGTGTATCGAGTTATATTAGATTTTGAGAAGCGATCAGAAGTATCATCCGAATGACAGTTTACAAAACGCTGCACACCCTTAAACCACTACAGGAAAATGATAAATTTTTGTAGGCCAAACTTAATTTCGTCGGCCTCCACGAAATAAAAGTTATTGTCGTGAGCCAGAGACCCGCACACGAAATTCTAAGTTATTTTCGTGGGTTTCAATAGAAGTCCACGAAATTAAAGTCTAATTTCGTGTGCCCCATCTGGAACACACGAAAATGCAGTTATTTTCGTGGATTTCTAAAAGGCACACGAAAATGAGGGACTGTATTGTCGTGGGTAGAGCAAGCTCATGAAAATAACTACATTTACGCCCTGTCAGCCCACTTTATATTCGTGGGTCCCTGAGCAAGCTCACGAAATTAGGTTATTTTGTGGGTTTCGCTCCAAGGCACACGAAAGTAGGTTATTGGCGTGGGTTTCCGGGCCGGGCACACGAAACAAGTTTAATTTCGTGTGTTTTTTGACCAGGCACACAAAACTAAGTTTCTGTAAGGGCTCTGTCGGTCTGACATATTTTCGTGGGTTTGTGGCAGGCACACGAAATTAGGTCGTTTTCGTGGATTTCCATCAACGACACACGAAATTATGTACTTTTTCGTGGGTTTCTGCGCCTCGCACACGAAACAAACTTATTGTCGTGGGTTGTCTACAAGGCACACGAAATTAGGTCAGTCGTGCGGGTGCATACTTTCGTGGGTTTCTGTACGTGGCACACGAAATTAATCTACTTTCGTGGGTTTAACCGCCTGGCACACGAAAATATGTCCGGTTTGACTAGGTCGCGCCCCGAGGCCGACTTAATTATGTGCGAAGCCGCCGCCGCCGCCACCCTGCCCGAGCGCGACGCCGCAACCGCGCCGCCAGGAAGAGCGGCAACCGCGTCGGCCGGCCGCCAGCCGCCCGCGCCGCCCGGCCACGCGCCGCCCGGTCGACCGCACCGCCCGGCCGCCCGCCCGTGGCCCGGCCGTCGCCAGGCCGCTGCCAGGCCGCCCGCCCGGTGCCCGACCGCGCGACCGCCAGCCCACCGCGCCTCCAGTCTGTCGGACCACCGTGCCGCCCGCCCACCGCGCCTCCACGTCGCCGGACCACCGTGCCGCCCGCCCACAGCGCTGTTAGGCCGCCGGACCACCGTGCCGCCCGCCCATAGCGTCGCCAGGCCACCGCACAACCGTGCCTCCCGACCACAGCGCGCGTCGCCCGACACGAGCTCGCCTCCACGCCGCACGCCGGAGGCTGCACTGCCTCTCACGCCCGGCTACCGCGTCGCCGACACGCCGCCCGCGGAGCCTTGACAGCCGCTGCCGCGTGAAAACAACACCAAGGCTGCCCTGCTGCTGCCGCTTGGCTCGAGCACCGAGTCCGCGCTGACCGCCGTGCCGCGCCACGTCGGTGTCCACTCGTCGTCGCCGAAGCTGCTGCGCCGCAAGGTTTCCGTTGCCCCTACTGCGAGCCTGCCCCGACCACCTCTACTCCGAGCCCGTCTTGGCCGTCGCTCCTGAGAATAGGTACATATGATATGTAATAGTTAATCAAAATGATACATTTTGTGAAATATAATGCTACCCGAGTTAATCAACTTTATTTATGTGAATTCTGCAATCGTAGTATGGATTGGTTTTAGTATACAAGTTTGCACGAATAAATTAACTATGATAATACAAGACATCCAATAGTAGCATATGCATCATTTATGTTGCAAAATACTATTGACTCTTATTAGATGGTCGAAGTGAACATGCAAATGGGAATTGGGCTTTGGCAAGATTGACCATATCGAACCTAGCTATGATCTGTTTATAGTGTTGCCGTTGACCGCCGTTTGACATAAAAAGAGTGTGCATTTAGATTGAAGTAATTATTTGTTCATGTGTTGAGCCCATGTGCTGACTACGGCTACGACATTTTTATGCCAACCTAGTCATGTAAACAAGCACTTGTCTCTAGATTCTGTTGTGTGTGAGCTTTTAGTAGTTGATGTTATTTTTGAGTAATGCAATTATGTTATATTACTTTAGATGTCTGTTCCACCAATTTGAAGTTAGCTTATTTTCGTATATAAGCTTTGAAATGATTATGTTGCTTGGTGAAAGCATCTAGGCCCCCGTGAGGTATGGTTTCGGTGATTAATGACAACCGTTCGTGATTACTCATGAGTTTGTGGATGCGAGGTTTCACGTATATCACATCAAACGTTAATGAACTATCTATTCACACCATCTACTGCTCATTGGATACAAATGGAGACCCCTCAACGATCTATTCTAAGGGGTTATTCGATACTCATGAAGACTAAATAAAGAACTCATACAACGACTCTATTCTATCAAAATTGGCAACACAAGAAACTTACACTTCATCATAATGTCATTTCAAACAAGTGTCAAAGAGGTCACTCAAGAAGATTCCAAAAAGATCAACTCAAAACAACTCGAAGCAAACAAGTTGCACTCACCGGATCATCCGATGTCTTGCAAAATGACTACATCGGTCAAGTTTGAGTTGGCAGAAGAAGAAGACCTCAGAGTCCAGTACACACCGGATCATCCGATGTGAAGGAAGTGGCATATCGGTTGATTTCAACAGAGGGATGATATCTGAGTTATTCTGAAGAAGTACACACCGGATCATCCGATGATGAAGTAAGTGTACATCGGGCAATTTCAACCGAGACATTATTTCTGAACCAATTCTGAAGATCAACCCACCGGATCATCCGATGATGAATTGAAGTAACATCGGTCGATTAAAAGATCCAACGGTTATATCCAACGGTCACATCTGACACATGATATCAGCTAATTTGGAATTTGACCGATGCTCATATAAAGGGGTGCATCGGAGGATCCGATGTTCACTGAAAAAGTCTGTCTACTTTTCCAACGGCTATCTCGTGTGGGTTGGCTATAAATACCCCTCCAACCGGTCATTTCGACAAGTCTTGATCACCAGAGCCTCACTACACATTCTCAAGCATTCAAGACCAAGAGCTACCACTTCCACACTTCAAAACCTCTTGTACTCCAACTATAGGTTATATCTAGCTAGAGAGAAGCTTGTGTGCGTCCATTCTTGGTGATTGGAATCTCTAGGCTAGTGAGAGAGAGTGTCTTGGTGACTTCTCTCACCTTGTAAACGTTGGAGGAAGAAGAGATCGCTCCGGAGCTTACCAAGGCGTTTGTGGAAGCCCGGAGGATCACCATTGTACAAGGCTTGAGCTCCACCTTGCCGGAGAAGGCGAACGGAGAAAGATAGTGGATTCCCTTGTCTTGGTGACTTGGGAGTGGCTATACCCTTTGGTGGGTGCCACAACGTGGACGTAGGTAGATTTTTGTGATCTTACCGAACCACGGGAAAAATCGCCTTGTCTCCGAGTCTCCGCGGGAGTTTGCATCTCTCTCCTCACCCCCTTACTATTACGCATTTACTATTCCGCACTTAACACTCTTACTTGCGTAGTTAGTTCGCATAGGGAATTGAGCCTCAACCATTAAGTTTCAAATTGCTCTAAAATTTGAAAAAGCCCAATTCACCCCCCCTCTTGGGCGTTTCGATCCTTACACTTGGGCTAGGTTTCCTCCCCGACCACACAAAATCTCACGAAAATAAGTATTTTCGTGAGCCAAAAATGGCTGACGAAAATACATATATTTTTGTGGGTGACCCACTTCACTGTATCTCCCTTGTTATTTCTTCCTGTCTCTCGTTCTTACCTCTCTCAAAAATCACTCTAAAAAGTAAGATTCACGTAACCTATACAATATGCATCACCCATTTATGCGTCCAAAAAGTAAGATTGGAGCACTACAAGATTGCTCCGCATGCTGTGCATGAAAATGTAGCAGTAGCTGTCTGGTATGATTTTTTGGTATGTTATATATATATTGCATCATTTTTATCTTAATTAAATTTTCATTACTACATGTACCATTTTATTAGTAGGAACGATGTCGCTTGCCGGACAACCATGACGCTGCTCGTGAGTCTAGAGCACACAAAGTCTTTCATAAAGCTGCGCGAAAAGTTGTCTATGACATGATGTCAGCTATGTGTTTATACTACAAGGAGAAGCTTGAACAAATGATGAACAAGAGAATGGGAGCTTCGAAAATTTACCTAGACGACGATCAATACCGTCAGGTAATGATTCCTTGGATGGTCAAGTGTTCTGATGCTTATTACGCTTTATGTACTTATTGGGCATCGAGTGAGTATCGAGGGAGATCTAACTTCAACAGAATCAATCGTGAGTCTGGTGGTCAATTTCTCCATCGTTATGGTGGAGATGGTCATATTCGTCTTTTGAAAAGAATGGTGAGTTTTAGTTCATTTACAATTTGTTGTTATAATGTTAGGTTTTATAGCAATATGTTTATAATATAGCTCTGTAGGCTGCTCAAAGTGGCGAGGAGCCTTCTTTCATCGATACTTATATACGAGGACATAGAGGCTCAGATGACAGTCAGTTGTGCACACCGACAGCAACTCAAAACTTGGTATGTCATATTAATCAATTTTAGTATGAAACAACACAAATAGTTGATTTACTTAGTTTTTCTTGTGTGTAGGAGAAATATGCTGAAGAGATGGCTAGACGTCATGGAGATGACTATGATTGGAGAAAAGAAGATGTCGATGTCACGGCTTTATACCAATCTGGTGGAGGAAAGCCTCACGGGAGGTGAACTTTTACTAACCTCATATTCTTTTATTCACATACTAAACTTGGTTCGAGTGTTATCTGATAATCATGTCATATTTGTTTATGTAGGTATTCAATATTCAAGGGTGTCATGAACACTGATGTGGTTCTTTCATGTCACAATCAACACAGAGCGGGGCAAGTTCTTCTCGACGTACGCATACTAGAGATGAGTCAAGATTCAAACAAATGGAAGAGGAGCAAGCTGCATTAAGGGAACATATGAGACGACAGGAAGATCTGTCACACCCGGTTTTACAAAGAGCAAAACCGGTCGCAATCTACGTGTATGCCAGGATCGGTTTAGTTCATACACGTAGGACATATAGTGATAAAAAGTTATATATCAAAAATAAACATATTTATACCTTAATTGAGTCTCGAGTAGCAGCGAAAGAGGAGAAGCTTCTAGGGCCGTCCACAGGCGAATCGACTGGCAGCAACGTGACCTTCTTCGCATCATCTTTATTTGATCTTCTTTAGTCTGAGCAACATTTATAATAAAGGAACAAGACAAACGCCTGAGTACATAGAGTACTCAGCAAGTGTGGGAAGTAGATGACATGCAGGCATTTAACAAGAAAGGCTAGACACGGGTTAAGCACTAAGCAACCTATCCTTAGTCTTATTAGGCGTCCTATTTATTTAGTAAAATTCCCGCCCAACCCAAACATATCTTCAAATGATCTCCACTATCACTGTAATCTCAATCCAAGCCACCATTCACAAACCATACCAAACTGACCCACGCTAATCATGAGAGAGTTACCAGCCCGCTCTTGACCGTGAGCATGGCTGTCTAGACAGTTTTGACTCTGCAGAGTTTGTACCCTTTACCCACAAGTCGTGTTTTCATCACCTGTCGGCGACTCAAGAAACTCCTTTCAGCCATCTCACACTCCCTATGGTGTGTGGCCAGGAGTACACGACAAGGCCTTTACATTGCACTACCCAACTTGTGCACACCCGCTAAGGTTTCACCGCTGCGGCACTCTAAAACCTCTGCCGCAGAAGCCCCCTCTTGCACCACTCACACATCCTATGGTGTACACAAGGAAAGATAGGAACAACTTAATTGGCCACACTGCCCCATAACAGTTCTTGTGGTGGCACTGTATAAGCCAGTTGACGGGTCTCACAAACTGGTCCTTAGGATCTACGCAGGCTAACCAACCACAAACCCGAGTCTCATGCACTCGGCACCCACCGTAACCCACCGCCCTGCTAGATCTCTATTCTACCCTCCTCATACACCACATACATCACCACATCATCACAGTCATCATGATATATTGAATTTAAATATAATATCTCCCATCCAGACATCTAAGCAGGGCTAAGCATAAAAATAATGACATAAATATAAACCCTATACTACTCATCCCGGCTACAAGGCAAGTTTTGGAAATTCTAGTAAACAACCAACACATGGGATTCAAATTAAGACCTAAAGCATGCATTTCTAACTAAAATCGTAAAAATGGAGAAATATGGTCAAGGGCACTTGCCTTTTTCTTATAACGTTGCTCCGTCCGCTGGACGAACTCTTGATCTTCAAAGTCTTTGTGTTGTTTCTTCATCGTCATACGTACACGTATACCATCTTCTCCGCCCACCGTAGTCGGTGAGTAGACCGGCGCGGACATCCTCGACGTCAGCGACGTCAGGCGGCGCGGTCGTTTTGTGGGAGCTGTCTGTTTTCGGCACCGGCGCCAGAAACACGACCCACTCGCACCTCTTGGCGTGCTCGATGCCGTAACAGAGCGCGACGCTGGCGGCGGCTGCGACGGCGTTGACGACGGCCGTCCTGGACAACGTGAGGCACATGATGGTGGTGATGAGCGCGACGGGGACCCGGTACGGCCGCGGTAGGTTCAGGTCCTTGACGCACAACTTGACGAAAACCGTGAACACGGCGAGCATACGAGGTCGTAGAGGAAGTTGATGAACTTGAAGATCTCACTCATATCTGTGAAGTAGCAAGCAAATTAAAATCTTCGCACATCAGCATCAGAACTATTGTAATTAAATAGATTTGAGAGCACAATCTAAGGTCTCACTTATCTTGCTGCAATATTCGCACATCAGCACCAGAAGACTCGGCCTCTGCAGCGAGCTCCTTCAACATCTCATCCGCGGCCCTCAAGTCCTCCCTGACATCAACATTCAACACTAGATAGGGGGAAACGATTGTACAGCACCACACCCAGACCACCAGGTAAAAGCATGAGATCACATTGTTGCCTATCAGTTTCATCCAACACACCTCAGCAACCACCTTCACCTTCTGGAATGCAACAATCCCTAAAATTGGAAGCTCCGACATCTCTCCGGGGAGAGGCACTCGCCGTCTCCCTACGCCGTCTCCCTACCTGGTCATCGGTTGAAAAGCACATCTATGTTAGAAGGCAGGAACAAGTCGACCACGTCATTTCATCCATGCACAAAATCCAAAAGAGGAACAACCTGAATGAGAAAGAACAGCCCTGATCCGAATTTGGATATCGATTCGTTGAAGCTGACGGCACCGTTGGGCACAAAGAACATGAGGAAGACGATGACAACCCTGCAGGTCTTGGACATCCACCCTCCGTGGTGGATCCTGTTGCCAGGAGGGTCCTTCTGGTCCTTTATCCCAGCCATGGTGACGGCGAGGATGGTGAAGAAAAGGAAGTTGTCGAGGCTGACCTTGAGCTGCTTGCGGATGTCGATGTGCTCCCGGAGCACTTGCTCGACGTCGATCCTCCCCTCCTGGACCTCGATGAGCAGCGAGCTGGCGACGTCCTCAAGCTTGAGCACCTGGAGGTGGGGCGCAGGCAGAAGCGGTGCTGAGGGCCATGGCGTGAAGCCGAGGTGGGCGGCGAGAGCGCCGGCCGAGGGTGCGACGCCCGCAGGCGGTGGGGTTCGACTTCAGGGGAGGTGACACACGGAGGGGGGGCAGTAGGGCTAGGGGTGGGGGCGGCGCGCGGAGGGTCCTAGGGTGAGCGGCGACAGCGCTCCAGAGGGAGGAAGCGGGGACGGCGCCGGGGGCAGGCTTGAGCCGAGCTCGACGAGGAGGAGCTACGCCGTGGGGGGGGGGGGGGGAGAGGACAGCGGGGGTGCGGCGCGGCCTAGGGCTCGAGCGGGGACGGGGGAGTGTGGCACGTAGCGGGGGGGGGGGGGGGGGAGGGGCTCGGCCCAGCGGCAGCGGCGCTATGGAGAAGAAGGCGGGAGCGACTTCGTGGTCTGAAGGAGGTTTGGGCTGTGGGGCGAGGGTGCGCTGGCCGGCGACGCCATGGAGGGAGGGCGAGATGGGCGGCGAGCAAGAGTTGGGGGCGCGCGGGCGGTGGAGGCTCGGGTGTGGGCGCGAGCGAGGAGGGAGAGGAGCCCGGGGCGACGCGGTGAAGAGCGCGCGACGGGGCATGGGCGGGGAGGAGGCGCGGCGGTGGAGCAGGGGCTTGAGGGGGGGGCGAGACGCCTTGGAGGGGATCGGGAGGAGGAGACGCGGCTGTGGAGGGGCGAGGGCGCGGGCCGAAAGAGCTGGGGGTGGCGAAGGGAATCCGAGGGAGTCTGTTGGGGTGGTTGCACGCTTTTGACCGAGGAAGAAAAAGAGGGTGCGACCGGTAGGGAAGAAAGAAGGAAGGAAGAAGGAGAAAGTTGGGGCTGACAAGTGGGTCCCGCCTGTCATAGAGGAAATGAGGAATCCAATGGTGTGGTTGGGCAGGGCTTGCTTGGAAATCAACTGGGTTTCGGCCCATATCGCGTCTGGTTCAATCCTTGGGATTTTCCCCTTTTTTTGTTTTCCTTTCATTTTCCTTTCAGTTTGGTTTCTATCTCTCAAATTCAAGGTTGAACCTCAAATGAGTTTCTACCATGTTTTAGAGTTCCTTTTTTTTTTGCACGTAAAAGGTAGGGTGTTACAAGATCGAATGAGACGACAGGAAGAGTGCATAAAAGCACAAAATGATTAATTTGCGAACTTGACAACATGGCAAAAATCGATGCAGATAAATTGTTATAAGAGTTTAAGAATTTATGTTAATATTTAAATAATAAGTATGCTAAATATTTCAAAATGAATTTAGGGATACTTTTCTCAACTTGGATTGCCTGCCGCTATGCCACCGCTACCGACACCCCCACAACTACCGACATCTCCATCGATACCTGTGCCTTCACAACTTACTGCTGTTGGAACATAGATAATAATATATACTCGTAATGTTCTTTTCACTTTTATAGATGATTAATATATTTATAATATGTATCATTATTTTTCATTAGGGATCATCCTTAAGACCACAAAATTTTCAGAGTCCTGTTGCAAATTTGCCCACATCATCTACAGGAGAACGGTGTGGAGGAGAAAACTTCGTTGATCAGTTGTTCGCTCCGGGTGGTAGCAACTAGGTAAGTTGTTAAAACAATCTAAGATGCATTTAGAGTACTTTTGTCATATATCTGTTTCCACTTCCGTTTTTCAAAACGATATGATGTTACTTTTCATTTAAATCTTATCAAATTGGTTCTAATGTATAAATCGGTGATATAGGAAGAACGGCGAGTGGGATGAGCTGATGAGTTGTCAGTTGTAATTATTGTGAGTCGTGTAATAACGTTTCAATTTGAATTGAACTCGTTGTGAGTTGTAATGTGATTATGTAATGTCTTTGTGCACTAAACTTGTTTTGATTATGTTATAAAAGTTTTCATGTGAATTGAAAATGGTTATGAGTTGTAATGTGATTGTGTTGTTGATATTTTGATATGAGATGTTATTTATGTGCTGGAAGTAAATAATTAGGTTATATTTCACAACTGTACAACAATATTTTCGTGGATTTTAAAGGCACACGAAAATAATTAGGTCTTATTTTCATGAGTTTTTCAGTAACTCACGAAAATAAGACATCATTATTTTCTTGGGTTTTCAGATGACCCACGAAAAAAGTCCACATTATTTTCGTGGGTTTTTAGATGCCCCACGGAAATAAGTGGACCTTATTTTCATGGATTTAGTTCTGGCCCACGAAAATAGATTTGTTTAATTTTATGGGTTTACGTGGCCCACGAAAATAGATATTGTCGTGAGCTGAAACTAACCAACGAAAATAAGTTTATTTTCGTGAGCCACGGCCGAGAACCCACGAAAATAAAGTCCAAACCCACGATCGTTGTAGACTGTACTGAAATAAATCGTATTGTTATAGTAAACCTACTACTGAACTACAATATAGTTTCCAGCTATTCGATACCTGCCATCTTAACATTAATTAAACAGCATACTAGCCCTTCCATTTTAAAATAAATATGTTTAGCACAGATAATTTAGTTTAAAATATATTAATTTTTTGTACTAAACGATATTTATTTCAAATCGTAGGGAGTTAAAGTCACTTGCCTCACGGAAGGTTCTTCTTATGCTAATTTGCTATGGGCTTCGCTGTAGACTGAAAGGCCGGCGATGGATCGGCCCTGAAGAAACGCTACGGCCCTTCCTCCCCACACAAGGTTCACTCCTCTTGCCGTCGGGAGCGTGTGGCCGGTCGACGACGCGGCAGCCTGCAGCCTCTTCACCTTTCGGCGGCGCTTCTCCTCATTCTCCATTTCCGCGTAGTGAGCGGCGAACGCGTCGTCGCAGTACTCCTCCTGCCAGTGCTCGTCTCCCTTCTCGGCCGGGGTAGAAGGAGAGGTGACCGGCGCCGAGGCGTACTTCCGGGGTCCAGGCCCTTGCATCATTGCCTTCTTCTCGTACAGCTTGATGTTTCTCTGGTACAGACGGGCCATGCATGCATGCCGCAGTTGATCGGGTAGTCGAGCTTGGGATCGTAGAGGACAGAGACGATGGAGAGGAGGAGGTGGTCGATCGTCATGGCCGGGCTCCAGTTCTTATCATATCGAAGATGTCCAGGACCATCTGCCCCTGTGAGTTGATGTTTGGGTGGTAAATCTACATGCACATTGGACAAGAAAGTAATTGGTCCACGGAGTTAAATGAAACGAAGAAAAGTGATGTAGAAGTGAACATGGGGATTTCTTCAAAAAAAAATGCGAACATGAGAATGTCTAATAAGAACCAAGATCACTCGGCTACCAAAAAAACGGAACTCATGTTACCTTGGTTTTGAAGGTGGTCCTTGTGGGCTGGTGGGGATAACCGCGCGCACGGGAGCTGGACATCGACGGTGAACGTCCTTCCGGCGCAGGGGCTGTTTTCGGGGCCATCGATGACGTCTCCCAGTGGAGGAGGTCCGTCACCGGCGACCCACAGCTCGCGCAGGTCCGCCCCGGTATTTCTCTTTGTAGGATTCCTCGATAATTCATCCGCTCCGTAGTAGAGGATTCCATCCTCTCCCCCCTCGAGTGCTCTGATTCGTGGTCGTGTTCTGAGATCGGTTTGGAGTCGGCAGCCAGAAGGCTTTGCGGGTCAGGATGATATGTGGGGCCACCCACCACTCTCTTCGGCATCGGGCTCCTGTTATGTCCTGGTCGTAGATCACATAAACCGGAGGAAATTATTGGCGAAACAAGGGATCTAAAAATAACACAAAAAGAAATAGTGGTGCAGCTCCAGAAATCTACTCTCGTCCTGCATCATCTTCAACCTGAGCAGAGAGCTGCTGCTCAGGATTCACATGAGTATGCGACCGAGAATTTCAAAATCGAGTCAACAGACTCCATGATTCACAGGAACATCTACGCCTTATCCCCATGAACCAAGAGCAGGCTATATAGCTATCTGTACAGCATTTATTAACTCAATTTTAAGGTTACCATAAGACTCTGGATTAAGTATACCACCTAAACTTATGCTGGCAAGATTCAGAGCAGCAGAGGTACATGAGAGAGTACCATCATTCCGTTTTGGTTTGTCATATCAACACAGGGGGTCAAGATAAGAGTAGTTGTACAGGCGGCCGAACTGAAGCAGGCTGCCATATGTCCTATCCCACACCCCGACAAAGAGGGCGTCGGTGTCCGGGCTGAAAGATGTACCCGATATCTCACCAAAAAAGTCCAACTCTTGCCTTCGGTTGTAATCGCTCTTCACGTCATAGATGTGCACAAAGTCAGCCGGTTCCGCCATTGACATGAACTGGCCATCTGAGGTGAAGCGAATCGACCGAATGGCTCCAAGGTAACCCTGCAAAACATGAACGGCTTTTGAGAGATTCCTCACATCCCAGATTCGGCATGTCTTGTCTTGGTTGCCGGTTGCAAATGTTCGTCCATCAGGGCTCCATGCTGATGCAAATGAGTAGTCTCGATGTCCTTTCATTGAATGAAGAGCCTGCACCCAGAAATAAGATGATGTGATTTTATCACATGTATCAAACCAGTACTTCAATTCAAAGGGTGTATTTATATGAACTTGATATCTTCGTGATGTTTTAAGCCTGACTTTAGTGTGATAGCGTACCTTTCCGGTACTGGCATCGACAAGTAAACCATCAGGGTCATCCCCCACAATAACAACCACCTTTCTGTCAGGACTCAATGAAGTATGCTGCATCAACAAAAGATAAATACATAAGAACAGATACATTAATAGCAATGTTGAAGAATTACACTGATTTGATCTACTCATCATGTTCAGATTGATTTTGGATCCACTTATTCTCAACACTATATTAGAAGGGCAGTGACGAGAAAGAGGAAAGAAAAGGGCTCCATAATAGCCATATCATAATTTTCTAGGTTCACCAACAGCAAGGTGGGCCAGGTGGCCAAAGCCTGAGAAGTTAGACAGGATGACCACAGAAAAGCAGATCAACATGAACAGTACTATGGAAGAGGGGACTGAGTAACGATTTTGACAACCATGCATGCACAAAAAAGAACATTTCTAGTAACAATGAAATAATGAGATGATCCAAACAGGGCACTGAAAAAAAGAAACAGGTAAGAAACCAAAGTAACTTACATTCACTGGCCATTCAAACTGAAAATGTTTGCAAAGTTGGAATCTCTCCAGGTCATAGTCTCTCACACCAGAGTCATTGTTTGACGCTATGAAGTGAACAGCGCCACTGAGGGTAAAAGCAAAGGTAAAATAAATATATAGGTTCAAATGACGTAGCATCTTCCGTGGGACAGATAGGAAGTTACCTGGAGGTATTAAATATCTCAATCGCATTTGTAATAGCATTATCATCATACGTTGTTCTACAACAAAAACTTATTCCTTCCCGATCAAGGTGCTGCATACGGCAAAAGCAGAAGATAAATAAATGAACAGGAGATTGGTATTGAGATTTGAAGGCCTATGTAATCACTGGTTATGGTTATTACTTATTACTCTCCATTTTTAAATTGTTGTCATTAGGTTTAATTGTTTTAAAACGGAGGGAGTACATCATTTTGTTATTTTGTAATCACTAGTTAGATTAAAATAGAAAATGTACCAGGACATATAGATGAGGTTTTAGAAAAAAGAAAAAAACGCCACATGCTGATAGATAACAGAGCCAGTTACAGTATAACTAGTACTGTGCCAACAGCTAGCACACCAGTAGATAGGATTCTATTCCCTCCGGTTTTTTATTGATGTCGATAGGACAAGTTTTTTAGTTCAAAAAAAGAATTGTAAGTGTTGTCTTAACAACATCAATTAAAAACCGGCAGAAGTAACGAATTTGAACAACTTTGCATTACATACTTTGCAGATCAGCTCTCCTTGAAACCCCCCAGCTACCAGTAAATTGTCCTTAACTGCTAAGGTACTGACTTGAGTCTGAGAGAAACCCTCTAATAAACTTCCTGGGTGCTTCTGTGCACAGAAGGCCATAAAAAACAAGAGTTAAACACAGAAGAAAATAGAAAATGATAAACAACAACCAAGCCTTTATCCCAAGCATGTTGGGGTCGGCTAAGAAAATGATAAAGAACAGAAAATATGGCAAAATATCATACCTCCCGCGGTGCTACATGTCCTTGGACATTCATAAGTTCGGTATCCACACCACTCAAAGCCGACCAGTGCAGAACTGAGAAATGTGACATTAAGTAGACGTCATGCTTGGATGTAGCCCACACCAAATTTCTAAGCTGCAAGTACAAATCAGGCTTATTGTTTCATACTCTCAACATTTGCACATCGAAAGCATATAAAAGACAGGAACATTAATCAGGAGTACAAGACCTATTGTAAGTGGTTAGGTAAAATATAGCAAAACCGTAGTTTATATTCAAAAGAGATCATATGCAGAATAACATAACCAGACGATGCAGATAACCAGGTCCCTGAACACATCAAGCCCTTGCCTATTGAACATCTCTAAATGGCAAATACAAGGTTGGATACTTGGATTAGTACCAAAGGAAGCACAATCCTTTTCACATGAACGTCAAAGCCTTAAGTCCCAAGCAACTTGGGATAGGCTAGAGACGAAACCCACACAGAAGCAAAGGAAGATGGAAAATAAAAGGTGGAAAAAGAAGAGGAAAAGAACAGAACAAAAAGATAAGGTAAAAAAGAGTGGAACCAAAAATCAAGGTTTTATCATGTGTATTGTTAGTTTTCACGCTCTCCTATCTATGACTAAGCTCCTTAACGATATTTCAATTCTTCATGTTTCTCTTCATAGACCCCTCCCATGTCAAGTTTAGTCTTTCTCTGCCCCTCTTCACATTATCCGAATGTCTTATTAACCCGCTACGCACCGGTGCCTCTTAGCAGGTTAATAAATGGCAAACTTTACGGTATCTTAGAATAATTGTGGACCATCCATATTCACTAGATTGGTGACCAATTATCACATAAGAGGTATTAGTTTGCATTTATTTCTTATCGTATTTTTGGAAAGCTAAATTTTATTCCTACATAGTTACGATTACACACTGGAGAGAATATTAGAAGAATATAATCAATCCAATCTTCATGTCATGATGGGAATAAAATGTGAAAAAGAACGTGACTGACATGTACGCGTGAATGTGTACATGAACGTACAACAATCTTGGGTATGTATGTGTACATGACATGTGCGTTCATGGCCAATTCTTTTGGGGCCTTTATGTGCAGGACATGTGACACATAAATGGTCCCAATGCCAGATGGGCATGTGTGGCGATTGGATCATTGTACGTGTTAGCCTAAAATCTTACTACATGGTCATAACCATTAAAAAAGAAAGGACAACCCGGTGCATGTAGCTCCCGCTTGCGCAGGGTTCGGGAAAGGGTCCTACCCACTTGGGTCTTTTGTACGCAGCCTTTCCCTGCATTTCTGCAATAGGCTGTTTCCAGAACTCGAACCCATGACCTCATGATCACAAGGGAACAGCTTTACCTCTACCAAGGCCCCTCTTCAAGGCCATGATCAATTTGACCATTATGTCGAAAAAAATGAGTTGGACGTGTTAGCCTGCATGCAACAGACACGCATGGGAAATGTGTAACTCAGTGAAAATCGGCAACCTCCATGCAAATCGGGCTTGCCGGGCCAGATCAGTGGTCTTTTACCTCTTAGGGGGTAAGAGAGGTACGCTAACACAGCCCTAATAGACAGTTAGAAAGTTCCAGCCTATTAGGAACTCTGTCGTTTTTTATTAAGAAGAAATAGGAAATCAAATTCAGGCTGAAGAGAACTCAGACCTAAGTCTTAGGCTTTAAAAACACACATAACCCCTAACAAACTAGGCAAGGGCCCTAATCGTTTACACAGTAAATTAACAAGTGTAACTTGTGCTTCATTATATAGCAACACAACTGTGGTTGTCTATGCAAATTTTGAAGTATTCTTACATGTTCAAGAATGTTTACTATGCATACAAGAAACCAATCAATTACAAACATGATTTCAAGTACATTAACTTATTTCATATAATTAGTGCTGGGGATCCACAATAATACAAAAGGATTTACAGAAATAGAACAATTAAATCAAACATCAGATGCTATTATAACCTTTCATCTTAATACCCAGGGAAATTGTGCGGCAAAAACATGATAGAAAAATCAGAAAAAAATTGATAGATAAAGTAGCTTGAAAGGTTAGAGCACACCAACATCTAGAAATCTGATACCACCATAAACAAGATAACACGGGGGGTGGGGGTACCTGAAAATGTAGGATAGTTGATTTTACTGATCGAGTGTTTTGTCTGAACTCATAATACATTCCACCCTTCTGTGTTGGTTTGCAATCCTGTTCCAGATAAGTGTCAAAACACATGCAGAAGAAAATTTTACAAAGTTGAATTCCTAAAAGAGAAAGAGGCACAGTGGCACACCTTCATTGCTTCTTCTCCAGAATTAGGTACATTTTCATAATTTTTGTACTGTTCTAATCTGGTCTTTCTGTACTTTTCACGAGTTATAGATAGCCTCTCCCAAGGTATTCCTTGAATGTCCTTTCCTTTTCTCACATCTGCTGAGGAAGTATCTGGGATCTTATTATTCTGAACGTAAAAGGAGAAGATGAAACGTTTAGTGCATTGAAATGATTGAATAGGGAACTTGACCAAAGTTCAAGAACCAACACATAAGACGCACTATGCAAAGGGCTCTGTAAACACGTTTAGTGTAAAGTAACCAAAGGATGACTGATTTTATTGTCATGGATTAGGTTGGTACTGATTGAAAAAGGGCGTAATCTACTCTCCTTCCTCCAGGCCAGCATAAGATGCTAAGTTGGACTCCACATAGGATACACATATCCCTGCCTATATGCTCCTCTCTTGGACTCGATTTCTAAATTGTGCGCTTCTAAACCAGATTTGATTGGTAGCTAGACATAACCATCATCCTACAAATACGCTCAGACACTAACTAATTTAACAGTGATTTACAAGTGGTCAGAGATCACTGCATCTACATGTCAAAGCCACCAGAAATTAAGGAAAAATAGCGGCAATTTTGGAAAGGTAGAAGAAGAAACAGTAGAAAATATTGAAAGTGTGGATGTGGAATTAAAATTGGATGCAGACAAAAGGCGTTGTACAACGGCAACCTCTACAGAAAGACAACTATCTAACGCTCTCGACTCCAAACCGTCATCAAACAGAGCTGAATTTTTTAGTTTAATTGATTCAGTTAACCATCTAAAAAATGGCACGTGTAATGAGTAACTGAACCAAGTAACCATCTAAACAACAGTGTCCACGATAAATGACCCGACCAAGTCCTTTCTCACTGATTTCCTGCCATGTCATTGCTCAGCATATATAGCGCTAACGATACAAGTAACAGCCAAATAGGCAAATACGTAAATGAAACACTGTAACAAGACGACAAAGTGCTTATAGTCATCAGTAGAACTATGCTCTATTCAACCAATAAGAATATCAGAAAAAATATGTCTAGACTTGATTGCACATGCGACAAAATTAATAATTCAACATCTCACAGATCCGCCTGCCTAGGTACTGCTAAACATATAGTGCTTCTGTCAGAGATACCATGCATGCTTCATTCAAACTGACGCTCGCTTCCACTCATCAGCTGACTAACGTACCACTTATCCAATCAGAACTCTATCACCAAAGCTTCTGAATGGCCTATATATCGGATGCAAGACGTGACAAATAAAAAAGGGTAACATACCGATGGTCCATAATCATCCTCTTCCGAATCAGAGTCTCTGACCCCTTGATCATGATGCTCGTCGATCATGTCTTCAGCAGGATCATCCATGTCGGATTCGTCCTCCATCTCTTCTTCGATGTTCTCGTCGTGATAGTTGGACATTGATCCTCGCATAAGATACGATAGAAGCCCCCTTGCCTGCAAACAGAAACAGCACGCCAACATCAGCAACCATTTCCTCTCTTAAATCAATTGCATATCTGCATATCGAACGTGCAAGCACCTCTACAGCCTCCAACACCAATCCACGGCACTGGTAGCACTTGAGTCAGATCCGAACTCGAATAGCTTGTATTAGGGTTTGGGGATGCACCCTTTCCCACAGCAGCAAGGAAAAAGGAGGGAAGGGCATACCTGGGGGGGTGGTCGTCGCCGTCCAAGGGACCGGCGAGGGCGTAGCGAGGGGCGTCGCACGCTGCTCGCCGAGTCGTCGACGCCACGAGAGAGAGAGAGAGGAACAAGAGGAAGAAGATGTGAGCGCACCGACAAAGATTTCGATTTTGGTCCTGTCACAATTTTATAAATAGATCCTCACAAAATAGTTTCCAGAGGTCCTATAAATGGGCCTTTCAAAGAAAATTTGAAGGACATAAGTTCCCTTCTAATTTTGTCTCATTTCTCTAAATTATTTTATTTTGAGATTTAGTAGCCCTAAATATTTTTTCACTAGGGCTTTATCTGTCACAATGGGGGTGGACAAGCATGAATCAATCAGTCCGAGAAATGGGAATTAGCGTAACAAATGAAATGTTTTACATTATATTGGAGTACACAAAATAGTGAATGACACAACATTACAACCATATTAGTTTGACGGCGGTGTTATACGCTATACCAATGGTGAAATAGAGCAAGCATCAGACTGTTAGAGAAAGAGATCACTCATATTTTCACGTGTTTATGTATGTTTGAAAATACTAACTTTCAATAAGAAAAGAGTTACATGACTTAAAGAAATAAAAAACATTTGATTTCTAGTATCATAGTGAAAATTGTTGTGATGACTGATGATAGCGGTGGAGCTTGATGAAGTCCCTCTAATGGTCGATGGTGGCGTCACTTGGGTGCAGGCGCCGCACGGGCTCGAGATGCTCCGACGAGAGCACGTCGGCGTCATCTCTGACATATATAGAGAGGGGTCGATTTTTGGTTGATGTCCTCACCCTCACAGAGGAGCACGCAAAAATAGTAATACAATAATTTCCTTATTCCGAACACAACCATTTGCAGGAGAACATAAGCTTGGTACAATCAATAATAAGATATGTTTAACACAGTTTAAACTTGTTAAAAACGTAACTTGTGCTGATGAACAACAGATTAACCTTATATCCTGCTGCTTTTAGTTTATTCTAAGAAGTAGCTGAACTAAAAATCTGCTGGAGAAGCTAGCTGTTTAGCACACCTTCAACTTATTTTTGTGAAAAACATGATCCAGAAGTGTGTCAAACAGAGCCTAAGCCTCTTACCCAACAGAACTGGTATCCGTAAAGACGTTAGTCACAACACAGTAACACAATAGTCAAATTTCCTTGACAATGACAAGTGGAATTCCAGAGAATATGTATGTAACCTGTCTTACATTACATTAGATGAGATTTTACATAAAAAAGGAAAAACTCGGAGCGAATGAACTCATCAGTTATAACACATAATCTTTGGAGACAATGGCCTCGTCACTCAATGGAAGAACAATGTCACTAGTCCGCATATGATGGTAACCGAAACAAGTGAGGTACTTTTAACTTGGTAGCCACCATTTGTTGCGGCACTGTCTTTCTGGGAGACATTTGAGCAAGGAAGTCCATTCTTGTCTCCTTTGCACTCGCTGGCAAATAGGCCTGGTGGGTATTTACCATAGAGGTTGATGTAGCTGAACATTGTTGATGCACAGCTGCTGCTGTCGTCATTGATGTAATCACTAAATGGGCATGCAAATTCCAATAGAGCACTGCAGCATTTGTCGGCAGGAAACTTTGGCCCTTTGCACTTGCTTGTGATGATTGTGTAGTTTTGGAACTCAAAGTTCACAGGGCAACCTGCCAAACATAGGCAGTAGTAGCAAAATTATATCAGATTGAGGTGCTAAAACAATGGAACATGATGAAGTGTCTGTTGGATACAGAATACATTAGCATGATGAGACATGCTCGGCTTGATGTTTCTCGGTATTCAATGGTTAATACAAGCAAAATATAGTTATTGTTTACTTATTTTGCATGAAGATTATGAAAATATGCAATCAGGGGCTTCCTCCAAGAACCTGTTTCACAGATTACTGCCAGAATCAGCTCACCTAACATACTAGACTATTAGTCCCTCTATTTAACATTGTTGCAATGATCCATTGTTCTTATCAGAAGGGTTCAATTTTTACAACAGAAATGGTTCCAGCTCCACCATATCAGGGCGGGGGCTTATCAATCACTTTTCCACTATTTGTTGGTGCTATGATAATGGCTAGGGGTGGATATGAATATATATCGGGAAACCATCACAATATCAAGCATTAGCAAGTCATGTTCAGGTCCTGTGAACTTTGAGAATTCTTAATAAAATGAAAACCGTCTTGGTTATACTCCACAATAATGGCTCATACATTATATGGGCACTTTTGCATTGCTCTTCTAGTCCAGAAGCTCCAAGCCACTAAATGTGGTGCATCCACTGTTCTTTTCAAGGTACTTCGGTCATGAGAATAAGATGCCTCCTGTTACCAAGCTAACAAGCAGGCGTGTGTTGCTCTCACCTAGGAGCAAGTGGTTAATAGCTAACAAGCTAACAATCATGTATCGAACGACATCACTCCCAAGTCTCAACTAACCTTCTATAAACTCTACCCCGATTTCCAGATCAACTCCTTTTATCTTCCGCCAATCTACCGAATCAAAGCGGACGTAAACGGACAAGAAAGGAAAGGAAACTTACTCTTCTTGGCCTGCAGCAAGCTCCTCCCCGTAGATCCGGCGCTTCCCTGGAACAAGGTGTCTGCTCACAGAGTACACAAACGAAAGAAACCCATCAGAAGCGGCGAGCACAGAAGGGAAAAAAAAAAGAGATGAAAACAATGTTTAACAAGAAACACCGGAGCAAGAACTGGCTGAAGGCAGGCACGCAGCGGACAAGAACGGACCAGCAGCAGAGGCGAGCCCGGCCACGGCGGTGGCCGAGAGGGTCAGCAGCAGGAGCCCACGGACCGCAGCCATCGAGTCTCTTCCCAGGCTAAAACAAGCCGGTAACCTTAGCCAGCAGAAAATGTGGCCTCGGCGGAGGAGCTCGTTGGATCTAGGACGACGGCGGCGGGCGGTTATGGAGACGGAACGCGGGAGATAGCAGCTGCCCACACACGCGCCGCGACGCCCGCCGCTGGTGGTGTTTGTGCGAGCTCTCTCTCGGCTGCTACAGCTCGGTTTTGAACAGGTCGGATTAAATTAGTAGCAGTGTCGCGCGGGGAAGAGGGCAGACAGCCGAGACGAGACGGTGAAGAGCAACCGGCGTGGCGAGGAAAGACACGCGGCGCGGTTTGTTTCGGTGGTTGGTGTCGTCTATCCTGTGTGTCTGACGGTGAGGTTCCAGTGGGAAGGTGGTGTGGCCGCGAGACGGCACATGCATTTCCATTCCATTCCTCAAACACGCGGGCCGTGTATGCACACAGCACACTTAAGAACCTCACGGCAACATAAGTATGGGACGCATGCAGTGGCAATTAGAAACAGTGAAGGCGTGCTGAAAAATTAACACCAAGAGCCCAAAACTTGGTTTTCTTCAAACGAGGAACACTGCCATATGTACAATTGATCGAAGTGAGATGAAAGCATGATATGATATGAAGTTATCGACCAAAGAATGGATTGAATTATGAGTGAACCTCAACTGTTCTGAAAATTGGAAAAAATGTTCGATACATTTATATATGCACAGCAGTATTTTTCCTCTAGTTTTTTTTTCTAAAACTAACGAACCGACGAGCTGTATGCCATTTTCCTATATGAAAAACGGCAGGTTTGATGAATTTCCTGGAGGCTCTTCTTGACTATCTCCTCATTTTACCACAGGTCGCCAACTCTTTTCTTACTGAGACTGATGTCAATGTTCTCACTCGTCTCTATAATAGACCAAAAAAGGCAAAGGGCAGCCATGTATAAAGCAATGCAGTTAATTATCTGCAGATATTAGTAAGTCACCAACTTTTTGCCTTGTTTCTGTACATTGCAGGTAAATATATTATGTACAAAATTTCCTCCTCTGCGCCAAAAAACAAAATGGACACCAGAAAAAATTAGTGTAGACCAGTACAATTGATATATGACACAGAATAATTCCATATTCATATTTTTATATTATTATTATAATGCAAGCCAAGATATATTGACTGTGCATAATATAAATGTTGGTCATGTCACTTTAAGATGCAACTGCATTATCAGATTCAATTTGAACTGGATGTGGATAATGTTACACTCACCCTAAGGTCAGACTCCTTTTCAGCTTCCAATGTCTCAGCCATCTGCATTTGTTTGATGACTGTTGCATGCAATACCTGAAAAAAAAGAGCCATGTAAATATATAATCATTTGAAATACAAGCACAAAGGAAAATGGGGATATCAGTAAAATCAAAAAAAGGAACAGGTATCTGGTGAACCATAACTAATATGCACATTATTGCACCATAGCAGACTCGTACCTACATTACACACTAGCAGTTTGGCCAATACTAGGATATATTAATTGTGAGTTTACACTCTTTCATTCAATTTTCAAAAGTAATGTTGTTCCTATGACCAATGTACTATCACGGGAATTTCAGAAAACTCGAATTTCTCGGCTGAACAAAGTTGCCTTAAAGATACATCCAGCTGGGACCTGATGACACAAACAAGAACTAAAGCTTTTGATGTACCGCTTACAACAACAACAAGCCTTTATCCCAAACATGTTGGGGTAGGCTAGACATGAAGCCCAACAATTTTTTATATATATTTTGATGTCCCGCTTCAAAAAAAACCTTTTAATGTGAACTTTCAACATCACAAACTTGCCTATTTTCAATAAATCTGAAAAAAATTCAAATACAAATTCAACTCAAATTTCCAAAGTTGTGTTGAGATTGAAGATTTTGAGTGCTATCATATGTGTTTGTGCTAAAATATGAGATGGAGCTATAGGCATAAAATTCAAATGAACTGTAAGCACCAAAAGGTCCATAAAGCTTGGGCTTACAATTACCTTTTTTGTTTTCTCCAGATCAAACTCAATGGACTTTATCCTGTCAAAAGAATCTTGTATGGCACGATCCTTATCCTGTGGAAGCTTTGGAGGCTTTCTGCTCAGCTGATTAAACTTTGACTCGAGTCGATCAAGGCGCTCCAGACATGGATTTACACGATCTTCTTTAGTTATCTGAAGATCTGATTCATTACTGTGCATGGGTGCAGTATGAGGAACATTTTCCAAGCGCTGTCGTCGATGAATAAAAAATTGTAGAAGGGAGAATGCTTTAATAAAAAGTACAATGACTTTTCTTGACAAACGCTTCAAGATCCCATCGTCAGCATTGCCTGCACCACCATTTGGGTCACTCTGACCTGCTGGTTTAACTTTAAGCATTAGACAGGCTGGCCAACATATAGAGTTGAAAAATTTATGGCATATAACCAGAAAAGAATATATAGCCTTAGCCCGCACATGAGACTCAGAATGGATACCTGGCACAGGTACAACTCCGCTTATTAAGGAACCCTCTGTATTGTACTGTCTGCCTTCATTTCCAGCAGGGCTATATCTTTTATTGGTCTCTATAACTTTATCCACCATATGACACATGACACCAGAACCATTATACAATGTAGATCCTGATTCCCTGGCCTACAAGGTAAACACAGATGAATTTTGCACTTACAAACTAAAAAGTTCAAAAACATGCTAACATTGAAGAAAAAGGAGCATATCAGATATACTCTTAATGTTAAACTAAACGTGCAGATTAGTTCACAATAAAACACATGAACGAACTGATGGAATTCCTTAAAAATGACAGAACAGACGGAACAAGACTTTACTTCCTCACGAACTGGGGCCAAACTAGGATATTCGACATCTTCAGGAGCCACAGGGGATCCAAGGTCATCAACATCTGAACCTGATTCAGCATTTGATGTATCACTAATTCTTTCTGGTAACTGAAAGAAGCAGAAGCAGCACGTCCAATGTCAATATTGGAGAATAGTGAGGCTTATTGACCACATGAGACTTCATCAGTTGGGTACATGGTAAACTTGCCTTGAGAGCACGTAATCTTACAGAGCCTGTAATCGTTTCTTCTATATCAGATACCTGTCCAACCTCCCTCAATGACTCCATGCTATGTACAATCTACAATAGAAATAAGCTCACAAACAGCAGCGGTAGACACAATAAAATCTGCTACCATTAGGAGAAGTAGAATACGATCATAAGAGGGTTTCAGCAGATTGTTTACCTTCATGATTACAGGATCACTCCAGGGGCCTTTGTTAGACCTCAAACACCCTCCATGGTTAGAACACGTGCATGATCCACCAAAGTACTCTGGCAATTGGCTGATGATACATTTTGCCAAGCATTGGACAAATGTTCAACAATAAAAAAATATTTAAAGAAAATAGTCACCAACCTTGCATCAATAGCTTCGAGAAGTCTGCTTTGATATTTTGTTCCAAGAACCTGGAATCAAAGAGCAAATATGAAGATGAACGCACATAAAAATCAGTACATAACAGGATATTAAACTAGGAACATTTGCAAAACTAGTACATGTATTTTTGATGATGTTTTGGGGTCAAGAAGTCCCTTCACAGTGCTCCAGATCAACTTGAAACCAGGTCCAGCATTTACAATAAACATTTGATGTAGTGTCTGCACAATTTTGTGACATGCTTGGTATCAGAATAGTTTATAGACTTGCTGTACATCATTATTTCACTATTAAGGCTAACCTCAGGATAGTAGTCACCATCAATTTTTTGCATACAACGCACCAAATCCCTTGCGATCTTGCTAAAGTTCTTCCAGCCCTATATCACAGGCAACAGAGGAAGACCACAGATATATTACAGATGCACTACAAAAATTGTGCAGATAACAACAAATTTGCTAAACAATAAACGAGTCTATTAAAAAGAGATTCACCTATGCCAAAACAAGGACTGGAGTAGCAAGGTTAATGAATTAATGTGATCATGCCTGCATCATTAGTATAGAGAAACTCAACTCCTCTGCAGTTCTTTGACGGTTCTACTTTGGTTTGGTGGATTTCTCTCAAGCCATTTGGCCATGTAACTTAAGCATTAGACCAAATCGACTGCACAATTTATATTTATCTCCATGGGTATGTTACTATAGACATCTATGTTGAATTATACTGTAAGGATCGGAGACGACAGACCTTGATACTTTACTCTCACAGGGTGAATTTTGATCCAAACAACAAAAGCATCATAGTTCTGAAAAATTATCATACAATTCAAACATCCAGAAGCTTTTGAACACATGGTAAATGATGGTAAATTAGCTTTTCTAGCTTCCACGATTTCACAATAGATACATTTTTAAGACAACATATATCCCAGTAATTGCTCATTTAACCAAGGTCAGAACTGTCATTAATGGCACAAAAAACTATTTCGGATCCTGCTATCTGAATATAGATACATCTGAGCATACAAACTATTTGACGATAAGGTTCTCATCAATCAGTTTAAAGAGACACTATAGTAAAGACAAGCAACAATTATTTGTCCTTTTTTGTTTTACTGCATGTATTTCTTTCAACAATCAAGATAATTTTTGCAGTTAACAGACAATTTAGCTGATAAACATACCACACCCTGGACGTCCAGTATTGTAGTTGTGGTATCTATGTGCCTTTTGGCAGAAATTGTGCATGCAGGAAATTTCTCGCGGAAAGCTCTCTCAAATGCTTGTACATGATACTTAATATATCGCTCCACTGTTGTAATCTGTACAAGTTTATTAGGCTCAACTTTTCCAAGCAACTCAATGTAGACAGGCCTTCCCTCCTTGTCGACTCCATGGTAACCATGTGGATAGTATTTCAGGACCTCCTCTAGCTCATGAAATTCAAAATCCTTCAATAAGTATAGTTATCTACGGTTAGCATGCATTACGTAGTATTGAAAATCACGTGATTACATGTAAAATCACATGAGTATATGCTGAATTCCATATAATTTTGAGATCAACCTTTTAGAATAGATGACATCCAATTACCTCAAAAATTGTGTCTGCCCCAAATTCCTTCCTCCACTGCAGCATGTCTGCCCACATCTGTGCTGCCTTTTCAAAGTCAAACTTCCTCGCTTTCAAAAATCTGCACAACAAATTGGATGCAATGTATGACCACCAGCTAGAATTTCACAGCTCAAATTAACAATATAAGCATACTTCATCATGTATCAACCTAAGCATCATATGGTAGTCATCATGCCTGGCCGGCAACAAGCCCCTAGCAAACAAAACCTCCCGAAAGGAGGTCACTGCCTGCTCTTCCTCAGCATCCCTGACATCCTCTATAGCTATCCTCGGCACTCTGAAGTCCACTTTCCTCTTCCCTCTCTTCTTCAGTGAGTGTGTCAACTTTGTCGATGCGTGCAGCGCCTTCTTCCTCAGTGACTGCATCCTCCTGCGCTTTGATTCATCCTCCAAGTTCTCGATATTTTCCCTGTCCCTCCTCTCATCATTACTGAGAGATATCTCGATGCCATCCACAATGCTCTCTGCAGCAGTGCATAGCAAACACCAAAATATGAGCTGCATTATATGATCAACTCATCAAAACTACATATATATATATGGCATGGTCCAACTGCCCATACCTGACATTCTCTAAAAACGCAGTTCAGATGAACAGGCCCTCGCCCTTCCTGTTGATGTGCCAGATATCAAAACTCTGAATTCAGCAGCGTGAATCCCCACACTGCCAGAAACGGTATAGAAACACAGATTAGAATTCACAAAGCTGTATTCACCACATAGAAACCATCGTGCGTTTTTTCGGTTCAGAGGCCGCGGCGGACTAAACGCGGGACAACATGGTCTCATGGGGGTTCAGTTCAACACGAATACACAGAGAAAAAACAGAATCGCAAAATCCATCCAACCACCTAGTATATCAGTACGAACTCCACCACGCGGCAGAGATATCCGAAGCGAACTAGTTGGGGAGAACGACGAATACTCTGCTTTCACAGCTCGCGACGGATAAGGCTGAGGAGATTCCGCGGGAAGCGAAGAAAGTGCGTGATCGGGCATCCAAAGATCACTCAGGCCCGGATGGATCGGACCACCACTCCAAGGTGGTTGCGTACGGAGGGGAGAAGGACCGACGCGGAAGCCGACGGGGGACGGAAGGGAGGCTCTGGTCGCGGTCCGTAGGAAGGATACCTGGATCTGGATCGCGCGGCGCGCACGGCGCCGGTGCCGGACGGGAGAGCCTACGAAGCTCGCCTCTCGCCGACGCCGTGGGGACCGCCTGCCGCCGCTCGATCACGACGGGGCAGCAGCACGAGGCGTTTGTTTGCTGCGATCGGGCGGGCGGGCTCGGCCTTCTCTTCCTGCCCGGCGCCTCCGTCTCCTAACGCCTAGGCTTCCGTTGCGGGTTTCTACTCCTAGAGAAGAGCAAGTGCTCGGTGACGGGGGCGTTTCATCTTTTTTTTTTTCCAGTGCCCTGGCGCGGTGTCGTGTACTACGCCAGGGGCGTGTGCGCGCGTCGCGATTGCCGCCCGCCGCTCCCCCGCGTTGCGCGGCCGGGAGCGCCGACACTCACGTGCACGGGCACCGGCTTGCGCTGAGATGTGGGGTCCGTATGTAGGCTTCAGGTTTGAAGATCCATCTCTGTTTCTAAATTGATATGGTTCGAATAATAATTCTAGCTTAAAATTCAATGAAAATTATTATTTTAATGATAATAATTTAACCATGGAGTGTGTATGTTGTTTGGTTTGTCATTAGGTTTACGGTGGAGAAGATTATGCTAGTTTTAGAGGAATTGATTGACTGCAATACGTGTTTATTCTAACATAAAAGGAAATGAAGTATGTCACAGATGATGTAAGAGCACCAATTTCGTCAACAACAGCGGAGTAGCAAATGCCTCACTTGCAAGTCCTACCAGTGAAGGTTATACACCATTTGTTTCTTAATCCAACAATGATACGGGGTTTATGAACCTTTTGTATACATAAAGCTTCGACGCATGCTAATGTATAGGGATGTTATTGGGTATGCAATAGGTAGTTGTGAGTGAAGCTTTCAGATGAACAAGGTGTTTAATTCATTTTATAGAGTTTTTGGGCCAACCCATTGACCCAAAACGTCGAAAACTTACTTGTTGATACTCCAACTAGTATTATTTTCTCTATATGATGTATCTTTTTTACTTTACCATGGTACATAAATGAAGCAAAATGTCGTTTTTTGATATATGTAGAACTAAATTAGTTTTGAAGCCCACAGAGGTAGTCTTATGAAATTACCCTTTCTCTGTTTCAAATTATTTGACGCTGTTTATAATTAAAAATTAAACTAGTTAGTGTCAAATAATTTGAAACAGAGAGAATAATAATTATTTAAATATACGTATGTACTCTTTCCGTTACGAATTATTTATGAACTAATCAGGGTAGAATAATTTGAAACGGAGGAAGTATATAATCAAGATTGCGGAAGCGCTGTTCACGCGCCCGCGAGCACCTCGTCGTCGACTCCGCCGCCTCCTCGTCGGTGCCGTGCCAGGTGCGTACCGGTCGTTTCCTCTGGGTCTGCTAACTTCGACCTGCGTTGCGCTTTCTCCCCCCTCTCGTTTCCTTTTTTTTTTTACATAAGGGGAAAATGCGTGCTTCACCGTCGGCGACAACGCGACGGCAGCGGAGCACAGCAAGCTAGACATTATTCCACCGACGTTTCCCCCGTCGAGGTGCCGGTCTCCTCCCTTTCCTAGCCCTCTACCGGCACCGGCACTGGATTGGCGTGAGGTGGAGATTCATTCGGCGCCGTCTCTGGTTCAGCTCAATAGGTAGAGACGTGCCTTGATCTGGTGCTAGTTTCTGGATCCGGCATGTTTGCTGCGTGGTACCCTGCTAACTCATTCCAATTCACCGACCCGATTAGGTTCTTCTTATTCAGGGCGCAAAACCAAATCTACCTAAGGTGCGCTGCTGAACCGAACCCACACGCCCCAGATTAGGTCTTTCCCTACATCAGATTCAGATAGTTTGGTTGTCTCAGTGCTAAGTCTGATTGTCTGGCGAGCAAACATTTTGTGTGTCTGTCTTTTATCTATGATTTTGTCCGCAAACAGATTCTGCTAATTGACGTGCTATCTCAATGTGGTTAATATCTTCGTGATATAATTATCATATCCCTTAGACTACTCTTAATGTGGGCTCCATTTTCATTAATAAGGTGCCACATAAGCAAATTCAGTGACATGGCAAAAGAGCAATATTTTTAAGTCGTCTAGTCGACCTAGTCTAGCGCGACTAGTCGACTTCTAGTTGAAGTCCTGGTCGTCCAACATTTTTATAGCAGTTTCTAGTTGATGCTTATATTTATATATATATATCGACACATAATATATATATATCTTCAGTAGCAATAATACATATACCAGCAAACCAACCTTTAAGTGCAGCTGCAAAAAATACTTAGAAAATAGAAATTACATACCAGATTTGAATTTTGAAGTCTAGAAATAATGTTGTCTAGAGTACCAAATTGTGGATTAAAATTCCAGACCTGATAAACAAAATGTACACATATTTCAGTTCAACATTAAAATAAAAAAGGGGAGAAGTTCATTGCAGAAGTATTTATAATTTAGTCGCAACAAACTTTCATAAAATCAGATCCTCAACATTAGAAGAGACAAAAAACTGCAGTAGTTAAATAAAATAAAAACAAACAACAATATTTAAGGTTCAATACTTAAGTTCAACATTAAACTAAAAAAAGTCTTTCACTCTAGCACTCCAGCAACATTTTAATTAAAAGTTTAAAACTACATGTTATCATCAAGTTGGAAGGCTCCATCTCCTACAGTTGGATCTGTTGTAGATGGT
This sequence comes from Neostapfia colusana, assembly GCA_030760725.1. Classification (NCBI taxonomy): domain Eukaryota; kingdom Viridiplantae; phylum Streptophyta; class Magnoliopsida; order Poales; family Poaceae; genus Neostapfia; species Neostapfia colusana. Next base: position 2,268,469 of record JASWHV010000003.1, on the reverse strand, counting down.
CAGTGTTGTCCATCTCCATCTCCTTGATTATCCATTTCTTCATCTGAATCAGATCCTTCATTAGCTTGTGGCTGCTCTGAAATTATGTTAGGCAGGGTCCTTGCACGCTTCCTTGAGTATCTTTGGGTAGAAGAACCACTGGTAGTAGCATACCTTGACAGATTTCTCCCACTTAGATGCTAAGTTGCACCAATAGCCTTATCAACGTCACGCCAAAGTTCAGTTCCCTCTACCGCCTCACATCTTTCATCAACCCACTCATTCTTCTATTGAAACTCTTCAAGCAACAAGGGGTTACTTTTCTTTCCCTTTGAACCAAGCTCTTTTTTGCCATCTTCCGATTGTAGCTAACATACACCAACTTATTCAACCTTTTATACTCTAAGCGGTTCCTTTTTTATGAAAGTCTGTTGCTGAGCTGAGTTGGACTGAATTGTAAGTACTTCTGCAATGAACTTCTCCCCCTTTTTTATTTTAATGTTGAACTGAAATATGTGTACATTTTGTTTATCAGGTCTGGAATTTTAATCCATAATTTGGTACACTAGGAAGCATTATTTCTAGACTTCAAAATTCAAATCTGGTATGTAATTTCTATTTTCTAAGCATATTTTGCAGCTGCACTTAAAGGTTTGTTTGCTGGTATGTGTATTATTACTACTATATATATATATATATATATATATATATATATATATATATATATATATATATATAAGCATCGACTAGAAACTGCTATAAAAAAATGTTAGACGACTAGGACCTCGACTAGAGGTTAACTAGGGTCGACTAGTCGACCTAGTCGCCCAAGGCGACTAGGGTCGACTAGGCGACTTAAAAACATTGTTGGTCAACCGCTTGTTTCTTCACTGACATTGTCTTCATTGTGCTCACTGTATTAAACTTCATGCTGTGGGCAAGGAATAGTATTGGAGCCCTTCCCATCTCACTTTTTTTCGGTCTTCTATCCTTGTGATTCTGTGTTTCTGTGCCACTTACCCTTTTAGGTGGTTTCTTTGGCACAATGGCTGAGCCAATAGAATTCCCTGTTCAAACCAATTAAATACCAAGATAAATTCCTACAAAGAAGTAGTCATGGCTCTTCATATTTGGTGCCGGAACTCTACCTTCATCGAGCTTTTCTTCATTCTTTCTAGCATTTGGCTAGGAAGGTTCTATTATTTATTTGGCTTCCTCCTTGTTGTGCTCCTTTTGCTGGTCGTGGTATGTGCTAAGGTATCAGTTGTTCTTACCTACATGCATATCTGTGCAGAGGACTGGAGATGGTGGTGGAAAGCTTTCTTTGCCTATGGAACAGTGTCCCTTTATGTGTTCCTCTACTCTATCAACTATTTGGTGTTTGATCTCCGAAGCTTGAGCGCGCCGGTTTCTGCTATGCTCTACGTTGGATACTCTTTCATTGTCTCTCTTGCCATTATGCTAGCTACTGGTACTGTTGGGTTCGTGACATCGTTCTCTTTCGTCCACTACCTTTTCTCATCAGTCAAGATTGATTGAAGGTGTCACCTTGCAAATCTCCAAGGATGACTATACACTGAATTATTCTGCAAGATTAAATGATTTCATCCTGGTATCTTGAGGTCCTTTGCAGAGTTGCGCTGTTACTTATTGTAGCTTATTACTGAGTCCATTGTATCAGTGTGAATGTTTATATTTTATCGGAGCTTCTAAAGTCACTCTTTTGTTTGCCACAATATTTTGTTTGATGCTGCAAATGCTCTCAGAAAAGGTCTTCAAGGTAGGTTTGCTAATTGAAAACTGTTATCTTGTGGTATAATCTACATGTACAAGATTGTGTTTCTGATGGACACCAGTTTTTGTTTATTTCCTTTCTAATTTACCCAAGTTTCCATAGAAATATGAAGCACCTCATCTAGTCTATGTTTGATAATCAGGCATGATAATTCGCATGTTCCTTTTTTACTTAACCCTTTATGAATAACAGTGACACGTGTTCTTTTCATTAACCATGATACTGTTACTTCTAGTCATTCAGATTCAGCTTTCATAGATATGTTGATTACTTTCTTTCGGTAAATTCTCGATTCTAAAGTATGTGACAAATAAAATGAATTCTTTTAGCAATGTACTTCATTCAGATGATTGGATGTTTTTCACATAATGTGTTAAAATTTTGAAGGTCCTGTATCCGTATTTCTGATTTTAAGATACTCATGGAGACATGTGGTCATGTACATGTAGGTACAGTAGATAAGTTGATTTGCAGATGTTACCATTGTCCAGTGTTTACTTGAATCAAGAATATCTCATCTCAGTCTTTGGCTCTTTGCTGCTTACTGTTACTGTTACTTTTCTTATCTGTGAAACTGAAATCTCGCAACTCTAAGCAGTCAACTTCACCCTCAGATAAAAAAAGCATGTCAAACCTGAATACTTGTGCATTTTTAGACGAATAAAATATGCACTCTGGGGTTAGGTGTTTTTGACCTCATATTGATGCCCCATCAATTTTGTTGTTTTGCAATTTCATCCTTTTCATTATGAAATTTTGACCTGTTTTGTGGTCCGCAGCTAAAATTTCAGGTGAATGGGTTGTTACTTTATTGAGTGATTAGTTTTGTTAATGGCTTGACGAGACGTGTCACCCATTGTCTTATTTTTAACCTTTTTGGAAGTAAGTATCGTTCTTTGCTGTTGCCTTTGTCATTGCAAATTATTATTGGCTTGGCGTTGTGCTGTTGAAGGGGGGCCTTGGCGCAGCGGTAAAGCTGTTGCCTTGTGACCATGAGGTCACGGGTTTGAGTCCTGGAAACAGCCTCTTGCAGAAATGCAGGGAAAGGCTGCGTACAAAAGACCCAATTGGGTCGGACCCTTCCCCGGACCCTGCGCAAGCGGGAGCTACATGCACCGGGCTGCCCTTTCTTTTTTTTTTTGGCGTTGTGCTGTTCTTATCAGCGTCAGGTCACAACAATCAGACAAACAAGATGTACCAGAAACCTAATGTTGATGTTGATTTCTGTGGTTCCCTGTTCCCATCTGCAATCATCAAAGTCTACCTTTCTCTGCACTTTCATGCAGCTTAAGAATACATCAGATGAAAAATGTATTCCTGTGTGATATATCATCTATGTCATATAGTGGTATTTTTATATGCATGTGACTGCCCTTGCTTTGAAATTACGAGTCCTTTTGATTTCCTAAAGGTCTGACCTGGCTGTTCATGTGAAAGGTACTTCCTGTGATGTTCTCCCTTACTCCTTATGAAATGCGTCCCTTTTCGTGCTCAAGCAAATTGATGTGGTTCTCTATTTGGTTTGTTTATTGGTAGTTTCCATGCAGATTGGTAGTTCGTCAGTTCATGTCGCGGGCTCTCCACCCTACCGCCGGCCCTTTTCCACCAAACGCGATTTCTAACAGGGAGGGTGTGTGACGGTGAAGCCTTTCCGCTGACCCCAGAAAGGGAGTGGTGGCCAAGCAAGGCGTCCGCGGCCACGGCGGCAGGTTGGGGATCGCATTTGCCTGGGTGAACCAGTCGAAGGACCACGCATCTGCCCTGTATGAAGTTTAGGATTTCCATTGGCGGGGTTGTGTTGGTAGCTTGTCCCCCTTGTTTGAAGTCCAGTTCATCCACTTCATGATTAGAGCAGTACCTGAATGCAACCACCATGGGGCATGTGTCGCGTTCATTGATGGTGTCGGTGTGGATCTTGATCCAGAGCACAGTCCGGTCTCCGGTGGCCCACAAGTCATTATCCGGTTAGGCTCCCGAACAACCTCCAGGTGGATCGAGGTCCTCTGAATTTTAAGTCAAAATTCAGAGGCTCGCTCTGAGACTGTTAGAACTTAGATGGAAAAGGAAAACAGACGGGCTAGATAGACTACTACATTAACAAAAAAATACGGTGAAAAATACCATACCATTATTCTACAGTAAACGCTACAGTAACAATTCATAGAACTGTTCATCATCTCTCATATCATTGTAATATTTTGACTTAATTCAAAGGACCTCGATGCCAGGCGCCAACCCCGCCCACGCCCAGGTCAACAAACGACCAATGTGGCACACATGATGAGAAGTCGCGGATGCCCAATAGGGGAAACACTGTAACGTGGACCGGCGCCAAAATACTCGTACTACTACTCCACTGACACACCGACGAAATGGGCCGCGACCTAACGAACAGAAATATTTAGTAATATAAAAATTACCAACTATTTTGAAAGAAAAGGGGGGAAAAGAAATGTAAACTGCAGTTGCACGGAACGAAAACGACGACGGGGCGTATAAAATTTGGCGGCTTCGTGCCGCGTCTCGCTCGCCCGTCCTCGATTCCGCCGGCGAAGCGTTTACTCCTTCTCGATCTCGAGGCGGAGGGCCGGGCGCTCCCATGTTTTGACCCCGGCTGCGTCGTCCCGGCCGCGATCCAGATCTGAGGTGAGCTCCCCTGATCTCCTCCGTGTGCACAGCCCTTTCCCTCCCCCGCTGGTTCCCGGTCCAGATCCAGGCATCAGTTCCACTGGTAGTCGCGTTGATTTCTCCGTTCGTTAGGAAGAGAGCCCTAGTTAGTTCTCTTAGATGGACAACTCTATTCGTTCCGTCGTTGTGTTTTATATGCTGTATGGATTAACGATGGATAAATGAATGCAATCATAAGAATTTAATCGATTCGTTACTTTTTCGTACATTTCCTTGCGCAGGTCGCGAGTTCTTATTGGGTGGTCGTGAAACGCTGCCATGGTCGCCAAGATGCCGGCGTCCCAATGGATCTCGGCGTCCCTGCTCGTCCTGCTCCTGAGCCTGAATCCGGGTGTCCACTCCTTCTACCTCCCCGGCACCTTCATGCACACCTACAACCCCGGGGAGGCGATCTCGGCCAAGGTCAACTCGCTCACCTCCATCGAGACCGAGGTGCCCTTCAGCTACTACAGCCTGCCGTACTGTAAGCCCCCGGAGGGCGTCAAGAAGAGCGCCGAGAACCTTGGCGAGATCCTCATGGGTGATCAGATCGACAACTCGCCGTACCGCTTCCGCGTCAACGTCAATGAGTCCGTGTACCTTTGCACCACTGACCCGCTCACCAAGGAGCAGGCCGAGGTGCTCAAGAAGCGAGCTCGGACTCTGTACCAGGTCAACATGATCCTGGACAATCTCCCCGCCATGCGATTCACCGAGCAGAATGGGATGACGATCCAGTGGACTGGATTCCCTGTCGGGTACAACCCGACAGGGAGCAATGAGGATTACATCATTAACCATCTCAAGTTCAGGGTCTTGGTCCACCAGTACCAGGCACAGGGTGATGTTGTGGTAACGAGTGAGGATGGTGTTGCCATGGTTGAGTCTGACCACAAGAGTGGATTTCAGATTGTTGGGTTCGAGGTTGTGCCTTGCAGTGTAAGGCGTGATCCAGAGGCTATGTCCAAGCTCAGTATGTATGACAAGGTTGACTCTGTGAACTGTCCATTGGAGCTCGAGAAATCCCAGGTGATTCGTGAGAATGAGCGGATTACATTTACCTATGAGGTTGAGTATGTCAAGAGCAACATCAGGTGGCCGTCGAGATGGGACGCATACCTGAAAATGGATGGTGCTAAGGTGCACTGGTTCTCAATCATGAACTCAATGATGGTTGTCTTTTTCCTGGCTGGTATTGTTTTTGTCATATTCTTGAGGACTGTCCGCAGGGACCTGACACGATATGAGGAGATGGACAAGGAAGCACAAGCTCAGATGAATGAGGAGCTCTCAGGCTGGAAACTTGTTGTTGGTGATGTCTTCAGAGAGCCCTGCTGTTCAAAGCTGTTGTGTGTTATGGTCGCTGATGGTATCCAGATCCTTGGTATGGCAGTTGTTACTATTGTGTTTGCTGCTCTGGGGTTCCTCTCACCTGCTTCCAGGGGAATGCTCCTGACCGGAATGATCATTCTGTACCTCTTCCTTGGCATTATTGCTGGGTATGTTGGTGTCCGTGTGTGGAGGACTATCAAGGGAACCTCGGAAGGGTGGAAATCTGTTGCTTGGCTGACCTCCTGCTTCTTCCCTGGAATTGTTTTCATCATCCTCACTGTGTTGAACTCCATTCTGTGGGGCAAGAAGAGCACCGGAGCTCTGCCCATCTCGCTGTTCTTCACCCTCCTGGCCCTGTGGTTCTGCATCTCTGTGCCACTCACTCTCATCGGAGGCTTGCTGGGTACCCGTGCTGCAAGCATTGACTACCCTGTCCGAACCAACCAAATTCCTCGAGAGATCCCTGAGCGCAAGTTCCCCTCATGGCTTCTTGTGCTCGGTGCAGGAACGTTGCCTTTCGGTACCCTTTTCATTGAACTCTTCTTCATCCTTTCTAGCATCTGGTTGGGGAGATTCTACTACGTCTTTGGCTTCCTGTTCATCGTCCTTTTCCTGCTGGTCATAGTCTGTGGTGAGGTTTCTTTGGTCCTAACCTACATGCATCTTTGCGTGGAGGACTGGAAATGGTGGTGGAAAGCCTTCTTTGCTTCTGGTTCTGTCGCACTCTACGTCTTCCTGTACTCGATCAACTACCTTGTGTTTGATCTCAGGAGCCTGAGTGGACCCGTCTCTGCAACGCTCTACCTTGGCTATTCCTTGATCATGGCTCTCGCAATCATGCTCTCCACTGGCGCCATTGGCTTCCTGCTCTCATTCTACTTCGTTCACTATCTCTTCTCATCTGTCAAGATTGACTAGATGTGTCCACCCCTGATCCTGGTGATAGTTACCCCTTAGAAAAACTACACAATAATACCAAACTGAAGATGTACGGATACATGGCGACAGCAATGGCTTTTTGGCCCTGATGAATTCAATCATTTAATATAGCACAATTACTAGAGTCCAAGCCTATTTTTTAGGTATATTTGTAATGCCTCAGCTATGTTAATTTGATTTTTGTAATGCCATTTTGTTTCGCTTGTTATGGGCATTTGTGAGCAGCCTTATGTTGGTGGAACGCTAAACAGCAATTCAATTTGAAACAAAGCTATTCATTTACAGTCTCTTGTCATTTTTATACGGGTCTGTCGCGTAGCTGCCACAGATGTGATGTTTATATCCTGCTAGGGAGTTAGCCGTGCTCGTTAATTGTGATGCATGTTTACATGAATTTTTTTGTTGGAGTAGCACGAAAGGATCTGCCAAGTTACTAATACAGAAGATTGAATTCGTGAAAGTGACACACGGTCCAAAAATTCATGTTTGCCCTATTTAGATCGCAGGCCGAGTTGGGCCAGGCCTGTTCCACTTGCTGGTTGTCATCCACGGTTGCTATGCGGGGACGTGGAAGCAGAGGGTTCATCTCCTTCCTCTGATCCTCTCTCCAACGCTCACGTAGGCGTAGTCCAAAACTAAAAACCCGCTCATCTGCCTCATTCTCTCCCCAGACACGTTAGATCATCTCCCTCCCTCACCAAAACACTACAGTAGTCACAATCTACATGCTCTCCTTGCTTGCTCTGCCATCTTCAGCGTATTACGTTCTGTAGCTGCAGGCGCGCTGTTCCCTTCCCTGCAACCGAGGTCGGTCAGGCCTCAAGTTCTTAGCTGCCCCCCAACAAGGGACGGCCGGATGGGCATTTATAGGTACCCAATGCTACTGCCAAAATTATTTGGGTTCTTGATCAATCTGCTCTTAAGGAACTTGGAGTTTGTTAAGCTTGTCTTTAGTACGATAATCTTGGTGTATCATATCTAACGGCCAATCCGGTGTTCCACTGGATCAAAGCATAACGAGATTGACTATCACTTGGTTGGGACAAGTGGCCAACAAGCAGCTGGACATTCGGTTTATGTCTACTAATGTTCAGCTTGTGGATGTTTTTACAAAGCTGTTACCAGTTCGGGCTTTAATTGTGAACTATATCATCTCAACCTCAAGATGTTGTGATTGTAGGGGGCTGTTGAAATAGTTAGATTATTGCTTGTATATCTTCTAGATGATTCATGTATACCTCTAGAGATATTCCTTGATGTACAAATAAAGGTTGTAAACCCTAATTGATGCAGATATAAACATGTGATGCGGCCCTTGCTAGATCATACCTTCGTCTCTACAGCAGAAGCAACATCACTACTTGGCAGCACAGGTGCAGGATAGTAAAAAACTTGCAGCTACACCATCAGCCTGTGTTCTGTTGCCCAGCTGCCCGAAACTTGGCTACATCATCCTACACGGACCTGGCGGCCCAGGCCCACAGGTTGACGTATGCGAAGATTGTGACACGCAGATACGGACTGCCATCACCTCCCCAACCAGCACTGCTGACCTCCGTCGGCTCGGCAGTGGGGGTGTTCGCATCGGAGACGGGCTGAATTAACTCTGCAAGTGCAAGCGCAGTTTTTGCGTAGTGTAATCTACTCGTGTTAGGTACAATCAGGTTTCACTTCGTACGAGAAGAACGTCTGCCGTTCTAATTGAGTTAGCTACAATCAGATGGGAACGAATTCGTAGGGGACAGAGCACAACGCGATGTAATTTCACCCGTATCATATGATGATGAAGAGATATTAGTGGAGAGGCAGACGCGTGGAAGACCTTAGTTTTACCGGGGTCCAGGGCGCAGGAAGGCTTCGAACGGAGCAACGGGAAGTAGGTGATTCCCACCCCTGCACTTTCTACTCCTCTTCGTAGGCTTCAACTCAGAACTCGAAGCTACCAGCAACCTGAACAGATCCATGGTCTTGATGTCTTCCCATGGCTCTTCGACGCAAGAATCAGCGCAATGGGACCCCCCAGCTGGTCTGCATCGTCTCCAGGATGCCGCCGATGCAAGAATCAGCGGCGAGAAGCTCCAGCGGCGCTGGCCGCCGGGCTGCGCCGAAGAAATGGTCGAGGCCGGCTGAAGAGGACGGAGCTCCGAGACAATGTCCTGTCTGAGAATCCCAGCAATGACTCGTCCATGGTCGCCTGCCCACCGAGGTACCAGTTCAGCGACGGCGCACCGGTGATTCTCCTTGTGCAAGTAGCCGCAGCTCAGCACGCGCAGGTTGTACATGAACTGAATTTCATCGAGGCGGAGACTGAGAGTATAACTTGTCTCGGCAAGTTCAACGTGTCATCTTCATTAGCACCAACAATTCACTGGCTGTAAATTGAAATTTTCATCTCTTATAATACAGCTAGTACAGAAGTCCTTCCACAATGGGACATCACAGTACAACAGAACTAGAAGCATGGAGTACTTGCATGGCATATGAACGAGTAACTGAATAAAGATATCAGCTGTGAGTATATCCGAAGAATTACAACAGCATATTCTACAATGACGTTTTTTTTTTACAAATTCAGCTCAGCCAGCAAAAATGTTCCGAGACAGCTCCAGGGCGAGTGGATTCAGCTCAAGTCATAAAATTTTATGCATCTTGAGGGCACATTTTGGACAAGACCAGGTGAGATATCATTAGTCTACAGAGAAACCCATTCCAGTTCCAACTCTATCTCACCTGATTCTACGTTCTGCAGCTTTAGGTGCACTTCCTGTTTTATCTTTCCCGAGACAACATTGACAGTGCCATCTTTCAACAGGGCATTGTCTTTGGTCATAAACCACCTTCCAATCTGCATGTCACCAAGACGTGAAGGGTCTCCAAAGGCCATGGCAGCTGTGATCATTGGCTGGAGATCTATCTCCGCTTCACCCATGATATCGTCGGCAGAGAACATATCATGGTCATACACTTGCTGCAAACAAGAGATTATGCGCATTATTTGGTTGTGGTTTAAGTATTATCCAGTCTGCTTTGTAAACATGTGCAAAGAGTAAATGCTTCTGTAAAGGATCAAACTCTCTTTCCCAGTCCCAACATTATTACCTTTTTAAAAGGGAATAGAAAAGAAGTAACTAACTTGTCAAGGATGAGGATATCGTCATTGTGGCTACTAGACCGGGGATTCATGCAGCACCTTGCATATTTTATAGGATTTCTATGATACGCACGTTTTTATTTTGTAATTTTGACACCACTTTTTTTGTCATAGCTGTAGAGGAGTTCCTCATAGTTCATCTTTCATTTATGTTAAAATGACTTTAAATATATACAAGGTGGGAAAGGGGGGACAGGTCCATTGTTTTTCTGCGAACACGCAAAATCTTTGAGCTTCATTTTTTATAGAAGGGCTGCCAAGCCAGTACGACGCATTTAGGCCAAGCGTGATAGGCCAGCACATGGGGTTGTAATTTAAGGAAGAAGGAAACAGAGGAATTGACTTATAGGCACTGAAAAATGATGTGCTTCAGGCCCTCTGGAACCCTATGTAGGTGAAGGACTCGTTTAATTTCAGTCCAAAGGACACCTTATATTTGTTCCTAGCTTCCTTCCTTGCTATATCCTTTGCCCTTTTTGTAATTTTTTAACTCAAATTAATTCCTAATTTCCTGGCATCTAGACCAGAGCGCCTGGACGCCTAGGCGACAACTTTTAAATACTAGAAATATCAAAGCTAAAATTAAGATACCCCTAGCATGATTGTGTGATTAATATATTTTCATGTCGAACTATCTTATCATTGCAAACCTCAATTGCATATTTTTTTTAGTTCAAAGATCATGAAGAGAACTACTAGGCAGCTGCCAAAGACTGATGATGAGTTACTTATGCAATCCGTCCTTCTAAGCAAAATATGCTGGTGTTATTTATTCAATTGAAGTATGGAGTGTTCAATGTTAACAATGCATTCTTTTCCTTGACTTACAAACATCGCTTGTAATGTTATTTTCCTAGCCGTTTCACCACATTTTTTATTTTGCGACTGAAATCAGAAATATAAACATAAGTGATGTGTTATAATAAATTATAGCCACAAACAAGGTGTTGTAATTCGTTACACTTATAATGTACTTTGTTACACAAGAATTAAATGCATTAGACAGGAGCAAAATCATTTCAAGAGTGAACAAAGTTTGATCAAACGTACAAGTTTTAGAGGTCCATAATTTCGAGGAACCGATAGCTTAAGCACCTCGTTCCATACAGGGTTCAGATCGCTCTTTTTAACTGTTGTCTGAGCTTTCTGCAATTAGAGCCAGTGACAAATGTTATCAGAGAAATAATGGCATAACAATAGCAACGGTGTACATATGGAAAAGGTGAAATAAAGATACCTGCTCTCCGAGTGATAAAATAACATATGGATCACTTGTTAGCATATCTCTGATGGCCATGTTGGTACCTTTGGCCACTGTGATGTTCAACTCCCCAACAAATTCTCTTGTGTCGTCCTGTGATCATTTTCCAGTGTTAAGGTAATTGACTCGACCACTAGTTCACTACAATTATACAATGTTCATTTAATATGCTCTATCACAGACATGCAATTCTATGAAGAAATCATGTCAGGCAGGTGAACTAAAGAATTAGATAAATATCTAGAACTGTACGTTGTTCAACATAACAACTTACAACGGCATCCTTCCTTGAAGTGCTCGAGAAACTGCTAGCAACGCTCTTCACAGAAGTGGTAGATTTAAAAGATGATTTTGAGGAGATGCGCAAACTTGGCTTCAAAAAATCTTGTGTCTCATACTTGGCTCTGTATATAAATAAAGATAAGATATTATTATATGAGAAAATATTGATGTAACTACAGAGTGAATGAAACAGTTATAAGACCTTATAAATTTGGTCCTATATTCCATCGTCGAATCTGGTTTGGGTTTTGGGTGATCTTTCGGAAGAAAAGCCTCATATATTGAATTTGCATACGAGTTTCCACCAACCTCAACCATTGAGTCAATATCGCTGTCAGACCAATCATCGAGAGTTACAGATAAAACCTGATAAACGAGGGATGGGCAAATAAAATAATTAGGGTGTTTTATAAGGAGTATGAAAGACTTCAAAGAATACATTAAAAAACAGAAGACAAGTTTGAACGTGCATTTATATATTATGAACTGTATGATGAAAAAGAACATGTAAATGCTGAGAAACAGGGAGGTGGGAGACCCCTTGGCTGCGCTTAGGGCTGCGCAGGGGAGAAACCAGCAGCGAGGAGGCGTGGGGGCAGCTGCGCAGTACGTAACGTGGGGGACAAAGTAGCTGGTCACGGCGGCTAGGGTTAGGGTTCGAAGCCACCGTGATCCAAGCAGAAGAACAGCCCTCAACGGGGATTCTTATTTTTTCCTGGATGCCCAAAACATGAGGGAGGGGGGCTGCTTATAAAGGGGGGACAGGACCCCCCCCTTTGGCCGCAGCCTACTCCTAGTCTGTTTGGGGATAATCCCCCAAACTGACTAGGATTCTTTTCTTCTCTTTTTTTAGTCTATTTCTTTCTATCTAAACTGATTCAATCTATAACTCCCTTTTATTCCTAAACATTATCTAATTAATTCTTCTAAATATTTTCCTGGTGCGGCTGCAGGGCCTGGCCGGCCTAGTTGTGGGCTTTGTGGGCCCCACGCCGACCATATTGGCGGCCCACAAATGCATCCACAACATTTCCCCCCTTCCCGACAAAGAGCTCGTCCTCGAGCTTAAAGGAGGGGTGCTTCATCCTGAAATCTTCTAGTTGCTCCCATGATGAATCAGCTTCAGAATGTCCTGCCCATTTGACGAGTAGCTCCCAGACACCTCTGTTCAAACGCGCCCTTTGTACTTTTTCAGGCGTAGGTACAACACGTCCATGCAGAAGTGGTGGTAAAGGCACCACCTGTATGGGAGTAGGACCTTCAAATTTCTTTAACAGGGACACATGGAAGACATCATGTATCCTTGCTTGAGGAGGCAACTGAAGTTTATATGATACAGTCCCAATGCGTTGAATGATCTGATATGGTCCAAAATATTTTGGTCCAATCTTTGAAGAAGGCGTCGTCATTACTCCCACAGCTGTCCTCTGATGAAGCCGCAGCCAAACCCAATCACCGATCTGAAATTCCACCTCTCGGCGGAACTTATCTTTATAGCTTTTCATGGTGACTTGTGCTTGTACCAACCTGTTCTTGATTTCAGCTAAGAATTCATCTCTATTCTTTAGCTGTTTATCCACTGCTGCTACTCTAGATACGCCCGGTTGGTAACCAACAAGAGCCGGAGGGTCCCTGCCATAGACCACTCTGAAGGGCGAGCATTTGAGGGCCGTCTGGTAGGAAGTGTTGTAGCAATACTCAGCCCAAGGAAGCCACTGCAACCAAGTCTTTGGTCGGTCACCAGCCAAGCAGCGAAGGTACACAGTGATGATCTTGTTGACGACCTCAGATTGGCCGTCAGACTGCGGGTGGAAGGCCGAGCTGAGCTGAAGTTGGACACCGGCTAGCCGGAACAAATCTGACCAGAAGAGGCTGGTGAAGACGGTATCACGATCACTGACGATGGAGCAGGGAAAGCCGTGTAGTCGTACAATGTCGTCGAAGAATGCCCGCGCCACTGATGCAGCACTGTAAGGGTGGCTTAGGGGAATGAAGTGGGCATACTTGGAGAAGCGATCTACCACTGTCAAGATCACTGATTTCCCACCAACTTTCGGAAAACCTTCAATGAAGTCCATGGAGATATCACTCCAGACTTCCGACGGTATAGGCAGCGGTTGTAGCAGGCCGGCTGGATGAAGATGATCAGTCTTGTTGCGTTGGCACGTAGCACACCCGCGGACATACTCACGCACCCGCCGTAGCAAGGACGGGTTGTAGAAGGAGAGGCGTAGCCGATGCACTGTCTTCTGGATGCCTTCGTGGCCCCCATCATGCGCCTCAGCTAGGAGAGAGGGCCACAAGGAGGATTTGTCGGGAACGAAGAGCTTCCCCTTGTGAAGTAGAAGGCCGTCGCGTTCGGCCCAGTCAGCAGGTGCGACTCCCTCCCGGAGTTGGGCACATAGCTGTTGCGCCTGCTGGTCTGTAGCGATCTCCGCGCGGAGCGAGTCGAAGAGTGGAAAGACTGGCGTGGATATGGCGTGAATGACTATGTCTTCCTCGTCGCGGCGGGACAGGGCGTCAGCTGCCCCATTCAAGCGCCCCGGTCGGTACTCAACCTGCAGATCATAACCAAAAAGTTTGCTCACCCAAGCATGTTGGGGAATCGTCGTGAGTCGCTGATCCAGGATATATTTCAGGCTGAAGTGATCAGTCCGAACAGTGAAGGGACGACCCCACAAGTAAGGCCGCCAATGACGTACGGCCTTCAAAAGACCGATTAGCTCACGCTCGTATGCCGGTAGCTTATGATGGTGAGTCGCTACAGCGCGGCTGAAGAATGCTATGGCGCCGTCGCCCTGGTGTAGAACCGCCCCAAAGCCGGCGCCGGACGCGTCGCAGTCGACGATGAAGCGCTTGTCGAAATCCGGCATTTGAAGTAGAGGCGCTGTCATCAACGCCTGCTTGAGTTGGGAGAAAGCATCCTGCGCATCATCAGTCCAGCGGAATGCTTCCCGCTTTAGTAGGGCGGTGAGGGGTGCGGCCACCGCACCATACCCCGCAATGAACTTGCGGTAGTAGCCGGTGAGCCCGAGGAAACCTCGCAAGGCTCGTAAGGACCGAGGTGTAGGCCAACGTTCCACGGCCTCCACCTTGGTCGGATCCATTGCCACGCCGTGAGCGGATATGATGTGTCCTAAGTAGGACACAGTCTCCTGGCCGAAGAAGCACTTAGATTTCTTCAGGAACAACTTGTTTGTCCGTAGTGTCTGGAACACCTGCTTGACGTGCTGAAGGTGTTCGACCCAGGTCCTGCTATACACCAATATGTCATCAAAGAAGACAAGCACAAATTTTCTGATGTAGGGGTCGAGGACGACGTTCATCAACGACTGGAACGTGGACGGCGCATTGGTGAGGCCGAATGGCATCACCAAGAACTCATAGTAGCCTCGATGAGTTCGGAATGCTGTCTTTTCAATGTCGTCCGAGTGCATGCGCACTTGAAAGTAGCCGCTGCGGAGGTCAAGCTTGGTGAAGAACCTTGCGCCGCGAAGCTCGTCCAGTAGCTCGTCAACCACCGGGATCGGGAACTTGTCTTTCAAAGTTCTGGCGTTGAGCTCGCGGTAGTCGATGCAGAAGCGCCACGTGCCGTCGGCTTTTCGGACCAACAGTACTGGCGAGGAAAATGCAGATGTGCATTCTCGGATGATGCCTTGGCGAAGCATCTCGGCGCATTGCTTCTCAATCTCGTCTTTAAGAAGCTGGGGGTAGCGGTACGGCCGGACAGCTACTGGAGTTGTGCCCGGCAGGAGCCTGATTTGGTGGTCGTGGCGTCGTGCAGGAGGAAGCCCGCGTGGCTCGTCGAAGAGGTCCTGGAAGCCATCCAGGAGGGCGCCCATCATATCAGTAGGTGGTGCTAGAGAGGCACATACCGGAGCTGAACTTCGCAGCCCCGTCCAGATCACCTCACGGTCCCCGCGCCACAATTTCATCGTGAGGTCCTCAAGGTTCCAGAGAATGGGTCCCAAAGATCGCAACCACTGGACTCCTAGAACAAAGTCGAAGCCGTCCAGTGGGAGTGCGTAGCATATGACGTCGAAACGATCCCCTGCAATCATCAAGGGTACACGTGGACAGATGCCTGTACAGGAGATAGAGTCGTCGTTGGCGACTCGGACGCCGACGCCTGATCGTGGCAACATCATCAGGCCGAGCTCCTTGATGAGTGGTTCCCTGATGAAGGTGTGAGTGGACCCTGTGTCGACCAATGCTGTCAGTAGGTTGCCGTGGACGTAGACCTGGAGCTTCATTGTGTTGGCGAAGTCGATGCCGGTCAGGGCGTGTAAGGAGATGCCCATATCAGCTACGGTCGCGTCAACGTCATCATCGTCGTCAAGCTCCAGAAGGAAGATTCCTTTGCCGGCACACTTATGGTCCGGTGTGTACCGTTCAGGGCAGTGATAGCACTCGCCGCTTGCCCGCTTAGCAGCCATCTCATCGGGTGTAAGGCGTTTGAAGCGTGGGCGAGAAGATGCCGTTGTTGACGATGTCGGGGTGGGTGCTGTAGAACTGCCACTTGAGGCCGTAGCAGAGGCGCGGGACACAATAGAAGAGCGTGTGGAGCGTTGAGAGGCGGCGCCCTTCTGTATTCCGCTATCTGTTATTGCCGCAAGTCGACGTTCAAAGGCTCTGGCCAGACTCATGGCGGTTTGTAGATTAGTGGGAAACTGCAGCTCCACATCCGTTCTAAGTGGCTCGCCGAGGCCAGCTGTGAAGAGGTTGATCTGCTGGCGCTGGCTGAGGTCCTCGCAACGACAAAGAAGGACCAGGAATTGACGCTGATATTCCTCAACCGTGCCAGTACGACGGAGATCTTTAATTTCCGCCAGGTCGTTGGAGCGGAGCGGAGGCCCGAAGCGCATGTTGACGAAGTCCGCGAACCGCTCCCAGGACACGATGCCACAGTCACGTTCTAGAGCAGTGTACCACTCGGCCGCGACACCCTCCAGGTGGAGAGACGCGAGCCACACCTTTTCTTCTGGCATCGTACGTGTCCCTCGGAAGTATGTCCCACACTTGGTGAGCCAGGGCAGCGGATCTGTTTCCCCGTCGAACTTGGGGAAATTGACCTTGTGACGACGCAGCCCGCTGTCGTCGAAGGTCGGGCGTCCCGGTGGGCGCCTGGTACTGTAGTGGTCGTCGTTGCCGCCATGGCCGCCGCTGCCACCGCCGCCGCCCTTGCCGCTGCCGCAGCTGCGGGGAAGGTTGCTGCCCTGCGGTGAGTTTTGTTGCAAGTCCTCGCCACCGGAGAGCTCCCGCTCCGGTGCCTTCTCAAAGCGCGCAAGGCGCATATCGTGGCGGTCCAAGCGCTTGTTGATGGTGTCTATCTGCCCCATCATCTTGCTCATCATGTTGCCGAGATCTTGGAGGGTGAAAGTCCCAGAATCGTCCACGGGGCCGTACATGGTCGCTGCCCCGGAGTCTCTTGATACCAAATGCTGAGAAACAGGGAGGTGGGAGACCCCTTGGCTGCGCTTAGGGCTGCGCAGGGGAGAAACCAGCAGCGAGGAGGCGTGGGGGCAGCTGCGCAGTACGTAACGTGGGGGACAAAGTAGCTGGTCACGGCGGCTAGGGTTAGGGTTCGAAGCCACCGTGATCCAAGCAGAAGAACAGCCCTCAACGGGGATTCTTATTTTTTCCTGGATGCCCAAAACATGAGGGAGGGGGGCTGCTTATAAAGGGGGGACAGGACCCCCCCCTTTGGCCGCAGCCTACTCCTAGTCTGTTTGGGGATGGGGATAATCCCCCAAACTGACTAGGATTCTTTTCTTCCCTTTTTTTAGTCTATTTCTTTCTATCTAAACTGATTCAATCTATAACTCCCTTTTATTCCTAAACATTATCTAATTAATTCTTCTAAATATTTTCCTGGTGCGGCTGCAGGGCCTGGCCGGCCTAGTTGTGGGCTTTGTGGGCCCCACGCCGACCATATTGGCGGCCCACAAATGCATCCACAACAGTAAAATACATAAAACTATATCGTGATAAGCATTTTGGAATTAGTAAAAGTGAAAAATTATCATGGCTCAGAAAACCTGCCATTGAGATGTCAGGTCCAAGTGCCCTATGAACATCTGCACACTTTAAGCAAAGAAATACTCCAATATTAGCAGACCTGAAATGCAGAATAACATAGCTTTTCCAATTTAATATAAAAGTCGTGAGGAATGAAAAGAAAGAAATTGATATGCATGCTTTGGCATTTAGTTGCTCTATTGCACATGGCATTAGCATCAAAACTATGTGTGGTGCTGTACTCATTTTCACATATGATCCAATTTGTTTGCATAAACAGATCTCTGTAAAGAAGCGATGCAAATATGTCTCTTCTGAAACAGAAAGTATCATAAGTGCTTACAAATAAATGATGACTATCAATCTAACAGTGCTACTTACGCCCATTTGGGATCAGGTGCTCCACAATCAGCACAAATATGGTTGTCGCTTTTCATCATGAGATCCTTCAATTTTCTTGTTTTGCCTATCACACATTTTAAAACAATTTTTAAAAAATGCATGTGATGGAAAAAATAAAAGAATCAAAATATTCACTTTGGTGCCATGTTGGCAACTGGAGAATGTAATACTGGTAAATCATGCAATAGCACAATATGCACATCCTCTATCCTAGTCGATTATATAGAGAATTGCATGACCAGAAGTTTTCTTTTTTGGTTGGGTTCAACCTTAATGTTAATTTGTTGTCATTTTTATCACCAATGTACGCACTCTTCAGTTTATAGCACAGCAGGATGAGACATGACATATAGTATGTTAGCACTGATCTATTGTACCTACAACAGGCTTCGTGGACTTGATGTGTTGATAGCGGTTAGCAGTACTCATCTTCGCGATGCAACCTTGGATACCTCACGATACCAAAACAAATTACCTAGACCTGCAGACAACATAGCCGGAGTCAAAGATCTTTTTTCTTTAATAGTGGGTCAAAGAGGACCATCTGAAATAAGAAATTATCCAGCTTTTACTGCACAAAAATATAGCTCCATCATGCACAAGGAAGCACTGCACAGCTGTTGAATGTCAATCGCTCAACAGAAATGAGATTTTACCCAGCCAATACCAGTCCAATGAATGGAAACACCTAGAAAGCTACAAGTAGCCTAGTCATTCAAATATTAAACATAATAAGTTAGTGTCCGAGCTGAGAACAGACTTGAGCTCCTGGATATCAAGCTCAAAGAGTCGATTCGCAAATTTCTTTTGCGTGTTTTCAGTTAGACGACATTGCGGCCTTGCATCATGGCAGGCTCACCTCTCTTCTTTGTACCATCACTAATCCGTATATCTGCCTTTCGGACAGCATCGGGCTTGTCTCCCGCGTCTGTAAACGAGGTGCTCGAAAGAATAAAAAAAGTTAGACGACATTGTAACCCAATCAAAACAAGAACCCATCAGCCTGGTAGCTAGTGTGGTTGGGCCATCCCTCCCATTGATCCAAGAGAACGCAACATCATCAGGATTCACGAAAGGTCTGCAAGGGCGTGCTCTAAAAGACCAGGGATATCAATTATCATTCAACTCTAGGCTTGATTCGGACCCGAGCATGAAGCATCCACAGATTCCACGGAATCCGCGGGGAGATCTTACTAGCAAAATGGACTGCCCGTCTTGGTAGGATCTATACAGCATTTAATCCATGACCGCGATTCGAACTCCCGGAACGACACGGAATGCTCATGAGGAGGCGACGGAATTCAAAAAATCCCCCGGGAGAGACCAATCGGGCGGTCTCAAACCATGGACCGGGACCCGGCAAAATCGAGCCGGATCAAAACGCGTTTCTGCCTTGCTACGTATCGCCACAGAATCGCGTCGCGGGCCGGATCGCGCCGCGGCAGCACATTCCCGCCCGCCCCCTCGCGGATCAACGAGATCGCAGGACCCAGCAGCGCGGGGCAGGAATGCTCGATGAATCGTAACCAACCTGCGGCACGTACGGCGAGGGCGGGGGCACCGCCGGTGGCTTCCGATCGCCTCTCCCCGTCTTCGTCGCGGTGGCTGGGGGCGGTGGTGGTGGACGCGCAGCCGAGGGAGCACGACGACGTGCGCGGGGGCGGATTATAGGGGGGGAGGGGGTATCCTATTCTGCGCCTGCTTCCCGTAGCCAAGCTTTTCGCATGCCCGTGTAATGGATCCTCGTCCCGCTGCCCTGCCCTGGAGGAAAGCGGAGCGGTGGAGCTGGAGGCTGCGGCTCCTCGTCGCTTTGCCGCGTTCCGGTTTTGGATGCGGTGCTGGTGGCGTTTGGTCAAACGCGCGTGCAGGGCGCCATCGAGGTTTCGCGCCCAGTGAGCGATCAAAGCAGCATCAACGGTGATCCTTCCGATCCACACCATCACTTGCCTTGCCACTGGCTGTCCCGTCCCGTGCATCCGTGCATGCCATCCCAGAGTATCAAACTCGATGTCTAAATTGTTATCGTTAAGACAGTGATTTTAATTTATTTTAAAAATAAATTTTATTCTAACATTATCAATTTAAAAACAAATGAAGTATGAAATAGTCGGATACAAACGGGTTTTTTATCAAGCAGGTGTGTGCTTACATACAAGTGCTGGGCTATGCCGGAAAGTATAGCCACTCTCGTACCGGTCATTATAATCTATACGTGCTCACAAGTGACAAATGTTGTTTTGTTTTGTTGCCGCTCACCTTATTTAACAGCGATACACTGAACATACTCATCACTCTGGCAGACGACAGAATGCAGAAAATCGGGCTGTCACCTTCTCTCCTTTCTAAAGCAGATCCAGCTGTGCCATCTCCTCCTCACTAAATGCACCCTGTTTCTCGTTTTTTTTTTGGCTTCAGCTGGCTTGCCAGCTAATAACAGAAGAAGAAGCAAGAGTTCGTTTCTCTCCAGAAGGTATGCCAGATGTTGCAGGCTTGCAGCAACAGAAAAGCTTGTATTACAGCTCTGAAGAATCTGATGGTTGATGCTGAAATACTACTCCCATGAATTAAATTAGCTGTTCTAAACGTTATTTATTTCAGAACGGAGTGAGTAGAAGATTGTGCTGGCCCTTATCGCTTATCCTGTGAGCCTCTCTGTCGGTAAGAGTAGAGTAGCTACGCACGCTCTTGTTTCCTTCAACCTGGCCACAAATCATCGGTAACAGCAACAGAGTTTCGCAGTGCTTGGATTGGAGGGAAACAAGCTAATCCAACGTGTCATCTGCTGAAAAAGGCACACTTCCAGCGACACGATGCCCACCATTTTGACCCTTGCCGTCTGCGCGGATTCTCCTTCAAAAGCACCCCACCTATCAAATATGCTCAAGCATCTGTGCCGCCATTTCAGCGATTTGCGCGAGTTGGTAAAAACATTTTCCTTTTTAAGGGAAAAAAAAGCACCAGAGCAAGCTTTGTCCTTCTCCTTCCCAGTCATGTCGAGTAGATTTCAGTCGTAGCTGAATTCCGTTCCCTCCTGCCCGCACGTTTCCGATCGGACGGCGCAGACGCAGCACCAACCCCCCCTCGAAATCCTCAGCCGCCGTGCAGTCTCCCGGCAAATTTACCAACCGCCGCGGCCGCCACCGGGAGACCGGGCGCCGCCGCCGCGCCCGTCCACGCTGCCCTCCTCGCGGCCGCCACTATTCACTCCACCACTTGTTACCGCGCGCCTACAGCTGCCCACCTCACCACGCGTGGACACCCATATAAGCCCTCCACCCTCCTCGCCTTCTCCCTCCCCTCTCCTCGCTCACCCCCCCCCCCTGCCGCCGCCGCCACCGCCGCCATCTACCTGGCCTAGGTCTCTGTCGGCGCGCGGGCAGCTACCTCCTAGTGCGTCTCCGCCGCGACTTAAGATCTCGCGGGAACGAGGGAGAGCTGCAGCTGCAGCTGGCAGGCATGTCGTCGGGGCGGTACATGGCCTACTCGCCCTCGCCTTCCACCACCCCGCACTC
This sequence comes from Neostapfia colusana, assembly GCA_030760725.1. Taxonomy (NCBI): domain Eukaryota; kingdom Viridiplantae; phylum Streptophyta; class Magnoliopsida; order Poales; family Poaceae; genus Neostapfia; species Neostapfia colusana. Next base: position 2,247,131 of record JASWHV010000003.1, on the reverse strand, counting down.
CCCGCGCATCTCCGGCCTCCGCGCTCCCTCTGCATCCGTTGCCGACCAAGAGAAGTAAGCATCCTTTCCTTCCACTGCTTCGAGTAGTGCGTGCATGCTGCACCGTTGTGGGCGTGGTGGCCTTTGTGGGAGGAAGGAGCCGCTTCTTGCCTGCTTCCCTTCCGGCGGGGTTCGGCTCCGATCGCGTCCGGGAAAACGAATTGGGGCAGGTTTCATGTGTTTTGGTAAGCCTGAGGGTTCTGTAGGTTGAATCCCATGTAGTACGACCGTGTTTAGGGGTGCTAGGTATCGGATCTGATTCAGCACGACGAGATCTCCGGACTCGGGCAAAATTGCACTTGTCTCCGTTTCGCTGGGTTTTTCCTGAATTGACGAACTTCGTCCATTTCGGCGATCGTTTTATGATCTTTGATGTGCATCTCGTGAGATTTGGGGGAGGATTTTGTCTGTTTTTTGGTTATCAGGATCGTCTCCTGGTTTGCTAGATTTTGCAGAGGATCATAAAAGATGGCTTTTACGACTGGACTGTTGTTCTTGTGCCAGGAGAGGTGAATGATGAGTATCTACCAATCTCTATGCAGGTACCTTGCCGAGCTGCTAGCAGAGAGGCATAAGCTGGGCCCGTTCATTCCTGTGATCCCCCATAGTATACGGTTGCTGAATCAAGGTGAGATCTCACACTGTCATGCCATTCAACTTTGATGCATCTGACTGAGTAGATGACTGACTGACTACTAATCTAATTGCTACTGCTGCCACGCATTGGCAATATTATGTTATGATGCCGGAATCTTTTGACTCATGCTACGTTTGTGGTAGGGGTGTAAAGTGGAGAACCATAGGGTCACCCCTGACCCTCTTTAGTTCAACATCAAATTGGAGTTTTTGCCATCTCATTTTTTGGGGGTTTTTTGACAGAACCATGATGGTTGATTTGATTTGAGTGACCGATAGTTAGAAGGATGTTCTTCCCCTTACCTTTGGAACAGTAAATGGACAGGATGTTTGGTGAAATGAGCCTGAGAAATCGATTCTCTTCTCTAGATGAACATGGAAGGAATGAATTGATCATCTATGTTGTACTGAACATTTTTTACATTGTTTTCATTCCTGTGCTTTATCGCAATCCTGCTTGTTTTGTATCCAATGAGTTTTCTTGATAATAAATTTTCATTCCACTACTCTTCTTGACAGATGGGTTTGTAGTTGATGTAATGGCATATTTTCTCAAAATAAGTGTTATATAGAAGAAAAGTTAACAGTGTGACCCTGCTAGTTCTCTACTTTATCGAGAAAAGGGATCTTTCAAGTTACTGATTTTACGCTAACAGCGTCAGGTTATCTATGCATATACTAATCACTAATTCTAACTGCTAACTTTCTACATCTTGTGCTTGCAATTGCAATTTTGGAGCAGAAATTTTGCGTGTTTCCACACTATTGGAGAATGCATCCATTTTAAATCAGAGTGGTCTTGAACATGGTAGTCCACTAACAACGGGAGGATTATATTCAAATGGAGCAGCTACTGACATGAGTGGGTGGACATCAGCGTTTCAAGCAGAAGTATGGGTACTGACCATTTAACATGACTTACTCTTCATGCCTAATTTACCATTTTTGAAAGCTTAGATCAGTTTTTTTCTAACTGATTTTGACTCAACTGAAGATAATTACTTCTTACTGCTTGGTGCTTTACGCTAACTTACTAACTAAACTTACCCCTATCAAGCAGTGGGTTCGAAAGATTCTTTTCCGTACTGCATTATTGGAGTTGATAACATGCTAACACTAGTTCATTGATTCCCCACATCTCAAGAAGTTAGTTGCCATCCTGACATCAGACCTGCTATCCAGATTGCTAGCCATTTTGTTCCCCCTTGCTGTTTTATGTGCTTGTAATCGTATTTAGGTCAATTGTTATCATAATATGAAAATCAATTGAACTGCTCATAAAACAAATGATGTTCACAATTTTTTATTATGGTACAAATTCTATGTTTTTCCACTTTCTTGCCAATCATCTACTCTCTCTTTCACATAAAATGCTCACACTGAGAAATGAGATTATAAAATATTCAACTTGTGATCATTGCAGAGTTCACCAGTTTACAGCTGGCTTGGAGGTTCTCAAGGAAGCTCCTCTGGACTGATTGTGAAGAAAACAATGAAGGTTGAGATCCCAGTAGACAAATATCCAACAGTAAGTGAGCTATTTCCCAAGTTCTTATATACTCTGTAAATTGTTGTGTCCTCAATATGTTTCGTGTTCATTTTCCTAGTACAATTTTGTTGGTCGCATCCTCGGTCCTAGAGGAAATTCCTTGAAGCGAGTGGAAGCAACTACTGATTGTCGTGTGCTAATAAGAGGTCGGGGAAGCATCAAAGATCCAGCTCGGGTAAAAGATCCTGACACTGTGCCTCTTAATGTTGTAGGTTAGATGGATTGGGATTTTTGGAGTTTATTTATTACTTATGAACTTGATTTGGCATGTATGACCATAGGAGCTATATCATTTTCAATCTATCATCTTCTGAATGGGTAACTCCATTTTATTTTATGCCTGACAAACATAGCAATCCTCTGGTTGGGAAAAGTGACTGGTTTCTAGGTGTTTCCTATTCTGACCTTTGGTATATTCCCTTTTATGTATGTATTGGCACGAAATCTTGCAGTTCTTAAAAGGCGGCATGTTTCGGCTGGAACGTGGTCCCAGGATGGGAATCAATGCTTTAATTCCTCCATCCACCTTTCTGCATGTATAAATATACTGATGATTATATTTGTTTGATATTCTGATTGAACTAGCTGGCATTATTTTATAATTCTGCAGGAGGAAATGATGCGAGGGAAGCCAGGATATGAACATTTGAATGAACCCCTTCATATCTTGGTTGAAGCCGAGCTGCCTGTTGAAATTATTGATGCTCGTCTGATGCAGGCCCGTGAGATACTTCAAGATTTGCTAAAGCCTGTGGTATATACCATCAGTACCTTGATCCTCATAAACTTCTGAATTAGCTTGCTTTAGAATCAACACCTTAAAGTTTATTGTTTTATCCTATATAGGATGAATCCCAGGACTTCTTCAAGAAGCAGCAGCTGCGGGAGCTTGCAATGCTCAATGGCACCCTCCGGGAGGAAGGGACGCAGAGATCTGGTTCAGCTTCCCCTTTCCACAACAGCCTTGGGATGAAGAGAGCAAAGACAAGGGGGTAAAGATGCAAGTCGGGGCAGTTCATCTACATCTGAGGCCGATCTTGACTAGTGCATGAGGTTGCCTTGCTGGCTATGTTACCCCAATGCGGTGTCGCGCCACCAGCATCACAGCGGCCAGTACTTGATAAATACATATATATCTGGACTTCTGGAGTTGTGCTTCCAGCTACTGGGGAGGCCTGGTTATGCCAACACAGAGTACTTGTTGAGCAATGTATAGTGGGTTGTGAGGGGTTTGGTAGCGAGTGGTTTGTATACTGCTCTTCATTGGAGTTGGAGCTATGAACCGGTAAATGTGGTCTTGAAAAGTTATGGGCTTGTATGTCTTTCCAACATGGTTGAAGGACGATGTTTGATACACGTGATGTAACCGGTGTACTTTAACTGTGTAAGCTATAAGCTAGGGAGCTTGAGATATTTTGTTCAGACCTTGTAACTGTCGTTCTCGATGTGTAGCTGAATTGTCACTTCATTTCACACTTCTCGAGGATTTGTAATATTGGAGTAAGTACAGTGATTATTTGCATCTCCGGCTGCTACTTCATTTATAGGTATTAGGATTTTCTTCTCATCCTGCAGCCGCAAAAGCAGGAAAACTCGGTCAGATTTCAGGAAACACATTATGATCAACCGAACTCTCTAGTCTTCCCACTGACAAGCAGCTAGCCAATGCACAATCGTGCATACTAATTTGAACTAAATTAGTATGCACGATTGCGGAGAGCGAAGGCAAAACATTGTGGTGGCGTGCGGCGCAAGGTCGTTAGACGTGTTGATCACGGCCCGGTTTGGCTAACAACCAACCGGGTCAATCTTTCTCACGCGTTCTGATCGGAGGCGCAACCGAATTCTGTTTCGGTTGAGACCCCCTCTCGTATGCGCCATATAAAACCGGAGGGGGCAGCCGGGACGCACGATCATCTAATTGATATGCGCCTGAACGTCCCCCCACACCTTCCGCTCACCCCGATCCTAAGTGGTGCGCAACAAGGGGAAGGCCCTTGCCACGTCTGCAGCCGTCGCCTCCGACTTCTTCATCTTCACCATCGTGACCACGAATTCGGGTTTCGGTAAAGGTACGCCACTTTTAAACTCATTTACTATTATGCATTGTTCTTAATTTAATTGTTAAACATGTTCTGTGTTTATTTATCTTGATTACTAGACCTAGGTCCTTAAGATGTTGATTATCCGATTAGAAGACACCTAGATCAGACACCCTAAGATCTATCAATGACATCAAGAGCTAGGCTAGGATGTTTCTAATCGGTTTTAGTTCAATTCTACAGCAATTAGAAGGAGGGGAACGAATTTTAAGTTGGTTTAGATTAAAAATAAGAACCTGAGCCCTAAGAACATCAAGACCGAAACAAATAAGAACAAGAATCGGCAGATCTACACACCTTTAGTTGTAGCGCGCCGGCTCCTGGCCTTCGCCCCCCCCCACACCGGCGTTTTATCGCCGGGCGTAGGAGTCGGAGCAGCCGTTTTCCACCGGCGGCCTTCGGGCCACCAGATCCGTTCACGGTAGAGACGTCGTGCACCCTCTTCATCATCGGCGCCGAGCTCATCGCACAGCGTGCGTGAGCTCGGATTCCGACGATGAAGGAGGCTGCGGCGTCACCGCTAAGCCGCTCGGGTAGAGTCGCCGAAACCCTAAGGTTCGCGGCGGAACCCTAACCCTAGCGGTGGGGCCCCTTAACGGCGGCCAGCGGAGCACCCACCGGTAGTGAGTTGCCTTCTGGAAAACTCTCGCGCCGGCGAGGAGCTCGCGGCAGCGCCGGGACACCCGCCGCTCGGTAGCTCCCCTCGGCCGCTCCGCCATCTCTCTCTCTCGCTCTCTCTCTCTCTCTCTCTGAGTCTCGTGACGCTGAAGAGAGAGGAAAGGGAGGAGAGAAATGAATTAGGGTTTCAGCCGAGGCGCGCGGCGCGGGTTTTTATTCCTTCCGATCCACGCGCTCAGTCGTCTGATCATCAATCGACGGACGAGATAAGTTCAGCCCCTGTGCGCGAGATGATCAGAACCGTCGGATTGGAATCCGACGGCTCGCGTGCGCCGCGCGCGGAGCAGGTCTGCGGCTCACGCGGGAGGCGCACTGGGCCGCGGTGGGCTGCCCTTTTGTTTTCCGGAATTTATTTTCAACTGGGTCACGCCGCCATGGGCTGCACATGCGCTGTGTTTTTTTTCTTTCATTTTTCGATTTTCTGAGTATTTTAGCAGTGGGCTTTGGGCCGATTCTCAGAATGGGCCTTTTGATTTTGTTGAGAATTTTTTGTGAATTTAGGCTTGGGCCAGAATAATATTTTGGGTATTTCTATTTTAAATGGAATTTTGTAGGTTTTTGGTATGGGCCAAAATCCAATTGGGGACTAAGCAAAATTAAATTAAATGGTTGAGAAAACTTTAGGAAATTTTTAGATGGTTGTACTATTTAATATGTTGTTTTGCATTTAATTTTATGTTTAAAATTATTGAGTTTTCTCAACCCATTTAATTTAATCATTTGTGCTGTAGAATTTTAAGTAATTATGTTGTTTATTAAAAATTAAATATTGCTTCCGCTGTCATTTTAAGTAAATGTTAAATTTGTTGAGTAACCAACGCAAAAAATAAATTTATCATTTCTAAGTTAATGTTTCATGTGAATTTTATTTGAGTAACCAACGCGGAAGAATAAAATTTACATGTTTTATGTTTTTAATGACGTATTTTTGTTGAGTAACCAACGCGAAAATAAAACACGGCATTTCTATAATGTATTAAGTATTTTTGCTCATAGATAATTTTGTTGAGTAACCAACGCGAAAAACGAAATTTGCTATGATTTTGAATGTTGTATTTTGTGGAGTAACCAACGCGAAAAGCAAAAATATAACATTTCTATAATATTTAAGTTTATTATATATTTACTCATGTATATGCAATTTCTTTAGTTTACTCCATCTTTTCTTCAACACTTAATTTCATTTCCAACATTGAATCACTCAATGGTTCAAACTATGGAACTTGGAAAGAAAAGTTAGAAATTGACTTGTCAATTTCAGAAATAGATTATGCACTGATAACTCCTTGCCTCACTAAGCCTCAGATCTCTACACCTACAGTTAGAGAGTATGATGAGTCTTTTATGTTGAGGAAGGGACAATATTTAAGTTTGAAAGACAAATATGATAAGGATCTCAATAAGTGGATTGCCCCAAACAGGAAGTGTTTGATGGTAATTAGGGGGACAATCACTGAGGCCATTCGGGGAGCAATTCCCGAATGTGACACTGCTCTTGAGTACCTGAAGAGTCAGTTTACTGGCTCTTCCAAAGCTACAGCGAGCATGCTTATTAAGAAGCTCGTTACTGAGAGGTACACTGGAGGTGGTGTGCGTGAGCACATCCTTAAAATGACAAACTTAGTCACAAAGCTCAAACCAATGAACTTAGAAATCACTAATGAACTGCTTGTGCATCTTATTTTTGCTTCACTACCTAAAGAGTTTAAGGCCTTTGTGATTAATTACAACTCTCAGCCAGAGCAGTGGAACTTAGAGAAATTGATTGCCATGTGCGTTCAGGAAGAAGAACACATTAAGTTCTAGAGGAGTGGTGATTCTATCAACTACACCAAAGGTACATGACACATCCTCTTCTGACAAGGGCAAGGGTAAGACTCCACTTCAGCATCCTCCTCAAAAGGATGTAAAAGTGGACAAGGATCAGTTCAGGTTTTGTAAGGAAAAAGGACACTACCATAAAGATTGCGTGGGCTTTCTGAAGTGGTGTTGCAAGAACGGTAATGATTTTGTAACATTTGTTAATGAATCCCTGTTTTTAGATTATTCTCGATCTACTTGGTGGATTGATTCAGGTGCCACCGTGCACGTTTGTAATTCTATGCAGGGATTAAGTATGAGGAGGACCCTAAGAAGAGGAGAAAATGTCATTAAAGTTATTGATGGGCGTGAAGCTCAAGTTGAAGCCGTTGGAGATCTCCCATTTAGACTTAGAGACTGCTTTGTACTTAGTCTTCGTAATATCCTTTATGTACCCTCTTTAGAGAGAAATTTGATTTCAGTTTCATGTTTGGATGATTCAGGTTATGTGTGCCATTTCGGCAATGATAAATATTCTATTACATTTCATAATAAAGTTGTGGGTCTTGCATTCCGACGAGACATGTTATATTTATTATCCTTACATGATGACATTAATGTTATAAGTAATAATCAAGTTTCTTCTCAGAACGATTTAGTATTCAATAAGCGCAAAAGAATCGATTCCAAAACATCATCGAAATTGTGGCATTATCGTTTATACCATATTTCAAGGGGGAAATTGAACGTTTAGTTTCCCAATCGATTCTTCCCAACTTAGACTTTTCGTATTCACAAGAATGCATTGATTGCATTAAAGACAAATTTGTTAAAAAGATTAAGAAAGACGCTAAACGTAGCACAGGAATATTAGAATTAGTTCACACGGACATTTATGGTCCATTCCCAATAGTCTCCATAGATGGTTATGATTCGTTCATAACGTTTACGGATGACTATACTCGTTATGGCTATATTTATCCAATCAAGGAGCGATTCGAAGCGTTGGATAAATTTAAGATATTTAAGGCCGAAGTAGAAAATCAGCACAACGTTAAGATCAAGATAGTAAGATCCGATCGTGGAGGAGAGTACTACGGTCGACATACCCCGTATAGCCAAATTCCTATATCTTTTCTAAAATTTCTACAGGAAAACGGCATAGTAGCACGACATAGTAGCCCAGTATTCTACGCCGGGCGAGACTCAGCAAAATGGTGTAGCGGAACGGAGAAACCGTACGCTCATGGATATGGTAAGAAGTATGTTAAGTTATTCGACACTTCCAGTTAGCTTATGGATGGAGGCGTTAAAAACCATCATTCATGTGCTTAATCGTTTGCCGAGCAAATCAGTACCTAAGACACCGTATGAAATGTGGACAGGACGTAAGCCCTCATTAGGCTATTTGCACATGTGGGGTTGTCCACCTGAGTCTAAAATCTTCAACCCAAACATTGGTAAGCTGGACTCTAGACTATTAGTTGTCATTTTATTGGCTATCCAGATAAAAGTAAGGGATATCAATTCTATTGTCCACATAGATACACTAAGTTTATAGAGACAAGATATTATTGTCTTTCTAGAGGATGTCATGATCAGGGGGAGTATGGTGAGACGAGATGTAGATCTTGAGGAGAAGCGGGTGTACGCACCCACTCCCATGATTCAGGAACCATATTTCTCGATACCTACTGTTGTTGAACCATCTGTGCCAGTCGCTAATGATTCAGCACCCGTTGTTAGTCCTTCATCAGTAACAGAAGAAGTAAGAGAGGCTCAGCCTTCCGAGCCTATTGAGATGGTTGATGAAAATTATGAAGCGCAAAAAGAGACTCAACCAGAATATGATGCGCCAATTAGAAGATCTCAACGAGTAAGAAAATCATCCATTCCAGACGATTATGAGATCTATTTGAGTGAAGATGTTCAAATGGATGATGATCCCACCTCATTTAAAGATGCTATGAGAAGACCACTAAGAGGTTCTTATCCTCCAACTTCGATATGAAGGATCTAGGTGAAGCATCCTATGTGCTGGTGATCGAGATTCACCGAGATCGTGTTAAGTGAGTTTTAGGTTTGCCTCAGAAACCATACTTAGAAGATGTACTCAAGAAGTACGACATGTATGCGAGTAAACCTTCGCCCGCTCCAATTGTCAAGGACGATAAGTTTGGGAACTTTCAGTGTCCTAGGAACCAATACGAGATCGATCAAATGAAGTCAGTTCCATATGCTTCTGCTGTCGGAAGCCTTATGTATGCTCAAGTATGTACTCGCCCTGACTTAGCGTTCGTAACCGGGGTGCTTGACAGATATCAGGCCATGCAGGAATTGATCACTGGAAGACAGTTAAGAAGGCATTAAGGTATGTGCAAGGCACAAAAGGCCTCATGTTAACGTATAGTAAGACTAACTCACTTAAAGTGGTGGGTTACTCAGACTCAGACTTCGCGGGTTATGTGGATACTAAGAAATCCACGTCAGGTTACATATTCACCCTCGCGAATGGAGCTATTTCGTGGAAGAGCTCCAAGCAAACCGTCACTGCATCGTCCACAATGCATGCCGAGTTTGTTGCTTGTTATGAGGTCACGGGGGAGGCACTGTGGTTTAAGAAGTTTTTACCCGGTCTTAGAGTGGTCGACGGCATTCATAAGCCACTTAAGTTATACTGCGACAATGAGCAAGCAGTATTATACTCTCACAACAACAAGTCGAGTGGTGCGGCCAAACACATCGACATTAAGTTCTATGTTGTGAAATATAAAATCCAGGATCACACAATTAGTCTCGAGCATATAAGTACGAAGCGAATGCTTGCGGATCCGCTAACGAAAGGTCTTCCTCTCAGTGTATTCAGTGAACACGTAGCCGACATGGGGTTAAGAAAAAGCCTGTGAACTATCCTAGATACTAAGGGGTCAACTGAGTGTAAGGTTGTTTCTAAATGTACGATGTACCGTGGTCGTCGAGTCAAGTAGTACGTGACTGCCTATTTTGATGCGTTATGCCCTTTATGTCAAGCATGAGGAGATAAACACTAAGTTCAGTAATTAAGTAACTAAGTTGGTAAGTTTTATCCCGTGACCAAGGGGGAGAATGTTAGACATGTTGATCACGGCCCGGTGTGGCTAACAAACAACTGGGCCAATCTTTCGCACGCGCCCTGATCGGGGGCGCAACCGAATTCTGTTTCGGTTGGGGCCCCCTCTCGTTGCGCACAATCATCCAATTGATGTGCGCCTCAACGCCCTCCCCACACCTTCCTCTCACTCCGATCCTAAGTGGTGCGCAACGAGGGGAAGGCCCTCGCCACGCCTGCAGCCGTCGCCTCCAACTTCTTCATCTTCACCATCATGATCACGAATTCAGGTTCCGATGAAGATACGCCGCCTTTAAACTCATTTACTATTATCCTTATTCTTAATTTAATTATTAAACATATTCTGTATTCATTTATCTTGATGACTAGGCCTAGCTCCTTAAGATATTAATTATTCGATTAGAACCCTAAAATCTATCAAAGACGACTCGCATTCAATTTCAGGCCTGACTGCAGGACAGACTGACGGGTAGCTACACCTGCCAGGTAGGCTTTGCTGCAATTGCTGATTTCGCGCCAGGTGACCTTCCAATCACTGACCAGATCGAGCTGCATTGCTGGTTTGGGGGCTACACACCCATTAGTAACTACAATTGTTGATTTGCTCAAATTTGAACTAACCAACATCAATAATTAAAAAACAGTGTAACAAGTAATCCACCGACAAGATATAAATGAATAGAGACCAAATTAGGCACTTCCTAGTTCTTGTCACGTAAGCAATGCCCTTGGATTTAAAAATCTGCCATGGAATCAGCCAAAAAAGCCACAGCCCACCACCTTTGCCTTTCAAGGATTCTCTATACAGGATAGAACATGCCAATACTTTCAGTGGTGCAGAGCCACCGATTGGGTGCCTTAGAATCACTTGTAACTAAGCAGTACCGAGTTAATTATATGCAGAATCAAGCGGATACTGGTGCCATCTGCTGCACTCGTGGTGGGGAGTGTCCGATGGTGTGCCAGTTGGGCGTAGACCTGCTCAAAGATGGGCCGCACGTGCATTGCTATCACTGGGTCTGTTGGATTGATTGCCATGGCAACATCTGTCATCCATTGAAGCTTGCGTGATGTATCATTGTTAATGTCAATTGCTAGCTGCTGCAATAGGGCGAGAAGGACCCCTTGGTTAAGAGGGAGTGGGACCATTGCACATAGAGCATGCAAATCAACCTGTGTAAGAGAACATAACTATCACAGATCTAAAATAAGGCTGTTATAACTTATAACATGTATTATAAAGCAGGGTGGATTTAGCTGACACCCACTGAAGAAGATACCTGAGAGCACAGCCAAGACACTATGGAAACATCACTTCTGTGTAGAGCCATTGTAAATGCTTCATCAAACTTGCGTTCGGATATCAATCTACCCATCTCTTTCAATGGATCTAACGGAGCTTTGACCTAGTAAAAAGCAGAGGAAGGCAATAAGAATTCTTCATTGCACTTTGGGTGATTTTTCATATTATGGTTTGACAGAGACAAATGAGAATAGCATGTTTAAATTCTATAGGCCCAATATGAAAACACTTCAGACATGTCACAAGAAATGAAATAAATAAATTGTTATCAGGGGGTCACTGAATTGGAATGTTCTCTGAGCTCACCTCTGGGAGACCTCCCATAGGACCGTTGCTGGGCTGCAAAGCATTTGTACTTTGCACTTTAGCATTCCCGGAAGCAACAAAAGACATTAGCTTGCGCTGGGCATCCAGCAACTCTGATGAAAAACTCTGGGTGATCGATGATGCAGAATTGATGGTTTCCTGTGGTGTAAAAGAAAGAATTTGAGACAGAGCACAAGTCATTTATCAGTACACAACGAGAAGGATGAGTTTCACGTTATTTCACATACAAGAATACAGAAAACACTGCCAGCTTACCTTTAAAGTTAATGCTAATGGAGTGTGTGCTGCCTCAACCTGCTGCTGAATAGCAACAGTGTGTTCAGACATTCCTTTCTGAAATACACCATCTACTTGTTCAAACATAGTATTGCAAGATCGTTCGAACGCTGGAACAAGCATTGATTCAAAGCTAGCACGTAAAGTGTCCTGCAAGTCCCCATTTAATACCAATCAGCAAACATTGCATAGCTAAAACAAGAATCACCAAACAGAAAATATCAAAATATCTTCAGAATGTGTCCCAAGCAAACAAAAAGTCCAGCAAACAGATCAAGATTTCAACATGGAAGCTGCTTGATAATCATCTAGAAAACCGAACAGAACAAGGATCCATACCTGAAGAGCCTGTTTTATAGATGTATGACACTGCATTTGGATTTGCCTTGCAAGTGTAGCTTCAAGTTTTCCACTAACAGATTTGTCCAGCTGGTTGCATACCTTGTCACCCAACCCTTTCTGAAGACAAATTGACCAATGAGAACAAGTATGTGACCAAATTAAACGTAACATGTTAATAGCACAAAAGTAGTTACAACCTGAATGGTATCAGAAACGGCAGACACTAAGCACTTTTCAATAATAGGTGTTATTGCCCGTGCAACAACAGGCCCAATTGAGGAAATTTCCTTTTTAAGTGACTTCTCCAGAGTTGCAGGGAAGTCCTTGTTTATTGAGTTCGTGATGAGGGTAACAAACTGCTGCATTCGCTCTCTTTCAGCATTTTCACGTTTAGTATTCTCCTCCTGGACACGAGCCCACAAGACATCAATGTTAGCCTTGACAGACTTTTCCATGGTGCGCCCTAATGATGCCTCGATTCTTTTGCCTTCCTTTGCGATAGGGGCAGAAATCAAAGTACCCAACTGCCTTTCCATATCCTTATGCATCGCTATGAGCTGGAAGATATACAAACATAGTAAATAAACCAAAAGCTCATGATCATGCCATGCTATCGTGTTGCATGTTTGGCTGAAAACAAAAAATATAGTGGATCAACAATTCATAAGTCCTTCAGTAGCACTAACCAAGTGCATTGCAAGCTAAAATTAACAAGTGACATTACGAGTAAATTTTTTCCCTACTAAAGGTAATGTTCTACCAGTTTTACATGCCAACAAAAAAGGTTGAACATGCTGAATCAAATGCAGTTCTGGGTTCAAGATTGGGCTTGAAGATAGAGTGGTATCATTCTCAAAATTATGCAAGACTTGCCACCAATTTTAAAACGGAACTTGGGCCGGTAGAAGGTGCATATGGCCTATAAGCTTAGGCAGGGAGAAAAGACCGGAATCAAACAAACAAACTATAGCTTACTTGTTGATTTGTTTGCTAAATAAGGTCAACAAGATGTCATAATATATTTGCTCAAGCTAGAAAGATTATATCCTTACCAGGTCCATGAGCATTTGAGCAGAAGATGTCACAAATTACAATAAGAGAGATTGTTGACACTTCAAAGAGTCTAAACAATGACAACCACTAGCACTAGATCGTCATAACCAAATTCTGCTACCCTAGACATGGATTTACATAATTCCCATATAACTATATAGTGCTAGGCACTGTTTAAAAGGCGTCACCTAGTCGCCGCCTAGGCGTCCAGGCATGCCCGGCGCCAGGTGGTCACCTAGGCGTCCAGGCGCCCTTTTAAAACACTGGTGCTAGGGTAATTAAGGGCTCTTATATGATGAAATGGAACGTGTATGTTGTGTAAAAGTTAAAATGTTGTTTAGAAATATTAATAAAGGCCATCATACAGCAGCAAAAAGCCTATTACGGTAAAAAAGTTAAACTATTGAAACTTCTAACTGGCAAATCAGATCTCCATTTTCACAGCTCAATGATGCAATTAGCAGATGACATGAAAATATAGATGTAGTAATCTAAAACAGAACTGCACAGCAGTATCTGCAATGGAAAGCAAATGAAACAGCAAAATAATGTGTTTCACTTTCACTAACTGCATAGCATAATGCAGAATATAATATAGTTAATAGTTTATTGCGACCACCTGTTGCAGCATCCCTTGTGTGGCAACAACTTCTGGAAAGGAGTCAATACGAGGGTATGCAGAGCTCAAAGGCTCATGTGACTCAGTTGTGTTGAAAGCACTCGCACGAGGGGATGGCTGACCAGATGTTCGAGGATGCAAAATTTTCTCCTCCTTGGCATACGAAGAAGATTGCTCCGTGGAAGCAGAGGAATATTCGGTTTTCTCAGGAATTTCAAGAGACCTTTTCAGAAAATTGTCATCGCCAGCACCAGTATGCTCAGGTATTGGTCTATCACATGGCGATTGCGATTCTTCCACACTGTATTTATCAGTTGTCACTGAACGCTCACTTATCATTTCAGCAGTTTCCTCCAAGGAACTCCGAGTTTTCCCTGTATTTTCACAAACAATCTGAGTTTCCTTCACAGCTTCAACTTCTGATTTTTGATCTGGTTTACTCTCATCAATATGTTTTGGTTCCACCTCTGCAATCTCAGAGCTGCTACCGTAAACATCTTGAATTTTCCCTCCATCGGAATGGGAGACATCATTGTTTTCAGCAGAACAAAGAGTGCCCGATATAATTTCAGACGGAGTAACCAGGTGTGTCATATTCCCTCCAAACATCAGACGGGGATTTGGAAGCATTGTAACATCACTGTGACTGTCTCTTGGAGCATCCTTTCCTAAGATATCTCTTCTAATGGGCATAGGTGTATCTTGCCTTTTCAAAGCATCATGCTGCTCCATGTTTCTGTTTGGCATATAATCAAATACTGGTTGATCTATATCATGGTTGCCTGGTGTTGCTCCTGATACAGGTAGATCCATCTTTGATGCAAGAGGTGCAGATGGAAGATCCATGGAACCATCTGCTTCAGAGTATGCAAGAGGTGGAGCTGATGGTTTTGTATCAAACTCTGCAGATAAATTCATGAGTAAATAACTATTTCTGAATTGAATGAAGCAATTGTATGAGAATTGGTAACTGTATTACCTGCAAACTGGTCAAGAGTTGATGGTTTAGTCGAAGCGCTGACAGAGTAACAGTCAGTGAAACTTGTTCCTGCAGATGACACTGTTCCTACCACTTCCAGAGGTGACTCACAAACACGAGGGATAGCTGGATCTCTTCCAAACCCAGTGGTGTCAGCTGTAGGAGGTGAACAGAGTGATAACTCCAGTCCGTACTGCTGAATGGCCATTGTTTGGACACAGTAGACTTGAACGACTTGTTCACCATCAGATTGGCTTTCATGTGTTCCAGTAAGGCTTAAAATAGGCATTGCAACAGTGAAATCTGCTATATAGTCCAAGCGAGTAGATGCAGGATCTGGGCCATACTCAACATGCACAGCATAGATAGCGTTCTTTTTAGCATTTGCAAGCAAAATCAGGCTTGCTTGAGGTAGCACCACAACCTGGTTGAAAAATGCCTCCTCTACTCTAGATTCTAGAGAACTAATAAGTTCCAAGGTCTGAGTACAATGCCAAGTCTCAGAATCACTTGGCAACAACCAACCATGTTCATTGGTAGAAGCCCAAATTTTAATCTCTCGGTTCAGGGGACCCTGCATAATCAAAACAAAGCTGAAAACAAACAACAAAGTATTGTTCTGCCAACAAACAATCAAAGTATTGTTCTGCCAAGGAACATTTCGATAGGATAATTACATCAAAAGCTTGTCTTCACCAAAAGTAACACAAAGAAAAAACACTTGAAAATATCTATCACTACAGATAAATCAACCCAGAGCAGTCGCGGGTTCTTAATAATTGTAGGAAGCTACTACTTTGTCAGGGTTTTCTAAAATATAGCAGACACATCATGAGCATGATTTACATCAAAGGGTTGTCTTTACTAAAAGTAACACCAAGTAAAAACACTTTCACATAGCAAAGCATTTTATGGATTATTCAACCCTGAGCAGTTGTAGATTCTGAGTAATTGAAGGCAGTTACTATTCTGTAAAGGTTTTTCAATGAAGTATAGCAGACACTGCAGGATGAAATCTTTTACTGAGACCAAGGAAAAGGATTCAATACAGTGGTAGATTGGTGCCTAATATAGGCTCAATGGTACACCATACCCATTTGCTAGTTAACACGAAGGCAGATTCAAGATGCTGAATAGATCAATTCACCAGAAAAAGGTTTACTGAACTAGATGCATAAGTACATGTTTAAAAAAGATAATGTGAAATGGATACAGGATTAGCAAAGCTAACATATAAGAAGACATACTGCTGTAGTGAGATTTATATGATTTGGGTGCTCAGGTGCCGTAAGAAAAGCAACTGAGCAAACAGCTTGACCATCATGTGGTTTCAGAACGGACAGAGGCACTGCTTTGCGATCATCCCAGATTTTTACCTGCAAAGAGACATTATACATTATAAAAGATCAGTGCCATTAAATAACACTTCTGTGGAGCACATTATCCTGAATGGAAAAGTATGGTCAGCTCAAGCCCAAACATTGACACATATGGGTATAGATTGATCCTACAGCTGGTACTTGTTCTCAGTTAATTGGTCCATTAACTTGAAAGCATCAGACCGGTTTTTAAACAGATTTTTGGAATGCTGGTGACCACACATTCTGCCTACCACAACTAGCTTGGGACAAAAAGGCTTCATTGTTGTTGTTGGGGAGCACAAATTCTACAAAAATAAATGACAGTGTTTTCCAACTCTCTACAAAAACAAGTTTTGCAATATAGAAGTTGCAGGTATACACATGGAATTGAACTTGGTCAGAAACAACTAAAAAGGGCACAGCTGAAACAAAAGATCAATCGAACATAATCAACTGTCTAATACTCTAATCAACTGATGCAGCAGGGTCAACACAGGTGCAGCGTTTTGCTTTCCCAAACAGAAGTAAAGTCCTATCCAAATAGATCTGAGGCTCAGAAAATGAATAACTACAGATTTTACTGCAGTCTTGTTATGCTTATCATGCCTTGGGGCGTATAATAAAAAAGTTGTATGATGCAAGGTTGAGTCAGATAGTGGAAAAAGTATTCCTGTGGCACGTAAAAGAATTAGTTATATTGGGCAGAAGTAGGGCATGTGGTACAAACCGTGCCATCTTTTGATCCTGAGGCCAGGCGGGTACTCATCCATTGAGATATTGACAGATCTGTCACATCGCCCTCATGCTTACCGACTAAGCGAACACCGTCAATAAGCTTTTCAAGATGACATTTAACAGGTTCTTCCACAGTAAAGTCTCTCCCTCTTCCCACTTTAGTTGTGTCTATTCTTAAGACACAGTTTCCAATACCAATATACAGAATCTCCTGCAGGTTATAGGTGAATGCAAAAATAAGTCTGTACATTTTTGAGATGCAAAAAATGGTTCAAAAGGGGCAAATGTTGTGTAAAAAGGAAAATTACTTGCTTATGAGAGTGCCAACAGATCCTTGGGTGGTAAGTTTCAGCGTCATCAACAATCTGGATGGCAATTTCAATCTTTCCAGTAATTTGTGGTTTATTTTCCTCGTCAGTTCCTTCATCAATCCTCCACACATATATCCTCCCATCTATACTTGCGCTGCAGATGCAGAAAGAGCAAATCTGAACATAACATTACGAAAAAAGTATATATACAGTTAATTAGAATATATCATCATTTTATATTAGTACCTTGCCAAACGATGGACATCCTCAGCAAAGAAAGCCATGTCTGTCACCCTCTGAGGTAAAACAGCAAGGAAACAGAATAGATTAAAGAATGCAATTGCAGGTTGATTGAACATCAGGAAATCAAATGTAAAACAGAAGGGCAACAAACCATATAATAAGGCTAAAGAAATATCAACATGTGAAATTACTATCTTCTTCAAGCAATTATAATTCTAAGACAGCATACTTTATTAAATCAGGTACATAAGATTTCTGCAGATGAGTCAAGCCGCATAAGTAACTCAACACACAAAAATGATTACAAATACAAGAATCTTCGTAGTGCGCGATCTACTAGGCGAAAAACATGCATACCATTTTCATAGACGAATTAGCCACAGTACACGGAACCATTTCAGACCCAACTATAACAAACTAACCCACAGCAGAACTTGCACCACTTTTAGTCTGTTAGCAATGTATAATTTATCAGCCTCTGCCTGGTATCAAACACAGAGATAATGAATTCAAAAAGGATTGGTTTCTCTTTTTTATGCCATATACAATACATGCAGTGGGAGAAGGAAAAAAAGGTATTATAGAAGATGTAAAGGTGCGTTATTCTATCCCACGGCATGTTTTCAACATAAAAGACATGCCACTCTCTACTTAGTTCGACCATGTACAGCAGAAGAACCCACTAGACAGTGATTCATCTTGAACATTTCTACACAAAACAAAACAATGTCGATCTCTCTCAATCTAAACTTCATACCTGTGTGTGACCACGGAGGAGTGAGCGGAGAGCTGTGTTGATGTTGAGAACACGGATGTTCCCGAGCTTAAGCCCATAGACGATGTATGTCCGGTTCACCGCGATCTGCCTGCCCAGCACGAGCCCCGGATCCGACGTGTACTTTGTAATCGGTGTCACCTCCAGCTGCGGGGGCTGCGCCTCCCCGGGCAGCCTGGAGTCAACGTCGTAGACCGCTCGTTCCCCGCCGCCCAGCAGCCGGCCCCTGGGCACCTTGCTGCTAGTGCTGCTCAGCATCCTCGACGGCGGCGCAGACGGCATCACGGGGAGGGGCTGCGGCGGCAGGAACTCCGACGTGAGCGGGGGCGTGGAGACGGCGGTCTCCAGTTGGTTCGGCCCGGAGTTTCCGATAAGCTGCATGAGGCGCGCACCGGGGCTGGGGGCTGGTGCGGCGGCGTTTGGGTTCGAGCTCGGGTTTGGGTTGGGGTTTGGGCTCGGCATGGGGAAGGAGACGACCGGACGGGGCATGGCATGCGGGTCCTGCGGGTAGTGGAGGTATGGCCCGCGGTGGAAGGGAGGAGTCATCGGAGGATAGGAATAAGGACCGGACGGCTGCGGCGGGCCCGAGGGGCCACCGGCGGCGCCGGGGAAGATGGTTGCGGCAGTGACGGTGGGCGTGGGGTTCGCTGGCGGCCTGAAGAGCTTCCCGAGCTCGAAGGATGGGTTGGGGTTAGGGTTTCCGGCGGGAGACGCCATGGGAGGCGGCTTGGGAGGAAGGGGGGAGGGAGGAGGTGGCAGTGGAGTAGATCTGAACCGGGGAAGAGGAGGAAGAGCGAGTGGAAGTCGAGGTGCACGTGTTGCTTCATTAATCTCCACGTTTTCGCCCTCGAGGTTCAGCTTTATTGCAAGTTACGACGAGGGGCTTATACAGTGAATCACCTCGAAAGAGATAGTTTGCATAGAATCCATTTAGTTTGATGATGCTACGAAGACCAACATAACAAGAAATTGATTAGTCAGAGTTTAGTATTTTTACCCTAGAGTTTGAAAATATGATTGTTAGAATCAGACTCTAATTTGAACTAACCAACGTCAATTAATATGAGACGGAGAGAGTAATTGTATTGGTGTGCCTTTAAAGATGTACATGTAACAATGGTCCACCATTTCTAATGGATTACAATGTGATGGTACCAGCACCAGAAATCAGGACGGATATTTGGTGCGAAAACGCAATACTAAGACGGAGGAACTGTCGACATGAGCTTCAATCGAAAGGCAGCATAGGACGCAGAAGAGCTGTCGTTTTGCAAGTGCGTCAGGCAAGTTTCCCATGACCTCTGCCTCCGTCCATCTCGAGCCATCGTCCAAAATAGCGCGTCAGTCAGCGCGCGAGCAGCATTCCTCGTCACCTTCTTCATAAGAAGAGTATATATTGTTTCCTGACCAAGCTGGCGCACTTTCGTCAGGACCGGAATCTGAAGTCGGGGACTGCCCGCCCGCTCGTGACGGAAAGAATGGTACGGCAACACGCGCGCTGCATGCAGCATGCCTCCGAAGCCGCCCACACGATCCGGCCTCGCCTGTGGAGCGGTGTTCAGGTGAGCCACGAGCCCAGCGACGATGAGCGGCGCCGCTCCATGAGGTACACGTGCACCCATTTCCGACCAGCCACTGAACCTCCACGCTTCGGACGCTTGTCGGTATCAATATCAAAGACCATCATCACCGCTGCCATCATCCTCCGCGCTCGAGTCGTCGAAGAGAACATGCGACCAAGAGTTGACCTCATCCTGTGGACAAACCAGCGAGCACCTTGTGGGCGACCGTGGAGCACCTCCCAATGGTGGCCGGCGAGGAGCCGGGTAGAGCAAAGCGCGTCGGCACAAGGGCACAATCGAGCAGAGGGTGGCATTGGTCAGGCACGGTCGGGGACAAGGGCACAATCGAGCAGAGGGCGGCCGGTCGGGGAGCTCCGGCGCGGCATGGAGGAAGTGGCGGCGGACGTCGGCCAGTCCCGGCAGTTGGCTCCCGCGAACGCCCTTCCGTGGATATTAGAGCACCAGGCTTGGAAACACTAAGCTGGTATAAAAGCAACCACGGCGTCGGTACTTTTTATGTTAGCTTGTCATATTGGCCCATTGGGCCGTAGCCCCAGGGTTTCTCTATATAAGAACATTGAACAAATTCGAGCACCGGCGCTGGCTTGGGGTATCATCGTGCAGACGAAGACTTGTTGGGCCGTTTGCCTCGGCGCTGGCTGTCACTGTTGGCTGCCCGATTCCCATGCCGCGGCGCAGGCTTTCGCTTCCGCAGGAGAGCTCCTCGTAGCGCGCGAACGGCAGATAGGCAGGCAGGCTCATGCGGCACAACACTCCGTCAGGCCATCCCGTGGCCCAGTCGAAAACACGTCACCACTTTGCTGTCCTATGCATGTATGCAACGCAAGCAGTGTTCGGTACGTCCCCCGAGACGACGAGAAAACCAGCTGGTTACTCGAGGCTTCGAAGTTCGAACTTGCTGTTTTCGGTTGCGTTAACAGAAAGCGGCCATTTCCCTCTAAAAAAACAACTCAGCATGCATATAGAGTTATCGTGCATATCATGCACCCCCACCTTTGTCTACGCGCCGTCGCCGAGGTTTTTTCTTTTTACGAGAGCGTGCGCGGAACAGAAGCCGGACGCGCCTCCAAAAGTGCACCGCCACCGACCGGCCGGTGTGTCAGCCAGCGTGTGGTAGCCAGCGCCACCGCGCAAGCCTCGACAACGCTGAGCACGACGGCTAGCTGCCGTCCATCGCCCATCTGGCGGCTGCAGCGCAACGCAAAGGCCCCCCCTCCCCGGCGCCGAGCGCATGAATCGCCGTTGGACGCATGCCGCTGCCCACCCGCCCGCTTCGCTTCGCTTCCTCCCGCTTTTGGACGTTCTCTCCCCAGTCCGCGGCTACGTGGCCGTGCCGCCGAAAGTGACGACGCAGCCTTATACACCGTTCCCGCCACGGCGGTGCACGGTCACGGTACGCGTGCCCGCGGTGCCACACCCGCCTGGCTTGGCGGACCGCAGAGCACCTCGATCGAGAGCAGAGCCCACGATGCCGCCGCGCGCCGCCAGTGCGCCGTGGCTCAGCGACGCGCTGCTCTTCGCGGCGGGCGCCGTCGCGGCCACCGTGCTGCTGCTCGCGTTCGCCAACCCGTTCCCTCAGCGGGGCGGTTACTACGATGGCGGAGCCGCGCTCCCCTCCGGCCCAGGCGGCGGCTCAATAGCGAGGGGTGACGACGGGAGACGCACGTTCTACGATGACCCGCGGGTGGCGTACACCGTGGACGGCCCCATCACGGGGTGGGACGAGAAGCGCGCCGAGTGGCTGCGCGCGCACCCGCCGGAGCTCTCCGGCGGTCGGGAGCGCGTCCTGATGGTGTCGGGCTCGCAGCCCACGCCGTGCCGGTCCAGCGGCGGAGACCACATGCTAACGCGGCTGCTCAAGAACAAGGTGGACTACTGCCGGCTCCACGGCGGCGTGCAGCTGCTGTACAACACGGCGCTGCTCCGGCCGTCCATGGACCGGTACTGGGCCAAGATACCGCTGGTCCGCGCCGCCATGGTCGCGCACCCGGACGCCGAGTGGGTGTGGTGGGTGGACTCCGACGCCGTGCTCACCGACATGGACTTCCGCCTCCCGCTAAGCCGGTACTACGCGCACAACTTCGTCGTCCACGGCTGGCCGCACCTCGTCTTCGAGGCACGGTCCTGGACCAGCCTCAACGCCGGCGTCTTCCTCATCCGCAACTGCCAGTGGTCTCTCGACTTCATGGACGCGTGGGCAGCCATGGGGCCGGACTCCCCCGACTACGAACGCTGGGGCGCCGTGCTCAAGGCCACGTTCAAGGACAAGGTGTTCAAGGAGTCCGACGACCAGTCGGCGCTGGTGTACATGCTGCTGCAGAGTGGCAGCTCGTGGCGGGAGAAGGTGTTCCTGGAGAACGACTACTACTTCCAGGGGTACTGGGTGGAGATCGTGGGGCGGCTCGGCAACATCACGGAGAGGTACGAGGAGATGGAGCGGCGTCCCGGGGCGGCCCCGCTGCGGAGGCGGCACGCGGAGAGGGAGCACGCGTCGTACGCGGCGGCGAGGGAGGCGGCGCTGGCGGGGGCCGGGCTGGCGGAGAGCGGGCTGCACGGGTGGCGCCGCCCGTTCGTGACGCATTTCACGGGGTGCCAGCCGTGCAGCGGGCAGCGGAACGAGCACTACTCCGGAAGCACCTGTGACGAGGGCATGCGCCGAGCGCTCAACTTCGCCGACGACCAGGTGCTCAGGGCGTATGGGTTCCGGCACGCCGGGCAGCTCAGCGACGAGGTTCAACCGCTGCCGTTCGATTATCCCGCCAAGCACTGACTCTAGAAAAACGTCGATGTTGATCCATAAGAATACTAACTGCTTGGTTTCTGGCGTGTTCAGTGTCATTTTGAACTTGTTCACTACAGGCATAGTATTTGTGTTATTACCGTGGATAGTTTGTCTAATCACACTGATCAAAATGTCTTCTCAATTTTTTTATTTTAAAACCGAATTAAGAACGCTAAGGTGCTCGACTATTCACGTGGGCTGTATATGACGCTTCCCGGAAGAGAACAAATGCTCAGACGCAAGCAGAGGTAAACAGGACAACTCGAAAGGCAGGAACCAACTTGTCAACAAGTGATCATCTTCATTGCCCTCAAGGGCAGGCAGTATTTAGCAATTCTGAGTAGAATAACTCAACCCCTGAAAGCTAAATCTGCGTTTCCGCAGTTAGATATCCTGAGTGCATACAGCACATACCACGGCTTAACATCTACAGCATAACCTGATAACGCAGACCATCCAGGGGTGCAGATTTCCACGTTGCTTTATCAGCCGCATGGCTGTTGCAATTGCAAGTTCATGAAGCAATGAAGACGAATGAGGAATGTGTTACAATCAAATAATACAGGCGTTATTCAAATATCTGCATCAACATTACCTGCCTAGTTCTGTTAAGATTCAGTTGGCTCTTTTTATTTTAGCAAGAGCAGCAAGAGCCTCAGTGATTGGACCTTTGTTAAGTGACTTGTCAGCCTGGATACACATATTTGGATGTCGCAACAGTTAGTAATTTCAAAATGACAGTTTTGAAGTACAAACGGAATGGACTGACCTTAAGAGAGGGCACTAGTGCATAAATCTCTTCGACGGTCTCAGGCCCAATGTTTGCTATCATGCATACCTATGAAAACACTGGTCGATGGGATGACAATATACATTAAGGAAACTCAAAAATGAAGCTGCAGTTAAGTAACAAACCTCGCCATCATTAACGCCACATTTTTTAAGAGGTCTACAGCACCAGTCAAGGAACCGAGCTGATAAAATGCTTCAAATAAAATGGTATAACTCTAAAATAACATGCAATCTAATCAATTCATAATCTAAATCAAAACTTAGGATACTCCAGAGCTTGTTTCACAGCATCTGCAGTGGTGAAATGAGTTCCTTCTTTTGAATATTGAAAAGCTTTATCAAATGATCTGCAGAAGCAACAAGAATATTAAAGAAGCAAAACAGCTAAGAGACTTTAGAACACTGAAACAACTGTTGGTAGGGTAAACAAAAGAAAATCAGCAAACATCCTTACTCAGGAATTTTGATCTTCGGATCCTCTGATAAGATAGCCATATGTTCGTGAATTTCTTGCAAAAGTTCAGCTGCCTCACAGTTCATTAACATCCTTGAATTTGGAGGGATATCTAAAATGAATTACAACAACAGTAAGATTCTTCCAATGCCTGTGATTATATGTAAAGGTAGAACGACTAGCTTACATGGTTCATTTAGATAGAAGGGCTCTAAGATCTATGCGCATGGAGATACAAAATGTACTCTACTACACTATTTCACACGAGAACAATATTGTCTCCTATACCAGTAGGTATACTCAAGCTGTTATTAGCAGTCAAAAGAGATCGCATAAAACCACAAATAGATAAAAACAATTCTCAAACATGTTTCGTAAACACCCCGTACACATACACTTGAGCATGTTTAATAACTACTCATGTTCACTATCACACACTTGAACACAAAGTGGGAAACAACAAATAGGGGCTGGGCTCTCACAAACCCCACTATACATCACTTTATCGTGTAGATAAGGAGAGGGAAAAAGAATTGCCTAATCCTCGAACACGATCTAGTCCTATCTCTAAATGTGAAAAATAAACACAATAAAGTGGGGAAGAACCCTCAAAAGTTGAGCAGCAGCATGGGTGCAATTTTGAGACCCCAAATTCTCCCTGAGTTGACGAATCACATGCCCCTAGGATTTCACCAAACAAGTGGATCCTTTTAGAACATTGGCTGCTACAATGAAGCTTATAACAGCCTTTAAATGAGGGTGAAAATCAGAAAATCTAAGCTCCCCTCAACAATAGTGGATTTCAGTCATGAACAATTAGCACAAAATAAGCAACATTTTGAGAATTTCACTGACAGGAACTGACCAAGCTCAAGCTTTAGCTCTACGTTAGACTTCATAGGCACTGCACTGGATGCACAGGCCTTTCCTCCTTTGCCCGTGTTGTATGCCTTTTCGTTGATAGCATCTCCTTGAAAAGGGGGGAAAATAGAGTATAACACTGAGAATATGGTATATGAAAGAAAAGTGCAGGAAGAGTGTAAAGGAAAAAATCCTGATCAATGTCCCAATATTTTAAGTATCTTTTGAAGGGAACCGGTCATAAAATTGTGTCTCATACCTTTAGAAAAGGATGAAGCCTTTCCACCAGTTTTTAGGCTGTCTGACGGAGCCTTCCCATTCAATTTGGAGCGAATGGTAGTCACCTCTTCTACCAAACCTACAAGCAGGCATTGCTATATGAGAGATGCAGGTTCCAAACACACGCCATATTATTCATGTGAAGCAACACTCAGATCTACTTAAAATTTAGAGTTTACTTAATGTAATGGGACCCTATACTTTGTTCTTATCAAAATACAGGACCTCTATAATTTACAAACCGGGGCTCATTATGCTCATCCACGGATCATGATCTAAGAATGACCCTTTAGCGCACCTGGGCTGCCGGAAGAGACCCCCCCCCCGGCACACTCTAAACTAACTAGAAAGTCATATTAATTCCCACATATAATGTATTTTTCCTCATCTGAATGTTCTCAAGTACTCTTTAAGTAGAATATGCTATTTGGCAGCAATGCTGACAGAAAGGTACAGGTCACAAGAAATATACATGAGAACAGCAAACACGTCTTGCAATGTCAAGATTTCAATCACTAAAACACATAATAAAGGGGGTGGGATTTTCCCCGAGCCCATAGAATGACAAAACTATATCATGAAACTGAAACTGAAAGCACTGTTACCTTCAGAGTCAGAATCAGAGTCGATGACGACATACTTTTCATTGGCAGCACTCTTATGCTTCCCATTCGATACTCGATCCATTGGGAAGACCTGTCAAGACTCTTACTGAACAGAAATGCACAAGATAGTTATGCTTCTCCGAACCTACATCATCCAGTCAAATTCATCACATAACAGGATAACAAAAATGCACAACAGACAGAGTGGCATAAGACCCTTCCCTCCATCACTATGAGCATATACACATGACACATCAGCCACCATAAGGTAGGCAAGTAGATACAGAGCTTTTTAAGTTACTAAAATCAGGATAGACATTCTTTACACAATGAATTAGTGCAGTATTGTGTTAGCACTTATCTCATAAATAATATCAAATGTTGACTTTTGAACATGTGAAACAATACTATTGGAGACATAGACTGTAAGATTTCACTGACATAAGATGCACAGGGAACAATCAGAGAAGTTTGAAGACCATGAATGGATGCAAGTTGAAGACCATGAATGTAAGTAGCAACATCAGGCCTGATAGGACATGACATAGTTAACAGAAGTTGAATGCACGATGCAGCAGAGACAAGTTTCAAGTGGATAAAAAAAAGTAGATGAATGAAGCAACCGGAACATGCCCGCCTCCGCTCAGGTATCACCCATCCCCGCAACATACAGCCTAAATGTCAAGTAGAAAAGGAAGGATGAGGGTTAGAGTATTGGGGAGGATAGGAGTCTCTCACCTGCGCGCAGGAGGGCGAGGAGGAGGAGGGCCAGCCCAGGGCAGCAGGCTTCTTCCCCGTTCTTGCTGCCGTGCGCTGGCCGCACGAGACCGACGGGAGACGGAACAGAGGGGCAGCTGCGGGTTGAAGAAGGGGTGAAGGCGGCCGGCGGCGCGCACTGAACAGAGGGGCTCTGGGATGCGAAGAGGCGCTTGGGAGAGTTGTGTCGCTTCGTTGGTTGGTTGGTTGGGTTTGGGTCGCCGGACCGGAAGCTGGGTAGGAGTGTCAGAACTATTGTACGTACTCCCTCTGTTTTATTTCACGCTCGGAGAACCTCAAATATTACAGAATGGACGGAGTACCAAATATCGATAAATTAGAGCACTTTATTATGTATAGATTTTTGTTAATGGAATAATATCATTTTCGTATCAATTGAGAATAATCTTATATAATAAAAGTTTACTCTTTTTTCTCAACTTTTTTATCTTCGTATAAGAGTTCATATAGCCATATATAAGAGTCACTATACTTTTACCGTATGGTACTGATCATTAAGATTTGGTCTCGCGCATCAGTGTTTTTTATTTCCCACAGTACCCTATCTCTAACTTCCTCCCCACCTCACATCATTATGTATACGTCGTTGGCAGCTCTATCAAAAAAAAATTAGCAATGAATGACCTGTAGTGGCAACCAGGCCAGGCCAGATCGATTCCTATTATTCCCACTAGCCTACACATGTCGGTGTCGCCAATTTCCATGCGTCTTCCTGCTCATTTAATTCTGACATACTAAGAAATAGTAGGAACGTCGATTGGATGTTTGCGTGCCCACGTCGCGAAAATTTCTTGTTCAGACACGTATCGCGGACGATGGAATGGAAGTCGACCGAATGTTTGCATTGCCCCGCGGGGTGGGCCGGTGATAAGCCACGACACCCTCTGACTCTTGGAGAGATTAGAGCGTGTTTGGTTAAGTGACCCACCTTAGCACCTATGGACCTCCCTCCCCAATCAAAAATAAAAAAATCGGGCGACCTCAGCCACCCTACCCTACTACTAAACAGTGAACTCGACGACCTCCCTCGTCTCAAAAGAAAAAAGAATAGATGGTCATCTCCCGTCCAACTTTATCCTCCAACTAAATATCGGTTGAAATTGAAACAAGCTGAGCTCCAATATGATTGGTCGCTGACCATGGCACGAGGCCCTGCTGCTGGGAGCGTGGGACCCAGGGAAAGGCAACAGCTACCCGTCCCGTCGTGTGGATTCCTCCTGGATACGGCCCGCAGGCACATGGGGGAGGGGCAAATTCGTGAACAGAACTGTACGTTGTGCGTGGACCGATGACGACCTTCGAGGTGAGGCCTCGATCTAATCCACTTGCCAGCGAGTCACGGTCACGGGCACCCGCGATTAGCCGAGCCCGGCGGCGCCACTTGGCGAGAGACCGCCGCGCACGTGGCGGTCCCTTATCCCGGACGACGACCGCGGGAAGTGACGGTCCTGCCCTCGCCCCACCCCCCCCCCCCCACAAAAAAATATCGCAAAAAGGGCAGCGCACTTTTCCGGCCGCGGGGCCCGTGCCACATTGGTAGATGCCCTCCTCCGTCTCGCTGTGCGCACCTGCTCCATTCCATTTCCTCCCCCCCCCTCCTCGCTTGGCTTATCTCCGACCACTTTTCTCCCTCGGCCTCCGTCCCCCCCCCCCCTCCCCTCGCCAACGAGCAGAGTCTTTGTTTACTCCGTGGAAGAAGCTTCTCGGGCTCCTCGTCTCCTCCGCACCGCGCCGTCGAGTTGCCTCGCACCCCGGCCTGCGCCGGTGGATCCAGCTCTCCCGGGGGGATCCGGCGGTGGATTCGGTGAGTCCTGCTGCCTCGTGCGAGTTGCTCGTTCATCCCCCGGTCGGATGCCGGCCCGTACCACGGGTTCCGCGTTCGCTTGTTTCGTTTCGTGAGTTTACCCCCGTCCCGTTGTGGTTGCTGTCGATTTTTATTTTTTTATCTTCATTTTGTTACGGAAGGGGGTGATTTTTGGTTGGTACAGGGATATTAGGAAGCGGGCTGTTTCTCCGATTTTTTTTTAAAGTCAGGATGTTTTTCCGATTGGAGAGGTTGGAGTGTTTAATTCCCACTCCGCTTGCTTAGCTGTTACCTCTCTCCTCTCGTGTTCCAGGGAGTTCGACATGTGCAGTGCAGGAGTGGCAAGTCTGAACTGAAATTATCTTCCCCCATTTTTGAGGATTCTTCACGCCTCGCCTCGTGTGTTGCGTAGGGCGTACGTGAGCTGTGGTCTGTTTGATTTTGTCTTTAACCCGGAATTGATTGCTTGAGATTTCCGTCACCCCCCTTCTGATGAACGAAGACGTCATGGTTCTGCGTCCAGCTCAACTGGCAAAGAACGCTTTTTTTGTTTCTTTTCTGTTTCGCACTTTTTAGCCGCAACTATTCATTCATCTGTGTGGAAACGGATATCTCTTTGCTGCGTGAATTTAAGGATTCCGGAAAGATAAGGTCAAACTTGCCATGCTTGTTTTTGGGTAGCGTAGAAAGTCCGTCGGCTCTATCAACGCATAAGGTGCGCTAGTAACAAAAAATAGAAAAAGTGCATGTTTGGTGCTGCTTAACACCTGTGCTTGTTCTAATGGAAGTTTGGCAGTGGCAACTTATGCTTTTACAAGGACGCGCTTACCGCTCTCAAGTGCTTAGAAAGTAAACTTCTGGATATGCAAAAATATGAATCCGACGAGATAGCCGTCTGCACCGGTGGTTGCTGAAGTTTCCTTTCATTCTTTTCCGTCTTGCACGTTTGCGTCTTGATATATTATGATAAGCTGGTATTATAGGAGGCTGTTACCTACAATAGGCATCTGTTTCTTTAGCAGCTCTATGTGACGAAAATCCCATGCATCTTTTGTGGTATGCCTTTTTCTGTAAATTATGCATGTGCGTGCAATTGCAAGTGATTGAAAATCGTCAAGTATTTGTTTGAATACTCATTTTTTTATTTTTATGCTAAACATTCTCATATAACTACAAGTTGCCGATATGGTCGCTGATGTTTATGTCTACATGCCAATATCACATAGGATCCAGCTGACTTCCACCCTTGAAGAAAGATCAGCAAGGTGGGCGGCACTGAGCTGCTAGTGGAATTTCTCAAATACTGGCTTGAATCATGGCTGTTCTTTGTGATTTCTGTGGGAAACAAAGGTCAATGATCTATTGCCGATCGGATTCAGCGTCCTTGTGCTTATCATGTGATCGTAATGTTCACTCAGCTAATGCACTTTCTCAGCGTCATACAAGGACTCTTCTTTGTGACCGTTGTGGTTCACAGCCTGCAGCAGTCCGTTGTCTGGAAGATAATGCTTCACTTTGCCAAAATTGTGATTGGAATGGGCATAATGCAGCCTCAGGAGCTGCTGGGCATAAAAGGCAGGCCATAAACTATTACTCAGGGTGCCCATCATCAGAAGAGCTTTCAAGAATTTGGTCTTTTGCCATGGATATCCCTACTGTTGCTGCTGAGCCGAACTGTAAGGATGGAATAAGCATGATGAACATCGATGACAGCAGTGCAAGTAATCATTGTAGTGCTATGGATGATGAAAGATTGTTGAAAATAGCTAGCACAACACTCATGGGTGATCCACCTACCGGCGACAAGCTTAAACCTCTGATAGGCCCTTCAGGAGATGGGACCAATATTCTGCCACTTGCTACTGATCAGCCAGCTGGACCAGTTCCAGTAATGCCAAAGGTTCTATATGGCTTTTGTAGTTCCCTCGAGAAACATATTTAACTGTTCTGCTAAATTTCCACATATGTCATAAGATCTGTAGCATGTTGCATGCAAACTTACTTACAATATAGAGGGGACTCAAAAATAAATACTTCATCTGGTCACGGATAATTGTCATTTTGGACACTGACATGGCACTACTTTTACCATTAATTATCAAGGAACATATGCAAGATATAGCAAAATTGAAAGATTGTGAAACTACAATTCAAGTCAAATCTTGCTATATCATTTTGAAAAGTTCAATTAAAATATTTAAGGAGACATTCATGGTCAGAGTTTAGATGTGTTGACTGGAGGGAGCATGATGACAACTGTCATGTTGCATGGTTATAGTTTCATTCAAGCAACAACTCAAATCATGTAGGAAGTAAAAGGCAAATATTTCTGTGTATTCCTTCTACATGACTGATTATCCATTTGTCCCTATTTATAACTGTTTGTTTATCCAGTGCTATGTTTTTTATTTCTCTTTCCTGCATGGTTATCAGGGTTCTAGCAATTTCACCTTATAACGGATAATTCATTCCTGTAAATGCTACTAGACATTTGTTTCAGTGACTCCATAATGGTGAACGGTTGAGCAATTTCAAGCTGCAACAGTTTGGATCTGCTTGTTCATCATCAAGATCGTCTTCTTGAAAAAGATTTCTGCATCATTATTTTTGTGCTTATGAAATACTGGTTACATATTTCAGGTACCAGATGCTACAGTCAATGATAAGTTCAATGATGGCAGCATATACGAAGATTTCTGTGTGGATGATGCTGACCTGGCATTCGAGAATTACGAAGAATTATTTGGCACCCCTCACATTCAAGCAGAGCAACTCTTCGATGATGCTGGGATCGACAATTACTTTGAAATGAAAGAAATGGTACCTGCTGATTCTAATGAGGTTTGTACTTTTCATTGTCTGTAGTCTTCGTTTTACTGTAATGTTTTCTTTTGTGGGAAAAAACTTCAGTTCTGGAGTTTCACCATTACCTACTTATTAGCCATAATCAGTCTTATTCTCCTTTCTCAGTGATTATTAAGGTTGGTATCCGTTCATGGAACATGGAATACAGTGGTTTTTTGATAAGCCACCAAGAGACAAAGAAGCCCCCCCCCACCCACCCACACACACACACAAAAGGAAATCTAAAGGGGCTATATAGTGGATGATTACTTTATTTATTGAAATTCATTGATTGATTTTATATACACACAAAACTGAAACGGACTTGCTGATTGTTGCATTCCATTTGATGGTTGCTTAATTTACTAAACTGTTGGACCGTTTGTATTTTCTAGGAGCACAAATATATGCAGCTAGAATGCAGCAACATGGTATCAGCTGATTCTGCAATGTCAAACCCAGGAGCAAGGGCTGATTCGAGCCTTTGTATTCCTGTTGGGCAGGTCAGATCCAGTTTATCTCATTCCTTCTCAGGTTTGACCGGTGAGGGCAGTGCTGGAGATCACCAAGATTGTGGGGCGTCACCGAAGCTCAACATGGGTGAGCCACCCTGGCGTCCTCTTGGTCCTGATGGCTCATATGCTGGAGGTAGCAGAGATAGTGCACTCTCACGATACAAGGAGAAGAAGAAGATACGAAAGTAAGTGCATCTAATTTCGGGTTTACAGATAGTTTTAGTTTTTTTCCTTGCTTAAAATTTATAGATCTCCATTGGAAAAGAAAGTCTCTAAATTCCCTGAGCTGCAAATTTTACTAAAAGGGCTATCATACCACCACAAAAGAATCTGTGAACTTTACCAAAGCTTTTTTCTGTAGCTGTCTGTCGTCTTTTGAAAGTGTCTACGTTCTCCAACATGATATACCCATCAATCTGCCGCCTTTTGGATTTTCTCCTTTTTCGGTATCACTATCACGGTCTTTTCGCAGATGTTGTAAACTGACCTTTCTTTGCGTGAATTTCCTGAACAGATTTGACAAGAAGATCAGGTATGCTTCTCGCAAGACTAGGGCAGACACCCGAAGGCGGGTGAAGGGCCGGTTCATAAAGGCTGGTGAAGCCTATGACTACGACCCGCTGAGCCCGAGAAGCTACTAAACCTGAATGCCCATCCGGTGTCAGCCTAGCAACCTTCAGCCCGCTCATTTGTTGTCGATCACGCCACAGGGCAAGATCACTGTAGAGTACAAACTATTGCACGCAGCAGAGCCTGCAATCGAAACATGGGTTAAAAAGAGAGGCGGCACGAAGGAAAGGATGCAGACGTTAGGGACGCTGCTGCTGCTGCTGCTGCTCCATTTATTCTTGCACGGCGGGATGGAACACGCATCTCCACTCGCTTCCGGATGAGTGGTTTGAGTCGCGCGCGCTTCTTCGCCGTGTGATGCGTTGACCCGGTACGGAGTTGTGGGCGCTCGTACAGCAGCTCTACCCATTGCCATGCCTGCTCCTGTCATGGTCTTTTCGGTTGTGCGGCTGCCCGCTTACCAGGCTGTGTACACTTTTGGGTAACAGGATGTATTAATATTAATACCCTTGAAACATCCTCCTGAAATCTCTCTTTGCGAAGCGCAACCTGCTGCCGTCAGGAGATTGCTCTTCGGTCGGCTTGCCTTACCATAAGTGCACCTGACTCGACGATAACGTTGCCCATGCCCCCATTCGCTTGCAGTGTTAGAGCAACTCTAATACTGATACAAAATCAGTCCCTAAACCTAAGGTTTGGGCGTAATCAGTAAAATCACTGCTCCAACCGTAAATATGGGGATTCGCACACCCGATTCCAGCCTTCCGCATCGCCAGATCTGGCTGGCGTTGGCGAGTGCATCATCCACGCTCCCGATCCACGGAAATGACGCCATCCCCGCCTGAAACTCCCTAGCCGCTAGCCCGCGCGGCTCGTTCGCGCCATCGTGGGGAGTATTTCCGCAGGGTCCTGCTAACCGGTATAATCTGGTAATCTGACTTGGCCTGTGACGGTACCCATCTGGTATATCTATCTCAGATGAACAAGACCTTTCACGCGGTTGTAAGCCTCCAATAATCACGCGAGCATCAGCAAAATCTAACGAGAAAAAAAACATGTTTACTAGTGATTTCCTCGGGATGGGGATACAACTTGGTCGCTGCTGCTTCCAGATCCGGCCCAACGTGAGGTAGGCGGCCGCAGCGACCCAGTGGCCCATATGGCCTTTACTACTAGTCGTCTCGGCCCGGCCAGGCCCCATCCGAACATCCGGTTCAGGTCGTTCCTGAACAGGCCCAGTCTTTAAACGGCTAGGGTTTTAGGGTTCCTTTTCCGTCTCCACTCCCGGCCCCATTCACGAGCACCTCCCCGCGCAGCTGCCAACCGTCTCCATGGCGAAGAAGGGGACGAAGAGCAAGCAGGAGCAGCCGCCGCCTGCCACGGTGAAGAAGGTGAGCAAGGCGCCCCCACCCAAGGCCGCGAAGAAGGCGCCTAAGAAGCAGAGGCTTGTCGAGTCATCCGACGACTCCGAGGCGGAGCAGCAGCAGCTCCAGGAGGAGTCCAACCTCGACGTCTCCTCCGATTCCGGCGGCGAGGACCTCTCTGGCTCCGACGCTGAGGCCGACGATCTCCTGGGCTCGGACGCCGCAGCCGATGGAGCCGCGAGCAGTGGCGACGAGGGGGAAGACGACGACGACGACGATGACGAGGAGGGGGGCGACAGCGATGATGACTCCCTCGCGGACGACTTCCTCGCTGGTAGTGACGAAGGAAGCGGTACCGCCTAGTTTACTTGGCTACTATATCCATTGAACTGAATTAGCTTAGGCACTTCCAATTTCTCCATCCGTACATTCTATTGTAGTCAAGCTTATGGACGCACTAGAGTGCAAATGTAATACTGGAATATGTACAATGGGAATTGTCACCAACTCCATTTTTCTGGGTTTGTACTTTGTAGGGGAAGAAGATGACTCTGGACTGGAGTCGGATGAGTCTGATGACCTGGAGGCAAAATCAAGAGCAATTGATGCACAGAAGGAGAAGGCGGAGGAAGATGCAGAAGAGGAACTTCAAACCAACATAAATTTGGAGTCTGATGAGTTCCGACTGCCCAGTCAGGAGGTTCTGCCCTTTTGTTCCTTTATGTCTCCATTCAGTGTAGCTTGCCATGAGGACTTGTATAATTGTTTGAACTCAAAACAGGAGGTGGAGGAAGAGGCACATAGACCACCTAACCTACCGAATCTCAAGAGGAGGATAACCGAAAGTACGATCATCTAATACTCTTTGTGTTTCAGTTTCATGCCTTTCTTAGAAAATAATATAAATTTCAAGTTCTTGGGACCAATACATTTTTTGTGGTAGAGGGGGTTATATTAACTAACTTACTTCTACGATATGTTTCTTGCTGTTTGTGCAAACTCTTTCAAGTTAGTTTGTATTAAATGTGGGAAAATCATAAAACAAAGCCACTTCAAAACTTATGTTGACTCTCTACCGTATATGTAAAAATCCATCCATCATCAGATTGGTAAAAATTATAGGTGCATCGAATCATTGTTATAGATGCACTTCAAGCTATCTGCCATCTTTCTGATTCTTTTTAATGTACCACTGGTTTTCCTCTCTAGTTGTTAGAGTGCTCTCGAACTTTAGCAAACTGAGGCACAAAGATGTTCCACGGAAAGATTATATCAACCAGCTCAAGACTGACATCGTAGCATACTATGGATACAATGATTTTCTCATTGAACAATTAATTGAGGTGAGCATATTTGCAACAATTGTTGCATATGTTTGTCATTTTTATCTCTTTTATAAATGTTTTGTAGTTATCCAACTGCTGGCGATAACTGCTAAAAAAATTTCTGTTCGACATGCTTATGAGAAGCATCACAGTTTAGCGTTTGTTCTGGTTTACATAATTCTTGCTATGACTGTGCAGATGTTTCCAGTTGTTGAGCTTGTTGAGTTACTGGAAGCATTTGAGAAAAGACCGCCCGAGTGCCTGCGGACAAACACACTAAAGGTATACTCCCTAGAGTCAATCTACATGTAGATGAGTGGTTCCAGATTTCCAGTACCATTCAGTTCCTAACTTTCTAATTACATTGTTGTCAAATAACTTCCTACATATCATTACAAGATTCTGCTCTGCTCTGCTTTGTTTATCAAAGTTGATTGTGGTACCTTATTTGCAGACCCGGCGGCGGGATCTTGCGGCTGCCCTTATACCAAGAGGTTTTAATCTGGATCCAATAGGCAAGTGGTCCAAGGTATGGTTTAATGTTTTCTCATACATTGTAATAATGACAAACTACAAAAAAATTAAATATTTCCTGCTTTTGAAAATGGTAGGTAGGATTGGTTGTCTATGACTCCACTGTTTCATCTGGTGCTACAACTGAATATATGGCTGGACATTACATGGTAGCCCCTCAATCTTTTCATAATACCCAAGACCTCTTCTTTATCCTTTCTGTCCAGTATTGTGCTTATGATTAATAATATGATGTCACAGAAACAAGGTGCAAGTTCTTTCTTACCAGTGATGGCTCTAGCTCCTCAGGAGAAGGAGCGAGTTGTTGATATGGCGTAAGATTATTATTCATCATTTTTCTTGTCAAAAGTTCATTTTTCTTGTGTCGTCAAAATTAAACTACTGAGTTCATGTGCAACTGTAAGCCATGCCATGCCACCATCTGAACCCTTATTACATGCTTGCTCCTGATTTTTTATGTTAGTTTCATTAGGAACTAGTGGTAGAAGTTATGCACTCACATCCTAAATTGAGAATTTATTATTTCATTTTTTTTCAGCGCTGCCCCAGGTGGCAAAACTACTTACGTTGGTGCCCTTATGAAAAATACTGGTTAGTTTGCTGTACCTGGCTTGGGAATTATGTGCTCACTCCAGTAGACTAATTTTGGTAGATGCACCTGCCACTATTGAAATAAAACTGGCTTCTCCATCTGTCATATGCAGGAATCATTTTTGCAAATGAGTTCAATGAGAAAAGGTTGCACGGACTGCTGGGCAACATACACCGCATGGGAGTAACAAATACTGTAGTTTGTAATTATGATGGTAAAGAGGTAAGAAGATACTATCAAGCCTTCCTTGTGGTATCTGAGAGGACAAAGTGCTGTAATTTTCTTACTTTTCTGCAATAAGTTTAGTGTCGTAATGTCCTGGGCTTTTCAAGTATGCTGTGGCCAAGATAAATCATTGTTTGTTCTTTGTCGAAAACTAATTAGAAGGTCAATGTGTTGTGTTATGTCTCTAGCTTTAAATCCCACAAAGATGATTTGAGACCTGGTAGTTTTCTGGTGTTTCAGTCATGTTCTCAGTTATAATACAGCTATATGACACAACCCATTGATTTCAGTTACCCAAAGTTCTTGGGACAAATTCTGTTGACAGAGTATTGCTGGATGCTCCCTGCACTGGCACTGGGGTTAGTATCATCTAGTTTGATATAAGCTGCTTGATTTAATATGTTTCTTTTGGCTTTCACTTGAACAAATGACCATCTATTCTCGCAGACAATCTGGAAGGATCCACAAATAAAAACTTCAAAGGACATTGAGGACATCAGAAACTGTGCTTTTGTTCAAAAGGTTGATTCACTCTTCATGAAGTCTTACTGGAATTGAACCTGCTAGCAATCTGAAAAATTCTTATATATTTATCGAACTGGTCCTAGGCCCAGCAACTGCTTGCTCAAGAAAAAATAAAATCTGCTCCTACTTGATACCTAATTCATACGTTTGTGGTAACTGAAGCTTGCCTATGTTATTAGTTTGGGCCTTAACCTTTTTCTTTTCTTTTGAGGGAAGGGCCTTAACCTTTTTCATTGTCACTTTGGAAAGTTTTTAGTACTTGGTGCTGTTATAATAGTAAGACTCTTGATTGTTCTTGCATATCCAGTACAAATTGTCTTGTTTTGCAGCAATTGTTGCTAGCTGCTATCGATCTGGTTGATGCCAACTCCAAAACCGGTGGTTACATTGTTTACTCCACTTGTTCAATAATGATCCCAGAGGTATGTATAGTGTTGCTGTTTGATCCACGTGGATTCAACTTGTGTTATTGAGTCCTTCCATTCTTGCAGAACGAGGCAGTAATTGACTATGCCCTTAAAAAGAGAAATGTGAAGCTTGTACCTTGTGGATTAGATTTTGGGCGTCCAGGGTATGGCAACTTCACTTTCCTCAAATAGTCAAATGGAGAATATTTAGTTGTTTCTAATTTTTTTTCTGTTTGTCCCTCAGGTTCATCCGCTACCGAGAGCACCGGTTTCATACTTCACTAGAGAAAACAAGGAGGTTTTATCCTCATGTCAACAACATGGATGGATTTTTTGTTGCTAAGGTATGTATTGGAAGAATAAGCATGCATGGCTGGTTCTAAAATTTGCCACTTTTCTATGGATTGTAAGTCTAGTGGCCTAGCGTTGGAACAAAAGGGTGTATCCAGTGCCGAAGGCTCCCACACGTTATGTGGTCTGAGGAAGGGTTATTTCTAGACAACCTTACCTCTGTTTTTGCAGAGAGGCTGGTTCGAACCCAAGACCTCAGTACACAAGTGGAGACACACTACCACTGCGTCAGGTCGTTGGAACATGGGTGAAATATGTTTTTCTTTTCGTTGTGGCAAATAATGTAGCTAAACGTGGATTAGTGGATTGGTTATGATGCATATGGGTTGTCACATGGATTACTACTACCGGTCCAATATAAATTACCATCCTAGATAAAATTTGGGCAGTCAAGGGGGGCCTTGGCGCAGCGGTAAAGCTGTTGCCTTGTGACCATGAGGTCACGGGTTCGAGTCCTGGAAACAGCCTCTTGCAGAAATGCAGGGAAAGGCTGCGTACAAAATACCCAAATGGGTCGGACCCTTCCCCGGACCCTGCGCAAGCGGGAGCTACATGCACCGGGCTGCCCTTTCTTTTAGTCAAATGTTGGAACTTTGACTTCTGTTATCCATCAAAATATTTTCTTGCCAATTAAGGATTATATTGATAAAGGCATCATATAATACATACATTTTTGTTATAGCTTTTATTTGTTCAGGTTTGTTAATTTGTACTACCAATCATGTCCTAACATGAGAAAAAACTGGATGTAGTAAATTTTGCCAGAGTTAGCAGAATAGCAGTTAATTGTTGATACTTAATAGACAGTGCAACCATTATTCTATTGATTCGCTATGCTTGATCTGGCACATTCTTGTGGGCGTATGCCATTCCATACAACAGCTGAAAAAAATGAGCAATACAATCCCGACGATGTCTGAGCCATCTAAAGTTTCTGAAGAAGCAGCAGAGAAGGCTGACGATAGCATTGATGATGAGGGTGAGAAAGATGTTTGTGCTGAACAACCGATACAAATGAAAAACCGTAAAGGGACCAAGAAGACTGCTGAACGGTCAGACATCACTAAAGATACCGAAGATGATAAGGCTGTACTTGATAGGCCAGCAAAGCAGCTCAGTAACCACAAGGGCAAAAGGAAAACTGGCAGCCCTAAAAGCACCGAAACAAATGGAGATGTGAAAGAAGTGAACCGTGAAAAAGCCGAGCAGACAAGACACACAAAGAAATCTGCTTCTGATGGAACTAAACAATCTGACCCTAAGAGCACCTCCGGTGCCATAGAACAGAAACCGGTTAGTGACAAGAAGCCGAAAAGGAAGTGGCAATTCAAGTTGAGGCGAGACTGGTAGGATAACTTTAATACTTCCTTTTCATATTTGCTCTTATTGTTATTCAGATCTGAGATAGCTTGTTTACTCACAGGGAAGCGGCAAAAAAAATCCGACGGGAGGAAGGTAAGAAAGAGTACATAAGACGCTGACTTGTTTCAGTGAACCTAAATGTGCTATACAAGGATGATAATTGGAAGGACAATACATTTGAAATCTTGGTGAAGGAAAATTTTGCTGTGTCGAGAATTTGTTCTGTAATCTGTTGTCTATCTTGATTTGATGTGTGCGTGGGCACTTTAATGTATGTTTGTAACGAATGGGACATCTGGCATGAAAACTGAAGCAACTTTTCTTGGCTGTGGGAAGCCTAGTGGCAAGTGCCTTGTGTTACCTGAGCTGATCCGCAAACTGTTACTACTCTGCACCTGTGTGTTGACAGCGTTTATTAAAGACTTATTTCGTTCATTAGTTTTTGGCTTGCCTTTTTCACATTGTAACAGCTGAACTGTTCGATATAGCAGTTAGCACCAAGCTGAAAAAACTGCCTGCAGCCCGCCCACTTTCAAAAAATTGGCAGTACCGATGAAAGGATGCACAAACAGCGAAGTTGATCAATGTGCCGAACGCAATCTGCGAGTCCAGATTCATCGTAGCGGCAATTGGTTCGTCACCCGGAGCTTCCCGCCTTCCCGAGCCGGGTAATAAACGCCACGTTTCACAGCCTAATCACAGGTGGGCAGGTGTCCGAGGCCCGCTCGTGTAATAAATATCACCAGTATTGAGAGTGGAAAATGTCAGGCCCGAGCAAGCAGCAGCAACAAAATCAGGTTCGCCATAGAATAGAAGCGCCTCTCCAAATGAACATGGTTTGCGATCAACCAGGACTTGTTTTAAAATCCACGTGAAAAGAACATCCAAAATCCAAACAAAATATCATCATAATGAACGTCCACCCCTATGCCATCGCCTTGCCAGGGCCAAGGCATTAAAACTTCCAGCTATAGGGGTTTCACATGGAGCTACTAAGCGCAATACCTTTTCATCATCATCTCAAGACAAGCAACTTTAAAGTTCTATAAGCCCTTGTACTAGTATGCACAAGTATATTATTCCATGGCATGCTGTCTTACCGCAGCGAATCGCTCATAGAGCACTAGGCCTGTATTGGGTATTTCTTTAAGGACCTCAATTGAGGTTTTTATAGACTCTGAAGGCAACAAACACTGAGGCAGCAGCTGCAACAACGGCAAGAGCGGCATAGGTGTCAGCCCTCTCCCAGGTCTCAAACCAAGTGGGCATCGAGCATATCTTGGTGTGCCCCTTCTTGCTGCTAGCACTGCTCTCTTTGCCATTCTCCTTCCCAGAGCTCTTCTCGATTTGCTCAGCTGGAACGCTCTTATCCTGTCTACCCTTTGGAAGGTCACTCTGGCAGCAAGTAAAGCCACCACCATTGCCCTGGCAGCATCCACCAGCCACTGCAGGGTTGCAAGAGGCACCATCAGTTCCAGTTGATTCAAGAGATTCTTTGGCCTTCGATCCGCCGTTTGTCATGTTCCTAAGCTCAACAGCTTTCTTCTGCTGCTCCTCAGATAAACCCATCTGACCCCTGCAAGATAAAATAACACCCATGAGAACACAAGGTAAGGGAGAGCCGTTTCAGTTATCAAGCAAATCTGTTCATGAGCATGTGTAAACATAACCAATGCAGCTAGGAACACGGTGGCACTAGTACAAAAATAACATCTGTTTATTTTGTGTTCGTCTGCAAAGAAACTATCCAAATTTGAACCAAGAAAAACACATTAGAACAAGTGTTACACGAAAGCTTCATTGGTTACCACACAATGCACGAGTTATAATTAATCGAGGACATGGCTCCGGATATATCAGGTCTGCATAATTGTAATTAGGAAACAATACTAACAGATTATTTTCAATGTTCTGCTGCAACAAACTGACAAAGACATGTGAACGTTGACAAAACGAGTGTTGTTCTTCATTGAAGCTATTGCAACTACAAGTACGACAACAGTTGCAGGCGTATGGAATGTAACAAACCTTTCAACTCACGACTAATGTAGATATAATTGCTACAACAATAAATACTAAAAAAGGGTGAATCCACATTAAGCAATCAGAAAATACTAGTGAATTCTAATGTATGTGATATACCATGAGGAGATAAACATGTACACTGCTTCACAAGTGCAGAAAAAAACGACAATGAACTTCTAGACAACCTCATATAAACATGGGCACATGGCAAAGTAGTTTAAAAGGATTTTCAATGTAAAGGAGATGATATGGGAGCCATTTTCTTGTTCATGAGCATGTGTGAACTGAAATAAAAAAATACGACATACAAAATTATATCTTCATGTACGCTAAAAAATATTTCATAGTCTTTGCCAACTTTACTGACAAGGAAAAACTTCGAATGGGAAATTTCGCCCCAAAATACACGCCAAATAATGGAATACTTATAGTTTTGAGAATTATGATCTTCACTGACGTTACTCTAATCATTTTAAAACATAAGTAAATAATATTATTTAGAGAGATTTGCTCAGTAGCACTATTTCTGACGAGTTTTGCAAACATACCATTTTTTCTCAATGTGTTGCCATTTTAGCACTATGTCGTTTCTAAGTTTACTCCATCTACCACTGCACCACACGATTGAAAACCAATGGCTCGGATCAGATCTAAATCCTCACACCATTATCTCCCCATCTCTCGTGCACTGTAGTCTTCTTAACCACCGAAGCTGCTTTTGTCCATGGTCCACTGCTCCCTCCTCTCAGTCTCAAAGAATCCAGCTAAGATCTCGAGACGATGGGCTGAGGGGGCCGCTAGGTGTCAGGAGAGTTGGTGCCACTGTGTTTGCGGCTGGGAGGGCGAGGGTCTGTGCTTGGTAGATGTGGTGGAGGTGAGGCTGCCAATCGGGAGGGCACGACATCTTGATGGCGAAGCTTCCTGGATCTTCATGTCGCAGCAGAGGTGGGATTGTGGGAGTGCGGGCAGAAAAGAACGAGGAGGGGTTGGTAGCCGGACTGGAGAAGGAGAGGTGTGACTGTGCAAGCCAGCGCAGAACACACCTACGTTGGGAAAGATGGAAGGTAACGGTAGATGAGGATGTATCAAACTTGAGCAGTTGATTCTTAATCCTTTGACATAGTAGTATAACGGAGCCAACTTTAAACCTAAAGAGTGATAAAATAGCAACCCCACAGAAAATAATGGTATGTTTCCAAACTCATTTGTGGGCAGCGCTATGGAAGCAATTTTCTCTGTTATTTAAGGGATGCAATTAAACTAGAACCTCATGCAGATTTTATAGTGAATTTAATCACTGAATCCAAAATATTGCCTGCATAAGATAGTACCTCCCAGGTAAAAGGGCAGCAATATTAAGGCTGGGAATTACATGGTTCTAGTATAATTTATTAGGATTCCCAGCCATTCTCAAGTTCTCAACACGAGTAACGAAAGGACTACAACTAGGGCTCAAGGCGCATACCTCCATAGATGGTCCACAATTTCTCCTTGTCCAATATGTTTATGCAGCAAGACAGGCACATCATCAGGAGTAACGTAACCATACCTAGAATTGCAATTTTGGTAAGCAAGAACTAGATTATAAGAAAGTACGGATGCAAAAAAAAGGAGTATTACACGGGACAGTGTAGTCCATAATAGTGATAAAGGATTTAATTTTACTTTAGTACTCAGTCCTTACCAATGCCCAGTAACTTCTCCTTTGGCATCTGAACTAAAAATGATGACATTTCCTGCATACTTATGACCTCCGACATGTGAGCTTGCACTAACAGACACCTGACCATCAAGTCCTAGTCCATTTATCTCTTCCCTGAACCTTTTAATCAGAACAGGTCCACAAACACCACATCTTTTGTCCCTGCTTCCGTGAGAGCAAACAAAAACATAGGAACCTTTCATGGCCTCAGGTGATCCAGGAAGCCACTTAGTATCTTTCACAAGCACTTCTTCAACAAAGTTTTCAACATTAATATCATTCAGCCCTCTGCAAATTGAAATGAACAATAAGCAGTGAACTTTAAAGACTAAAGATCACATGTTTGAGTAGCAGGTTTGCAGCTTACTTGTATCGGATCATATCTGGAAAGATCAACACATCTCCATCCGATGACTCAGTGCCATCTCCTTTACAGATGGTCAATTTGGTCTGCTCCATGGTAAAATATATCAATTATTAGCAACAATAAAGTATTGGTTAGCAACAACCTAAAATTATAATAATTAACAGAAGCAAGACAAGCAATATGTTGCTAAATTTATGAAATAATGTTAACATTATGTGCAGACATGCAGAGGCAGGAAGTTTCTTCCATTTTCTAAAAAAATAATCCACAAAAATATGGTACTTTAGCTGAAAAAAGAGCATACAGCCTGGGTGGCGGATTATGTTGGGAAACCGGATGGAAATTTGACTTAAGGGAGTATTTTAGTCCTCAATAATGCTGGCTATTTAGCCCAATACAGATAGAAACCGTCCATATTTAAACTACTTTGGAGATAGGAATTAATCCCATCTCTTACCTAATCTGGACAGTCCAGATTGACTCAAACTGTACTTTATCTAAGACTTCCAATTCTGTTCTGATCCTTTCCTAAACCAACCAGATAAGAACTAAATCCAACTCTCTCTCTCTCTCTAAACTAACTAGAAAACAAGATTAACTCCAACAGATTATAGACCGATTGGCCTTATTCAGTATCGCAAAGCTGTTCTAAAAAAATGCAGGAAGGAAGATTGGCATCATATCTACAAAAATGCTATCCAAAAACCAAACCGCCTTTAAGAAGATCCGTATTATCCATGACAATTTCATTTTCATTAGGAATGTGGTCAGAGAACTACAAGCACGGAAATGCAGGGAAAGGCTGTGTACAAAAGACCCAAGTGGGTCAGACCCTTCCCCGGACCCTGCGCAAGCGGAAGCTACATGCACCTATGGGTGGTAAATCGGCTCGCCCCAAGGGCCATTTCACAATTTATTTCAGCCCTTATCAAATGTTAGTTCAAAAATGAATATAAATTTGGCCCGATCCTAATTCGATCCAGCCCTTCATATTTTTAGTTCATTTTTTGGACCCTTTACCAGCCCTACATGCACCGGGCTGCCCCTATGTTTCTAAAAATGGATATTGCAACGGCTTTCAACTCAGTATCATTGACATACCTACTAGAGCCGCTGCTACAAAGTATGAAGGGTTTGGTCCTAGATGAGAATTTGGGCGGGGGGCATCCCTACCCACTTTTCATTGCACTTTTTGAGTAGCACAAGGGACAAAAAAGGACAGGAGGACAACATCACACAAGGTACACACTGCACTAACATCATAACATGGTACTGGTACACATACAATAAAAAAAGAGCATAGCTAGCCCAAAACCAAGAGCAGGGTGCCCCTTGCCAACTCATGCCACCACCAAGTGAGTCCTTCGATGATCTTCATCCCGCAGCAATGGTTAAGCATAAGGTTGAGATCGACAAATGACCATCGTGGTTTGCAGCAACTTAGAAAACCATCCGGGATCCTAACAACGTACTCCAACACCAATTGAGGGGGAGGAAACCACAGAGGAGGGAGAATAACCAAAAGGAAAACGAGATCAAAGAGAGGGAATCATGGTCTCGCTATACCGGCGTATGATGAATTGATGCAATCAGAGGATGAGGACTCTATAAAGAAGAGTACTGATAGTAAACACTTGTCGATTCCCGGCATTGTGCAGGCGGCATTAAGCAAAGCAAACTTCCCAAAAAAACATTGCAGGTGAAGATAAGTTTTAAATGACTCT
Source organism: Neostapfia colusana (assembly GCA_030760725.1). NCBI lineage: Eukaryota > Viridiplantae > Streptophyta > Magnoliopsida > Poales > Poaceae > Neostapfia > Neostapfia colusana. The sequence goes on along the minus strand of JASWHV010000003.1, from coordinate 2,202,525 downwards.
TGAAGTCCCATTTAGCTTCCAACTGGCCAGACTGACGACCAGGCCATTTGGAGGTGTAAGCCTCCCCACAGACCGAGTGTGATGCTTTCGCTGCACGGTCCTGGCATCCATAAAACTCTTTGTGCTTCAGCCAAACTGAGCTGCAACTGCACTCCATCCATCATACACGGAGCTGCATTGTAACACGGCCACCATGAACGTGCACTAGCATATCCCAACAAGGATTAGAGCTCTACACGCACCCATTGCATCTGTACACACAGTTTCAGCCAGCACCAAAGCAGAAATTGTCCGGACGGTGAAAGGTAGCAGGAGAAGAGGACAGGACAGGACACCAGAGCTTCATCAACTCTCAATGGACCCCTCCAGACTGAACCCATACATCGCTAGCCATGAGGCCCAAAGATGCCACATGCATGCTTGTGAAACAGGTCGGTCAGCCACCCATGCCGCACCGCACCATCGAGCAGGAACTCACACACGACCACGACAGCGTCCATAACACGGCAGGGGCTCAACAGGGGAAGACCTGGGCGTCTAGATCGACCCGCCACCAGCCCAGGCCAACAGAAAGGTGTAGCCAGCCCTCGTCCTTGCCAACCAGCCGAACCGACGCCGCTTTTTCACCTTCAATCCATGGGTCTAAAAGAGGGCCTGTCGCCGCAGAGCCGTCCAAACACGAGCGACGCGGTAAGGGGATTCCTAAAAAACTAGTTTCACTTTCACCAGTGATCTTTTTCGTCCCTGACAGCATCATTTAACCACACAGCGATAGATCTGATGAGCCTCTAATAACTAATTCACAGAAACCTATCCTGATCGCAAGCAGATGGTGACTGCATAATCCACCAGAGCAGCACTAATCTTTAATCGAATAGGCCCAATAGTGAGCGTCATAAAACCCCAAACGAAAACTAGCCTCAACCAGGCCGGACAAACAAACCATACAAAGTCACATGATAGAGCAAGCTAGTTTAGTAGTGCCCGTAAGCTCGGTAATCGAGATCACGATTGCAGTTTTCACATCCCGCAAATCTAACTACTAAAATCCGTCTCAACCCAAACCAAAAACCACATCACAGGACCGAATCAGCTAATTTCCATGCCGAAAAGGAGAGGCGATGGGTCGGGGAAGAATATCGGTGCTCACGGGCTTCTTCAGGTTAGTCTTGCGGGCCTTGATGGCGGCGGCGAGGAGGCCCCGGGAGTAGGTCAGGCTCGGCGGCCTCGACGTGGGACGGCCACACCTCGGGGCCCTTGTAGCAGAGGACCACGTGGCGCTCGTAGAACTGCACCGTCCCGGCCAGCGTCTCCTTCCCGAGCTCCGGCCGCTGGAATCCGAACTCCGCGTCCGGATCCGGCGTCGCGGCGGCGACGGCCGCCGGTACGGGCGCTGCGAGGGGGGCGTCGCCGGCCGTGGGGGAGGAGCGGGAGGGGTCGGCCATGAGGAGGCAGAGCGGAAGCAGCAGACGGTGGGTTGGAAATAGGAGAGTGGTGGCGGAAGAAATTGAAATTGCTTGGGGAGTTTGCAGAAAACGGCGAGCATCCCTTTTGGGTTTTATCGTGGCGAGGGAAACACCGAATGCAATGGCAAAGCAGGCCCACTTGTCTGTGAGGTCGGAGTTTTCTCAGGTAAGTTAATTTAGGAATGCTGCGGGACGCACGCGAGAACGTGGCATGAACTAGCGTAGCGTGCCGATTCTTCTTCATTTGAAGAAGCCGGTTCATACTGGTGGAAGCCCAAAGGTTTGTTTAGTGATTATTTTGGTTTCCTTTATATCTGGATTACGTCATAAGTTTAAAATTTGAAGTTTATGTGCAAAAGAACCTATAAGTTGTTTTCATTTTTGTACTATGAATCATAAGCTAAAAATCATAGCTTATATCGGCTTGTGTCTTATCTCGAGTATAAGATGACTCTAGAATTACATGTATTGCCACTGCTATTTTATCAAAATAATTTTTTAGATTAGCCAGAAGTTTTTTCATAATCATTGTACGGCTCTTCTTTAATCAATAAATTTGACACTAGGTCACTGTCAATGCGTTCTAGAAAAAGATTGTAGAATAATCTTTTTATATCAAGCGCTACATGGAAATAACCAACAACTAAGATATAATGCTCCCGAAACTATAAGGAAAAAAAACTCCTTCATTGCCTTTGAGACTCATTTGTACCAGGTGACCAGATTAGGTATTTAGGATTTGGATTCCAAAGGGGACTTTCCTCTCCCCTTGGCAAAAGAAGTCGGGAGGAATATCGCCCTATTTGTCAGCAGCGAGGGGAGTGAAGCGACGCGGAGTGACAATGATTAGTGAAGGGGCCATCTGCCAAGATGATGAAGGGGGTGGAGTCGTGGAGAGCTAGGTCTAGACAAGAAATTTTATTGGAGTGGTTAGGGTAGGGCGGGGCCTATGTGGTGGCGACAGTGTGGTGCCATCAGGGTGTAGGGCGTGAAGGCAGACGGCAACAACACTACATAGACATTGAAATCACAGGACGGTGGTAGGGTGAGTGCGGATGGACGGCGAGCACATGAACGATGCGAATGATATGAGCTTAAATAGGAAGGAGAGGTGTTGTGGTACATTGAATATAGTAAGTTAGCTTCTATCCAACTATTGGTAGCTTATTAGTCTGGTCCAAAGATTATTACTCGTTACAACTAGAATTTGATCAAGACTAAAATAGTTTTTTAAAGGAAAAATACAAAATTGAGCTGCCTCACGAAAAAAGAACATATACTTATCTTGTCCAAAAAGCTACTGGCGATAGTCTCTCATATGCACACATCACAATAATATCTTCTCATGCTGCCTTTGTGACACCAAAGGTTACCTAACCATCAGCGTACGGTATGTGAGAACCTCTAACATGGATCATACAAAAAGCCTTTGGTTTATTTGTAGCATGTTGTTCCGAATGGAATTACATGCATAATATACTCATTTCATTCAAAAATCAATCTAGGAAGGTATTCACAAAATAAAAACTCAATCCAGAAAGGCATATTTTCAAATTTTTAAAAAGCTGGTTTATCGATACAAAAAGCTTTTATAATCTAGTTTCCAGAAAATAAAAGGTCAGATAAACAATCCGTAGACTTTTACATGACACATATATAATCTAAAAAGTACAACAATAAATAATATCGGCCCATGGCGATCATCAACCCAATAAACTGAAAAGGCCCAGCCCAGTGAAGCCCACTAAGCAAGAACTCTACAAAGCCCGGCATGATCAATTGCCGAGCTAGCCACGACAAACGGATAAGCCCCCAACCCGGCGCCCCCGCAAACGCGCCACGCCATTTTCGCGGTTCCGCATGGCCACCACCGCTCTCCACCCGCAGTTCCGGCCGCCGGTGCGCGCTCCCCGTTGGCTCCGCCCGCATCTGTCCTCATCCTCCTCCTTCGACCGCCCACGCACTCACATCCCCGTCCAAGCCTCGGCGGCTTCCGCATCGACGTCCGCGCCGGCACAGCGGGAGGCCACCGGGGGAGTCCCGTGGGGCTGCGAGATCGAGTCCCTGGAGAACGCGGCGTCGCTCCAGAGATGGCTCGTGGAATCCGGGCTTCCCGAGCAGCGCCTGGCTATCCAGCGCGTGGACATCGGCGAGCGCGGCCTCGTCGCCCTGAAGAACATCCGCAAGGGGGAGAAGCTACTCTTCGTGCCCCCTTCCCTCGTCATCACCGCCGATTCGGTACTGTATACTGTCATCGCGGGTGCAGCGATTTTCATCGTCTTCTTGTATCACCTTTACCATCAGCGTGCTCGTATGGTGCTAGGAGTGGAGCTGCCCCGAGGTAGGGGATGTGATGAAGAGGAACTCGGTGCCAGACTGGCCGCTTCTCGCTACTTACCTTATTAGCGAAGCCAATTTAGAGGGCTCGTCGAGGTGGAGCAACTACATAGCAGCGTTGCCGCGACAGCCTTACTCGCTTTTGTACTGGTATAGCCCAGAACTTCAATTTGGAATTTGTCGGAGTCAAGAAAATAGATAGGGTCTTGAGATTACACTCTCAATCATGTACATCTTTTATGTGTCGTTGCAGGACCCGTGCAGAGTTAGATACATACTTGGTGGCTTCTCCAATCAGGGAACGGGCAATTCAGAGGATTACTGATGTTATTGGGACGTATGTTCATTTATCTATGCTTCTACCTGTACTATTTTGAACTTAACTTTACTCTATGTTAGAGATCACATGGGTATTTCGCTTTGCCGATTTTGGCAGATACAATGACCTTCGGGACCGTATATTTTCTAAACATTCAGATTTGTTTCCTGAGGAGGTATGTTTTGCAAACATGGGATATATCATACTAAGAATGTTTAGCTAGTTTCAGTTATGCAAGGAGCATGGGCTTAATTATTCAAACTTTCACACTATAGTATAACTAAAGAAAGAATATGGGTATGTATGTCAGTGTTCAGCTTTGAGTGTTCAAATCTGTGGGAGTGAGTCATATGCAGTGTTATCCTAAATGGTAAACAGTAGACAGTCGGTGGAGGTCTGTTAACCGTTTAGCCTGTCTAAACGGTGTTTAAACGGATTAAACGGTTTGTACTGTAGCTACACTGTTGAGCAATAAAATATGTGACTTTAATCTATAAATTCTCGTCTTCACAACTAAAGAACATAACTTGCATTGAATCACATGAAGGTTATTTAGATAAATTAGAACCCCATACTCTTATTGTGTTTCAGCTGTGCTGCAACCCACAAACATGAAAAATCTAGCAAGTTATAAAATAAAAGGCTAATAAAAGATGCAACTCATATATGCCATACGTATACTCTATGTTCCTGAGCCGAGATCGTGCACGAGGGGACGCAGTTGCGTGCACCGCGTAGGGACTCGAGTGCACGGGGTGGGGGTATGTGGTAGGGGGATGGGGGGAGAGGGCGACCAAGCTGCGCGTGGGCGGTGGCTGATGGCGGGCTACTTCGGTTGCGGCCAATGGGGGGGGGCGTACTTGGTGGCAGCGGATCGGTGGAAGCAATAGGAGTCTTCAACCGAGTGCAACTTAATGGGTTGAAAGAACCTGGCTATAACATTTTCACTCCGCCTAAACAGGTCAAAACGCATTTAAAAACGAATAGAAACTGTTTTGTTTAGTTCATTTACACTGTTCGTTGAGGGCCTAAACTACACAGCAAGTGTCTGTTTACCGTTTAAACACATTTAAACGGCCGTTTAATACCGTTTAGGATAACACTGGTCATATGCTAGGAACTATACATACTGATCTGGTACACCACAGATGTCGGTTATCATGTTTTGTTAGTTCCTTATGTGGAGTTGAAATCTGATTCATGTACTACAACTTTTATTTCAGATTTATAACATAGAGACATTTCTATGGTCCTTTGGCATTCTTTTCTCACGTCTGGTAAGATTGGATCCTATAATCAATACTACTGTTAATAACCAATATCTAAAAATTCTAGTTTCATTTCTTGTTCTGGTTCTCTAATTTAACCCTCCTAGTTTTACTTATAGGTCTGAATTTTCAGTCTCCAATAGACCTCTTTGTTACAAATGTGAATTTTTTTGCTTCATAATGCTTCCATTTTCTGCTGAAAACAATGTGTTCTCGCTTGCAGGTTCGTTTGCCATCAATGGATGGAAGGGTTGCACTAGTTCCCTGGGCAGATATGCTTAACCATAGCCCTGAGGTATCATATTTTATACTTTTACAAAGAGTCTATCTCACCTGCCATTAGTTTAAGAAGAAGTTCAGAATTCCTTAGTCACTTTAATTCCAAATGCTTCTTTCGTACATTCTTGTAGTTCTTACTAACATTGTAAATTTTTTAGAAATTTACTTCTTGATTAATAATTTTTCCAGGTGGAAACATTCTTGGATTTTGATAAGTCATCACAAGGAATAGTTTTTACCACTGACCGCTCATATCAACCAGGTGAGCAGGTAACAGTTACCATTGATGCTTTTTTGTTTTATTCTCGGTTATCAGTCAGTCAAATTTAACTACGAAGAGTTTATTAGGGTGATAATTACATCAGGGCTATTTGTTCATAGTTAGCTGAGATCAAGTTACTGTTTCACTATCATCGCAAAAAACTACTGTTTCATTAGCACAGTGGGCACCTTGTTTTCTAGCACTAAACCATCGTAATTAAAAGTTGACTCATCTTGAGTATTGATGATAAGTTCGGGCTGTGTCAACTAAACAACTGCATTCTGTCCATTTTATCTGTTTTCTGTAGTACACAATTAATACAGTTGGCTCCAGATGGGCTCCATAAACAAAACGGGGTTTTCCATCCTACTTCGTTTCATAACGCAATTACATAACAAATACATGAAATTTGTTGGTTTCACCTGATCACTTTTTCTGTCTTCATTCTGGTGGCGATCACTTTTTCTGTCTTTGTTGTGGTGCTAACTTGTAATTTTCCATGCATAGATAGTCTACTAAATCATCTGTTTCTATTTTTCCTCTTCAGGTATTTATATCTTACGGTAAGAAATCCAGTGGCGAGCTATTGCTTTCATATGGTTTTGTTCCAAAAGAGGGAACAAACCCAAATGATTCAGTTGAGTTGCTGGTGTCGCTTAACAAGTCTGACAAGTGTTACGAAGAGAAATTGCAAGCACTAAAGAGAAATGGTTTGTCAGAGTAAGTTCTCATATACTTACAGGCTGTTTGCTGATAGATCAAATCGAAATGCTACATAGATCTGACTAAAAGCACACCCTAAATCCTCTACATCATCTCTATCTGGAACTCAACATGCTACGATCGTTTTTCCCAGGACAAGAAACATAGTTTTGCATCCTTTTTTGCATGTTGTCATCTTGCTAAATGAGCGTTGACTAGATTAGAAAATTCCCTGGCATTTGATCTCTTATTGTTACTTCATATATTATCTAGTAAAACTTGAGATCAGCACTTCGATTGCATAATGGGTGCCAAATGCGTATTATTGAAAAGGCAACTAGTTCTTTTACTAGAATAAACAAGTTCAGATTTTATCTGTGTATGCATTGTAGTTGGACCTTTTTTTTCTCTTAATATAATCATACACAGTTCTACGTGTTCGAGGGAAAAAGATTCAGAGTTAAAAAGTTCACCATAGATTAGGACATGAATGATTCACTGTTTATGGTTCATGCCATCTTTTGTCAGGGGCACTGAACCTACCCATCAGCTCAACATTGTTCACAGGGCTTTTTTCCATTTATTTAACTACCATGTGATTTGTTAGAGATATAGCAACTGTATAGGAGTCTAATTGTAGAGTCATTTTCCTATTCTAGTTTTGAGTCAGTCATGTAACCTCTATATATTGCCCCCTTGGGGCTATTATTCAATAGAAGTCATATTCATAACATGATCATCACGTTATGTACATTTCTGATACTTTCAGATTTTATACTTTTTTGTAATGAGATCAGTTTACTTGTATCAATAAAAGTGGCACTGATCACCTTGTGCAGATCTGAAAGTTTCCCCTTGCGGGTCACAGGGTGGCCAGTAGAGCTGATGGCTTACGCCTTCCTCGTGGTCAGTCCTCCTGAAATGAGTCAACGCTTTGAGGAGGTTTGTTGCTATTATTTTGCACCAAATCTAGAACTAGAATTAGGGGGCTGTTGAGAAACTTGAGGTTATGGTACTTTCTGAAATAATATATGCCCAACTGTGCTCGCAGATGGCTGTTGCTGCATCAAATAAAAGCTCATCAAAATCTGGATTTAAATATCCTTTGCTGGAAGAGCAGGCTCTTCAGTTTATCTTGGACTGCTGTGAATCTAATATAGCAAAATACATGAAGTACCTAGAGGTGATGTCCTTTTGATGATATTTCTTGCAAAACTAGCCTATCAATATTTGTAACAATTTCAATAAATGAACGATAATGTTTCAGGGTGCCAATGGCTCTCCTCAAGTTTCAATGAATGCAAAGCAAGCCAGCAGGACCTTACTGCTTAAACAGTTAGCCAGAGATCTGTGCATCAGTGAACGGAGAATTTTATATCGTACACAATATGTAAGTCTGCAAAGCTTGTGCTGTTGTGGATTTTGCGTGTGCGCTATGTTGGGATACTTAACTCCTTACATTTACTCCGACTGATACCATGCAGATATTACGTAGAAGGTTGAGGGACATGAGAGGTGGTGAACTTAGAGCTCTGTCATTGTTCAATGGACTCAGAAATCTTTTCAAATAATTGGGGCCAGTTAGCGGAAGATCTTAGTGGACAGCTTGGGTTTCTTCAACAAATGGTAAGTTTTAAGTCCCTCTCAATTGTTAACCACATCCATTTGTTGAAAGCTGTTTTTTTCACTAGCATATCATGCATCAGGTTCATATGCTTTGCTCTTGTCAGTTTCAACTGGAGCTCAAGATTTGTACATAGCAAATCAGGCTGCAGCTTCAGCCACATTATTCTTCTTTGGGGAAGCAACTGGATGCAGGAGCGGACATGCAGTTGAGTAAAGGATGGCTGTACATGGTAACTGAATAACTAGTGCTCGGCTTATGTGTACTGTAGCCTGCCGCATCGCATGTAGCGCGTCGTGACTGGCTTCACCAAACAACGTGTCACACCATGTTTACACGAGCGAGGGCGCCATTGTGTTCAACTCCTCCATGAATATCTCTGTTTCCTTCTATGCGCATTCTATAGTCTGTGGATGAACGGTAATGCTCTAAAACCGTGAACAGTTCAGGGGATTCCGCAGGTACACCACTCAATGGAAGTTACAGCAGAAAACAGAATGCGGGTATCAGGGTGTTTTTAGGTGTAATTCAGATTCATTGATACAGTTGAGGGTGGATTACACCATTGAAACGGAGGGGTGCAAAATGGATTACAGTGAGGCATCAACTTGAACTGACGATTCGCCCGGCAAACAGAATACACACGGCTCAGAACTCTGCAGATACTCGTCAGAATGATTTCCTTACAATCGGTCACACGTACGTAGTCGTCATGCCTCTGGCGAGTGCCGGGACGGTTGAGGAGCTCCAAGACCAGGCTGCCAGCAAGAGACATATAACCATCCCGGATCTGCACCAAAGCTGGATCATTTGTACTCCTCTGCATCACACGGCACTTTGGACTCCTCAGGGTTGTGTGGGACTGGGCGAGACGCAACAAAACCATTTCTTCTGCAAATTAGAGGCACCACAACACGCTGTAAATTACTCCCTCTGTTCTGAATTAGATGACGTTTAGGACAACTAATTTAGTTCAAATTGAACTAGTTTTTTTATCCTAAACGTCATTTATTTCAGAATGGAGGGAGTAGCTAGGAACGCGCATGTTCCACAGGAAAAAGAGAGAGAGAGAACATTTGAATCTGGTGTCAGGAAAGCTAATTTCCTCGTTCGAAAATGAATACCGCTAATACGTGGTAAAAAAAGAAAAGAAAAAGAAAAAATGTAGCGGGGGCTGGATGGATGGACGGACAGTACCGGTGCGGCGGTCCTGGAGTTGTAAGAGCTCATCTTCTCGGTCCTGGATTCCTTGCTGTCAGCCGACGTGTTGTTGATGCGGCCTCTGGGCGGGGCCTTCTTCTCATCCCTGGCTTTGCTGAAGATTACCGTGAACCCGTCGGCGGAGGCCGGGTTGTTGACGTCCCACTCCCCGAACTTGGGTAGGGTGCGACCAGTCTTGTCCTACCATGCATGTCATCAGGAGTCAGCTCCCGGCTCCATTCTTAAATTGTTGTCCGTTCTTAATTACTACAACAATAATTCTAGTTCAGTTTTGAATTATACTTGTTGCCCTAACACGGATGGAGAATAATCATCATTGTTCTTTGTCTTAGCTCAGATTTTGTCTAGTTTAGTTCTCCCAGCGTCAAATAAAATAGAACAGAGAGAGTATCTCGCAACAGGAGAGAAAAGAGCCGAAACCAAAAGGCACATCGTTTGGCTGAAAGTTTACAGCATCGCCGGTACCAACAAGGCATCAAGGATGCGTTAGATTAGATCAGAACACGCGGAGGATCTGGCACTCACCGACATGGGCCGCAGCTTTTCTTCAACCGTGCCCGCAGAAAAAAATTTGCCCTTGCTCGTGGTCCGCCGCTCGCAAGGGGCAAGATTTTCCCCGGCCGGCGACGAGAGGGGGGAGGGGAGGGGCGCAGGAAGGACGGAAGGGTGCGGCCACGAGCAGCGCCCTCTCCTATGCGTTTCTTCTTATAGTATGTCACCTATTAATGGCGTGTTTTTGCATGGCGCTGCTGCCTAAAAACTGACCAGCGTCGAGACGAATCGTTCGCTCGCGGTCCTCGCCTCTCTCTCTCTCTCTCTTTCGGTTTCGGCGGCCCGAGGCGAGCGCTGTCCTGTCCATCCGGCTGCAAGTGGGCCCTGGCAACCTACTGGCCTGGGCTGCTGGGCTACGCAGTTTCGGATTCCCGACGGTTGCTGAGGACTTTGTACCAGGGATTAAACAGTTGCAGGCTGATGGTCAATTTGGAATTAAACCGTTGCAGCCGTAACGTTGCAGTCAGATTTCACTGTGGCAGATTAATTAAAGACCATCTAATTAATTTATTGATGGAAGAGTTCCTCCCCTGATGTAGCAACTGACTGATATGATCAGATCATACCTACCCATCCCTGACGCTCTAGCTCATCCTAGACCTCCAAAACCTAACATTAATTCCTAAACCGGCATCAAGTGGCACCGGAGAAAAGCAGACGCCTACGCTAATACCGCTCAAACCAACGCGAGCAGCGAGATGGCGGCGGCCACAACCGCAAGCCCAAGCACGACGGACGAAACGACGCCAGGCCCGCGCCGAGATGATGCGCCGCTGGCCGGCGGCAGCGGGCTCGGGCTCGGGCTCGGCGTGGAGGAAGCGACGCTGGATCCTGAACCGGACGGAGCGCCGACGCCTGGGGACGACGACGACGACGCCGGGGTGGGCGCGCCGGCGGTGACGGCGGGCGCCGCCGCGGGCGCGCCGGTCAGAGCGGAGGGCGCCATGACGCGCGCGATCATCCGCTGCCCCGCCTCGCAGTGGCCCGGGACGCCGCTGACGAAGTAGAAGAGGCCGTAGCGGTCGAACGTGAACTTGGTGTCGCCGCCGGTGAACCGGCTCAGCGGGGTCTCCGTGCTGCACTGCTTGTAGTCGTCGTGGCTCACCAGCAGCACCGAGTCGTTGGCGTCGTACTTGAATTCTGCATGCGTACACGTGCACGCCGCGCGCGCGGTTGCATGCAACCCAACCTCTCGGTCAAAACTGATCAAGGGAACAATCGATCGAGAACGCTATCGTAGCTAGAACTAGCATTGCCGCCGACGTTATAGAGATCGACGATTACCCAGGACGTCGCCGACTTGGAAGCGGTTCCTCTTGGCCCAGTGGTTGTACGACTCGGTGCCGTTGCCTGACGGCACCGCCCACCCCCGCTCGTCGCCGACGTTGAACACCGCCGGCGGCAGCGACGACACTGAGGCCGCGAGGAGGGCGCAGGACGCGGCGAACACGGCGAAGTAGATGGCCGCCATTGACGTGGAGCTAGAGAGATCTGCAGGCTGCTGGAACCTCTACGCGACTAGGCTCTCGAATTGCTAGAGCGCTACTGGAAGAATTGTTGGAGCCTTGCACGGGTGTTGTGTGTGAGCCGTGGCTAGCTTGTGTGCGGGCAGGGGGCTCATATAGACGGCCCCCAGAGGAGTGGCGCCGGCGATCGGGGGCGGAGTGGGTCGCGTACGTGCGGAATGGCCGGGTGGTTGAAGACTCGGGGAAGAGTACGTTGCTTCTCTGCTTGGAGCCGTCGATCGGAGCCTTCCAGCGTCCGTTGGACGGTCCGCGATCGGCGCTTGACTTGGTACAGATGGGGCCCTGCAGTTTGGGTTTCGTATCTAGTAACCGTCCAGTTCGGACCAGTCAACAGGTCAGAAACGCGAAGCAAACAGTACGCCGCACGAATGGTACGGATGGGCCACATTGACGTTGGGTTGGACCTGTCAGCTGTGGGTGGGCTGGGCCGTAATTCTAGCCTGGGCTGTATTTTTCGAGATGGAAACGAAACGATAGTTGTTCGTGACCTCCGTTCACCCGGCGCTGTCCAAGAGCGCGCGGAAGAAGGCTGCACAAGCAGGAGAGGCAGGCGGGCGCGGAAGGCGGCGGAGAAGGAGCGCCGGCGCGACGACGTGGAGTGACGGAGGCGCGCGCCGAAATGGTGGCGGCGCGGCGGGAGACGCGGCGAGAGCGGGTGGGCCGGGGCGCGCGCCGAGCGGCTCCGTCGCGCGGCCGAGGGCGCGGGCCAGAAAGTGGTTCTCGACCTCAAGTTTGCCGACCTCATGCGGCCCAACGAGAGCCATAGCCTCACACAGCAGGTGGAACTACCCTTTTTTACTATGCGGTGAATGCGAACGAAATTACCCCATGGTGATTGGAACGAATTTGATGCACTGGGAATGCGAACGAGATTACCGTGGAGGGAAGGGAAGGGAAGGGAAGGAAAGCGAAGGCATATGCATGCGCCGGCGCCTGTTCATGACAAATGGCGCCTGCTCCGTCAGCGTGGGTGAGTTGTGCACACACGATGACACGAAATGAACTGCAAACGGATGAATCAGGTAGCACTGTTGTTTCTTTCTTGCGCCTAGTATCGACCATGTGTCCTCACACCTTTTACACACATATATGTACTCACGATACACGCACATCCAAACCTATAACAACATAGCACGGCTAGAACACTGGAGTAAGATCGTCGGAGTTCGTCAACGTTCTATTGGCGAAGGACATGTCATCACGCGCGAGGCAATAAATTTATTTGTTACTCATTCCATTTTGAAATATTTGATGGTGGTTAGATTAGATCTGCTGCGCGCTGGTTTGGGCAATGGTGCGCGCGGTAGCTACGCAGAGTACTGCGCGCCATTTTATAGTCACGACGGGCTTGGGTCGTTATGATACATCGTCACCGCGACTGTCTAGCGCGCGTCATGCACGAGCGGTGGCAGAGGTAACTTGCCGGAGAGGCGCCCGGCCGGCGATGCTGTGACGCCAATAAGGGAAGGTAATTCTAGATTGACGGTACGTGTTCGTCCTGCGAACATGTAAGCATGGGCCGCAACAGGGCCGGAGAATAGCTTCAGCTGATGGTCCAAAAGCCATGCATCGACTGTTTACTGCCTCCGAGTGATGGAGCGAACGCTGGTTTGTGTAACTTTGGAAATACGGCCTTGTGTCAGCTGCATGCGACGAGCAACACGGCCTTGTGTTCTCTGCCGTCGTCCTGCGCGTACTGCGGTGAATGCGACCAAACACCTGTGCTGGTTGCTGATGCCGTATGGTCATCTCATCTCGATCAGGGTCTTGTACTACATTTCTTCCACGCATATGCTCTGGGCTCGTACACACATATGACGAACCGGAGGTGGAGCAGTCACTCGGAAGATTTCATCTGGCCCAGCCGCGCGAGCGCCACCAGGAGTCACTTGGAAGATTGTATCTAGCCTGGCTGTTGGTTCGTCTGTCCATCGATCTCGTAGGCCGTAGCCGCCCATCCGACAAAGAAATCCGGCAGCCATATCTTCACCCCCAAAGCAATCATATACCGTCAGTTGAGCTGGGCCGGCCGGGGAATCGGCATTAGTCAATCTGAAAGGACAGCTGCACGGATTCGGCATAGCCAGCTAGTGTCCGTTTCTTCTCGTGGATGCATGGTTAGAGATCAAATTGACGACTCTCCCAAGTCTGCTCGTTATCCCTCTAAAAAAACACTTTCAAGGAAGGCTCGAGTATGTGGCGCGCGGAGACGAGAGAAACCGTAAGACGGAGGACAAGCTGTGCTAGCTAGCTAGCTAGGCTAGGCTACTGCACGCGCGCCTAGGGCAGGTATCTGACGAATCGACCCGTCTGCTGTGACGCGACGCCACCGCGAGGCGATAGGGTCTGGCACGGGGCGACGGTCGTGCGTTCGGTACACTGAGTGACGCAGCCGTTGCTTGCTGCTCCGTAGCTCTGTACTACTAGGGTCCAAGCAACCTCGACGAAGCACGTCAGGGCGCGGTGCCATAGGCCATAGCGTAGCAGGCAGTAGCGTCCATCTGAAAGTCTCCTGGACGGCCTGGATTCCGGCCGGTTTCCGTTGCCTGTCAACATCGTAATAAGCCAGCCGCCCAGCCCTTGGATCTCATCTCCTCCAACCAGCACAGAAAATTGACATCCTGGATCCTCCAGACTCCAGAGAGCGTCTCCGCGTTAGCTGCACTGCACCAGCCAGAGAACGGAAGCAGTCTGGTTCGCTGAGCACGCACGCGACATGGCGAGCTGGCTTATTCACGGAAGTACGTGGAGGCCCATGCTGAGGGATGGTATGGACAGGCGGCGTACATGCTACAGATCGAGGAGCGATATAATGTATGCGAGCCAGCTAGCGGCAAGTGCCATCGATCGCCATCAACACGAACTCCCCGGAGAGCGAAAGCCACGTACGGGACCCTAAAATCAACAGACCAACCACTAACTAAAACGACACGCATCATTGATCCATCATTCCGGCGCGCACGCTCATCCATCAGCTTTGACCATTCGAACACTCGACGTACTTACACATATATATGTACGTGGTATCGTGCGAGCATGTGCCGAGTTCATGAGGCCTGATGACGATCACACATTACAAAGAGTGCATGAAAACTTGTAAAAAGGAAGAAATTTGCAGTTCCATGCATTTTAGGTACAACGAACAAGGATCGCTCAGAAGGCACCCGCACACAAACAAAGGTTAGCTAGCTTTCTTACACGTAGCCTGTGCTGCCAGATTTAGAATGACGGGGAAGAGAAACAGTTCGTTCGTACGTAGCATATGGAGCAGTCGTCGTTAAAACAGGGATTTAATTAACCACAAACGTATTCTAATGATCGTGATGGTCATCAGCTAAGAAACCGAGACCGAGCTAGGGTAGGTACACGCTCGGGTCCTGGACATCCGTCCAGCAGCTCCCGGCGTTCCAGTACGCCGACGACGACGCGTCGCCGAGCTGCTCGAAGATCCCCGCGTCCAGTGACGTGAACGGCGCCATGTCTGCGGAGGTGGAGGCGGCCGTCTCGTGTGGCAGCACAACCGAGGCGACGCCGCCTCCGTCCTTGGGCTGCGCGGTGAAGCTGAAAACCGGGAGCGGCGGTGGCGGGGGAGGCGCAAAGAGGGACGCGAGCGCCGCCGCCTGGTCCGCGAATATCGGAGCCGGTGGTGCCACGTCGACTGATGATGAGAAGGGGTTCGTGCTGTGGCCTGTGATGGCGGCGGTGTTGTTGGACGACGACGGCGTGGCGGGGGTGGTGGCCGTGGTCGTCGCCGCGGCGGCCTTGGGGCTGGTGCTGCCGCTGTTGGAGCGCGGAGATGAAGCCGAGGCGCGGCGCGGGTTCTTGGCTTCGGACGCCGAGGGTGTGGACGGAGCGGACGAGGCGGCAGGCGAGGAGGAGGCGGAGGAGGACGATCGCTTGGCCTTACGGCAGCCGCCTCCCACGGGGACGTTGCGGAGGACGCCGCCCTTGGTCCAGTACCGGCGGCAGCTCTTGCAGAAGTGCCGCGGCTGCGACAGGTTGTAGTTGTTGTAGTAGCAGAACTTGGTGTTGGTCGACTCGCACCGCGGGCACTTCACAGCCTCCGGCGGCGCCGCGGCGGCCCCGCCGCACCGCGCGCCCGGGCCTTGCTGCGCCTGCGCGCGCCGGAGCTCAGGGGCCCCGGACCCGCCGAACAGGCGACCGGCGAGGCCCGGAATGGACTGGAACTCCTGCATGGATGCAAACGGAGTCGTCTACGACGTGCGAGATAGTGTTCCGGTGCGTTTGGCACACCTGGACCTGGCTTGGTGTGTGTTTGCCGAGGAGCATGGGGGCGCGACAAAGAGCTCCACCCGCTCGGCGTCGCCTCTGGATCACACACAAGAAGGCGGGTAAATATCTCCTCTCCTCTCGTCTGGAGCTTCTGGATCTTTAGAGTTACGAAATTGCCCCTAGACCATCCCGTCGTTATGACGGAAACGCCCCCCGCTGTCCCTTTTTTCACGTACGTGTAGGTGAGTGTGTGCGCTCGGCTGCTACTCGCACAGATGAGATCCCCTGCACTGAACGATGGCGGTGCCGCTAGATTCACGCTCGGATCACTCTGCTACCAGCGTGCACTTTTGATGCCGATTTGTTTATTCATCTTATTACATATATTCAGCGTCCATTGGTTAGATGATACAGAAATGTAGCATGTGATTTTGCACAGTGTGCATTAGGCGATTATATTTTCGGAGGACGAGGCCAAGAGGTTCTGCAACTGTTGGCTGGGTCGACATGCTGGCTGCCCGGAAGTGGCAAGGCGCGCCGTGGATGAACCTGCACCTCTGGTTCCTGTCGACGGTTTCGGCTTCCTTTCGAGATGGGCGCGTAGAACCAGCCACTTCGGCTTCCATTTTCTGGTGGCTGGGCTGGCCGTCTGTCGTCGCCGTATACTAGCAAACATTCTCAACGAACGTACGAATACGGTTAGTGCAGTAGCCAGAGCCTGTTGCTCGTACTTTGGTAAGTGGCAAAAACTAACGGATCTTCCATTTCATGTCATTTGAATTCTTCTTATCCATATATGTAAGCACTGCGTGGAAACTATTTCTGGCCAATCTGAATTTCGCATTTGATGTGTGATTTGAATTTCGCGAGAACCAAGCAAGTGATGGCATCCACCGGACACAAGCAGCGGCCGGGAAGAAGCTAGTAGTTGGGGGGTGCCAAGGCGTGGGATGCGGAGGGACGGAGTACGAACGGCAGAAGCAACAAGAACAGGGTCCATGGACCCCATTAATTCGGCGACCAGCGGGTCGCCCGATCGAGTCGCGGTCTGGGTATCAAGACAGAAACTCGCCATGGAGCACGGCGCGCTAGCTAGCTCACATCGGTGACAGCACTCGCCGGTTGGGGAAGCTGTTGCGCGCATCCGGCACGTCGCGCTAGCTGGGCTGGCACGGCGTCTTGCCCCGGAGCAGTAAGCTGCATGGCGCCGTTGCCGAATTGATCCGGCGATCGAAACCATCACGCTCCAATCGGGAACACGCGCTGCTACGCTCCTTTTCCCACCCGGCACCGTGCTCCCCGTCGTCGTCGTATCTGCGCGTATACCAGCGCGTAGCCGCCGGTTTGATACGTTCAGACCGCCGGTGTGTAGTGCTCTAGCAGTAAACATCGCCAAATCCCTGATGGTTGTTTGCGTGGGATCCGTCGCGTCAGGTACTCGGGCTGTCCGGTCCGCTGTCCATCCGGCAGCGCACTACGAAACAGCTAGCTATCGAAGACGTAGTGTTCAAGCAACGATCGAGACCGTGTAGATGACACTAGAATCAGGTTCAATGCATGGCTGTTGGATGTAACCGTGATTGGCCTGGCCCTCCATGATCGATGGCCAATTTCGATGAGCCAGCGCCGCAGCACGCCTAACAAGCTACACCGATCCTACTTGAATTGGCTAATAGAGATGGAGCAAGTAAAGACCAGTTGCGTATACTTCTTGAACTGGTCCAGTCTCGACTAGACTCGGATCATCACCCAGTTGGCACGGTGATCGGACGCCGTAGCTGTGACCTTGCTTAAGAGGGACAGCGCTCGGACGCGTACGGCACGGGGGGGCTATAGCTACTGAGCTTGAACTGTGAAGGAGGCGACACGGCGGGGCCGGTAGGGATAGACTGACTGCTTGCTCGGGCAAGTCGAACGAGACATACAGCGTGACAAGAGAAGCTTGACAGCGGCGGAGATCCCCCGCCCCAACCGTCGCTTTCGGTGACCCCTCGCGACATGGATCGCCGTGGCCCGTGGCACGGCAGCCGAAAGCAACGCCACGGCGAGGCGCGCCGGCCGGTACTGCACGACGCGGCAGGCGCGGGCGTGCCCCCTCCCGACACCAGCGCTAGCTCAACGATCGCCGTCCAAACCTCTCAACCCAAACCCACCCGACGATTAAACTCGCTAGTGATTTGATCGTGTGCACATACAGGGGCTGTATGCCAGCCATCGATCGAGTATCCTATCCCGCTATCCGTAACTGAATTAGCAGCAATACGACTCCGTTCTCCAATCCTTCAGGAGAGACGAAGACGGCCGGCCGAGCGAGAGCGACATGCCGCGGCGATCGAGGCGCGCCCATGTGCCGGCGCGCGCGAGCTGTCATCCGCTGCCTAACGAACTCCTATTCCCGGGCCGTCTTAACGTTTGGCTCCCGACGGCACCACGACACGGATGCCCGCTCCTTCCGATGACGGTGTCCCTCTCGTGCCTCCCTGGTTGGATGCGCAATGATACCTGCCCATTTAAGCTCGCACTGACACTCGCGCTTCTTCCCGCTCACCGTACGTGCCTGTCCCTTTTGCTCGTACGCTACGGCGCCCCTGCCCAGCTGTATACTGCGTGCCAAATCGCAGGCGTACCTGTCCGCACAAGGAGGGGGCCACGCCGCTACGCCGGCCGGCTGATCGATGATGTGTATGTAGATACACGGGAGAGTTAGTAGTGACGATGGAGACGGCGGTGAGACGATAAGGATGGACAAGGGCTTTACGAATTCAATGGGTATTCACATGGCCATCTCGCTCATGTTTGCTTTGGTCCCTGCTGCAGCAGCTTCGGACGGAGGCACCCCCCGTGGCCCTGCACGCTCCACAGCTACAGCGGATCAAGTCTAGCCGCGTGTACATGCTAACGACGACTAGCCGGATGAAGAAACGCCGGACACAGGTAAGTAGTTCAGGTTAACAATCTTGCTGACAGTCAAGCGAGACTTCTGTTTACTCTCGTCGTACTGTGTACTGGATTAAATCAGTGGCCTGAAGTCTGCATATCTGGACGATGGAAACTGGAAAGGATAAGAAGCATAGAGGGAGCCCGGCAAGCTTTCAGGAGGAAGTCACCGGGGGAGTCTCCCTGCCGAGTGCCTGCACGTCGCCGCCACAGGGTATGTAGAGTGCGTGTCTAAGTCAGAGCAAAGTGATGGATGGCCGGAATCAAGGACAAGTTGCCGATGCATGACGGGTGCTTCTTGGACGACATGGCACTTACGACGATCGACCTAGTCGTCTGCATTGGGCATTAGGTGCCGCTTTCCGTCCTCAGGCTACCGAGTAGAGATGCTACCGGTCCAGCTGACCCTGTCCGTGATCTGCAGCGAGACACAGCGGCTCAGCAGTGCGTCGTGCATAATAGATAGCGCGCGTGATGACCGCCCGAGTCGACGCGCAACGGTGTCCAGGAGAAAGGGTCGCCCGAGTTTCTGACGCGAAAACGCAATCGCACCTGGATGAAATGAATGCGAGCGCCGATCGGGCCCGCGGGTGCAGGACGCGACAGAATCCGGGACGGGCCTCTTGCGCGTCTTGCCTTCCACTATCGTCGGATTCTCCACTATCTGTCTCTTTTGCATCGTAACCGGCGAATTTTGCGGGCTGCGTGCGTCGATTTGTACTCTGGTTTCCGTCAAGACAAGACCCGTTGCCGACCTTATCGTCGGACGTCGGGTTGCCTTTCTGGTTGATATGGAAGGCTTCGACCTCGGCTTCAAAAGGAAAAAAAGCTTCCATGTTGGGCCGCAATCCACGGACGGGCGTCGGTTCCAAGCCCGCTTCTCTCCAAGCCCGCAACCCATCAACATTGTGGTGTCTGTGTCTCCTTTCCGAATAGGATGCAAGTTTTCTATTTTTTGGGTCATGGGCTCGAGGCTGTCAGAGCCCAACCTATTGAGTCGAGGCTGTCAAAGCTAAATCTATTGAATCGAGCGAGGCTGTCAAAGCCGTGATGAAGCAAAACCGTTAACCGTCCATCATTCCCTTGCACGGTCGACTGACTGATGGACACCAAATACCTCATCAACAGAGGGTGGTTCTGCAAAAAACCCTCCCCCTATCTTTCCATTTTGCAAGCAATAGCCCGCAACTAAAACACTCCCCGTCCCGCACCGACGTCAACGGAGACGCGCCACCGCCGCCGGCGGCGACAAGACCCAGAACCTTCTAGATCAATGGATCTCTGGGAGAGGGCCCGGGCCTTCGCCGGCGAGGCGGCAAAGCGGTCGCAGGAGCTGTCGGCCGAGGCGGCCAAGCGCTCGTCCGCGCTGGTCACGGAGACCGCGAAGAAGTCCAAGGAGATCTTCTCGGAGACCGCATCCAAGTCGCGGGAGATCGCCGCCGAGGCCACCAAGCAGGCCGACCTCCTCGCTGGCCAGATCAAGCACCTCGCCTCCGACCTCCACGTGCCCTCGATCCCGCCCATCCCCGCGATCCCGCCCATCCCAACGCCCGCCGCGTCGGAGCCCGATGCCGCCGAGCTCGAGCGGTACGGCATCACCGAAGATCTCCGCGATTTCGTCAAGGGCATCACCATAGGCACCTTCCGCGACTTCCCGCTGCAAGGTGCGGTTGGTTTCGTCGTTGGGTTTAGGGAATTCGAGGCTTTGCAGCATCTGATCGGATTCTATTTCATTTGTCGCGCAGACGAGCCGGAGATGGCGGATGCGCCCACGGTGTCGAATGTGCGTCAGGATTTGAATGAGTGGCAGGCCAGGCACGCCACGCTCGTCCTCTCGGTCGTCAAGGTATTGTCATCGTCGACCATTTGTCAGTCATTGGACATAGTTTTATGCATTTGCGTCCTTGGACATGGGGACCTGTGGCATATGTCGGTGGTAATTCCTAGTATGAACTAGCACACAGTATAGGTCTGCGAATAGCCAAATTAGGGTTAGTTTTGCGCTTGGACTATTGAGATGCTAAACTGTAAATGCTGATGTTGTATCTCTGAGAAATTCAGCATAACTCGCCGGATCTCTCATTTGTGACATTAAGACATTGATTTACGCCTATAGTGACGCTTAAGTCATTTTTCATTTAAACCCATGGGAAATTTCATACATGGTTGTTCTGGTTTGATTTGAACAAGAAAAGATGAAGCATGGCTTGATATATTAGCAAACCAAATGTTGCAATTGACCATTTGTAAAAGTGGCACATACAAATAGGATGTACATAAACAAGTTTATGGTAGTGTAGACTGATCAAAAGACAAAGTACTAGCGGTAGATTGCTGATACCTCAAAGTTGAGATGTGTATTCTTCACTAGTCAAACATAAACAAGTATTATCTGCACAAATGTTGTTATGTATTCTCAGTATAGATATACCAACTTTTGATGCCAGTAGAATCTGCTAGCTTTGAGTGGAACTTAGACAAAGGCAAAGTTCTATAGTAGTTTAATGAATCCGCCCTGTTCAAAATTTTCAGTTATACTTCTTATATCGATAGTACGTAGTAGCTATAATCTGAGCTTGCTTTCTATGCAATGTTCTACGTTATATTGAGTTAATTGCCACTCAAAATATCCAATCTAAATCTGATTATCAAGAGATTGCCCTCTGAACTTTCATGATGTTCGATATTAACTTCCCTCACACTTTTTTTTGTTTCTTTCAAAAAGCCTTAAGTATTGTTATCTTATGAATTATGATCAGGATATTTCAAAGTTCAGATATGAGCTATGCCCAAGATTCATGAAAGAGCGTAAATTCTGGCGGGTTTATTTTTTGCTAGTAAACAATTATATAGCCCCGTGAGCTCTCTCTCTCTCTCTCCTTGTCAGTTCATGTCGTATGATCTTTATGCATATCTTTTTTGCTTCTGTTCCCCGTCAATCCTGTGCATGATGAAGCAGAATGGAAGGTATCATTATTTATCACTAGCTTATG
Source organism: Neostapfia colusana (assembly GCA_030760725.1). Classification (NCBI taxonomy): domain Eukaryota; kingdom Viridiplantae; phylum Streptophyta; class Magnoliopsida; order Poales; family Poaceae; genus Neostapfia; species Neostapfia colusana. The sequence continues at coordinate 2,180,806 of JASWHV010000003.1, read as the reverse complement.
TTGTAAAATAGATTTGGACTTATTAGAATTGGATTGATCTAGAATTCAGAAATATTGTTATTTAGTCTCTGTATTACGCCTGTTAAAGGAAGTTAGAATCTTTTTGAACTTTTACAGTCATGAATTTGTATTTGTGAAATTCCGATTTCCATAAAATACGTCGAGTGTAATTTGACCATATCGTAAGCATCGGTGGCATATTGAACTATATATTTTGATTCTACTGGTCTTGATTTTTGGATAATCATGTAGTTGCCTGTGCATGTTAAGTATAGGTGGAAATGCAAAACTTGAAATCATTAGGTATTGGACTGAATTTCTTCATATTTTCAGTTAAACAATCATTTTTGTGGTTCTATCTATCATAATGTTAATTTTGGCCTAGTTTATGTGCACAGTGTATACTGACTTTAATATAATCTGAATAGCTTTGAGAAGAAATATTTTGAGGAGCTGAAAGTTAAAGCCGAGGAGGAGAAAAAGGATTCCCAGAAGGAAGTATCCCAGAGCGCACAAGCTACCACGGCAGAACATAAAGACACAAAAGTGCCGGGCAAGAATTCTACTTCAACAAATCCAGAGCATGATCTGGATGTATTTCTTCTGGGAGATCTGGGCAGTGACGATGAGGGTCCTGGTATGCCATTCACTAACCTGGACCTGATCCAGTCATCCAGCTCATAGTTTTTATATTCTTCTCGGATTCTTGTAGATCACACTTTTTTTGTTTGATTGTTTTACTTTCAGATGGTGGTGAAGATGGGCTAGATGATGACTTTGATAAGATTGATGGTACCTCAGTAAGTACACATTTTCCCTTATAAATGAATGATTATATCCACTGGATGTAACCATGATTGGTTGCCTGCAACTGCAACATCTGATTGATAACGTTTAGACCATCTAGAATTTGGTTGTGTGACGAGTTGTAATAACGATAGGCAACTACTATAAGACATTATATGTTTGGAGTATCCATGGTGTTCTAGTGTTGCCAATATGTAGTGTCGCTGTCGTTCCATAGAATCAGATCAGGTTGCTTCCTGTGTTATAGCATGACAGCAAAAACTTGACATGTCTAGACAAGGTCATAGGTTTGATCGACTGCTATTTGGCTAATGCTGGCAGCATTGCCTCTCACTTGTGCAGGGATTAGAGAGTGATGACGATGACAAAAAAACTGAAGCGGAGAGGGGAGAAGTTGCAAAGTAGAAGCTGCAGAACAGTTACTCGTACACACTGTGCTTTTACAACTCGCGAGGCGATGACGAGGACAGCAGACGTTAGGGTGCCAGATGGTATTGTACATTAGCTAGCTGCGCGTCATCTATTCACTTGTTATCTCCCAATGAAGAAATGGTGTGCTTATTGCTATATTGATTTTGACCAAACTCTAGAAGTTTTGTACCATTTGTTGACACTTATCTTGCCATCTGGCCATATGCTGCGCTGAGGCCGTCTTCCCTACCGAATCAAAATGTTTTTCGCATCTTGCTATCCCAATTGTCTTCTGTCTTGCTGGTAACGTGCCTTCACTATGGTGAGATTTCAGATTTTTTTTACAGTAAATCTACTCCATAAATCTAAATCAAAGGACCGTTAGGGTGTTTCATAATACTGATTATTTTATGTGTCCTATGTTCCGTCAGTAAAATGAAAATGACTTAAATCTCTATGAAGCAGAAAATAGCTAATCTGTTGGATTTTTCTGTCAACGACTGAGGTCTGGCTGATGCTGTTATATCTTCAGACAAGTATCTCTTCTGCACGTAGAGGAGTCACTAAGTTCCTTCTAAACAAAGTCAATTCATTTATACTGACCCGGATGTGTATCAACTAGTAGTTTAGGACACCTTTATTTTCAATTATACTCGACTTATTTATGTAAGTAAACGATAATTTCATCCGCTTAAATATGGTTTACCCAATCTGCTTACGACAGAAGGCTAGAAAAACTGGGAGCTATTTTCTTGTCGGCGGCCCACGTGATACCGTTCACCACCCACCGTGGCAGACTGGCAGCGCGCAATCGCACGGCACAACCACCAAACAATCTCCTCGTCTCCCATCGGCCACATCCCCCAGAACTCCACAAAAATCTACCACTCCCACCCTGCTCGGAGGAGGCACAGGCAGCCGCCGCGCCATCGCGGCGTCACTGCCCCCACCCAGCCCGTGCGGTCGTGCCACACCCCGAGAAATCTCCAATCCCCATCCGCGCCGAGGCAGCGGCAGCCTCATCCGCCATGGCATCCGCCGTTTCGCTGCTGCTCCTCTCGTCCCCTCAGCGCACGCTCCACCAGGCGGGCCCGCCGTTCCGCCTCCTCTGCAGCGCCGACCGCCGCGCGATCCCCCACATCCCCGCCGTCCCCACCGCGGCGACCCCGCGCCCGCGTCCGCGCCACCTCCTCGCCGCCGCGCCGCGCGCATCCAACAACAACGACAACAGCGGCGCGGTGGAGGCTCCCGACCGCCTCGTGGCGGCCGTCGCCTACCTCTACCCGTTCCTCGACGGCGCGCACCACGGCCGGTTCCTCCTCGCGCAGTTCCCCTTCTTCAGCGCGCTCCTCGGCCCGCTCGCACCCGCCGCGCGCCTCTTCCACTCCTCCCCGCTCACGCCCTTCCTCCTCTTCCTCACGCTCTATTTCGCCGTCGTGCGCAACCAGCAGGCCTTCACCCGCTTCGTCCGCTTCAACGCCATGCAGGCCGTCGCGCTCGACGTCCTGCTCATCTTCCCCGACCTGCTCGTGCAGTCCTTCGCGCCCTCCTCTGCCTCCGGGGTCGGCTTCGAGATCTTCCAGAGCTTGGAGAATACCGTCTTTCTCTTCCTGCTTGTCTGCCTGGTCTACGGCGGGGGCGCGTGCCTGCTCGGGAAGACGCCGCGGCTGCCCATCGTCGCAGATGCGGCCGAGCGCCAGGTGATGTGAGTTGATTCGGATCTTACTGACGAGAATGGGATTGGGTGTTGTGATGCTTGCGACTAGCAATCTTAGTAGTATAGCTTACAGTTGCTGTCCATAGCTCTAGCTACCAATTTAGTGGATGAATTATGGAAGGTTGATACAGTGCCATCACAACCTTTTGTATGGGTCATATTTGTTGAATATTGGGAAATTTTGAGAGGGCAACACGTATACACTGTTGTACATTCTGAATTGCATTTACAATTAAGGAATGCATGATTGAGGGAGGTTCTCACTACCTTCCCCTAAGCAGCTTCTTTGTATTGTATCCGAATAGAAGCTTAGGTCAGTAAATATGACTGCAATATAAATAAAAGAATCGCGAGCTTTCGAAAAAAAAGAATAGCAGCTCCTACATTATATTTTTTATAATGTGGGACATTTAACTAATGTGCAAACCACAATATCTTTCATTTGTATTTTTTAGAGGAATTTATATTTTTTGAATGGTTCTTTTTTATCCCTGCAATGGGCTAATCTGGTCCACAATAGCAAGATCACTAGGCCCAGCCCACAAGCGGCCTCTTCCCGTTCCTATATGTAACGCTAGCGCGGCGGCAAACCCTAGCCGCCAGGGCCAGCTCCCCACCGCGTCAGTGTTCACGTTTTTTTTGTCAGCTCTATGAGATCATGAATTTGTGCGATTTGTGTGCTTGCTTTTCGTCAGTTTTCGCTGCATGTGTCCTCATATCTTGTTTTCCTTTGGGAAAGCCGCGTCGCTGTTGGGTTGGTCTTACTTGACAGTACTTGGGTAAACCAAGAATTGCTTCCAGTTGCCTGGTTTCGTTATTAAACATGCCTGTCTTTGTCGATTCGGTGGTTTTCGTTATGATTAGCTCGCACCGTTAGCCCCCTGCTCCGTTGAAGTTGGATGCAGGGAAAACTGCGAGAAAAGGGTATCTATTGGGTGCAAGATTCATAGACTGGGCAGGGACTCTATACTTCTGAGGAAACCAGCGGTTTTCCTCCGAATCACATCTCCTGTCCACATGTTACTGTCTTCCTGCTGTTTCAGTTGATTTATTACTTGATCAGATATGTTTGACGCCTTCTATTTGTTTTATTGTGTACAACTTCTACGAGTGAAATTGAAAGAGACTAGTGTCATCTGATAGTTTCGCATCATGTTCAAATCTCTTTTTTCATTTTTGGGGTCTGTCAAGTCGTATTCCTTCCATGTGCAGCTAGTTGTTCTGTACGTGAGTCACAAATCAGCATATATAGTAGCTGTGAAAATGAGTATGTTATTCCATCTGAAAGGTAACGTTGATAATATTTGTGGTCTTCAAAGTTCTCTGATTGCTTCCTTGGTCTGCTGTTATCTAAATGCACCGTTCAGTGTTTCTCTCTCCGAAAGTTTGGGGAGTTCTGCCGTTAGAAGTACTCAGATATCCTTTTTGGTAAGATATGCCACTAGAACATTTGAGAGATGCATGAGTCCGAATAATAGCTTAAGTCACTGAAGCAAAATGAGGAGGTCATATGATCTGAAGTAAAACGTGTTGATATATTCAGGTCTTCAAAGTTCTCTGATTGTTTCATGTACCCACATTGTCATATTGATAATTTATTAGGTACTTGTTTGTGTTCGTTCTTTGTGTCTGCGTCAAACTTTACAGTGTTTCTGAAAAATGCAGTATTTATTTGAGATAAGCAAAGTGGGGAGGCCATGTGACCTGAAGTATTTGATGTTTTCTTTGATGTATTGCTCACTCAGATTTGTTTGCTGGCTTCAAATCATCACATTGAGTGCAACCTGCTCTGACTTAATTATAAGTGAAATGAGGAGACTGAAGCATCTGAAACTTTTTATGTGGATAATGCACATATGGTCTTCAAAGTTCTCTGATCACTTCATGTTAAGTAATTCTTTGATGTAGCTTGTTATTTTTTCAAGAATTAACATGTGATTGTTGCGAAGCGAAATGAGGAAGCTATACCATCTGAAGCTATGCTGTTGATAATTTCTGGATGGTCTTCAAAGTTCTCTGATTGCTTCTTTATCAACTTTTTTATCCAGTTGATTTTTGTCTAGTCCATGTTTGTATTCTATTTTCGTTAACCATGCCACTGGGACGTTTGTGAGTCGTGGTCTTCAAAGTTCTCTTATTGTTTGCCATGCATCTTCTTCATTGTTGTTTATACCGCCTTCATGAGTTCCTTATGCATATATACATGCTGGTATGCTTGTTTAATACATCTCTTAAGTAGATCTGAGATGTTTTTTGAACGGTTTATCTTTACTTTTGAGAATGGCATTGTTTATCATACTTGCCACTACTTTTAAGAAAATGATGTATTAAGATGGTTAACTAGTTACATTTTGAAATGCTGTGTATTTGGGAGCTGATGGCTGATTTTACAACACAATGGTTACTTTGGTTGACTGTTCTCCCACCACATCACAGCATCAAAGTATACAGGCGAGTTTCGTTGCACATTGCGCGGGATACACGAAGCCAGGGCTTTGCTACGAACCAAAGTATACAGGGGAAGCTCTAAGTTTCTACAGTCTAGAGTTAAAAGCGTCAGATCAGAACCTTCAGTCTGTCTGTGATTCAGTGTCATCTCTTTTAAGCTCATTGATTTTGGCCTTGTACTAATTTCTGTAACATCTAATTTATCTTTCATAATCTGGTATAATGGGTCACACAGTATCTTTTCTTTTAGGGCATGTACTACAGTTTATACAGCAAGTTAACCTGACTTTTGGAAACTCTCTGAAGACCGTCCCCACCTGCATACGCCTACTTTAATTGGTAAAAAAAACATACCCAGTGTCTAAGACTTCTACATATGTACGGTTTGGGGTAAGGGTTATTTCTAATGGCCTTATGCATGCTTTTGTAGAGACTGGAGACATGAATTGGTACTGGGGAAAATTTGAAAAATTTATGGGTCTACTAAAGCTTAAAGTTATGGGCGAGGTAGGAAAGAAAATAGAGAAAATGAAAAAAGAGAATAATAAAAGGAAAAATGAAAGAAAATAAAAGGAGAAAAAAGAAAATAAAATAAAAGGAAAAAATGAAAGAAAAAAAAGGAAAAAAGGGAAAAAGGAAATAAAAAGAAAGTCAAGGATGAAAAAATATTAATAATAAGTAATAGTTAACATAGAGTATGTCTAGAGAGTGAGCATAGGCTGAAAAATAAAGAATATTTTAGAGTGTGTTAGAAAGAGTTAAAAATAATCGTTTAGAGTAGTTCTTTAGAGTACACGAGTATAGATAGCCTAAACGTCCGTCCCCTTATTCGCTTGTGAAACAGTAAACAAAAAATAGCGTCCAAAACCACTAATAGAAAATGACAAGGTGGACAGAAAGAGGCCTAAAATTCGCATGCATTGTGCATTATGCACAGGCAGAATGCTTTAAACATGGTTTTGAATCAAAAACGGTCTTTATGACTGGCAAGCACCGTTTTACATACGGATAACACGTAATATTCTGATACACGGCTGGGTAGGCCCAACATACAAGCCCCCTATGAAACGTTGCAATTTCTGCGCATTAACCAGGGCCGACCTTTGGAATGTCGTAGTGCTCGCTGAGGTTTGCCAAGTATTGGTTGAAGTCCTGGAGGCGGTCCCTGTGTGACTTGTTGGCAACTTTGGCCAGCTTCTGCACGTCAATTTTCTGCTTCTGCTCCATGTACCGTCGCTCGGCTGGTGTGAGGTGGTCGTAATCCGGATGTGGGTTCCCTTCCTCCTCCCCCATTTTGTCAGCCTCAGTCAGCTCATTGTTAGGATCGGGTGGTAATTCAGAGCTTCCACCTAAATGAAGAATAACAATTGAAATAGAGTTAAGAATATTAAGCAGAAAGCAGTTTTAGATTCATGGAGTCCAGCTACTCCAACAGAAAGTTGCATAATTTTTTTTGGACTGATAGACCAAGCCAAGAATGGACGAATAATTGAATACATATTTGCCAACAGATAGTGAACAACTTCTCTTTAGAATCAGCAAAACTACCTGACCATTACTTGTCCAGAAGACCAGGACGCAACCAATTTTGCAGATAGACAAATAGTAAACACTGATAACTAACCAATGGCATGAGATAAACGTACATCTCCTATGACAGTTGTAAGAAATGACATCTTGTTTGCTTTGCATGAACTGAAGTTCACACTCACAGTCCCTATTCAATAATCACACCAAGCATAATAAAATCTAAATAACTATATCCTTTATCTATTATTATGAGGACAAAACATGCATTGCAAAACACACTACTCTACACAAGACTGAGGCATAGGGAAACAAAGTTGCATCTTTAGCAAGCGAATATTCACATGAGAGGTGTCCATTTGGTGTATTATGGAAGACCTATATGATAACCAGCAGCTAATGTTCAGCAGTTGAGTATGAATATCTAGAGAAAGGTAATCCATAAAGGGGTGCAGGGTGCTTGGTTCACTTGCTGTGCAAGCCAAATTGACTCTCTCACACGGGCAATGTTAGCAGAGAAACAAAGCTCGGTGATTGGAACACATTCTTGCCCAACAATAAAAATCAACATTGGACGAGCTTGGTGTGTACAACGGCTGTGAGACAGTGAAAGAGTAGTAGCAGCAGGCAGCTCGTGCTAACAGGTGGAGATTAAAACAAACCACTTTTGTGGGGCCGTTGGTGCATTAGATTAGAAAGGGGAATAGATAGTGCTGAGAATACACAAAACAAGGAACAAAACCGAAGCATGAGTTCTTTCGTTGCTTTGCTAGGCGAGCTCAGGAAAAGTTCCAAACACACCCTAAATAATCAAACAGATAACAGTTCAGAGCACATGGACCCAGAAACTATCAGCAGCTAGTGTGCACACAACCAAGAAACTGAACGTATACCCACCCTCTGACGGCATATGGTAATGCTGATGCTTAGGTCAACTGTAAGAAATTCGAACAGCGTATGTAGAATAGGTCAGTGAGAAAAAACCTCCTTGAAGTTCTTCGTGCACAATCTGAGACGACTCCTCGCGGTGCTGCTTCTTATTCTTCTTCTTTTTCTTGACCCCACCTTCCTTCACATCCAGCGCTTTCCCCTTCAGCTTCAGCCTCCCCCCAACAACATTCTGGTATTCCGACATCTCGCTGCAATACGGATACCGAAACAAAGTTAACTCGGTAGAGCAAAACATGATCTGATCTTAAGGCAATATGACGCGCAGACACAACACGCATCTGACTCGCGACGGATCCTGCAAGGATCAGCACGCAAACAGGGGGCACGGAAGTAAAACAGCATTCGTTCGAGAAAAAAAATAAAAATCTAAGACTAACCATTCTAGAAAACCACTCCAGTCACAAGAAAATCGGCAATCGCGCAAAACAAGGGTCAGGGGAATCGTCTCTTCAGGAATCTAGAAACCCTAGGGTGGGGGGGGGGGGGAGGGGGGCGTATCACATACGGCGAGAGAGGCAAAGCCATAGGATAGATCGAACGGAAGGAGAAGGGTGAAGGAGCGAAGATAGTATGAGCTGCAATACCTGGCGTTCCGGTGGGTTCTCCCTCACCGCCGGCGGCGGCAGCGGGGCGCCGTCGAGACTCGGATGTGGCGTGCGGAAGCGAGAGTGATAGAAAATCAGGAAGAGAAAGGAGGAGGACGGCGGTTGCAGAATTAAAAGCCCAGTCGATGATGCTACACTGGGCCTATATCTTTCAGCCACTTGGACTTTTTAGGCCTAGCACGGACCATCTGTGAAATCTACTGTTCACTGGATACACATACACCATTGTAAAAGTCTAGATCGATCAGCCGAATGCCCGGCAAAAAAACGAGAGTCGAATACACCGCAAAAAAAAAAATGTCCACGAGCAGCTGACAATACTCAAGAACAGGTCAGATGGCTACTTCAAGAAGCAGATCATGTAGCAGATACATGTAACCTTTATTGATCCTCTTTTCTGTAAACAATAAAATTATTACCAATGCAGGGCTGCAGTGGATATAGATCGACCTAGGCAAACCAAGTACTAGCGTCCATGCATCGCCATCCGCCTAACTGACGTGTGTGGCACGTATAGTGGCCGCCAGCTTGCACGACTCCGGCTCGCACTCCCCCGGCGAGTCGTGGACACTCCTGCAGTTGGGGTTGTGGTGGGGCGCCTCGCCGCCGGCCGCGGGCGTCGCCTCCGTCGTCGCCGCGGCTGCCAGCCCCGACGAGAGGACCAGAGCAGCGAGGGTCAGGACTAGAGAGCGCCTCCCAGGTTCATTCGGTTCACAACCCTGAGTTCGCGTGCCCTCAAAAAATTGGCATAACAGGTACACACACAAGGTGAAAATTGGGGCTGCGTGGCTGGCGCTACAGGCTGATGTGCCTACTTCTAGTTGGCTGGATTAATGCATAGCCTTTTGTTTTAGCTAGCTTTAAATGGTTCTATTTCCTAAACCGTTAATCATAATAAAAATTGGTTTGCACTGTTGTATTCAGTGCAATTAAATCTACAAAATAAGATCTCAGTTGCCCATATTTCGATAATCAATAAAAGGAACTTTGACACAATGGCTCCCCATGTCATACTAAGAGATTACAAATTTTGGTAGTCTCAGAATCCAAACATCATTGTTTTCGCTACATTACTAACAGTTTGGTCATATGCGCCCTCATATCGGTCATGACAAATTTTGGTAAGGTAAGGCAAGTTTTGACACAAACCAAACAAACCCCAAATCATACCAAGATTGCATGGGCTATCCATAGCATGCGCAGGCAACAACTCGAAACGCGCGCGGCGATGGAGACATGCGTGCCAAGATGGCGCAGAACTGGTTCGGGGTCTTGCTGGGATGCATCGTCTTTCACGTCGGCCCGGCAACCAACCGTCGCCCGCACCGATTCGGCATGTCACGCTCGCCTCGTTCCCCGCCCATCCATATCTGCTGCCGGGCGTCCGGTACACCGAACCCAAGGCAACCCAACCCAAAATTTTAAAGCGCACGGAAAGTCGGGGAAGAAAAAAGAGGAGCGAGCGGAGGAACAGACTGATTTGCTTCAGCAGCTAGCAAGCAACGAGGATTTGGTGGGGTGCGGTAAAGATTTCCGTACAGACTGGGGGGGTCAAATCACTCGTGGTTGCATTTTAATTTGAGTAGTATGATGCGTCTCAGAGTGACAGTTGAGGTTGGTGTTCGTTGTTCTTTACAGCGTGACGAACGAAGGAGAAAAATAATTAATCCTTTCTGTTTTGAATCCATCCTAAACACGGTGTGTGTGTGTGTATAGTCTCAGCACACAGTATCATTTGAACAAATGGAAAAAAAAACTGATCAGACCCCAAGTCCGGTCCGTGCACCCATGTAATGGAAACACACCCACGCCACGCCACGCCAAGCTTGACCGGGTGGCTTGAGCCTGATTTTCTTGGCAGGCCGTACGCCGCCGCCGCAGCAGCCCAAAACGCCAGCCTGCGTTATTCAGGCTGGACCGGTGAGAGGAAAAATATACTGGGCTGAGCAGGCGCCGCGGGCTTCTTCGCTTTGCTGCGTGTAAGGAAGAGAGGGAGTTGAGTGAGTTGGCCCAGGATTGAAACCATTGAAAGTACATCATGGTAGAAGAAGCTTCCTGTCCACGCAGAATAACATAACGCCAAAGTATTTCTCGTGAAAGGGACTGGCCGGGGCAACCTTCTAGCTCGATGAAACATTTTAATACTCCTATCGCTCTTCCTTTTCTCTTATGTTTGCGGGTGCGACGAGGAAGGGCGACGTCGTGCTCCTCCGACGAACCACGGCCACCGCTTGCTCGCTTGCTTTGCTTCCTGACAGGCGGGCCCGGACAAGTAAGGTACGGCGCAATCCAACACAAAACAGCAAAACGCGCGCGCACGGCTCAGGGCACGGTGGGCGAACGGCAGGTAGGGACGGGCACGGCGCCACGAGCCGTGGTGCAAAGTCTCGGCGGCGGAAGGGCGGCCGAAAGCGACGCGGCGGACGGGGGGTGGGACCCGACACCGCGCCGCCCCCGCCCGAATGCGAATGCGGCGGGGGGCAGCAGGATCGCGAGCCGTCACCCGATCGAGCGGACGTCGCGGCCACCGCTGTTGTCCCGGCAAAGATGTAAAAAGCGGGCGGCGACGAGAGACGACAGCGGGTTCCAGCGGAAATCCCCGGCTCTCTTATCCGCCGCGATCCGCGTCTCGGGCGAGCCCGGGCGGCGATGCGTGGGCGCACGGCCGTCTGGTGGTGCCTAGTCACAGTAGCCAATCATTTGCGATCCGAAGATCAGGAAAAAAAATAATAGAGAAGATCAGGATTTGCTTCACGGGAATAAAAAAGCAGACAAATAAGAAAGAGGGTTTGGGGAAAAATGACATGGCGGAAGCCCAACTGATTTTATCAGAGCCAGGTTTCGATCCTGGGACCTGTGGGTTATGGGCCCACCACGCTTCCGCTGCGCCACTCTGATTTGGTGACTGTTGGAATCTTATAGTTTTTAATATACGATAAGTAAAGGTTCATCCTTTTCAGCATGGACTTGTTCGGTCCATCTCATCCCGGCGCGCAAGCGTAAGTGCGCGACGACGCTCTATGATCGAGGACCATGGGCGCACGTACACTAGAGCCGTACAGTCCCATCAAGCATCAAATATATCCAGCCAGCGCGCGTGCTTGGCGGAAGTGGGACGAACAGCGAGCGCCACGCGCGGCGGCGGCCGCATGCAAAATGGGCGCCGCGCACCACACCAGCGCGGGCACGGCACGGCACGACACGACACGCGCCGGGGGACCCGCCCGTGCCGTGCCCCTCCGTGGCCGGCAAGACCGAGCCGGGCGGCGACCCCGGCCCTCGAGGGCTCTACGGGTGGGGTGTTGACCCCTCTCCGCGCCAACGCCTGATCGATTGATCGATTGAATTGACCCTGTCGTCGCGCGCGGAGCCCCCGAGCTAGCGGCCGCAGCAATCATCACGCCATGGATTGCCTCCGCGCCGCGCATGCAAACGTCGCAAAGCACATGGCTAGCTAGGGCGCTAGGCTATGGCTTTTTCTTCTAGCTGCTTGTAGGATTAGGATGTCGTACGCAATTATGCAGCATGGTGCCTTCGGATACTTTCAGAAGGTGGGCTGTCTCAACGTCTTTGCTTTATTTATTTCGTCTCGACGTAACGATCTGCCGATTTGCCGTATGTGCTACTACTTAAATCTCTTGTTTTGTCCTGGCTAGGGACATGCATTTCCAGGGATTAGTAATCTCTATATGCTCATATATAGAGAGAGCATACGCATGACGATGATTAACTGTTGGCTGCTCGTTAATACATACTCCCTCCGGTGCATAAAAAACTGTTGTTTTGGACATGTTCTCACGTACCAAGTAAGTATTAAATATATTTTCTTTCCATTACTGTCGTAGTGTCTTTAATGGCTTGACTGGTCTCCTCACTGGTTCCCAGACCTCTCATGCAGATTTGATTCCTAGCCACACGCTTTATCATGCGTTTATTACATTTTTCACGAGACAAACTCTTCGGTTCTGCTTCAACGTTAATTTTTTGTGCACTCATGGCTTATGTGTAGAATTACCTTTTTTTTTTTGCACCCGAGAGAGTAACTTCGAATGGTCCGGTCTCGAACCAAATGATGCATTGCCCATCCTTGCGTATCTTTTGGATGAGAATGGGGTGTTGTTTTAGACATAGAACCTTATTATAATAAAACTCCCTTTCCGATCTGATTATTTTATATGACGCTAGGACACTCTCTTTACCTAACTTGGCTGATAATGTCGTCGAAATCTGATAGCTGAACAGGAAAAGGGAAGCTTGGAATCAGGAAGGTTCCAAAGATTGAGAATTGCACTCTAAATTAAATGGACCTAGCACTAGCAACACATGCTGCAGCAGGGACGTATGTATGCACGTCGTCTCTGTGCAACAATATCTAAACCATATAGTAGTACGGAGATGATCTAGTACTACCTTCTAATTGGCACAAGGAAAAGCGTGCTCCGTTCTACAATTCTCATCAGTCATCATAAAACCTGCTGACTAGCCCGTGAGTACGCGACCGTGCTGCGTTACCCAACCAGGCCAAGCGGCTTTTAGATCTAACAGTACTCTGGGTGTGCAGACATCACTCTAGCTAGGGCTAGGGATACACCACTAGCTGCCAACTTTCCCCAAATTAAAGATTTTGCCTCTCGTTTTTTCCGTAGGCCCCCGTACCGTCTAGCTAGCCCGGCGTCTACGACTTCCTACACGTCATCCCAATTCAGGTAACGACCACACGGGTCCAGCGTCTCCTAAAGAGCAGGACACGCACAGCGTCCGGCCCTACTCGTCTTCGGGGACAACGAGAGCTTCGACGGGCGATCCAACGGTTGATAGATTCTGTGTCCGGGTCGGTGGATTTACGGGCAGGATTGGTGCAGCTGATGGGAGTTGCCGGACACGAATCTCTCCCACCTTACACGAAAAGAAACAAGCCGATCTTTCTGTAGGCCAACTGGTCTCTGATTTCTGCAATGCTTTCTCGATCGATGGCATTAGTGATCGAGGTAGCCGCCCAGCCCACTGCCAGAAAGCCAAGATTGTTCTCCATCCATATATATCATTATATGAGTAAACCATATGTCTGATCCTGTCAAAATCATTGCCAATTGACCGTATATCGTGCCACTAACCAACTGTAGCCATTTTTCTTCCGGAATACTGGAACGAAGAACTGACAGGTTGATCCAAAGAGACGATATCGAATTATCGATAGCAAAGAGAATGTATTAAGTGTTCATTAACCTTGTACTTACCTTATTATGCTTGGTGACGGCAAGATAGGAGTGATCTTAATTTTATCTGGTTGGAGTCTCGCGCCTATAACAAGTCTGTTATCACCTGAAAGGTTAACCATCCGTGAAAAGCAAAGGGGACCATGTAAAAACAAACGGTCACTTTCTTTACATCTGATCATGACAGTCTTTGCGAGTTTCCTGCCTCACTTTTCCGATCAATATCCAGTGAAGCAACGGGATAAGATTTCCCTGTCTTCCAAACACAACCGAGACAGCCTCAAAGGCCTAGGCCATTGAGTCCAGAACGAAGAAGGTTGCATGCTCTAGCCCGGAAGCGATTTGACATGCCCCTGGAATCCCAAATCCAATCCAATTGAACATGACATTTCCCCGTAACTCCCGAAGCCTGCCAACCCGTTCCCTTTCAATCTAGTTGACGAATAATAATCATTACTTTTACGCTGCACGAGTAGCACAACGAAATTCCAGCCAACAACAGAGCAAGAACTCTGTCAACGACATACTGAGCTCCAGATGATAAAGCTTGACCATGGATCTACGCAAATCTTAGTTACACTAACATAAGCATCTCCATATTCTGAAATCATGGATTGCAGCTGCAAGTGAGCATAGCAACATATATTAACTATGTCGCCGAGAAATTGGAAGTTTAGAATAGCAACATGCATGGTTCTAGAACAAGGAAATCAACCTCATACAAGATTAACTCAACGAGTTATATCATTGTTCCTACGCCACATATCATTTGACCTGAAGATCCTCAACTGCAATTATGTGCGGCGTACTCAGTGATGAAGACTTCCACAATTATGAGATGGTTATTATGTATACAATTATGTGCGTTTATGAAAAAAACTATAAACTACAATGGACAAATTCAAGCGAATAAAAATGGTATAAACATAATAACAAAACTATTACCATAGAAGTTTCTATTTTGAAAGAAAAGAACACCAACTAACTTCAGCAGGTGGCTATTTTTAAATGGGTATAGATCCTGCAGATGAATGATGTGTGTGTGTGTGTTTTCATGTTTAGGACTTCCAATAGAACGATGGTTTAATCATTTATGAGTCACCTGACTTTTGCTTAGAAAAAAAGTCATATGGTCTTGAACAGTGGAATATATGTTGGTTGATTAGCTGCTGATCCAGTATTAGAAATGCTATTTATAATTAAGGAAAACAAAACCACCTTTTGAATAGATACTCCATAAGAAACATCATGTATCAAGACAATTTATATCCCACATCCAAAACTATAATTCTTTATAAAACTCAATCAAATAATCAGATTTCCTTACGTTCAGTTGACTAAAAATTAGATTTGTTCCACTCAATGTGCTGTTTATCCGATTTGTTTTGTAGGTGAGATCTGTTTTGTAGGACTATTTATTGAATATAGAATAAATTTATCAATATATTGACTATAAAAAATTATAAGTTATATCCATCTGATCTAGATCTAAGGGTTGTGAACTATTGAGTGAAATGACCCCTACTGAAAATCAGCAAGGGCCTTAAATAATAAAGGTAGCAAACAGCAACACAATTTCTATGTGCCGTGCAGGCTAGATAGTGTATATGGTTTATTCTTCAGTTGACGATAAAATTCATGCCAAGTTGACAACTTCAGAAGTGCACGTTCTTTTTATAGCGGGAGCCACAACAAAGGCTAGAAGATTACCTTAGAAACTGCCTCCCTTTTCTTTTCTTAATTGATTCACCATAATGCATCGGCTCTACCAATAGCAGCTGTTGCAGAGCAAAATACCATCCAAACATTCCCCAGGATTACCACCTCCATCATCATTTCGTGAACTGCTTTATTTCGGAAAATGAGGGAAATCCAGGCCAGAAGTACATCACGAATACCAAAATACAACCTTCTTTGGAAAAATAATAACCTGATCACGTATAATACTCAGTATGGTACCTGATCCATGATTCAGTATTTCTCTTTCAAGCCATACAACTTTCACTTTACAGTCCATTACCATTTCACAATTTCACAAATGGCTGTCACTGTTAGCCAACCACCATCTCTTTAAATGGCTAGAGCACCTGGTGCTAGTGATGTTATTCACGGCCCTGCATCTCATGGCCTTTTGTTTGATCGCAAAGGGACAGTCTCGATGGAGGCACTTTTGGAAGCATGCTGGGCCCCATTACATTTTGAAAAGCTGGCACAATGATAAATAATGCACGATGTCCATCAAGAAATTTGGTAATCTCAGTCTAATGTATATGTGCAAGTTCTTCTGTTGTCCCTGGCTCTTTACATCCAAACAGCAGAAAAAGGCAATTTCAGCGTTGCAAACGTGGGTCCTGTGCATTTCCATAATCCTTGCACACTATAAATTCACCCCAACACCCTCTTCTTTCTTTCACAGGCCTCTCTTCCCTCCATTCCATAGCTCGAGATGAACATGTACCCTGCTGAGATTGCTAGTATTCCATACTTATCTCCTTCAAGGGCGGCTTCTTTCAACCCTCATTACCATGCAGCTACAGATGACTTCCTCTTCCAGTACAGTAACCTTCTAATACCTCACCCTACATCCTACCAAGATGTCACACACCTGGTCCATGAAGCTAGTTTTCTAGTTGGTAATAAATCCAATTCAGATGAGTCCGATGACTATCAACGCAGCCTTGCAGAAGAGCGCAGGAGAAGAAGGATGACATCCAATAGGGAGTCTGCCCGACGATCACGTATGAGAAAGCAGAAGCAATTGAGTGAGCTCTGGGCCCAGGTTGTCCACCTCCGCGGTACCAATCGCCAACTCCTTGATCAGCTGAACCATGTCATCAGGGACTGCGATCGTGTGCTCTATGAAAACTCGCAGCTGAGAGATGAACAAACCAAATTGCAGAAGCAGCTTGAGAAGCTCCCTGAAGTGACCACAGAGGGTAGCGACATGGGTACTGAGTCTTAAGTATCCAGAATAAAGAGTAATTAGATGCAATAATATGATACTTAAATTAAGAGGCTTCCTTCATTTTATTCTAAGGCTTTTATTTTTGTATGTTTGTTCAATTTTCCGTATCAGTAGTATGTAGCAGCCAAGTGCTGATGGCTGAGTTCTTCAGTTTCTCTCATCATTGTCTCAAAAGTAAGGATAACAAAGTAGTCCAATAAAGTTATCAGAAGAGTCAATTGTTAGCTATAACTGACAGATGAGTCGCTCAAAGGAACCTATTTAGACAAAAAAAGGGCATACCCAGCTCCCCCACGTTATGGTGTCTGGCGAAGAGAATTTCTAGGCAGCCTTCCCCTTAGTTATTTTGCAAAGAGGCTGATTCGAACCCAGAACCTTCAGGACACAAGTGGAGAGACTCTGCAGGACCTTCAGGACACAAGTGGAGAGACTCTGCTTAGACAGACAAAATAAATTCAACTAGAATAACAGGCAATAACCTACACAGCAAATGCATGTCAAGAATCTCATAATAAGAAAAATGAAGAGTACAGGAGTAACAAAACCGGTGAAGTCCTAATTTCTTACCGAAAATAGACCACATTGGATGGTCAAATACAAAAACCGTAAAACAGAATCAGTGCAGTAACAATGTGTTGCTTAAAAGAAGGATATGAAGCAGCAACCAGCACAAGCTAGATTCATGTTCAATTGCAGTGCTCAAATCCTGATAAAAGTTTCGCAGTGTTACTCAAGATCCATATTAAATTGCACTGCTCAAGTTCAGATAATGCTTTCATAGTGTCACCCACGACAGCTGGGAGTGTAGCATTCTCATAAAAGGAAAACAGCAAGTGTGTCAAAGCACAACTAAGCGCAAATCATATTACCTGTCTTCCTCAGAAAATTCAAATGCTTGCACAGATTCCTGGACCAGCTATATTACCAACCCAACCTGCCAAATTATCAGAGCATTTAATAGAGGTAGCGCAGATTGCTTAAGCTCCTATCATAAGGCCGTGGCCTGCATTTCCAATCAAAAGGAACAAGCCCTCCAAGAGAAATAAAACCAACAAACTGTAATACAATAAGAATTAAGACTACACCTGGACAGTAGGATTAATATGAACAATATCAAGAATAAGACAAGGTTAAGATTTCTACAAATTTTCAGTACCGAAATCAGGATGAACAAAAATAGCACAATACAGTGCTAAATTAACTGTATACTATTGATCTTTCCCGCAGCGCCCCCCCTTTTCAGCTTTACATGAGTTACTCAGATGTAGAATCAGTCAAAATAATTTATGAGGTCTTTAATGAGCAAGAATAGCTGATTCCCTCCTGACATATCACCCAAACTTTCAAATATGATTCCGTCCATCGTAGCTTGGACTCCACTTCGGGAGGACACGTCCTGAAGCACTCCTTTAATTGCTCTGTCAACTCCGAGTAATGAACCCCCGACGCCTGATAAGATCTCTGGAATTGTTGGAGAGGGCTTTGAGATTTCAACTAGTTGAACCTGCAATTTTCAGCCAACAATCAGAATCTGAATGTGAATCATCATGTGTTTCTGTGTAGTGTGTACACCAGCTCCAAAATGCAGCAAGTTGCAGCATTCACAGAAAAGGGAAATACCAACCATAAGAAGTGAACTATCAAAAAGCTATAGATCTACAGCGACCAAACAGAAACAGATGGATGAAAAACACTTGTAGGTGTTCCACGAGAATGTGAAACATTGAGAAAGTAACAGCTAGAACCCTAAAATAGAATCATAATCTATATTATCATCTGAGTATCTGACCCATTCATAAAACTAAATATACACACATATATACATCACGACAGAACTTTAATCAAAATACAACACACATATATGTATCATGACAGGAGTTTGATCGAAACAATCATTGTTTATGAAAAACTAACCTTCTTATGATTTGGTATGTTAGCTTTCTGCTTTGCAATAGCGAGAGCTTGTGATACTCCACCTAGAGAATCAACCAACCCTCTTGAGAATGCATCTTGGCCGCTCCACACCCGACCTTGTGCAACAACCTCCATCTGATCAACCTGGTGGCAGAAGAGATTATCACATACTTGAAGAAATATGAGCAGTTCAGTATCTGAGACAAATCCTTACTGTCATTGATCGGGACATGGCTGCTTTATCCCGAAACATCGCATAAGCGTGCTGTGCTGATTTTTCAAAAAGTTCCGCCTCATCCGGTCTGTGGAAACGCGTCAAATTCTTGAAACCATAGGACAGCTAAACACAAAGAACAAAACAGGAAAATATCTGGATCCCAAAAAAATTGGTAGTTTCCTATTGGCAGTAACATCGGTACAGAGGCACTGATGCTCCATTTGGACGGGAGGGACGGCCCGGTGCATGTAGCTCCCGCCTGTGCAGGGCTCAGGAAGAGTCCGGCCCACTTGGGTCTTTTGTACGGAGACTTTTCCAGCATTTCTGCAAGAGTGTTTTCAGGGGACTTGAACCCGTGACCTCATGGTCACAAGTCAACAACTTTACCATTGCGCCAGTGATGCTCCATTTGGACGAGAAAGAAAATTTTAAGTGCTGGAAAGAATATTTTCTCCGAGCAAACTTAGATGGGGGTATTTAAACTTGTTGCACACAAGGAATTGCATCCGGATCGTCTTCTCTTTCGGCACCTAAACAACCATTCTAGACATAAAGAAGCTCCTTTTTTCCAGTTTGCAACCCAAACGAAGTACAGATAGTCATGTACATACCCATCAATTCTAAAACCAATGACCACTTGGCCTATTGAATATCACAGTTAATTATAAACAACAACTAAGAGCAGACCTAATGAACTACTCACTCCATTTTTACATTGTTTCCGTTAGGACAGCAATTCTAGTTCAATAATGAACTAAAGTTTTTTTCTCGAACACGCAGGAAAACTGTGTATCATTATATTGAAGAAGAAAACAAAAACAAAAAATAAAATAAACTAAAGTTACTGTCCTAATGACAACAATTTTGAGAATGGAGGGGGTACATTATATGATTTAGTATCTGCAGACTTGAGTCTTGAAAATAACCTACAACAACAACAGCAACAGCAACAGCAACAAAGCCTTTGTCCAAAGCACGTTGAGGTAGGCTAGACATGAAACCTAATAATTTTATTTTAAAAATGAAGTAAAAGAGAAATAAGAGTAACAAAATATAAGAAAACTAAGATTCTGACAGTCTTGAAAATAACCTAACAATGCTAAATGTAAACAAAAAAGCAGAATGAAATGTGTACTCTTAAGTCTTAACCAATGATACATTCGCATGCTACATTCCAGATCAACAACAACAAAAACGACAACGACAACAAAGCACGTTAGGGTAGGCTAGACATGAAACCCAATAATAACTTTTTGAAAAATAAAGTAAAAGAGAGGCTACATTCCAGTTCATCACTTGCTCAAATATTCTACACACATTTAATTACTGCAAACCCCACCACAGCTCCAAACACTGCTTTTGCATTGTTATCATTACAAGTGAATCATCTAGTAGCATGGTTTGATGTATAAAGTGTAAATCTTACCTTAATGGTCGCTGATCAGCAGCGTTAAGCTCAGCATATCGGCCCTTCGATAAAATTTCTTTATTGAAGTCAATCCTCTCGTAAAGCTTTTGAAGGTTGAACTTCCCTGTTCTTGCATGTAAAATCATTAAACTGGTAATAAATACATAGCAATAGCTTAAATAATTGCCTAAACTCTTCATAGAGTAGAGTAAATGTTCGTCCAAAATTCAAACTTGTGAGAAGAGAAACTTAGGATTTTGACAGAGAAGACTTGCCTTGCCTCTAGTCTACAAAGGACATTAGACAAAATATAAGTATACCTGTAACAACTCCAATTGACCCTGTTAGGGTAAGTTTCTCAGCAACAATTATTGGCGCAGCCATTGCCATGTAGTATCCCCCACTCGCGGCAACATCAGACATGGAAGCAACCACAGGCTTGGAGTTAGCTAGAAGTCGGATTTCCCTCCACATCCTAGTTCAAAATAGGAAGAGCTGATACATAATCAACATCATCTGCAACTACTGGGCAGATAAAACTGAAATGCCTCAAGCATAACTTACAGGTCAGAAGCAAGAGCATCACCACCAGGGCTGTCTATTCGGAGAATAACAGCTTTATACTTATCCGATTCTGGCACAGTGGACTCAATAATTTGAAATAGATAACAGAATGCGTGTACAAGATGAAATGAGACGATAAAGTGACAAAAGTTACCTCTAACAGTACGTATCTTGTCAATTAACTGCTCAGCAATAATGCCTGAACTAGGAACACTCAATGGGCTACGAGTGCGTGTTATGCTTCCTGATGCTCTGATTATGGCAATTTGTTCTCCTCCTTGTAACCCAAGAGTCCGTTTACTCACACGTGAGTATTTACTGGTAAAGAGAATCAATGCCAGTTTGGTAAATTGAACAGTGAGTTTATAGGACTTGGAATTCCAGATTAATCAAGCGACACCAAATAATAGGTCTGATTGACTAGTTGGCCCACAGGACTACAGTTCACTATTTAAGACTGTCACCCATAATGTGTAAAGTGCTCACTATATACATTTGAAATATCTATACTTGAAAAACACAAATTTAAAAAGAAGGGATCAAGAAAATACAGGCAGTTTTTCAGAACACTTGCTGAGAAATCTGATAGATATTTCATCCCTAGAGTAACAGAGATATCTGAATTACCTGTAGCCAACCATACGCAGATTTTTCTTGTCTTTCTGTCCTACTCTCTCCTTCAACATTTCCATTACCTATTGAACAAGACAATAACAGATAGAAAGAAGAGAAAAATAAAATTCCATTAGTAAAGAATGAATTTCATCTATCATCTATGAACTTTTTACTAAATCATAAACACATTTGAGCTGAACACTTAAATGTAACAATCTATATTTTAAGCGAAGGAAAGGAAGTAGGTGATCAACAACACGCTTTACATTTTGGTGTCAAACATATTATAGCATGATCTTTATGCCAGACACAAGATTATGCCATCTTTTGCGTATACATATTACATAATTATATCTAGAGCCTCAGATCACACAGATCTGAAACAATCAGTTCTTGCTTAAAATGTTAGCGTAGAGGCACAAAGGAACATAAAAATAGTTTGTGTTTTAGATAAATGGAAGTTTTGTTCATCAAGGAAATGAAATTATCAGGGCCTCTACATCCAAGGATATATGTAGCCGATCAATTATCAATAAGTTGTTACATCAATTGACTTTCCTTATATTATATGCATACAAAATGGGCTCTTTTGGTAGGGAGATCAAACAACAGGAAGCAGGGCCAGGAGACTCATGGGCCATAGCAGCAGCATGCATGCATAAGCATGGTGCACTGGGACAGATTGGAACTTGGAAGGCCTTATGTTATGGATGCGTTTGTGGGCCGCCAATATGGTCGGCGTGGGGCCCACAAAGCCCACAACTAGGCTGGCCAGGCCCTGCAGCCGCACCAGGAGGAGATTTAGAAGAATTAATTAGATAATGTTTAGGAATAAAAGAGAGTTATAGATTGAGTCAGTTTAGATAGAAAGAAATAGACTAAAAAAAGGGAAGAAAAGAATCCTAGTCAGTTTGGGGGATTATCCCCAAACCGACTAGGAGTAGGCTGCGGCCAAGGGGGGGGGGGGGTCCTGTCCCCCCTTTATAAGCAGACCCCCTCCCTCATGTTTTGAGCATCCAGGAAAAAATAAGAATCCCCGTTGAGGGCTGTTCTTCTCCTTGGATCACGATGGCTTCGAACCCTAACCCTAGCCGCCGTGACCAGCTACTTTGTCCCCCACGTTACATACTGCGCAGCTGCCCCCACGCCTCCTCGCTGCTGGTTTCTCCCCTGCGCAGCCCTAAGCGCAGCCAAGGGGACTCCCCCCTCCCTGTTTCTCAGCACCTTAACTATTGGATATAGGAGTTTGCAGTTGTTAGGATAACACATAAGAGTGTTTGGAAAACATTTAGAGGTTGCGTTCGAAAAAGATTGTTCAGCTAGACTCTTTACAAGGAGTCCTCTCCTGACTATCAGATGAATAAGCTTTCCTATAGTTTACCACTGTTAGCACCTCATCACAGGATAAGGACGAGCATCACCACAAGTACAGGGTGTAATGCAATCACATCCCAAAACTAGCCTTCTCCACGCTCCTCTCTCCTTTCACAAACACCATAATGTAACCTGAATGGATGTCAGTTTTTTATTTTGAGAATGTGCAACGCACATATTTCATTAAGAAGAGATTTTACAAAACAAATTACAAGGCATATGACACCACGCCCCAAACCCAAAGGGAGGCTTTAGGCAGTGGGGCACACCAGAAGCTAGAGCTCCTACTCATAAAACTATGGTGACCAACCAAAAGAAATCCAATAAGAACGGACGTGAGCAGACTATGAAACATTAACTGTATCTAAAGTACCGAATCGATTTCTGCTAAACAGCTAATGCAGGGGTCTGTACCTCATCATCGTACAGTAAATCTGTTATCCAACCTTCTTCCTTAAGTCTGGCAACCTGGTAGACCCCTGAATTAATAAATTCCTCGATTTCTTCTTTTTTCTTCCCTATAGAAGAAACTCTCAAATGATGATTTATTCAACAGCAAAAACAACAAAGCCTTTGTCTCAAGTACTTGAGGTATGCTAGATATGAAACCCAAACTATCCATAGGAATGGCTGGTTTTAAAGCTGGCTCGCCAAGCCTATCACAACCCTCCTCCTTTACCCGGGCTTGGGACCGGCTATACCTAGAAAGGTATAGGCGGAGTTCAAATGATGGTTTATTACAACAACAACAATAACAACAACAAAGCCTTTGTCCCAAGCACGTTGGGGTAGGCTACAAATAATTTTTATTCTATTAAAATATTTAAAACAGATCTGTTGAGTTTACCATGTAATGAAGATATTGTATCCAGCCAGTTTCCATAAATATTGTCGAGCAGAGCGGCCAGCATCTCCTTTACTTCATTTGACATGCTCTTGCGTGCAAGCTGATCTCCAGCACTTTTATACTTGCCAATCCGTTGAATTTCTGGTTCTACTCCGATTTTCTCAAGAACACCTTAACAATTGAATTAGAAAGTATGAGACACCACGGAATGAGTGCATTCAGGTTATGTGTTTGTGGAACAGAACAATATAACATATTGTATGGCTGATCTTACTAAACTTGGTTCAGAATGGGCAGTTAAACAATCAGAAATGTATTATTTGATAATATTTCTCACTCTGGACATTGATACAGTCATTTAAACACAATTTTCCCACTCACTTGTGTTACTTTAGATCTATAAAACCTAGTATGAAAGTATTTTTTGAGATTAATATGTGAACATTAGATTAGCATGTCCGGTCTAAGTACTCATAGTCATAAATGTAATAATATATTAATATCTAATGTTTAACGATGTTACTGCACACACCCCAAAGCATCAATTGTCTTTGACCCGAGGATTGAAACAGTAATGGCAAAATGATGACAAATTGATGATGCACAAGAACGGAAAATTACAATGAGAAAGTTCATCCAGTGTATTATGCATGAAAACTTATAAAACAGAGTCAATAATTTTGATAGTTATGTTTTACCATAACACCACAACAACCAAACCATTTCCACTGTTCAACAAGAGAAATTTTGAATCAGGTTTTAACGAAGAACATAACATTCTTCTTCAAGATGATTTGATCCATAACCATACTAGCTAAGCAGCAATCTATGTCATTGTCATATGAGAAATTACCTCTGAGAAATGTTTGCTGAACAGTCAGACCAAACAAAGCAACATAAGCACTTGGTGGTGCATATAGCTCACCACATGCACAAGCAAGGTAGTACTCTTTCTCCCCACAGACAGGCATATAACCAACAACGAATTTACCTTCAAAATAATTCAAAATCTGTCATCTGGCATGCACGAATGTCGATAAGGAACCAAAACCAGCATAGCCTATCAATACCAGACTTCTTGAAATCCACAATGTGCCTTCTGATCTCGTCCACCTTCCCCCACCCACATCTCAGTGGCTCTATGTGCAGATAAATCCCTGATATCCGTGGGTCATATGCTGCCTTCTCAAAATTCTCACATATCTGTGGTAGTGACAATCCTGATCCGAAGCGTGTCTTCAACTGATCAGATATCTGCAACACAAATGCAAAGACACATCATGCATTAACAAGGTTGACAAATACTGACCACAATCAAAACGAAGTCTACACTACATAATAAAAAATGCAGTGCGATTGTGAACAAAATTTACGACAATAACCTAAACAATCAACATAAAAATAATAAGACATAAATCAGGATAAGACCTTCAGAAATCAGAATGCACGAAATAATGGCATCGAGAGGAGCACAGCACAAAAAATAATGATCCGTGTCGTAGGGAAGCAAGCACCTCGCCCCGAAGCTTCATGTTGAGGACGCTGCCCTTGCGGACGCGCTTCCACGGCGGCTCCACGAGCATGCGAAGCTTCACGGCGAGCTGGGTCCCCCACCCCAGCTCCTCGACCTCGAACGCCGGCGCCGCGGGCGGGGACTCCTGGGCCTCATTGGCGGAGGGGGACTGCTCCTCCTTGGTGGGCCCTGGCGAGGACTCCACGGCACGGGTAGGTACGCGGAGCGGCGACGGGAGGATGCGGCGCGCGGGAGACGGCGAGCAGGACGGGAAGGAGGCGTAGCGGCGGTGCTTGGAGGGAGAGAGCACGAGGAGGGTGGAGGCGGAGAGGTGAGAGGAGTGGAGGTAAGGCGCCGCACGGAGCACGAGGACCCTCGCCATTCTCCGGCCAGCTTCTGGAAGCTTCGAGGAGGGGCGCGGGAGGCGAGACGTCGCCGGCGGTGTAGCGTAGCGGCGCAAGGGTGATGGGGGAGCGGGGGGGGGGGGGGAAAGGAATTGGAAGCGGAAGATTGTGTGCCGTGTCAGGGTTCGGTGGACCAGGTCTATGGATTGTGGGGTCGGGAGTGGAGAAGGTGGGGATAGCTCTAGCGCGGTTGATTTGGCGCCACGTCGAGCGCCTGGGTAGATGACAAGGACATTTTTCCAGAACTTTGTTGGATTATTGTTCGGATTAGGAGCAGTGGTAAAAAAACGTCTGAGATGGTGGCATACTCATATTCTAATACTATAACTGAATTTGCGATCTCTAAAATACAATTGAGTTGATTTTACCCATCGGTTTCAAATTATTTGACGCTTTGAACGAAACAGCGTCAAATAATTTAAAATAAAAGGAGTATTCAAACTTAATTAACCATCAGCACATGGCAAAGGTATTTGACCCGTTACAACACTAGCTAGTATGTACTTGGCACATGTGTATCAGTACCATGGAGAATTAAAATTCTAATTAGACCCAGCTTTAACTTCTTGATTTATTTTCTCTCGTTTCTTAATTATATCAAGTTTATATGTAAACAGGGAGGTGAACTTTCGAAAATGCAAACAGGGAGGGGAAAGAGGACCGGCCCTTCATCGTTTACGTCTTGGGTCGGCCGTTGCATGCTGTGGATAACTGCTATCTGTAACAACAATTAGATAATCTACTAACGAAATTTCTCGGCTTTATGTAAATTGGGGCACACAAGATGTTGTTAGCAACCACTCCTGTAAATCTGTAATCCGCACCTGCCGCCGCCCACCACTCCAATGTTGTGATTTTACTGGTACAAGACACTTTGGAGCTGACCGTGTGGAGCACTGTTCCAAGATTATTTCATATTAATGGAGCACACGACTCTTGCTAAAATTGTGGGCCATGAGCTTGGGAGACCCTGCGTATTTCTGAGCAAATGCATACTTCTGCTGAAGATAATTTCATATTAATGTAGCCAGAAATCAGATTCAACAATAATTTGGTAGAGCTGACCAATGCACAGGTTTTCGCCATCAAACAACGACGGTTTTAAATTCTTACAAATTAATAACTAAAGAAATACCAGAAGATAACAGAAAACAAACAAAACCTTACAGTTTGAAATA
Organism: Neostapfia colusana; assembly: GCA_030760725.1. NCBI lineage: Eukaryota > Viridiplantae > Streptophyta > Magnoliopsida > Poales > Poaceae > Neostapfia > Neostapfia colusana. The sequence goes on along the minus strand of JASWHV010000003.1, from coordinate 2,154,125 downwards.
ATTACATCTGACTGAGATTAGAATCTGTAAATGTATTAATATATCATGCCCACCTAGGTTGTGCTCCTCATTGATCTTTGTACATCACATCTGGCTGAGATTTGCTTCCTTTTCTGACAGGGCGACATCAGTTGCTTCACTTTGTGTTATTTACAGGTGCTACATGGAATAACTGGTGATGCCTCGTTCATTCCACTGTCTGAAAATGTTTCATCTTGGTCCGGAGAGCTCAACTGCCTGCACCAGCAATGACGAGTCGTCCGTCAGGTCAGAGTAGCAGCGGCCGAAGGCGAATTCTGGCATCTTGAACTTGTGTGACTCGGTGTTCTGTGATGCCTCCCACCGCTCTGCGAGCCCGTCGCCTTCGAGCATCCGGACCACCTCTGACATCTTGGGCCTATGGCCAGGAAGGTATTGGGTGCATAGCAGCGCCACCTGCACCATCTCCTCTAGCTCAATGCGGTCGTAGTTGCTCTTCAGGCCCTTGTCAACAAGTATGTCCAGATTCTTCTCTTGGTGCATCTTCTTCACCTGGACAGACACAAATGTCAGTTAACCTTCTCATATGCCACGTGTTATGTACACCACATGAAACTGGCAGTGAATTAACATACCCAGTCTAGCATGGCTCCCTTCTGATTTGACGACTTCCCAAACTCCAGTGCAGTCTGGCCAGTGATCAACTCCAGAAGCAGGATTCCGAAACCAAAGACGTCAGTTTTCTCAGACGACTGGCCGGTGGAGAGGTACTCCGGGGCAATGTGACCAACAGTGCCCCTCACTGCTGTGGTGACATGTGAGTCATGGTGGTCCAGGAGTTTTGCCAGCCCAAAATCTCCGACGATTGCTTCACAGCAGTCATCAAGTAGTATATTCGCTGCTTTTACATCCCTATGGATGATTTTGGGGTCACACTGCTCGTGCAAGTACAGTAAACCTCGCGCTGCCCCAAGTGCTATCCTCTTTCTGGTTATCCAGTCCAGTGGTGGCTTCCCTGTTGATGGTTAGGTAAAACAAATTAAAAGTTGCTTATACGGGAATCATACTCTTTGATCTATGATCAAAGGAGATGATAAAAGAATCGAGTAATAGAATTCTACATCCTTTATAAGCTTGTTAGACTGTGCTTCGACTGTATCAAACAACCATGATAATCCCAAATTCAGTTACTTCACAAAAATTTAGCCTCTAAATATATTTTACCTCGTCTAGAAAGATGCTAGTAAATTGGAATAACAGTGGTTGACTAGTAGTATAGTAATGTTTCAGATGTGGCAGTCTGGTCTTATGGACTTTGTTTATTCTCATTAATATCGGTATTTGAGAAATGAATCATCTCGAAATACTGATACCTTTCAGGCGTAATGCAACACTTCCGTTTGACATATACGGATAGACCAGTAGCCTCTCGCTGGCAGTCATGCAGAATCCGTAGAGCCTAAGGAGGTTCCTGTGCAACGCCAAGCTGATCATCTCGACTTCAGTCTGAAACTGTGTTTCCCCGCCTGCAGCATTACCATCTTTGAGTCTCTTGACAGCTACAAGAGTCCCATCTGCGAGCTGCCCACGGTAAACGATTCCAAAGCCACCTTTGCCTAATATGTTCTTGCTGCTGAAGTTTTCTGTTGCAGCTTGGAGCTCTCTGAACTGGTACCTCTTCATGTTTCCGAGGTTGACGTTCTCTATGTGTTGTTCTGCAGTGGCCAAAACAGTAACATCAAACAGGTGTGTCACCTTAGTAACTGATGCTAATAATATTTCTGACCATTTAGTCACTGAGTTCCTGAATTTATGAGAACTTCGCCCGGTTACCTACCATCATGATTGAAAAGAATCTGCCTATTCCTCCTATGTTTCCACCAGAACAGCAAACCAACAGAAAGGAAAAGGAGGCTGATGCAGCCAGTTGTAGCACCAAAGACAACAGCGATCTTGTGGCTCTTTGTTTTTGCAGGCATTGCGGTACCTTTTCATAAAAGTTGCCATTAGACCAATTACTGCAATAATGCAAATTTTTATTTGAAAGCCTTATGCTAAGAGCACCAATATAATCCATGATATGATAAGCTGGCACTAGATAAATATACTGACTGCATACCCTGTGTGTCATTCAGTCTGTAGGACATCGGCATCGGTAAACTTCTGTAACAATCTTGTCCCGTGCTTTCTGGGCAGATCAGGGGATTCCCTACTATGCTGCACGAGGTGTTCAAAAATATTGTTTCAAATGAATTTAAAATTTGAAGGTAAAGATTTATCCACTTTCCACATCAAATGGTACTTTTGGTCAAAGATAAAGAACAGAAGGCTATAGCCATACTTGAATGTCTTCGTCAGAGACCCTGGGATTGGACCACTCAAATTGTTGTAGGACAGATCTCTGAAAAATGCATGTCGCTGTGATCAACACACATCCAAGCCATACACGTGTCACAGGACAACGAAACAAGTAAAAGTATACTTACAATAAAATAAGGTGTGATAAATTAGTTGATGATGAAGGGAAGACACCAGACAGTGTGTTATTGTTAAGCCTCCTAATAAGAGCACAATGGAGTCTGAATTGCATTCAAGACAAGTACAGTGGAACAGAACTTCGAGGCTAGTACATGAGCCGGATTGCACTTACAGGTACTGAAGGCTTTCAAGGTGACCCACAGAGCTTGGAATTTCACCAGAGAAATGGTTGCTGGAGAGGTCAAGTGTCTTGAGCTTTGTTAACTTGCCAATCTCTGCTGGGATTAGCCCATTTATGTTGTTGTTCTGCAGAAGACTAACGGAACATAAAAATCAAAACATGATACCTCTTCTTACTCGAACAAAGTAGTAGCTGAAAATACTGTTACTGCTGGAGCTGATCATGACATCAAAACTTACACTGTCTCAAGATTTGTCAAATTCCCTATGCTTGGGGAGAGTAGGCCAGAAAGATTCTGACTTGGAGCTTCTCTGCCAAATTCACACATCAAGAGGGAAGTTAAGATAAACTGGAAAGTTTGAAGAGACATTGATTTAGAGCCAGTGAAAAACTGGTAGGTGGCTTGCTTACAGGCCAGTGACAAGGTTCTCTGGTGAACAAGTGACCATGGTCCAGCTGCAAGGATCGACAGAGTCTTGATCCCAGTTCTTTAGCACACCATGAGGGTCCTTAAGGTAGTTCTTGATCATCATGAGCGCTTGAACTGCAAATGGAGAAGAGGTCGTCACACACCAATGCAGCAGAAATGGAAGAAATGCAAAGAGTCAAGAACAGAGTTATTTCATGATCTGAGAGAGCCGTACAAGGCGGATTGCTAGCATCAATGCAAGAACAAACAATTTGAGACCAACAGAGCTCATTTGATTTGAGGAAGGAACATTAACCTTCATAGTTTACGCCCTTGGAAGAAAGGAGGGCACTTGTCGGACTGAAAGCGAAGAATAGGAGCAGCGCAGGCACCATGGAGGAAGCAGCAAGAACCATCCCCATTGCCGGAGATTTAGGAGCTTGTTCGGTGTTCAAACATGGAAGCAAGGGTGAGGCCAAGGCAAGGAAGCGTGCAGCCTTCGAACCAATTGTGCAGTGGAAGGGAGGCCTCTGCGGACCTGTCAGTAGCAAATGACACAAAAGAAGATGCTCGTGTTCTTGCTGCAAGCAAAAGCGGAAAAGGAGGGGCGAGGGGGAACAAACATGCCTGCCACCTGAGCCTGCTCGGAATAGAAAACCGGAACAAAGGAGCACGGAAAATTCCTCCAGTCTCCCCGTTCTGTGTTCTTGGGACCCGTGACTGAGGAAAAACAACATAAATCACGTCATGAAAAACAGTGAACATCGTATTGTTAAGGGAGGTAGGCTAATCTAGTCTAAAGCCAACAGACTAGTATTGATCCCACTCAGGAAAGCCATCAGCTTTATTGGAGTGTGGGTGTGTGCAGCCAGCAGTGGAGTGGAGCAGGACTGTGACAGGTCACAACAGCACCTTTGATTCGGGATTCTTGCAAACAAAAGAATTCTCCAAAGCATTGGCAGTTGGGCAGACATTTAGCTAGGGAACCGTGTTAGAATTTTGGTGGGAACACTAAACAACAGGAGCAAAAGTATCTTTAGTTGGGGGGGAGGAAGGGAGGATAATGACAGGGAGGAAGTGCCTCTCACCTGACCTGAAGTGGAGGCGTTGAGGGGAAACGGACAAGCGAATTTTGGACCTCATGCGGTGTGGATGAAGAATCAAGGACCAGATAAAGCAACGCAATCCCAGTCACAATAAGGAACTATGACGTTTCTGCTGTTTATTGAACAACCTACCAATAGAATGCTTGCACGAAAGTTTGTATAGATCCAGTTGGCATCAAGCAATACCTTTCAAATGGATATGGAAGACAAAGGTAACAAAAGAAGTTAAAGATTTTTGTGTGGCTCATATTCAATGACTGATTGAACTCTAGAATCTTGCTAAAGAGAGAATTACAAGATGGCTTGTCGTAATTAGTTCGTCCTTCTTTCGGTCTCAGTCTTTCTAATGAGCTATACAGAAGGGACTTCTCTTACTGTAACCCCACAGTAGGGACTTCTCTTACTGTAACACCCCCCCCCCCCCAAAAAAAGAAGAAATACCCTGCACGTGCTTACCTACATACATACTTCCAAGTGCATCTGATTTTTTTTCTAAAAAATAAAGCTCCGATTTTCGTTGGTTTTATTTAAAGTACATGTGCATGCATATACAGCACTGTAACTGTGTAAGGAAATAGGTTTGAGCGGTGGATTCCACGAGAGCGTCTAACCTTCATTTTGATCTGCCAACAAGAAGAAGGGTGGCCAAGATTCTTCTCTTTCCCTTTGGGGAGAAATCATTGCAAGTCTACCTTGCATGCAAGACGTGACCTCTCTTTTCAGTGAAATCAGGGATGCTTTGCTGCCTTTGGTCCCTTTGCCTTTTCCCTTTTCCTCTGCACTCTTGCTTTGTGTCTACAATATATATGTGTGTGTGTGAATGAGCAAGGGCGATGCGGCATACCACTATACCAGATCGTACAGATCTAGTACGAGACTGAGAAACGTGCATGGGCCTCTGAGCACATGAACTGCAGGTTTATCCGTGTAGTGTGTAGACGCCCATCATGACTTGGGGGCAAGGTGTTTCTGTTTCCTTGAAAGTTGAAACTTTTGTGCGCCAACAGAATTGAGCATGCCTGATAAAAAGAGCTCCAAGCATGGGGCACAGCAGCCCCATAATGTTGCTTCATCTCGTGTAGATCTGAGCTTCCTCTCCATCTAAGGCTGGCATAATTGGCCAGCTTGTTAGTTCCATAAAAAAGCTTTGGACATCTCTTTCTGTAAACATGCTAACAACTTCCCCACGCGGTCATCATCTCAATGATGGTGCTTAGTGGTAATTAATTAACCAGGAGAATTAGCACACGGGATCTTCAAGGTCAAGCCACACACGAACACGACCAACAGAACCCATGTCATGCGTGCGCGCGGGGCACCAGAGTCGCACAGTGGCATGCTTGCCAGGATACGTCAGTAAAAGATCTGTGCATCCACTGCATAACCAATGGCAATGCATCATGTGTGTTTTGTTGACCAGGTGATCTCAGCCCAGGCCATGAACAAAGTTCGCATCTTCTGCGCGCACATCATCATCCATCACCCACTGTCCGGTATCTTTGACCGGTAAAAGGTTTTCCGCTCAAGAAAAACTGTGGAGACACAGACACTGATGATTGTATATTTAGAAGACGCCCATGCATTTTCACATCATTGAGGAGGCATTTAAATTTATAACGGCTAGATGTTCGAGTTGTCTGATTTTGTATATTAAGGTGGCAGGTGAATCACATATCTGTTGCAGAGTAGAAGCCGTTTGCGATTGGATCTTCTGCTTGTCCGAGTTTATGGTATGGTTTATCCCGAGAGAATCTTTTACATTTCACAAGTTTGGCCATGCATGAGAATCCTAGCTAGGAAACCCACGTCTCTGTTTCGCCCGGATTGGAAGGGGTAGTTGGGTAGCTCGAGGGGCGCGCCTGAATTTCTTTATAACAGCTTGGGTTCATGTAACCTGATTTACACACACGAATACACGATATATATATATAGGGGTAAAAAAAGATTTGTGATTTAGCATTTAAGTGCCACTTCTGATGGTGTTGCACATTGTGGTAACCACCCCGAAGTTTCAGGCCAATCTTTGTGGTATGTTGGTCAAAAACATCCAAACAAAGATCTGAATTCTGAAGGTCCCCAGTCCCGAACTGTAGTGTTGTACCGACCCTTCCTGCACTCTTGTACGCGGCTCAAACACCAGGAGTCAAGGAAACGTGGGGCATCCAACAAAGAAAAATAGCTACCTGCGTGCTGCAGCACGTAGCCGGAACCAAGAGGCCAATAATCCAATACCATGATACATGGCCTTGGACATGTCATCGCATTAGTTGGGCACATATTAGTTGTCACAGGCGGATCTTGGGACAAGTCATCATCGACAAGACTGGATGGAAAGCCATCGACACAAGCCACACTCACACCAGCAAACAAGATTGGCTAACAGAAAACGATCTGGTCGTCAAATTCATCATGATTGACTAATCTTATCTAAATCATCAATAAGATAGTACGTCCAACAAGGGTACTACATAATATAGGAAATCGACTGATAGTGTTCCAGCCACCCTGGCAAAGATAGAGCACATTTCACACAAGCAGGCTAGACTAACAGGGGGATCATGTCACCTACTGCACCAAGAAGATAGATGCCCGATTACTGTGGTCCAGGGACCATCTCAGAACATTGCAGATGTAGCGTCAGCAACTTCAGTTACAACTTGGTCATAGTCTGACTTCAGTTTCTCCTTCATCTCCTCACTGATATCCCCCTTGGTTGGTTTGGTCAGAACCAAGACGCAACACGTGGGCCTCTTTGTGGTTCCAGCAGTTGCAAGATCCTGTGCAGAGAGGCAATCAGAACTCACCAGTAAATCTCAAAGTCTTAACATATAAGTGAAATCACAAATTTAATGTGGCTCATTTCTGTATATACGTATCCTGTCTATTGATAATCTCCATATATACCAGAGAAGTATGATGAAGATGCTGTTGAGAACGACAGATGATCTTTCTGATATATGAATCCCTAATCTCCATGAAAGGTACTTACAGCTAGTGGACTGGATTGGACAGAAGAAAATAGAACAGGGATGTCTTCTCACAATTATCATAGAATGATTGAAAAGCACACAATTGCAAACTCCGCCTATGCCTTTCTAGGTATAGCCGGTTCCAAGCCCGGATAAAGGAGGAGGGTTGTGATAGGCTTAGCGAGCTAGCATCAAAACCAGCCATTCCTATGGATATAAAACCCAGTTTGGGTTTCATATCTAGCCTACCTCAACGTGCTTGAGACAAAGGCTTTGTTGTTGTTGTTGATTGAAAAGCACACGATAAGACAGATAGGTAGTATACTGCTTTCTCATGTGACCATAGACCTAAAAAAGAGTATAGCCACCAATATCTATCAGGAAGATGCTAAGAATTTCCAATTTGAAGTTATGAAAATACAGAACTTGGACATCTGATTGCCATTGTTTAATAGCATTACTGGTCAAAGAGTAAAATGACTGTCATCTCATAATATCTAGCATGACAGTGAAAAGACTTTTCTGGTGTATTGCAGAATAAATAATCCTAAACAATGCAGGAAAGTATAACGCACCTCCTTTGATGGTACATATATGTAAGGAATATTAGCTTCTTCACAAAGTATTGGAAGATGAGTAATCACATCAATAGGAGAAATGTTTCCAGCAATTACACACAACCTGCACAAGCCAAGTAAACAGATTCCGATTACATAGTACTAATTAAGCAACGAAATGCTTCAAAAAGCCTTAAAGGGCCACACATCAAGATGAGCAAAGTGCCTACCCTATAGGCAACAGTTCATACTGCAGCAAAAAATGGGCAAATATATTCAAGAAGACAATGTATAACAGGAATCAGTATATGTATTGAATCCATGTCACATATTTTCTCCGTTGGATTCCAATGACATTCTGGGAATGGTATCTCTACTACAAAAGAAATATATAGTACACAAACGAGAATGCTCTAATACAAGATTTCAGGCACGCAATTTTATATGGGAAAAAGTGTTAGATAGGGGAGCAGTGGAACGAGTCAATTGCTATTATGGAACGCGTATCGAGCGGCTTCGACAAAATAGCACTTACGTCGTGGGCTTCGATAAAATTACACTTTTATCGTTGACGCACCGTTAAAATAGAATTATAGTATATTTTACCTTCTTTTAACATTTTTCTTTTATTTTCTAGTTTTATAGGCTCTGAAATGACCATTGTGCCCTTTATTGACTCATTGGCAACTCCATCGTAGTGGGGCTCGTCGGCTGCTTCTTCCTCTTCTCTGGCTACTTCGTGGCGAGCAAGAACATCCCGCGCTACTGGGTGTTTATGCACTACATCAGCCTGTTCAAGTACCCTTTCGAGGCCCTAGTCGTGAACAGTACGGCGGCGCGCGGGAGTGCCTCGCCGAGGCCCCCAGCAGCGGGCTCTGCATGCTCGACGGTGTGGCGCTTCTGCGGCAGCAGGGGATGCGAGAAAGCATGCAGTGGAGCAACCTGGGCATCATGCTCGGCTTCGTGGCGGGCTACAGGGTGCTCTGCTTCGCCTTCCTGTAGTTCAGGTGCCAGCGCATGAGGAGGTGAGAGAACCATCTGGCCATTGGCATGCAAAATGCAGCTGCAAGTAGCAATCACTCGCTTAAATTTCATATCTTCTTTTCCTTTTTTTGCGATCGTTCTCTACGAGACATCGCAACCTTTATTTCAATTAGATTAGATACAATTATATGCATATGTTTTAGAGATATCGATCAAGTTCTAGTGTTCAGTGGGTGATGTTTCTGTTTATCAACAGTGGGATCGATGAATCATGCTAATGGTGAATAAAAATTCGACCACCAGGAGGCTATTAGTTACACCACGCGGGCAGGGAGTTGCACGTCGGGCAGAGATTCGCACGCGGCCAGGCAGTTGCACCGACAGGGGCTCAGGCCAGGGAGCCGCAAGCGGCGGGGAAGCGGCCACGGAAGGCTTGCGGTGGGGGCGCGGCCAGGGAAGTCTGGCGGCAGGGTGTTGAGAGATTAGGGTATAGGAAAATTTAATAAAGGGCACAATGGTCATTTCAGAGTATGAGAATTAGAAAAGAAAAAAAATGTTAAAAGGAGGTAAAATATACTATAATTCTATTTTAACGGTGCGTCAACGATAAAAGTGTTGTTTTATCGAAATGCACAACATAGTGCTATTTTGTCAAAGCCGCTCGATACGAGTTCCATAATAACAATGGACTCGCAGTGGAACCATTCACTCTTGCGGATTGCTGAACTATCGCGAGAATATCAAAACAGCAATTCCATGGTTAAAAGGATCTTGCATAAGCTAATTACTAGGTAATTACAAGGTTAGCGAGCACCAGACAGGCAGAGGAAAAAAAAAACTGAAAGGTACTGACCCTTTGTTCCCACGGCGGATGCTCTTGACTACCTCCTTGACTCCCCGCTTCAGGCACTTGGCCTCCGAGGCTGCGAATACGTAGCACCGAATCACGACAGGATGGGAGTAAACCATGAGCCAAAAGGGGCAAACACCGAATCGAATCAAATCGAAATACCACGTCGCACGAGCTTAAGGGTTCGCTTGCATAGCTTCTTTCCGGCGAGGGGCTTCGCAATGGGCGCGAGCGCCACCGGGGTCTTCTTCTTCTCCGTCTCGGTGTCGCTCCCCATCGCCGCCGCCGCCGCCTTCAGACTTGAGGCTTCGCGGTTTAGTTGGTTCTGGAACTAGGGTTTTAGGAGATGCAAAGCCGCTCGCTATTAAAACTGCAAGGTAGGACCAACATAAATTGTACAAGTCACTGGAGTGTGGGACCCACCTTTTATAAAGGCCCAACTGTCAGTAAGTGCTAGAGGAACCCGTCCTCGCAAGGCCCAAACCGGCAAACCCTGCACTTCCCCTCCATCGTCGACGCCCCCTGCCGGCGCCGCCACTGCCCGCCACGCTCACGGACTGGAACTCAACAGACGCCGCCCTTTCTACGGCCTCCTCGCTAGGATCGGTTACTAATCTGTTCTCATGGGGAAACCCAAAGGTGCGGCCTGCAGCCTTTTGGCCTCTCTGAATCCTATAGCTTCTTGATTTGGTTGGTTCGAATTGGGGAGGCAAAGTGACAGTTTGGTGTCTTACAGATAATAAGGCTAAGAGGGAGGCCAAGGTGGATAAGAATCTGGCGCTTGTAGTGAAGAGAAAGCATCTGAAGAGGAAGAAGGACAGAGGTTTGGATCGCGCCGTAGAGGGCGAGGCCGCTGCCAAGAATGGTGCAAACGAAGGTAATATTAGTGATCGTTTCATGTTCTTTTTTCTCATTTCTTTTTATTTACGTTTCAGAATTAGTTATATGAGCTTAAAGTAGTGATTTATGATCTTAAATTTGTCCTTTGATTCCCCGGCGTAGGTGTACCAGTTAAATCCATTAACCGCTAATCTAAGGTGATACAGCTTGAGTTAGGATGAGTAAACCAATCAGCCAGGGTGGTTGCTTATATTATAAATACAATTATCAATGGTAGAATTCGCTTAGGAATGGTGGTTTTTTGCATTCTGATTAATCTGGTGCATTATCTGGCTGGTGGTTTTCTTTGTCACCATTTTTATGATCAACTGATCACCACAAGCATCCCGTGTGCTTGAATCAGCTAGTGTGAGAACCATTTCAGCCACAGTCTTTTATCAATTCTACCATAGCTTTTAGTTTTTGTGTTGTTCACTATGCTCTGTGTACAGTTATCAAGTTTTTTCCTATTTAAAGTATGAAGTTGAGCTACAATGTTGTACACGTTCGTCATTAAATGCCAGATAAAGAACTGGCAAGGTGTAAGAAGATGGCATTGATGAAGCAGAAGAAGAAAAATAAGCATGCCAAAGGTGATAGCGGTAACGCCATGGCTGATGGCGGGGTGGAATTACTGTCAGACAGTAAGGACGATGCAACACCTAAACTGAAGAAGACTAAAAAGAAGGTGATGGAGAGCTGCAGTCCTGTCAAGGTTAATGGAAGTTCATTTGTTAGTGATGATGCTGAAACACCTAAGCTGAAGAAAAAGAAAAAGAAGGTAAAGGAAGGAAAGAGCACTGACGGGCCTAATGATGCAGAGGAAATTCTCCATAAAAATCAAGATGAAGAAACTCAAAGAGGTAAGATTGCTTCACAGTTACCATGATTGAGCACTGGACATTTTTCTTAACAAAGATGACTTCAACTGTTTCAATTTTTCTTAACAAATGGTTTAAAGTAGTGAGTTCATGCAAGAACCAGTTGACATCACATATTCGGTTCTATTATTCTCATTATTTAGTAGTTCTTCCAATTATATTTTATTAAATTGCTAATATGCATGTACATATATGTGCAGCTGATGTCAACCAACTTGCAGCACAGAGTGAGGATATGGATAACGGGGACTCTCAGAAAGCAAAGAGGGGGAAGAAAACAAAGACTAGTACGTGTTTATATTTCTCTCCTAGTGAAAATTGTTCTAAAGTATCAGTTAAACTGTCACATAAATATTTATACTTCCTAACACATGCTCTGTTTATTGGCCACAGAGAAAGCGAAAAAAACTGGAAAGGCCAATAAGACAGATAAGCATGCAGCAAGTAAAGAGAACAACATGGAGTTGCATGTTGAAGCTAGTACTGCTAATGTTAGTGGTACTGCAGATGCAGATGTAGACGAGATTCCATCAGTTGATGAAGACTGTTCCAGAGGAATGAAAAGTAATGTTTTCACTTTTGAGTTTCATCTCAGAGATGCATTTTCGCTAGCGTTACTCTGGCAAGTGGCAGTTCTTCATGAAATGAGCTTGGCGGAATAAATACTGTTTACTACTAAAATCCTGAATGTAAATCACTATGAATATTGTGATCTATATATTTACTCCTCACAAAAGATGTCACTATGCACATCAACATGGTCTCTAAAATGGTAACTTTGAATATTTTTTCTATAATGACATACTTAGGAAACCCAATTACAAAGTGGTAAAAGTGCTTTTAGAGACAAATCTGCTCATAGGAACATAGATAGCAAAATCTAACTCCAACACCCATTTGTGAGTGATGGGGTGTATTATATAGTCAACTCTACTTTAGGAAGACTACATGTGAAATTCCTTTCACATATGGACCCATATTTCTGTTAATCTAGCTTGTTGCCCTGCTACAGAATCAGTTCAAATGTCATCATATATGCTTGCAGACATGCAAGGGTCTTACTGGCTGTTGTTCTGCTCCATAAAGTTCCACTTCACCTTCTGTTCTTTATTGCTGGGATTTGCAAATCGATGCACTGAATACCTAAAATTTATCTTTGATGTCTTTACAGAATGGATCTTGGAGTACAAACAGAAGAGATCAGGCTTGAAAATTTTGCAGGAAAGAATAGATGAATTTATAATTGCTCATGAGGAGCAACAAGAGAATGTGAGTGTTCTCTTTCTCTATGACTTCTATCCTCTGAAGAAGCAAAATATAAGTTCACTGCTTAATAGAAGATTTAAATATTCACATCAACACATTACCCACATCACTATTATAAGGCAAATTTCTTAAGGTATTAGCTTGGTGGAGGTGTTATGGTCGGCGTTATAATGCTATCATCCCATATATTTGTATTTTGTGTTACAAAGTAGAAGATGCTTCCTAATGTTTGATATAGCAAAATAAACTCTTCTTACCCTGAAATAAATGCGACTGGTTTGTTACCTGATACCTTGTTGATATATCAGGAGAGGAAAGAAAGGGAAGCACGTGCAGCAGAAGAAGGATGGACGGTTGTGGTTCATCATAAGGGCAGGAAAAAGACCACAGATGCTGAAACTGGAACAACTGTTGGCTCGGTATCTCTTGCTGCAATGCAAGAGAAAATGGCAAACAAGAAGCCCAAGGAAGTTGCTCCAAACTTCTATCGATTCCAGAAACGAGAAGCCCACCTTAGTGGTATGTCGACACCTTTTAAAATGTTTCCTGACCTTCTATATTATTTAATTTATTTTTAATTACATTGCATCACATGAGAAAACCCAGATTTTGTGAAGTAAAGCACCAAGCGCCATATAGTTCTAGTTATAGGCTTGGACTGCTTAGAGTTGTAATGCTGTATGGTTCTGCTGCCCTGGACAAGCTATAGTTTGTACAATTGTTTATGATTCCAATATGGGTAATTTTCAGCTTGTTGTTGTATGTTCTGGTTTGGGGAAAGTGTTTTGTTGAATTAGATGTTTACCATTTTGCATTATCAGTTTAGATGGAATTACAAGTCCGTGGTTATTTAACTTCTTGATTGGGCGTAGCTACTTTGTCAATTGTTCTTTCAGCCATTTGTGTCAAATGATGTCTTTCTTCTATAACTTGATTGATCATGGTAACTGCTTATAGAGCTAACAAAAAGCTTTGGTTATGCTGTGCAGAACTCGCAATGTTGCAAAGCAAGTTTGAGCAGGACAAGAAAAGGATACAGGAGCTAAGAGCACAGAGGAAATTCAAGCCGTACTAATTCTGCTCAAACCTCAAGGATACCAAAGGTGTGGTTGCTGTTGGCACTCATTGGCCTCACCTCCACAACCAATTTTGCTTCGCTGGACATTCTCTAGGATGTATGGCTCTTAAGCGAATTGATGTCAGTTGTACACTATACGCTTTGCATATGTAGTGACAATATATTTGTTTGAAATCAAGCTATGATCTGATGCATTCGGCGGATCATTCTTGTTGCTGTTTTGTGCACCTTTTTCACTGTTTCCATGTCCGCATGGGCCGACTTTGGCATGGTAACACGATGTAATATTGCGGCAGTTCAGGCCACCGTCTGGTACAAAATTGGTCTGCACGCGTCGTACTTCGACGTGAACTGAACCGAAGAGATTTGTTTTGCATGCTGCAGTGCCCGAACGCATCTGCCGCGTTTAAAGGCCAGCCTCCTGGTCCTGGGTCATGAACTGCATGACAAAAGTGAGTTCCAGGAGAAATCTCAACTTGAGCCCAGCAGAAAGCCCGGGAAACATCTTCCCCGTCCTTCTCTTTGCATTCTCCGTAACAGTCATAGATCACCTGACGGAATGAACTGCAGCTCGAGTGAGGCGAACTGCTGCTTCTATTTGTTCTATCAGGGAGATTAAAAGATCAGAGTTTACAGGGAAACGACGTTCGGAGCGCGTCATGGTGAGCCTCTCCAATGGCATCCTGGGCGCCCTGAACGCCGTCACCCTCCTCGTCTCGACCGCGCTCATCGCCGCGGGAGCCTACATCCTCGTACAGCCGGCCACCGAGTGCCAGAACCTGTTGCGGCTGCCCGCCATGGCGACCGGAGGCGCGCTCCTCCTGCTCTCGCTCATGGCCCTCGCCGGCACGTGCTGTCGCGCCACGCCGCTCCTCTGGGCGTACGCGACCGCCATGTTCCTGCTCATCGTGGCCATGTTCGTGGTCACCGGCTTCATGTTCGCCATCACCAACAAGGGCGCAGCGGCCGCCGCGGCCGGGACGGGGTACGGCGAGTACCGGATCGGTGACTACTCCGACTGGCTGCGTGACAGGGTCACGGACTACGAGACGTGGCGACGGATCGAGAGCTGCATGTTGGACGCTGGCGTCTGCGGCGGATGGCTCGGCGGCGTCGACGGCGGGATCCGCGCCGGCGAGTTCTACCGGGTTTACCTGCCTCTCGTCCAGGTACGCATGCATGCATGGATCCGTCAGTTGTGTTGCGTGGCATGGCATGGGAGGCCCAGCTTGACACGGACGCTAATATAATCATTTTGACCAACCATTTTCCACTTTGCTTCTTTAATTCTTTCTTTTTGAGAATTATACATTGCCAATATATTCGAAAAATTGTACTACAATCAAATATCTTCACATATATGTCGCATCATCCACGTCAACTCAGCATGCATTGGGTAAGGCTGGTGTTCAAGTTCATATGAAGAACTGTGATCAGTGAAACTGTAAAAGATGAACAGTAAAACAGCAAGCCAGCATGCATCTCAAGCTTCCAGAGGTTCCTGACTCCTTGAGTACCGCCGACCGTGCAGTCAGGCTGTTGCAAGCCGCCGGCGTACTGCGAGTTCGAGCCCGTGAACGCGACGTTCTGGACGGCCCCCGCGTCCGGTCCGGCCACTACTACGGCGGACGCCGTCGACTGCCGGGCGTGGAGCAACGACCAGCGGGTGCTGTGCTTCCGGTGCGACGCGTGCAAGACCGGCGCGCTGGCCACCGCCGAGAACAACTGGAGGGCCGTGGGCGCGCTCAACTTCGCCGTCCTCGCGATCCTCACGCTCGTCTACTCACTCAGCTGCTGCGCCATTCGCAGCAACCAACGGCGATACTAATGGATCTTTGGTGTCGAATATATGCTTATTAGAGGACGTATTCAGCATGCTTTCAGAATCGATTGAGGTTATTAGTCTGTGTTCGTGCCTGTTCATTTTGTTTTTTATTACTATACATGTATGTATTTTGTAAATCGAAATAACTGTTGTTGTTAGTGCTTGAATTCTTCGGAGCTTTTTTTCTATTTCAAAAAGAAGTCATCAGTCCTTTTGTAGCACACTGCTAATCTTCTGTAGCAGCAATTTCACTTTATGACCAGTCGTTTTGTAATCAGAAGATTGCCTTATTTGGCGACCTGTTCCCTTTGTTTACGTACGTAGTAAAGCAAGTGGCCTTGGATGGATTTCAAGGTTTCCTTTTGAACGTAGGAATTTCATAAGAATCGCGTAGTGATTTCACAATAAACCATTCGATTTCACATGAAAAACACATGATTATTTGGGGGGAAAAGCGATTTGTTTAGTTTGGACTTGTTCAGCACTAAAATATGCAGAAAGATGAAAAGACATGCGCGGGGGTGCTACGTCGCGAAGGTGCTAAGCAGCTGTGGCGGGGACTAATAATCTGCCCGGAGGATACCATGACGACGAGAAGATGTTACGTGTTTCTTTGCCCGATCTGTGTCCAATCTCGGGGCAGGTTCTTGTTGGGCGCTTGGTCTGAAACAAACGGCCTGGACAACCTGGGTTGTTGGGGCAGTGCCTTGCCACATGGATTCGCACGTCGTGCCGCAGCAACTCCCCCGCTTTGACGCGGCGCGGTTTCTGGAGGCCATGAGGGGCAGGTCCATGGCATTCGTGGGGGACTCCCTCGCAAGGAATCACTTCAAATCTCTGCTCTGCATCTTGTCCAAGGTACGTGATTCGGCGACTGTTGGATAACCCGTTGCACTCCGCCAACTCACATTTCAATAAACATGCAGATATGATGTCGTAACAATTTTAAAAAAATATCTTACAAACCTAGACTTGTTTATTCAGTTCATGGATTTTTGCTCCTCTGCTGCTGATGCGACGGGCCTCTGATTATCTTGCAGGTGGCGCTGCCAGTGGAGACCGGTACGGCGCCGGAGATCGACGTGACGGGGAGGGCCGTCCGGCGAGGCTACCGCTACCTCGACCACGGCTTCACCGTCTCCCTCTTCTGGTCGCCCTTCCTGGTCAAGGCCAACCTGACGAACGCGACGCTCGGCCTGGGCCAGTGGGACCTCCACCTCGACACGCCGGACGCCCGGTGGGCGGCGCACATCGCCGACTTCGACTACATCATCCTCTCGAACACCAACTGGTTCTTCCGCCCCTCCGTGTACTACGAGGGTGGCCGCGCCGTCGGGTGCAACGGTGGCGGCGGCGGCAGCAACGTGACTGAGCTGCCCGTGCCCCACGCCGTGCGCGCCGCGTTCAGCACGGTGCTGGGAGCCATCGCGGGCGCGCGAGGGGTTCCGCGGCAAGGCCGTCGTCCGGACGTTGACGCCCGCGCACTTTGAGAACGGGGAGTGGAACACCGGCGGCGACTGCGTTCCGCACCCGCCCGTTCCGGCGCGGCGAGCGCCGCCTGGGCGCCATCAAGGCCGAGTTCCGTGCCGCGCAGGTGCGAAATCGAAACCGGGTCACTCCATACGTGCCGAGATGTGCGTGTATTGATTCACGAGTCGCTCTGGGTTGCAGGTTGACGCGCTCAGGGAGACGGAGGCGACAGCGCGGCAGAACGGCGTGGAGCTGCTGCTGCTGCTGGACATCACGGAGGCGATGGCCCTGCGGCCGGACGGGCACCCGAGCCGGTACGGCCACATGCCGGGCGGGACCGTGGAGGGGAGCTTCGTGGTGGACTGCCTGCACTGGTGTTTGCCAGGGCCAGTCGACTTGTGGAGCGAGCTCTTGTTCCATATGCTGCAGCAATAACATTGTTGAATTAAAATGACTTCAGCTTCTGTAAATGGAAGCTTTTTTGCCATTGTTCGAGGCACCACATTGTTCAAATCATGCAAGTTGCCAATCATACATACCCTGGTCTGCGGCAGTAGGGTCACTGCCGACGGCGGTTTCCCTCATCTCGTCGCCGGCTCGCAGCTTCCGTTGATTATTCAGCATTTGACACCCTTACCAATATCTTTCCTCCTCGCTGTTCCTTCCTTCTCACGTGGCACCGCGGCAGACTCTTTCTGAGGAAAAAGTAATATTCACCTTCTTGAACTATCGTTTGAGTTTGCCGTTATAAAACTAGATAGTATTCCTTCTATAATGCATAGGCAGTGCACCTGCCATTTTATTTTTCAAAAAAAAACTAGGTAGTATGACTATTAACTGTTAATACTGTTTGCTCTTTCTCCTTCGGCTGTTTTGACCGGTGGTTTCGTCCGACATGACGGTGAATCCCATGTGTAAAATGTGTGTTGTCATCTTCTAAAATGTGTGTTAGAAGTGGGTAATTTAGAAGCATATATTAGGAGTATTTTTTACTTTTTTATAGCGATAGAGGCGAATAGTTTAGATCATGTTAAATCTAATAGCTATTATTATCAAACATCTAATTAGACGGTCAAGTATTTTCCTTTTTAGTGTTTCACAGTATTTTCCTCCGATTCATATGTAGACATTAAAAAGAGTCACCGATAGTAAATATAAGATTATTCTTTTAAACATGATAGATGTGAAAACAGATGCAGCGCTGGTGAACGGGGCACGCGGATTACTGCTCCCTGTTGCGTTTCTTGTTAGACACTAAGATCGCGAGCAGAGCAGGCGCCCAGTACCAGACTGTGGCACCTTATACTGTTTTTATGTTTAGATAATGGGAAGAAATCCCAGCTTTTACTCCAAAGAATGTTCATCCAACTTAGTATAATGCGTCTGCAGCACATCCGTCTGCCAAATGATTAAAACACCAACAAAAGTCCAGATGGTGAGCTATCATTAGCTAGCAATTTTATTACTAAATCTTCACCCATAGCTAGGGAAGAGCTGCACAACCATAGTCTCGATCCTTCGGCATGCAGCTTGCATCATCCTTTGATCATCCAGATACTGAGAATTGTGCTACCCTGTAACAGAAAATCAACGCACAGAGCAAAAGTTGCAGCTCGAAACGCAACCAGTGAACTCTTAATTTACACTCCACGGCGCTTTTCAGCTCCTTGATCCATCGATGCTGCCGGGGAGAAGCCTTCGAGGAGGCGCCCGGGAGGACGTCGTCGACGAGGTCGTCCCAAGACGGCCAGCAGCTGCAGGGATCACCCGCGACGGCGTCACGACTTCCACTACAGAGAGGTTGTAGGAATCCGTCCCGAGGCGACTTTGCGCCCACCCTTTCCTGCCGGAGAAGCCGCCGGCCATGACCCAGCAGTTCTTGAACCCTTCGCTGCTCAGTGTCCTCGCCACAATCTTCGAGCTGTCGTTATACCTGTAGGTTCATTCATACAACGCCCAAACGTCAGAAAAGATCTCTGATTTCATCTGAATCCCAAAAGCGGAAGCAGCTAGAAAGCTGATGGCTCGGTGCACTGACGAGTCCATAATGATGAGGTTGGAGCCCTTGCCGATCCTCTTGAGGTAGGAGATTTTCAGGGCCGTGATCTCCGCCTCAGCCTTCTTCGCATTGCGCACCATGCCCTTTAGCTTGTTTGGAAGATCTTCAAGCCTGATAAGCACACCATTTAGACATCCGGTACTCAAGAAAATGACTGAGCATTTGAACAAAGGAAGGAAGGAATGCGTACGGCACAGAGATGAGCCTGTTCTTCGCGTTGGAGGGCAGCTCCGGCACGCCGGCTTTGGGCTTGTCCTTGTCGCTTCGTACATCGATCAGAACGTAATCTTGCGTGGCGACCTTGTCTAGAGCTTGCGCAGGCGTCAGGTCACCTTCGTGACACAATGCAGCAACATAGTGAGCAACGCAACGCAGAACCACGAGTGCACCATTGTTGATAGCAAGCACAAGCAATGGGACGGGAGATGTAACACTCGTACCTTTGTAACCGCGGAGGTTGACAGAAACCAGGGACCAGACCGGCGGCAGGAGCAGGTACGCGAGGAACGCCGCCCCTGCGGCCTCGACATAGTCCCAGGGAGCCAGTGACGTGATGGCCTCCACGGTCGCCGTGGCGATGGGCTTCGCGGCGTCGATGACCTTCGTGCTCTGCTCCGCTGCGGTCTACTGAGCAGAGCAATGTCGTCAAAACCAAATGCAACGGTGGTCGGTGATCGAAACGCTGACAGAGAGCGGCAGACGGCATCCGACGCACCTTAGCGGCGGACAAGACGGGCGCCGGGTCGACACCGGCGCCCTGGAGCGCTTCCGTGGCTTGCTTGGAGGCGGCAGAGACCGCGGGCGCCGCGAGCTTGAGGGCCTCATCGCTGGCGCTCTTCAGCACCGGGAGTGCTGGCTTGACGGCCTCGCCTAGCGCCTTGAGCACGCCCGCGGACTGCTCGGCGACCTTGCTGCCGACTTCGATGACCTGGTCCACCGTGTCTACCACCTGCACAACGAATCCTCTCAGCAATCTATCGAGCACAATGCTGGTACAGAATTCAAGAACAGCGAGCGCGCGATGCAATGCAACGCGCGGACGCGTACCTTGTTGAGAGAGCCGGCGACGTCCTCCTTGGACAACGTCGCGGCATGCGCGGCCGGCGTCACTGCCAGCAAGGCGGTCGAGCCGGCAGCAGCTCCTGCGGCCACGGGTGCGGCGTTAGCCGGCGCGCTTCGTGCCGGGCTCCTGGTGGTCGCCTTTGGCGGCGGGAGCGGCGCGAGGGTCGCCGACACCGACATGGGGGCCATGGTATGGATGGCTTCGGTTCGCCGTGCAGTGATGCAGTCTACCCACCCGCGCTGCGATTTCGGCCACACACGGCACGGGAGGCGGCTGTAATGCCGATGGCGCGGCAAAATCGCGGGAATTCTGGGCCACACACATTGTTTGCTTGGCAGCGAGGTGGTGAGCCATTGGCCGCCGGCTCTTGTCGTGATTGCCTAGTCACAGATGCAAAGCAAGCTGACTCGTTGGGCCAAGAGTAAATGGAATGCATCTGAAATCCTAAACCCATGTAAAACATAGCCCAGATACTGGGCCGGGCCAAACAAGTTGAACGACGATACGCTATTGATTGTCCATTTGAGCAGGCCTTGAAATTCGTTAGATTTCATATCAGCCCATCGAATTACCTACCTTAATCACGAGATGTGTTAACAGTAGGTGTCAGAAAATATCCAGCCACTGCATCCAATCTGGATTCCTTGTCGGCCTCATGCAGTGTGCATCGACATGTCGAATTGCCGACCAACCTGACCGCCATACGCTTCTTCGGTTTCCTAATTAATGGAAAAATAATCATACTCGTCGGTTGAAACCTCCTTGTCAAACAGATGGATTCAGATTAAGAGCAATTTTAATCCAATCGATTCTTCCCGTCTTCCAACAAAGATGGATTTTTAATTTCTTGTTAAGAAACAGGAGGGACGACGACGTCCTCCCAAGATAGATTATGTCACGTACTAGAAAGTAGATGACATTTTCCAGATTGGTGGTTAGAGTTAGACGATGCGCGGATATGCTCCTCAGAATTCAGAAAAGCTGGAATCTCTATGGGGGCGTTTTGCTGAGCCGAGGCATAGTGCCTACCACTATAGATCCTTGTAGTGCCATGCACTGTAGGAAATGCGCAGGCAAATAAAGGCGCACACGTAGAAACACATCCAGCATTGGCCACCACTGCCGCTGATCTCAAACAGACGCCACCACGAAGCCCTATAAACGGAAAAAGGGAATAATTTATGCTAACAAAAGATGATTAGTGTTGTCATCTACCCTTTTTCTTTCCGATTTCGACCACATGGCACCCATAATACGTCTTTGATACCATCGTACGAGTGGATCAAAAAGATACCATTATAATGATAATCTAGATCATTGGATGAAGGTAATGGATGACATGCATCCATTTGAGTCTACATGTAAAAGTCCATTTGAATGGGATCGTGTGCCTGCTGCCTTCGTTGCTAGGAGTGCTACCCTGCTACCTGGTTGTGGTTGACCTTTTTCATTCTTTTCTCGCTTCTCTCACTTCCATGTCTGTCACTCTCTCTTTAGTTTCCATTCCATTGGTCCTTTAAACCTAGCCAAGAGGCGGAACAGTTGCATGTGGCGACTGGCGAAGCGATTTCTATCCGTCCAAAGTGCTACGTGTGCGGAGAGGCATGTGCCCATAGCGTGGTTCTTATTAT
This sequence comes from Neostapfia colusana, assembly GCA_030760725.1. Lineage (NCBI taxonomy): Eukaryota > Viridiplantae > Streptophyta > Magnoliopsida > Poales > Poaceae > Neostapfia > Neostapfia colusana. The sequence continues at coordinate 2,132,460 of JASWHV010000003.1, read as the reverse complement.
AAATCTGTGGCCACGTGACTTACATGACGGATGCATGCACCTGGGGTTGGGTGGTGGACAAAGTGTCAATTGTCAATAAAAAGAACACGGAAATTCTAATTGGAGCCTACACGCGACACGAGAATGTTCTTCGCTTCGCTTGCAGTATCATTGGGTCTCGGCCGGCATCATCACTGGCTAGCTCTAAGGTTGTGCTACTGCTGCTGCTAAGACAGTTTTCAGTGCAAGTTTCATTCTCATTAAATATACTGTCATATCAGTATATATTCTCAATGATGTGACAAAGAATTAATGAAGAGGGCTGAAATGAGTTTCATAGGAATGAAATTTTGTATACATTTTTATCAAGATATTTGCGTCTTGTTTATAACCTAGTAAACGATAAATAATGAAACAATACATTGTAGAGCTTGTTGCATGTGTTAGAAAATACATATGACATGCAATTAATTTGACGAACCAGAACAGAGAGATAGCAAGAATAAATATACTAGCAGTCAATATGAACAATACTAGTATTATACAAAAATGAATTAAAAATATATGAATAGATCGCTCATCAGAAATATCGAATTAGTCATGGATCAAATAATTATTTACAAAGAACCCTGCTAGTAAGTGGAGGATCAGATCACGAACTCGACAGAGAAGTTGAGGACGAAGGAAGTGCTGCGAGCGGTCGTGCGAGCGCACTTCCTAGAAACCTGATCGTCGGCACCCGTGCAGGTCTTCAGACCACCGGCGCTAGTTCGGAGACACCGCTCTCCCTCGATCCTGCTGCACGACGAATGAAGGGACGACAAGGCGAAAGACAGCGGCGCAGAGCAATTTGCGAGAGAGGTGAGTTTCTCTGTGTGTGTTATCCGGTACCCATGACGTCTCCTATATACTCGAGCCTGCCAACCTCCTCAGATTCAATCTGCCATAATTTCAGGAAATCACCCCCTGAAATCCTTCAACATGCAACTAATGGAGCAGTTATGGGCATTACTCACATTAAAGGTGTGGCTGCAGTTACGCGACATTACACACATTAAACGTGTGGCTGCAGTTACGCGGCATTACGCATATTAAACGTGTGCATATAGTTGCGCGGCATTACATACATTAAATGTGTGCCTGCAGTTACGTCACAATTACTCCTCAAGTTGACCTGACACTCTAGGTGTTGATGAGATATTTTAAATTGTATAAGTGGCAAGAAATAAAGGCTCAGTAGAACACAACTCAAACCACAACTACTCCTCAAGTTGACCTGACAGTCTAGGTGTTGATGAGATATTCCAAATTGTATAATTGACAAAAAATAAAGGCTCAGTAGAACACAACTCGTCACGACACGAACGCGCAACGTCACAAGTCACAAGTCATGTGATAAATACACGTGCGTGTGTGTTTGTATCAATAGCAGCAGCCTTCATCTCCCTCATTATTCTCATGTTGAGAAATACTCCAAGAGCCACTATATATATTAGGGGATATCCATCTAGGAGAGCAATGTGGAAATAAACATCCCAGTCACCTCTCCACACCACACCTTGATTTTATACCAGTGTATTTGGATCAAATAATTCAGTCCGAGAACTAGGGTGAAACAATCCTGTAGGTCAAATTCCAACAGCACGCATAGTTATATTTTACTTTGAGTGATGTGACAGTCTTAAAGATAGTGAAAGTTTTCATTCTATTGAGAATGTCGTAAGACACATACGCACTCATGAATTATAATTGGCTGGTGAAATTCACTGGACCGCTAATTAGTCATGATGATGATGATACGTACGTCTGGAACGTGTGGAGTTTTGACTACACGAATATAAAAAACGTGCTCTGATTCAGAGAAGAGAAATAGACAGAAATAGACGTGTTGTCAACTTGATTTTGTCTACTACATGTTCGTTGGTGTGGTGACCCACGAACTTGCGGGGTGTAGCTTATTACCGATTGCAACCTCGCTTAATATATTTCCATGACAGAACAATACTTCCAACTATTAAGAAAAAAATGAAGAGTAAACTTTCAATCCCTAATTTAGTGCTTTTATAACATTCTGTTGACTTGCAGTCAATAAACTATATTGTTATTCTTTTATAACTATCACGAATCGTGTTAGTGTTTTTTTCAATGCGTATTACCATCCAATTTTTTTTCTTAACAGCTGAAAGAATAGTATATTCTTCAGCACCGTTGAACGGGTACACATAAGGTACTTACACCTTGGAGTTTGTACATTTGAGTTCTTACATCCAGGACCGTCAATACATAAAGAGAGCGGTTGACATGTAATCACCGTACAAGGGCAATCGTGCAAGTAACATTTTAGAGTCACACAATTTTTTATCAATACCGTAATTGTATTTTTAAAAATATTAACAGAATATGAACAGTTTGGCTGTAAACCCCTCCACCATACTCAGAGGAGGTCCCCCTGTTAGAAAGCAGGTGTAGTCCGAAGTAATCCCTCTGTTCTGAATTAAATAACGTTTAGGACAAGTAATTTAGTTCAAATTAAACTAGATTTCTTGTCATTTATTTCAGAACAGGGAGAATATACGGAGAGGATTTCATTGAAAGCTGCTTCCCCTTTCTACAAGTGAAGAAAAACATCTAGACATCAGGCACCGCGAGAGCGAATCGAATGCGCGAGCTGAGGAGGCGTCACCCGCGTAGCACGGTAGCAGAAACAAAAACCTCATGTCTTTTGAGGGGTCAGTGGAAGAAAAAGGAGTGGTAGAAACAGTAACGCCTTTTCTCCGCCCCTCTGCTCTGCTTTTTTCTTCCCTGGACGAGGGCCGTCCACTACTGAAGGGAAGGAGGAGACGAAGCAACGAATCCAAAGCGAGCGATTTGTTCCCGCGCGCACCAGCACCACGCGGCGGGGGTTGGCTTGGGTAGTTGGCGTGGCTACTGCGCCCTGATCCGGAAGGAGAGCAGGCGGGCGCGAGTAGTACGTGACAGGACTCGGAACAGACGCGTTCGACGCGAGGTTTCGATTGGATTCGTGGCTGGAATAACCTCCATCCGCCTCCGGGTTTCCTTGCACGACGCAAATATTTCCTCCCTCCGTGAGGACAACTTTTCGGGATTAGGGCGTTCCAGTGCGGTACACGCCTTGAACGAAATTTGAATCTCACTTTCCTGGAACAGATCCAGTCGTATTTTTAACATGGCTGGAAGCACGAATCCAACTCGTTTGTTGAAAAGGCTTGGTTCATATTTGTTCGTTGTGCAACGGCCGTATCGGTGGGCGCGGCGCGCCCATGTGCCCGCAGCGACGGGTGGCGGGCCCCCCCGTGGGGCATACGTCGCGCATGTGACAAGCCGTCCGTGACCAAGTGGCTTCCATTTGCCTTCGCCTCCGTCTGTGTGCCAGGCATCTCCGCGCGAGATTACCATGCTGCCCCCCGTCCCCGCAGGGTCAGGGGCGGCCGAAGAAGATTTGGAGTCTTTTATATTTCAAATTTCATGTTTCATTTAGATTAATAACCCGGTAACTAGCTCTTAAAGATAACCCCTCCATTCTTGAATTGTTATAACAATACTTTTACTTTATTTTTATACTAGAATTTCCTAAGAATAATAATTTAGTTAATTAGCTAAATAAGCACACGAGTTAAGTACATTTGCATACGGTGGGTGTCGAGTCAGTTAATCCTGCGACCACTAGTACCGTAGACTTTGATTAAAGAATGATATAGCAAGGTTGGTAGTAACTCACAGCGTCTGGGCGGTGAGCTAGTGATGAACCCATGCATGTTTGGTTTAGGTTAGTACTCCTTTTCCGTAACCAACGTCAAATATTTTAAACCGTAGAGAATTAATGGTAGAAAAAGTTCATTTTGACCATCAAACAAAACCTTGCCTCAATTTGCTTTCTCAAAGTCGGTGCAATCTACTCCCTAATATACTTTTATTTTTTATTTCTATTTGTACAATGCAATGATTTGAATTTTTTTGATAAGTAAATGGAATCAAGATTTTTGTTGTTAAATGGATAAAATGGATTGTTCAAGGGTTTAAAATAGACTTTTCCCGTTTAGCAATCCATCATCCATGTGTGAAAGGCGCCGGTGCTAACACGTCAGTGTTGCGGTGTGGTGCTTTCTCCAGACGCATGCTTTGCCACATATGCTGATTGCACCATTAACAGATAATTACTAAGGCTCTTAAATTACTACTGGAACCAATTCATAAAAATGGCCACTAAAAGACGAGGTCTGTCAAGCCACGTGGAGATGCTCCATTAGGTCCAACGTCACAAGTTAGTGGCAAATATTTTACTCCTAATTGTCTTATTTGGGGAATGGAAGACCTCGATCGATTTCTACGCGCTTTGCATACATATGTTTCACATGACGAGCAGAATGGACGACACGAGTGTATTTTGCTTTTTCAGCACCCCTCTGAAATACCATGAATTCGGGTGTCTTTTTTTCTCTAGAGCTTGCCATCTAAAACAGAAATAGTTACGCCCTTCTTTGGGAACTCAAAAACAGTTGTCATCATTCAAATAGATCAGACAATAAAGTTGACATATGATTAACAATTTTCTGATATTTACAGCCCATTCATCCTTCCTCTTAATAAAATACACGCTTAACCACGTTGGCGAAAAGAAAAAGAAAAAAGACAGCACCATTCACCATCACGTAGGGTGACAGGGTGTGTCCCAGCCTATGCTCCTAGACCATGCTAGAAGAGTTTTGGATCACTGAACGACAACGAAACTGCACCAGCACCTCAAAGGAAAGGGACTCTATCAATGCCGCAACCAGCCAACGCCAGCTTAAATTTTTTTCACACACAGCCACACGCCACTTCTCACAAAACAAAAAGAGAAGAAGAAAAAATAAATAAAATCAGAAATTCATGCAAAAAAATACAGGCGTACACCCAGGCTTCCACACGCGACGCTAACATAACATGCCGCGACACATGTACTGTAGGGGACGTCCGGTCGATGGAATCTTTGTGCAGATCGTGGCGAGTAGCCTACCACATGGACCAGCTCCGGCGCCCCATCATACTGGGGTGTCGATGCCGGCCACCACATGGACATGGGCGGCGCGTAGCATGGTCGCTGTAGAACACAACGTTTTGGTCCCTGATTCCTGAAGCCGTGGACTGAGTCCGCCCCGTTTGGGTAACCCTGTCAGTCACCGGACAGTTACCCGACAGGACGGCACGGACGGATCAACAGTCCGTTATCCATGGCCTGTTCATAGCTCGGCTTGGTCGCTTGGATCTAGCTAGCGGAGTGAGGATCCGCTGCATCGGTGGCGGCGGAAGTTTTTCACTTCTACGGCAAAGTGACAAATGGATTAAACTTGATTGGTTTTTGGCACGGGAGCTATTTGATTTCTTTGTCTCAAAGTAACCAAGAACTCGGTGCTTGGTCACTCTCACCAGGCTATCTAGCTAGCTAGTAACGTGTGGTCATGAGAAGAGAGATGGTTAGGCTGTGCGCAGCGGGGTCTCTATACTGACCGGGCCGGTAAATTCAGCGGCCAGAGCGCGGTAGCTGCTCCCCGCAGCAGCAGCTATAGCGTGATCGGGAAGACCCTCTAAACTGGAGGCGTACTGTAGCATCTGGAAGAACGGAGAGAAAGAAAGAGAGGAGGAAGAAGGATGGGAAAAAAAGAATAAAAAAGGGAAAAAGAGAAAAAATGAAGAAGGGAGGTAAAAGTGAGAAAAGAATGGAAAAAAAGGGGAAAAAAGAAGAGAGGGAAAAGGAAAAACAAGAAGAATAAATTGGAAAGAGGAAGTGAAAAATATTTGGTGTTTTTTTATAAATTATAGGTGTAATATTATTAACATAAAAATAATTATATGAAATATTTTGAAATATGAGATAGTTGTATTATCTAATATAAAATATGTGATAGTTGAGATAGAGGTCTGATTTAGAGGTAAACGAGTGCAGTGAATTGAACTGTAAAGATAGAAATCTTTTAGAGTTGACTGTAAAAAGATAACATTCATTTAGGGGAACATCTAGAATGCAAACAGGCATTTGGTGCAATCGTGCAAAAATCTCTCTTAGACCACACGATTTTCATCCTACGGTGATTGCATTTTTACATCTAGACCTTCCCACCCGCACACTTCAATTCTTTCAACTTATATTGCCAGGTGGGAGGGTTTAAGTGTAAAAATACACTAACTGCAGGATGTAGATCGTGTGGTTTAGAAGGGATTTTTGTACGATTGCACCAAATGACTGTTTGCATTCTAGTCGTTCCCTTCATTTAGAGGTCCGATATAGATGTCCACAAGTGCGAATAGGCTTAAGTGCATCATCATTTTCGGATTAGTAGAGAACATCTCCAACACGTATGATCAGATATGCATACGCAAATATGATAAATCAAGTATGGTATTTTTTCCATGTCGGAAACAACATTCTTCCTGTATGTAATTGGTCTAGAAGCATTGACAAATATCAACAGCAAAACATGAGCAGTTTTGTACTGTTCGACTGGTTAAGGCTGATGCACGGGCACAACAAAAACAACATAAGATCCTGCGTCAGTCTTGACCGTGTATGGCTATGCCTTTTACGTGGGCTAACATTTCTCGCCTTTCAGCGCAAAAGGATCAGATCCGATCCCTCCTACTGGCCCACCCCTAACTCCGCTGGTCTCCGGCGGCGGCCACCCACAGGTGCAATCCAGGGGTAGAATCGTTAATTCATTTCTCCCCGCGCCTATAAGAAGGCCCCTCTCCATTTCTTCCAACTTTCGTTCCAGAGCCCTCCTCCACAAGGGAAAAATATTACACAAATTAAAGGCTTTTCCTTTTTTTTCAAAAAAAAACAGAATCCAAAAACAAGAAAAGAAGGTTTTTCTTTTTGCCATCCCGTCCCACCAACCTCCTCCGGCCGCCGCCGTAGCGTAGCCGAGTTGTCCCCGTTCCGGCGCCGCGCCTGCTTCTCCGGCCGGCGAGACGTTGTTCCAGGCTAGTGTTCTCCTCCACGCGCTGCTGAGGAGACCCCGCGGGTGCTCGGAGTTGGGGCGGCCATGATGGGGTTCTCGCTGATGCCGATGAAGACTCCGACGAGGCTGCTGTGGAGCACCAGCTTCTTCCGCCACAAGATGGCCATCGTCATCGCCAACTCCTGCTGCTTCTTATAGATCACCCACACCGTGTCGTCGACAGCTAGCTGTACATACATAACTTCCCCTCAGTAAGTAAGGCGATCTCAAAGCTTTGACCATGGACTCCGGCCGGCTCATCTTCAACACGGCGGGCTCCGGCGCCGGCCAGATGATGTTCCTGGACTGCGGCCCGGGCGGCCCCGGCGGCAGCATGTTCCATCGAGGTGTGTTAGTCTCATCTAATTTTCCATTTTTGGTTTCATCTTTTGTTGCGTGGTGCTTCGGTCTTGGATTTGTGTGCTGATTGGAGTTGCGTTGTGGGAGTGATGAAGGCGGGAGATCGGTGCTCGGCCTTGAAGAAGGGCGCGGCGTAAAGCGGCCCTTCTTCACCTCGCCTGAAGAGCTCCTCGAGGAGGAGTACTACGACGAGCAGCTGCCGGAGAAGAAGCGCCGCCTCACGCCAGAGCAGGTAATCAATTCTACGACCCAGCTGCTAGCACGTAGAGTGATGCTCATGAATGATGATTGAGTGTAAGGCATCATGAGCATGACGCATGTATGCAACGCGCACGTGCAGGTGCATCTGCTGGAGAGGAGCTTCGAGGAGGAGAACAAGCTGGAGCCGGAGCGCAAGACGGAGTTAGCGCAGAAGCTGGGCCTGCAGCCGCGCCAGGTGGCTGTCTGGTTCCAGAACCGCCGCGCACGGTGGAAGACCAAGCAGCTCGAGCGCGACTTCGATCGCCTCAAGGCGTCCTTCGACGCGCTCCGCGCCGACCACGACGCCCTGCTCCAGGACAACCACTGCCTCCGCTCACAGGTATAAATCATCGCCTTCTTTTCCGATCCTTCTCGCGGTCTTCGCGTAGCGACCTGGGAGTTCGACATCGCTCGACGTTGCTGATGAATCGGCGATTTGTGCTGTGTAATTTAGGTGGCGTCGTTGACCGAGAAGCTGCAAGAGAAGGAGGAGGCAGAGGGCGGCGCCAGCGCTACTGCCGACGCCGCTGAGTTCACGGCGGATGTGAAGGCTTCCCTGGCCGTTGACGCCGAAGAGGCGTCGGCGGCAGCGGCAGAGGTGGCGTTCGAGGCGCAGCAGGTGAAGTCCGAGGATAGGCTGAGCACGGGCAGCGGCGGCAGCGCTGTTGTGGACACGGACGCGCTGCTCGGCATCGGTGGCGGGCTTGCCGCCGTGGACAGCAGCGTGGAGTCGTATTTCCCCGGCGGCAATGGCCACTACAATGACTGCGGGATGGGGCCCGTGGACCACTACGCGGCGGAATTCCAGTCGGAGGACGACGGCGCGGGCAGCGACGAGGGCTGCAGCTACTACGCAGACGAAACCGCCGCCGCCGCTGCCGCCTTCTTCGCCGGCCAGACGCACCACCATGTGGACGACGACGAAGACGACGGCCAGATCAGCTGGTGGATGTGGAACTAGGCATGCATTTTTCTTCGCGGCGCATCATCAATTCCTGTGTTAAAAATGTTTTCTATTTACGTAACGTTGCTGTAATCTTGGATTCCTGGTTATGGTGTGGTTATGAAGTTGTTGTATGCATCGGTAGAGTTAATTGGATAGTTTAATATACCGTTAAGCCCAATCAGCTGTCTTGGTGTATTTACGAGAGAGGAGATAGTGGAGGTGGGGGTAAATAAGTGCATGGAGGCAAGAACTCGTTTTATGGCACATTAATGCATCGTGTCAAATGTGATTTAGTCATCACCATGTCATCAGTTTTCGTCGAGATAAAATGGAATAGTTAGTTTACTGCATGAGTGCTCAATCTGTGAATGGAGCGTGGCGTTAATGGTTGTACTGCTACAATACGAGGAGCGGTACTGCTCCCGGACAAAAGCTAATACTGTACTAGCTAGTTAGACCAGACTAAGTATACATCAGTGTGTGTGTGTGTGATGCATGAACAGGTTAATTAATTTCCCAGTGGCGGAAGACGGAGATGAGACAAACGCAACTTTTGGTTCCGTTCTTCTTTCCGGACAAAACGGGGATGTAGCTGGTACATGCATGAGAAAATAGGTGATTATTAGGTGGACGATGCAAACAATTTTTGCCCCCTGTCCAGTTGTAACCATTAGCATCCATCCTTTGCAGTTTGCAAATCGGCGTTTTTATAGATATTTCGGGCGGATCACGGTTTCATAAACGTATATAGTGAAAATCAAGGTCGGGATTCTGTTAATTTCAGACCGTTTCATTCAGTGTCCAGAACGAATGTTTTATTTTATCGGGTTTCCTCTATGGAGTCACTAACTCATTGTGCATATATATATATATATATATATATATATATATATAGTTATTACGGTAAAAAATGCCTTTTCCACGAATATATCTGAAAAAAGCTCGTGGAGAGCAACAGGAGTTGAAAGTTGGTATGAATAGTGCGTAGATCGATTCTGAACAAATATGCTGGTAAAAAGAAGCTTTTTTCAGCGTCGATCCAATCCTCTGAAAAGAGAAGGGTCTTTAGCCACCACTCCCCCGCGCCATCGCTCTCACCCACGACTTTCTACTGTTCCTAAGGTGACGCATCCCTCTCGCTAGCTCCTCCGTCAGTAGGTTTGCCCGGGATGGACAACAAGTCACCTTTATCCGTTGTACTTAATTAGTACCGTGACATAAACACACGCATAACTGATAACCCAAGTCACTTGTTTCCTATAACAACCGTCCGGGGGCTATAAATAATAAGATCCTTATATAGAGAGAGCTTTGCTGTCCTAATCACATGTTCCGACGCATGGGAATTTGACATGTTAGCACATGAGATAGCTAGCAATCCTATCTGAGCGAGGATAAACTTTTATTACCAGTAGTAGCTATCGATGTTCGCCTGAGTTTGACATGATGTTTAAGAAGCCTAATTAAGCCTGGCATGCATTCAATTATAAAAGCAACATACTGGTTGCCCTTGATTGGACACGGCGCACCTTTCGTCGCGTTCAGCCCCACACGAAACGGTGTAGCTACCCAAGATTCCATCTCGCACGTCTTGACGGAGACTTAAAGCCAAGATCATGTGCCGCATGAGGCTGTATGTTACGGCCAACCTAATGTACGTGGAGCTGAACACAGTAGCTGGCTATCTTCCAGGGCTAGCTAGCTCGGCTGCTTGGGAAAAAAATCTGCGTGCCGCCTGTGTGCTTCGGTTGGGAGATGACGAGAATATTTCGCTGTGTCCAGGCATCTATCGGTGCCGCCACCAATGGTGTCTCGGGAAGGCACGTAGTTTTCATTTCTGGAGGTGGCCGGGCCGGGAAGTCGATGGGCGGCAGAGGGAACGGCGGGGGAGAAAGGCGCGTGGAGATGCTCCGGCGCGTGCCGCTGCTAACTGTATTCCAGAGCGCAGGGGATGGGAGATAGTATGGTTTACCATGACGAAGTGGAGCAGCAAGTTGAAGGGTCGAGACACAGACCTTGGGCCGGGCACCGATCGATCAGGATCGGATCGAGGTGGTAAGCGATCTTATTAACTCGGCGATGCGTGTTCAGATTCAGACAGGGAAGAAAGTGATTGGGGGACGAGACGAGGCGACGCGAGATGGGATCAGATCAGGAGGAGGAGAGGAAGGGAACAAGAGTTCTCGGAGGCCTGTCCAACCGTATTCCCAAACACAGGACGCCATGATGTGGCTGTCGCCCGTCCGTCGTCCCAGCACAGCAGTGCGGTTTTGGCGTCTTGGCGTGCGTGCCAGGGGTAGCTGTCGTTTTGGCCCGCGATCGAGGTTCTCTTGCTGTAGCGGTGTTGCCGACGCAGGATCTCCCCTGGACCTTGTAGCCGAGCCAGACGGTACGTGGACAACCTCGCGCCTTTAGGCTGGACGCGTCGCGTCGCGTCTGATCGGCGCCTTTTGTTGGGTAGTGCTGAGTGAGTGATCTGCGCCCAGCTCCTGGTCCGCCCGCCATGTCCCGTGGTCCCCGAACCCACAGGCTCCACGCGCGTCGGCATCGATCTTCCACCCCCACAATCAGTGGAGCTGCGGTTGCGGCTGCCGCGCGGGCCCCCGTCGCCGCCCGTGGGCGCACGAGCCATCAGATCCAGATCGTCCCCAACGGCGCGGCGGCCGCCGCGTCACCCGCGGCGCAGACCACGTACGTGTTCGACGAGCTCCATTCTCCCGCGTGGCTCGCGGCGCCGTTTTGTTTAGTCTCACCGCGTCGTCCGTCTTCGCCGCGCCACGTGGTTTTCCTGCGCGCGAGCGGCTGTCGTCGTGCTGCCACGTCAGCGCGGACTGTTAAATCTCTACTGTTGCCGACAGTGCAGGGACTTCATAGAATCGCATGCTAGTAGCAGATAGGATCAGAAATACTCCGGGGCAATGGATCCAGTTGCAGCAAGAAGAGCAACACTACCGTCACACGATTAGTTCAAGTGAAGTCGTGCATGAAGAAGCTAGAATGTAGTACGGACCAAGCCACAAAATTCGAATGTAGTTTAAGATGGACGAGATGGATTCCGCAAGATCCAAATAGGGTAAATGAAATCCAAACAAAATAAAACCGGCCCATATCTTGCTCCACGCGCCGCGGCCCACGGTCCAAACGAAATGAACTGGCCCATACCCGCTATCATGGCCGAATGCGCAGACCAGCAATCCAGGCACGGACGCCGCGCGAAGAATCCAGGCCGGATCGCTGATGGACCGGAGCAACCATCATGGCATCATCCATCCTCGGCCGCGGACGGCGGCGAAGCTGAGCGGACTGCTTCGAGTGAGAGAACGAACACGACTTCACCTATCGAGGACCCGACCCCAAGGCTGAAACCGCCCACGCTTAACGAGCCCTGCGCCGACCACAACGGCTTGGCCTTCAGGTCAACAGTATGTGCCTGCTGGTGACATCTAGTAACCCAGATGTGAATTTCCAAATGCCACGCACGGGTTGAGCATGCGGACTGAGAGCAGTATGCTATTGAATTTGCAAGACAAGACTAAGTACCATATGGGGTACACTTCAGGCATGAGAGTTTAATTTAACTGTGGCAGTGAAACTCAACTTTGACGGAGGATATTACTGTGAAAACATGCTGCGTAAGGGTGCATACATATACCATGCAGCTTAAGGGTTCATACAGGAACTGGCATCAGCACAGGCAACTTAAGCCTTGAGATATTTAAACAGAATGCTATTTACACGAGAGAAATGATGAAACCATCAGTTGTTAGAATGGCTTAACTATACATGGCCATTCATTTCAGTTAGTTCAGGTTTCTATCAGAACACATCCATCTGATCTGGAATTCATGGACATCTGGCAACAGTTGGATGAGTGAACTATCCAGTTGTGCTTTTCCATTTCCTAACTTGGGCCATAAACATGGTAAATTACAAGTCAGTATTCTCTCTACTTGGCAGAATACAGTCTTTGTCGAAGGTCTGCTTGGCTCAAATTCACATCAATGCTGAAAATGAACAATGCAATTAATTAGACTCAGTAACGATAAGATTACTCACTATTCAAACATATTGTGCAGCATTCAGAACCGCAGCTGTTTTTTTAGTTCAAAAAACGTATGGTATTAAAATCCAAATCAAACAATGAAATCTCGCAGATTTAAAGATGTGTGCTTACCGGCATAGAACATCACCGCTTAGTCCAGTCTTCTCAGAGATCCAATCTGGAACAAACTCTTCCAAAAGTGCAAGCTGCTCCTCAACTTCACCTACAGATGCAATCATTCAATGTTAGAATCCACATTTCAGACAACAGTTAGAGGCAACAAACACAGAAGGGTCAAAGTTTTCACATACTTCTGTCCACAATCTTAGGACTGCTTGCAATTATCTTGTGAATCAACTCCTGCTTTGTCATTACAGACCGTTGCCTTGACTGATAGATGAGGAATATGACATCAAAGGTGCTCGGCAGCGAAGCAATCAACTTTTGCCTTTTAACCTGATCTGCAAAACCTGTTTCCTTTTCCTCCAAAGCTCTCTCTTCTTTTGCCTTTACCTGCAAGAAGCAAAGACATTATTCTTTGTTCATAATTGAGGCACACTGTCAGTTGTGGAAATCATTATGACCATTAGTAAGGACTTACCGATTGCAGGAGGGATTGTGGAAGAAAATTAAGTAATTCATCACAACTGTCGACAGCAGACATACTTTGACTTAGGTTTGCACCATCCATGCTACTTGCACCCTTTGTTGGAGTAGTAAACAACTTAGCACGAGCTGATCTCTTCACAATTTTCAGAGGTGGTGTGTCATAACTAGCAGCGGAAATTGGTCTCTTAGGCGTCTTAAGGTCTGGTGTGGACGCCATTAACCTCACTGGTGTAGAGATAAATTTTGCAGGGGTGCCTTCTGAAACACCAGACTTGGATACTAGTACATTCTTGTAATCCTCCCCTGGCACTTGGTCCTTTTTAGCATTTGATGTCGCATCTATGCAAAGGCTACCAGAAGCATCGCTACTGAATAGGGAATTCCTGCTCAATGGTGATGGAACAATGGATTCAACCTTCGCCACTGGACTGGTAGTGCTAGCTGTTGCAGAACTGATTGGAGATCCCCGTGAAAACTTTCTCTTGAAAGACTGTGACATGTGTGACATCACAGCAGGCTGTCCATTGAACTGAGATGATTCAGGTGGGGATGTGGATTCAGGAACAATTGTTAGTGCAGCTTGGGGCATGCCCAATCTTGTTCGATTGAATGGATGTGGCAACTCATGCTCCGGAATATCACCTCCCTGAAATCATAACAAAGGCACTGTAAAATAACTACAAATACTTGGATTAAGATATTTGTCTTTAGAACGACCTAACACCAGTGAAGCTACAGAAGTGCAGATCAAGCAAGAATCCATACCTCAGGATGGTCCCTGAAGAAATCTACAAGCCTCTGCCTGAAGATCCTTCTCAAGGCTGAGTGTGCGGTTTCTCCCTTTTGCTTCGCATCCTCCACAGCATCAACCAGAAGGTTCACCTGAAGGTCGGGCTTCATGCAGCATGTTACTTCGTCACGCAGAAGGATCTTATTAATAACAATCGACTCCGGCATTATGTACTTGAGCTGGGCAAGATGACCGTAGGTAAACCTCCTGTGGACAGAATTACAAGAATCAATGCACTGAAAAAAATACAGGCTAACACACCAGCAATTCTCTGAATATTGAGAAGACAGGATCTGTACCGTTCAGACAAATGCTGGATGCTAGCGCATATGTTGGAGAACGTCGCCTTGGATCCCTTCAGACGAAGCAGCCGAGTGGAGCTCTCCAGGCAATTGAAGAACTCAGAGAGCATCTCAAAGCTGCACAACAGTAAACACAGCACAAACCGGAAATCAGCATCAACACATTTTGGATCCGAAAATTTACTCTGTTGCAAATGTGGTCCAAGACTAAGAATCAGTTTGCAGTTCTAGGCATAACCAAGACGGAAATAGATCTGAAATTACATCAAGACGACATATCTTTACCTCTCCGGCAGCTTGATTTCGGCCTTGCGCTTGACCGGGCTCCGGCCGGCCCCTGTACCAACACCGAGCTCCTTCTCGAGGGACTCGAGCTCGTCCTCTTTGGCCGCCGGTCCTTTCTCCGGCCGCCGTAGCCCGAGCGCCGCCCGGCGTACCCCCTTGACGGAGAACGCCACACTGCGGCCACGGGTCGTCGGCCGCTGCTCCGGCTTCTCGGGCGTCCAGATCTGCTCGCCCTGCGCGGGCTTCTGCGGCGTCATGACCTGGTCGGCCAGAGCGGCCTTCCTCAGCTTCTCCGGCGCGCCGGCAGCGTCAGCCGCCGTCCTGGCCCTCTTGGACGGCGTGGCGGCGTCCATCGGTGGAAGGGTCGCGGCGTAGGAATGGTAGGGTTCTCGGATGGGGATTTACTGTGGCGAGACCGATTGGGGGAGTGAAACGTATAAATGGCGGGTTACCGGGTCGGAGGTGGCGCGAAGGGGTTGGCGGGAACGGGAGATGGCGCGAAGGGCCCTAGTAGTGCCACGTGGGTAGGATCGCGGGAAATGCGGCCTTCGCGCCAAGAGAGACGCCGTTCGCGGCAACAGACGCGCCGCGTCGCGCGAAGCAAGCGAGCCAAGCTCAAGTGGGCCCAATACAAGCCCAATTACGGATGCTTCTTTCAGTCCACCGAGCGCGCCTGCCCAGTGGCGCGCAGATAGACGGCCCATTCAGTCGAGTGCAACAGCCCACATGTCCGTATTAACCATCTCCAAATAATAACTTTAAAATACCACTATATATCCTACATATATTGTGTTCTACGTAACAAGGTGGATAAAAATAGATCTAACTTATGGAGGGTTTGCTGGCTTACTTGTCGCAGATCTCCTTGGGCGAGCACTTCTCCATGGCTTTCGTCTCCGTGGCCGTGCCGTACTCATCCGTCCCGCAAATGTAGATCGCTTGCACCCGCGCAGCCGGCAGTACGTAGCGCGCGAACACGTCGGCGCTCAGCACACCTGTCGACGAACACAACAGTATCCAATCGTCATGAGACGGCGGCGCAG
This sequence comes from Neostapfia colusana, assembly GCA_030760725.1. Classification (NCBI taxonomy): domain Eukaryota; kingdom Viridiplantae; phylum Streptophyta; class Magnoliopsida; order Poales; family Poaceae; genus Neostapfia; species Neostapfia colusana. The sequence continues at coordinate 2,116,869 of JASWHV010000003.1, read as the reverse complement.
GGCCGGGAGATAATTTCGAGGCGTAGTTGGAGCTAGCTAGGGCGCAGGCGGCGCGAGCGGGAGGGGAAGGGCGCTCATAGCCGACGTTGTTCCCCAGGTGGGGGACATTGTTGACGTAGCGGAACGCGCTGCTGATGATGTGTTCAGGCGGCCGGGGGATGGGCAGCTTCGGCGGCGGCGAGGAGGAGGATTCCATTTCCATGGGTGGGGGAGGAGAGGTTTTGGGTGGGGATCGGGCTTGCTGTTGCCAGGAGCTCGACGGTTACGCCTTAAACCCTTGGCCCGTCTGACAGCGGGACCTACTTGTCAGGTGAGGTTCAAATGTACCGCGTACTCCACTTCTTCGTCCTCTCCAGCCCAACAGGGCGAATCACCACCCGTCGTCATCTCCGCCAGTTTGAGCAGCACAAACTCTGATGCCTGGCGTGGCCTATCAACGAAATGTTTCGGTGCCCATCCACGTAGAGGATTGCGACGTCATTCCGAAGGATTCAGAGCTGAGGTGTGCAACGCTTCTTCAAACGCAGCTCACTGCTAGTGTTGCCGGTCGGTAGCAAACTAGCCCGGTTGCTTTGCGTCATGTGTGCAATGTTGAGCCATGGTCCAGCTGCTGCTTTCAATCTGAGCAACGTACTGATAACAAGGGTTGGGTTCCAGGATGCTAACATCGAACTGGACGCACAAGCTTTTACTAAATCCTGTAGAGTTTCAGGCTCAGCTGAACCCTTCTCGGTTATCGTGTACTTACTTTTTAACTACGGTCAGAGGATGGGTTGAAGTGCACCGTTCCATAGTCTGCTTAGCTTTTCAGCCGGAGTGTCAACCTTGAACGAACAGCCTGCAGAGCGGAGTTGATGTGCAGATACAGGTTTGCTCAAACCTAAAGGCTTTTTTTTTCTGTTTCTATTTGCTACTTTTATTTGATTTTCCATTTTGCTGTTTTGCTTGGCCAGATTTAACAGCTAAAGAGCATGTCGCAATCGTGCCTTACCGATACTATATATTCGTTTTGTGTCATTGTGTGTCTGCATCTACCACAGCTCAGTTGCAACATGGAAAGTACGCAACGGCATGGCCCGCCGTGAACAAAGTGAAGGCAACTCACGCTTGATGCTAATGTGCCATTTCAGCCTAGATAATTCCAAATGATTGTCCCTACCGATGCATCGCTCTCGCCCAGCTTGCTTGGCCGTACCTAGCATGGGCCACCTAATCTTCCCGAGCTCCAGCGCAGACACCTCCTGTCGTTTTCAACAACCAAACTAGTGGCACGCATCTAATATAATCATCCAACATCTACGCAGCATTAAGTGACTGATTAGTCATGGCCATTAGTAACATTCTTAACTCGATCCGGCCAGAATTGTTATTTACATGTTGATTATCTTCCGTGCTGGTGACGGCGGAGGGAGAAGATTAGATAATCTGGTGAACATCTGTGGAGGGTTATCAGTACATGGCGTCGCTTTTACGAATTTGTACTGCGCGGCAACTTTATCAAAGGCAGGGATACGGAATAGGCATGGAAGATGAAGCAGTGAAATCGACCAGGACCTGATTCTCACTGAGATCGAGCTGGTTGCTCGCTCTACTGCCACTCGCATATTCTTTTGTCCACTTCCATGAGCTTTGGTTAAACTTGTCACCTCTCTTGCTTGTTTGTCCTAGCCGAGCAAAGACGACAGAGAGACACGCTGCGTTGCATGCATGGCGACGGGAACGGCGCTGTCCGTGGTCCTCCTGGTAGCCGGCGTCGTGGTGATGCTTGTGCTGCACATCCTCATCGTCGTCTGGGCGCTCAGGCGCGGCGTCGTCGTCCTCCGCGGCGTGCCGCCGCGGGACGAGGAGCGCGCTGCGGCGGAGGGGCTGTCCGCCGAGGAGCTGGGCGAGCTGCCGTGCCACCAGCGCAAGGCGGGCGCGGGCTCGGGCGACTGCGCCGTGTGCCTGGAGGCGTTCCAGGCGGGCGACCGCTGCCGGGTGCTGCCGGGCTGCGAGCACTGGTTCCACGCGCAGTGCGTGGACTCGTGGCTGCGCAAGAGCCGCTTGTGCCCCATCTGCCGCGCCGAGGTCGTCGTCGTCGTCGGCCTTGGCAAGGCGGCCGGGGCAGTGGCCAGCGAGGCCGCCGCCTCGGCGGTCGTTGCAGAGAGGCAGGGTGGTGCAGATCGGTAGCGAGTTTAGATTAGACGACTTTGTTCTCTGATTTGTTTGTGGTTTGTGCATGCGCATATATGAGCGGTAGTGCTTGCACATCCCGAATCTGTGCTTACTCTCTGATTCAGTTAATCGTTTGTAAGAAACATCTAATTCATTATTAAGAGGATTTGAATTAGAAAAATTGGTTTCTGCGCATAATCTACCCAGATGGTGTGATGTTTCAAGATTGCACGGATCATAGGCGTTGACTGTTTTTTTTTGAGTCGGAATATTTCCACCTCCATTTCTATCAAAACGGAGATCATAGTTTGTACAAATATAGCATTCAGCAGAATCATAAATCTGTTGTTCCTCTAATCCGCCACTTCTAATGATTAATTAGAGTGCTACCTACTGACATCTTCCTTCTAAAAGGATACCGTTCTCACGAAATTTAAACAAACCATATGTTTAACATCTCATCGGCTGCATCATATAAAAATCATGTTGTAAAAGATCTCCATACTTCCACAAAAAGTAGCTAATTCCTTCATCAGTTTTTTCATGATCTTTTCATCATGCACCTTGTACTTATTAGGCATCTTTCTTGTCCTCCTCCTGCTCTTCTTCCTTCTCAGGCGATGGTAATATCACATAACGACTCTGAGTCTCCATCACTTTTAACGCCGCTTGTAGCATAAACTACGCACCTACTTTGATAATTTGTTGCATATCCTCTTAATATAAACCTGCCCAGTAATTCAATAAGGAACAAGCAAAACATATTATTTCACAAGGATGAGACATTAGTTTATTTTCAAAACTTGCTTTGTTCCTTGTTTTCCAAGTGGCCCAACAAATCACCGCGAGACCCAGTGTATATACTCTTTCTTCTCCTGTTATAATTCTTTTGACCCATTCCCAATATTGAGACATACTAACAGGCCAAGAAACACAATTGAAACACTGGGCTATAACCCCCAAACAACTTTTATAACACTGAATGAAAAAATAGATGATCAGCTGATTCTAATTCAGAGCAAAAACTGCATACAATATTTCCTTTCCATTTTCATTTCCGCATATTTTCCCTAGTAAGAATAACATTATTTTCAATTAACCAAAGAAAAACTTTAATTTTCAAAGGGATTTTTGCTTTCCAGATGATATTACATCTAGGATCAGATACATAGAAAGTTATCTTTTTATACATTGATTTCACAGTGAATACGCCTGATTTGTCCACATCCACCTCACCTCATCTTTTTTATCAGAGATATTTTGTATTCTAAGTCTCTTCACAAGCGCACACCATTGTGCTTGTAACATTTCTGGTAATGTTATTCTAAGTTGCACCGTCCAATTTGTCGCAGCACACTGTGCAACAGTTAGATTTTTTCTCTACATAATTTGAAAAGCATGGAATATACCTGGCTTAATGGTTTTTCATCAAGGCACGTATCAGTCCACAATATTATTCTCTTTCCATCTCCCAAAATATATTTCCTTCCGCTTATATATATATTTTTAACCTTCAATAGATCCAACCATATGGGGGAATAAGATACTCTATGATTTATTAATCTTATAGGTCTATATTTTATATATTTGGCATTAACAATCTCTTGATAGGCGTTGACTGTTGAAGTGGTCATGACTATGTCGTAGCCCTATAGTCGACTGAAGGACTGAGACAGTTTCAGGGGCGTGATCAGGGGAAATCACTGCCGACACAGAGGTCAGAAGTTCATATACCTTTCGTGTGCCCCATTCTAACATGAAATTGATCAAACCGTTCAGACTGAGATCCCAAAACTGAAACTAGAAACAAGCTATTTCTCAAAATAAACTCGAAGTGAGCATTGATACACCCCCGCCCCTGTTTAATTTTCTGCAAACATGGCGACACTCTAAGGCAGCAAACACAAAAGCATTCAGAAGGAATCTACATGAACTAGCTCGCGACTTGACTTGAGCCGAAACTGTATTGTTCGTTTAACACCCTGTAATAAAAATGTGAAAATGAAAATTTTGAACTTTAATACAAGTTAGAACTCGTTTGAATTCAAGATTTAAATTGGAGAGACATGGAAATCTAACTGAAAACGAAAATGGAAGGAAACACAAACTCAACCTAGTCATTGGGCTGAAACCCACTACTTTCGCAGTCAGCCAGCCCACCAGGCACCATTGGATTCCCTCTTCACTCACCAACAGGTGGGATCCGCCTGTTAGCCTCACCTCTTTCTTCTCCCCGTTGATTCCTTCCCTCCCCAGGGTCCCCTCTCCCTCCTCCCGCCGGGCCGCCGACAACCCTCAACAGAAAAAGGAAATCTCCAACCGAAAGAAACAAGAAAAAAGGGGACATCGGATCCCCTGCCCCCGGAGGCCGAAGGCGACCCTATGAGAGACCTCCTAGGTCCCTGCAACTCTTCCTGGCCAAGGCCTGCTTCTTCCGCCCCACCTATTTCCACCGAGCCTTCTCCTCTCCCTCTGCGCTGCCGCCCGCTCCTCGGTGAGCACCGTGCCTCCACCCTCTCCCCCCACGCATGCGCTCGCTCCCCGCATCGCCTCAGCCCCGCTCCATCCCCTTCCTCTGCGCGCCCCCAACTCCTCCCGCTCGATCCCCACCACCACCGGCCACCAACGTCACCTCGCCCTCCAGTGCCGGCACCGAATCCTCCGCCTCCTCCCTCCGAACAACGCTCCCCACAAACTTACGCGCTTCCTTCCGTGCTCAGCACCGCCACCCCCGCCAAGCCCGCGCCCCACGTCGGTGCCCTCCCCGCTTGGGCCCTAGCCCGCGCCCTACCTCCACCGCCCTCGCAGCCGGCGGGAGCCCCCACTCCGGCACCTCCTCGAGACCCCGCGTCACTCTCCTGGCCCGCTCGCCTCATCCCGCGCCTTGCTCCCTCCGTCGTCGGCGACCTTGCTTTCTCCCCCTCCATCCGCCTAGCCTTCTCGCGTGCCGCCACTCCCATCGCCCCGGGCCCGCGCTCGGCGGCCCGGGTCAGCTCGCCCCCGCCGCCCCTTCAGCCACCATGGCCGACCAGGAGGCCCTTGTGCTCGCCGGCGTGATGCGCGACCACGACGATGTGGTGACGACCATCGTCTCGCCCATCGACAACTCGCCCTTCATCATCTCCTCCCGCCTGGCCACTCCGCCACCGCGGCGGCAAGCCGAAGCGGCTCGCCACAATCTTGTCTAGGTGCCCATTCGCAGCCACGCCAATGCACTCAGAAGCCGCGGCTAGGAGTGGGCGTCGGACGTCGCTGCAACGCAGGTGCTCCAGCTGGTTGTGTGTTCAGTGGTGTTTCCCTCTCGTGTCCGAGCTCGCGGGTTTCCGCCCCTGCTGTGGTTATCGCCGCCGCCATTGAGGAGGTGACGGTCGAGGGTGACGAGGAGTGGGAGACAACGCTGCAGAAGTAGAAGGGCAAAGCCTACGCGCTCTCCATGCCCCTCCGCTTCGTCGCGCCGATCCCACTCGGACTCCGTCGACCCACCAAGGAGTTCCCCGACGCGGATTCGTTGGTGAAACACTGACCCTCGCGAGCCCCGGTGAGTTCCCCCGCCCATCGCGTCGCACCACCGTTTCCGTATGTTATCCTCCCGTGCTGACCACACCAGCGGCTTCGCCCTGTATAAGGGAACCTCTTCGACACAAAGGACGCGAAGAAACTCTGCTACTATCCCGGTCCCCGTCGCAAGCCGTTGCTACACCCCCTCGGGTTGCGCCTACTCCCTAGGTGAGCTTCCCTAGTGATCCTCCAACTTTTCTGGTTTTTAGCTACGCGTAGGAGGGATTGTAGGCATGGATCCATAGCTCCAACGATGTCTAGGGCCGCGCCTATGGCGCGCCACCGTAAGGCCTCACCGCCGGCGGGCAAATCGCTCGGTTTTAACCCCCCTAGGGTTTCGAGTTTACCCAAACAGGCCCCCAAATTTTGCGGTAGGAACCCCGGGTTAGTCGAAAACTAGTGTTTCTGTGGAAATTTGACTCCTGGACCCTTGTGACCTACTGTTTTAGCAATTTAATCCTTAGAACTCTCTGTAAAAGTGTTTCCAGACCCCTGGACGGTTCTATTTTTTTAATGCCCCTAGATACTCTGTTTTAGTAGTTAGACCCCCCTTGATTTATTATTTTGCCCCTAGACCCTGCTAGAGTTTACAAAACCCTTCTATAACATTCTGGAATTACAACTAGGTCCCCGAGTACTTGCTGAAATAACCCTATTGCCCTGCAGTAATCTGTAATTAACATTTTAGCATTGTACCATTCTGAAAATTTACATTTAAACCCCCAAAACAATCTGTTTAGTATTTTTAGCCATGATTCTTGCTGAAATTTCACAAATAGGCCCCTGTCCATGGTGATAATTACCCGAAATCCCCTAGAGTTGGCTGAATTCATATTTTAACCTTTGCATGGTACTGTTATTCCATTTGAGCCCCTATTTGCTTGCTGAAATAACAAAATAAACCTGCACCCGTGCTGAAATTTCTTGTTAATAAACAATTAGTGCTAAAATGACTTAATTACCTCCATAACATGGTGAAATTGTATCTAGGATCTAATAAATGTTGTTTTACATAGCACATTCACACACACGTAAGCTAGCACTAAAAATGCATAGTGAAAACCATTCATGGGTATGAAGAAATTATCTAGGCTTAGGAAATGTGCACTAGAAAATGAAGAAATGTGAGTTTGCTTTGGTCTGAGTGTGTGGGATGGTATTTTCCTTATATATTTCCTTGTTATTTTTCTTTTCACTTGCGATGACGTGGACCAAATCAGCCCCGAGCCTACGTTCGATCTGCAAGCCCAAGACTTTGAAGAATCAAGAGTTGGACCACTAGACTGAGCAACAATATAAGAAAAAAGCAAGTGCCCTTGATCACATTGCTTCCTACTTAGGAATTTTAGCTAGAAATGCATGCATGTCTTAAATTTGAAACCCATGTTAGGTTGTTTACTAGAATTCCTTTGCCTTTCCTTGTAGCCTAGGTTTGGGATTAGATAGAATTTTACTCTTTATCATTTTCACATGCTTAGCCCTGCCTAGATGATGGGAATTGGGAGTAATTTATATTAATATTTAATTATCATGGTCCTTGAGATGATGTTGTGGAGTTATATGGTATATATATGTGTGGGGATGTAGAGATAGGGATCTAGCAGGTTGGTTGATACGCGGTGGGTCCGTATGCACGAGACTCGGGCTGGTGGTTAGTGCGTGCGTAGATCCTAAGGACCGGTTCGTAGGACTCCGTGAACTAGCTTAGACCGTGCCACCACAAGAATTAGTATGAGACAGAGTGACCAAGTAATTAGGTGTATTACCAATGTAGTGTGAGTGTTTGGTAGGTGCGAAGAATGGGAGTCGGGCGGGACTACCCTGGGATCCGCAAGGATCAAGAGGGGGCCATTACAAGCGGAGGTAAAATAGACTCCAGGAGGCCGCATAGGTGAAATCTCAGTGGGCTCATTCTCGTCAGGATTCCCTTTGTAAAGGTCACATCATTATATCCTGGCCACACACCTTACGAAGTGTGAAATGTGGCTAGCTACCACGAGCAAAAGGGAGGATTTAGTCCACTGGCGACAGGGGCCGTAATCACGACTTGTAGGTAAAAGGTACAAACTCTGCAGAGTCAAAACTGTCTAGACAGTCGTGCTCACGATCAAGAGCAGGCTAGTAACTCTCTCATGATTAGCATGGTTTGGGAGTTAGTGGGTGGTCTTGGATTGGTGGTTTTCGGATGTGGACGGTGGCTTTTGGGAGATAGAAACAGATGGCTTTGGAGATACTTGGAGGATTGGTTGGGATGGTTGGGGTATTCACCTAGTAAACAGGGTGTTTAATAAGACTAAGAAATAGGTTGCTTAGTGCATTAGCCGTGTTTAGCCTTCCTTTATTCTGGACTCATGATGCATAAAACTTTCCCACACTTACTGAGTACATTATGTACTAACACATTTTTCTTTTTTTTTTATCATAATTATTGGACAGTGAAAAGAAGATCAAATGAAGACGGTGTGAAGAAGATCACATAGCTGCGAGTCGATTCGCCTGTGGATGGCTCTAGAAGTTTCTGCTCTTTCGCTGCTACTCGAGACTCAACTAAGGTACAAACGTCATTTATTTTCGATATATATCTATTTATCACTATTTGTCCTACATGTATGATTAGGCGATCCTAGCATACATGTAGTTTGCGGCCGATTTTTTTTTTTTGTAAAAGCCGGGCGTGACAGAGTCGTATCAGAGCTATATATCGACTCTAGGCACGTGACCTTAGTTAGAATTGACTCGTAAGCCTTCCTTTTGACCTTGCTTATTAAGACAAAGACTCAACTCAACCGACAGGAGCTTCAAGATCAACATGCGAAGATAAATAAAAAGCGATAAGAAGATTACTTGAAGATTGGTATATGACACACGCTTAGTCTCTAGATTGTTCGGCGGATGAAGCCCATGCCTATGTCTCATAACGAATTAGAAACACGTTGTCTGAAAGCAAGAACAACCAATAATAATAACACTTTTCTATTTAAGGGGGTAGCACATCACGTTCCAACACATTCGTTAGGATTGGATTTGATAAACAACCAAGGCGACAGAGTCAGTGAAGAAGAAATAAGTACCAAGAAGATACTTGACCAAGGGAACAACAAGTTTTGAAGATCTACGTGAAGCCAACGACCTTGTGCAGGCTGCATTCTAGTTAACTAGAACCTAAACCCATTGATCCTATCTACATCATCTTTTGACTTATCCATTTTCATATATGAGTATAACTCCATATAAGACCTTGTCCCGATAAATCGATAAATCGTGTCTCTCTATATTGTCAATCGCAAGGAAAGACATCTCTCGTCAACGAAACACCCGAAGGCTAGCTCACAGGAATCTCGGGGTGAGATTCCATTTAAAGGGGTTAGTGTTGTAACACCCTGCAATAAAAATGTGAAAATAAAAATTTTGAACTTTAATACAAGCTAGAACTCGTTTGAATTCAAGATTTAAATTGGATAGAAATGTAAATCTAACTGAAAACGAAAATGGAAGGAAACAAAAACTCAACCTAGTCATTGGGCCGAAACCTACTACTTTCACAGTCAACCCAGCCCACCAGACACCATTGGATTCCCTCTTCACTCACCGACAGGTGGGATCCGCTTGTCAGCCTCACCTCTTTCTTCTCCCCGTTGATTCCTTCCCTCCCCGGGGTCCCCTCTCCCTCCTCCCGTCGGGCCGCCGACAACCCTCAATAGAAAGTGGAAAGCTCCAACCGAAAGCAACAAGAAAAAAGGGGACATCGGATCCCCTGCCCCCGGAGGCCGAAGGCGCCCCTATGAGAGACCTCCTAGGTCCCTACAACTCTTCCTGGGTGAGGCCCGCTTCTTCCGCCCCCACCTAATTCCTTCCTCGCAGCCGACGGAAGCCCCCACTCCGGCGCCTCCTCGAGACCCCGCGTCGCTCTCCTGGCCATCTCGCCTCAGCCAGCGCCTCGCTCCCTCCGTCGCCGACGACCTTGCTTTCTCCCCCTCCATCCGCCTAGACTTCTCGCGCGCCGCTTCTCCCACCGCCCTGGGCCCGTGCCCGGCGGCCCGGGTCAGCTCGCCCCCGCGCGCTCCTCCAGCCACCGTGGCCGACCAGGAAGCCCTTGTGCTCGCCGGCGTGATGCGCAGACACGATGATGTGGTGACGGCCATCGTCTCGCCCATCAACAACTCGCCCTTCATCATCTCCTCCTGCCTGCCACTCCGCCACCGCGGCGGCAAGCTGAAGCGGCTCGCCACAATCCTGTCTAGGTGCCCATTGGCAGCCACGCAAATGGGCCCGGAAGCCGCGGTTGGGAGTGGGCGCCGGATGTCGCTGCGGCGCAGGTGCTCCAGAAGGTTGTGTGTTTAGTGTTGTTTCCCTTCCGTGTCCGAGCTCACGGGTTTCTGCCCCTGTTGTGGTTGTCGCCGCCGCCGTTGAGGAGGTGGCGGAGGAGGGTGACGAGGAGTGGGAGACAACGCTGTAGAAGTAGAAGGGCAAAGCCTACGCTCTCTCCATGCCCCTCCGCGTCGTCGCGCCGATCCCACTTGGACTCCGCGCGACCAACCAAGGAGTTCCCCGACGCGGATTCGTTGCTGAAACACTCACCCTCGTGAGCCCTTGTGAGTTCCCCCGCCCATTGCGTCGCACCACCGTTTCCGTATATTATCCTCCCGTGCTGACCACACGAGCGGCTTCGCCCTGTATCACGGAACCTCTTCGGCACAAAGGACGTGAAGAAACGCTGCTACTAGCCCGGTCCCCGTCGCGAGCCGTTGCTACACCCCCTTGGGTCACGCCTACTCCCTAGGTGAGCTTCCCTAGTGATCCTCCAACTTTTCCGGTTTTTAGCTACGCGTAGGAGGGCTTGTAGGCGTGGATCCGTAGCTCCGGCGACGTCTAGGGCCGCGCCTATGGCGCGCCATCGTAGGGCCTCATCGTCGGCGGGCAAATCGCTCGGTTTTACCCCCCCCCCCCCCCCTAGGGTTTTGAGTTTACCCAAACAGGCCCCCAAATTTTGCAATAGGAACCCCGCGTTAGTCGAAAACTAGTGTTTCTTTGGAAATTTAACTTTTGGACCCGTGTGACCTCCTATTTTAGCAATTTAATCCTTAGAACTCTTTGTAAAAGTGCTTCTGGACCCCTAGACGGTTCTGTTTTTTTAAATGCCCCTAGATATTTTGTTTTAGCAGTTAGATCCCCTCTAATTTGGTATCTTGCCCCTGGACTCTGCTAGAGTTCACAAAACCCTTCTAAAACATTTTGGAATTATAACTAGGTCCTAGAGTACTTGCTAAAATGACCCTATTGCCCTATAGTAATATGCAATTAACATTTTAGCCCTGTACCATTTTGAAAATTTACATTTAAATCCCTAGAACAATCTATTTAGTATTTTTAACCATGATTCTTGCTGAAATTTCACAAATAGGCCCCTGCCCATGCTTATAATTACCAGAAATCCCCTAGAGTTGGCTGAATTCATATTTTAACCTTTGTATAGTACTGTTATTCAATTTTAGTCCCTATTAGCTTGGTGAAATAACAAAATAAACCTGCACCCGTGCTGAAATTTCTTGTTAATGAATAATTAGTGCTGAAAATGACTTAATTACCTCCACAACATGCTGAAATTGTATCTAGTATCTAATAAATGTCGTTTTACATAGCACACTCACACACACGTAAGCTAGCACTAAAAATGCATAGTGAAAACCATTCATGGGTATGAAGAAATTATCTAGACTTAGGAAATGTGCACTGAAAAATGAAGAAATGTGAGTTTGCTTTGGTATGAGTGTGTGGGATAGTATTTTCTTATACATTTCCTTGTTATGTTTTTTCACTTGTGACGACGTGGACTAAATCAGCCCCGAGTCTATGTTCGATCTGCAAGCCCAAGACTTTGAAGAATCCAGAGTTGGACCACTAGATTGAGCAACAATATAAGAAAAACGCAAGTGCCCTTGATCACATTGCTTCCTACTTATAAATTTTAGCTAGAAATGCATGCATGTCTTAAATTTGAAACCCATATTAGGTTGTTTACTAGAATTCTTTTGCCTTTCCTTATAGGTTGGGTTTACGATTAGATAGGATTTTACCCTTTGTCATTTTCACATACTTAGCCCTGCGTAGATGATGGGATTGGGAGTAATTTATATAAATATCTAATTATCATAATCTTTAAGATGATGTCGTGGAGATATATGGTATATATATGTGGGGATGTAGAGATAGGGATCTAGCAGGTTGGTTGATACGCGGTGGGTGCGTATGCACGAGATTCGGGCTGGTGGTTAGTGCCTGCGTAAATACTAAGGACCGGTTCGTGAGCCTCCGTGAACTAGCTTATACCGTGCCACCACAAGAACTGGTATGTGACAGAGTGACCAAGTAATTAGGTGTATTCCTGATGTAGTGTGAGTCTTTGGTAGGTGCGAGGAATAAGACTACCCTGGGATCCGCAAGGCTCAAGAGGGGGCCACTACAGGCGGAGGTAAAATAGACTCTAGGAGGCTGTAGGGGTGAAACCTCAGTGAGCTCATGCTCGTCGGGATTTCCTTTGTAAAGGTCACATCGTGATCTCCTGGCCGCACACCTTATGAAGTATGAAATGTGGCTAGCTACCACGGGCAAAAGGGAGGTTTTAGTCCATCTAGCGACAGAGACGTAATCACGACTTGTGGGTAAAGGGTATTCACCTAGTAAGTAGGGTGCTTAATAAGACTAAGAAATATGTTGCTTATTGCATGAGCCATGTTTAGCCCTCCTTTATTCTGGTCTTATCATGTATAAAATTTTCCTACACTTTGCTGAGTACATTATGTACTCAGACATTTTTCTTTTTCTTATATTATAATTGTTGTTCAGTGAAAAGAAGATTAAATAAAGACGATGTGAAGAAGGTCACGTAACTGCTAATCGATTCGCGTGTGGATGCCTCTAGAAGCTTCTCCTCTTCCGCTACTCGAGACTCATCAAATATACAAAAATCGTTTATTTTTGATATATATTTGTTTATCACTATTTATCCTATATGTATGATTAGCCAAATGTGTAGCTAGCTACACATATTCCAATCTTCTGTGCCGGACACAACGGCCGCCACCGCAGTCCGCTAACTTTTTAGCGGTTAGCCATGCCGATGCATTCATGCTTACTGCCACACGTTGTCGTCGCTCATTGTTAATTGCTCAAGTCGTCTTTGCCGACCAATCTCTCGCATCTGCGTAATTCTGGAGACTTGTCTCCCTCCTCCCTCAAGCGTGCGTGAGAGATCTTCTGTCATTTGCACGGCGCGCGGGCACCCACTCCGTCGTCTTCCTCGTCACGGGCCTCTCGCTGGTGTTCGTGATCCACGTCGCCGTGGTCATCTGGGCGCTGAAGTGGGCCCTCCGCAGCCGCCCATCCCACATCGGCCAGACTGGGCTCTGCAATCCCCCCCCCCGGCCCAGAAAAAAACTTTGAAGACCGGGGTGTAATTGCTAGCTAACGAACACGCGTGCATTAACAAAAGTCTTGAGGGAGATCATCAGCTACGAGAGTGAGGTTGGCCAGCTGCCGTCCCACGAGCTCAAGGAGGGAGCTGCCGCCGGACGACTGCGCCGTGTGCCTCGAGGCGGTGCAGGGTGCGAGCACGGGTTCCACGTGCAGTGCGTTTATTCGTGGCTGCGCAAGAGCCGCCGGTCTGCCGCGTGTGCCGCGCCGAGGTGGTCGAGCAGCGCGAGGACGCCGCCACTGTTGAGATCGTGACTGAAGACTAGTAGCGCGTACCGAGCTTCTTCGGCAGCTGTTTCTTTTGTTATCTCTCTGATTACATTGCGTTGAACAATATGTTGTACTGTTCCGCTCTCTTGCTTGCCGATACATAGAGAACACTTGCTTAGTTGCGAGCTTCAAAAGCAGCATTTTCACATTCTAAACTGAGGTCTTATTATTCCTTCGTCGATCTTAGATCGACGCTGTTCTGAACGCCATCAGTACTCCGGTGAGCCTCGCTGCGGCCCCGGCCGACAGAGAGGCGGGGCAGGTCAGAGCAGTTAGTTCACAGCCATGCGGGGTCCCTGATGGGCGTGACGACGGCCTTGGTCTGGAGGTAGTTGCGGAGGCCGTAGGGGCCCTTCTCCCGGCCGACGCCGCTCATCTTGTACCCGCCGAACGGGATGGCCGCGTCGAACACGTCGTAGCAGTTCACCCACACCGTTCCGGCCCTCAGCGCCCGCGCCATCGTGTTCGCCACGTCCAGGCTCCGCGTGAACACCCCCGCCGCCAGCCCGTACGGCGAGGCGTTAGCGCGCCTGATCACCTCCTCCACGCCGCTGCAAAGCAGAAGAACGCGTGTGATGCGAGCACTGTCGATCGAGTTCACAGGATTACTTTTGGTTTCATGCATGCGCGCGTACCTGAACTTGAGGATGGTCTGGACCGGCCCGAATATCTCCTCCTGAGCGATCTTCATCTCGTCCTGCAATCCATCGATCATATTGAGACGAAGGTCGTGATTTGGTGATGAACAGGTGTGTGGCTGGCGAAGCCTTACCTGGGCGTCGGCAAACACCGTCGGGCGAACGTAGAACCCCCTGTCGCCAACCCTGTCGCCGCCGGCGACGAGGGTGGCGCCGGTGTCCACGCCGGACTGGACGTACCGCAAGATCTTTTTGAACTGCTCTCCATCAATCTGAGACGTGGATTTCAGTGTCGTCGGGAGTTAGGATGGATAATGTATCGCAGGGCATATCGCATCCCGCGATCCTGATAGCGTCCTCTCGTGCTCACCTGAGGCCCCTGTTCGACGCCTTTCCTGAAGGGGTCGCCGACCACACGATTCAGGGCGCGAGCCTTGGACTTCTCCACGAACTCGTCGTACACCCGCTCGTGCACGAACGTCCGGGAGCCGGCGCAGCAGCATTGCCCCTTCCGTTGGAAAGCCGTCACCCCAGAGTCAGCAACCCAGTAATTGCTCTGCCTGCTCCATAAAACTACTACGTACATGCTACGAATACCTGGTTGAAGAAGACGGCATTGTGCGCGAGCTCGACGGCCTCGTCGACGTCGGCGTCGTCCATGACGATGAACGGAGACTTGCCCCCGAGCTCCAGTGTCACCGGCTTCAGGTTGCTCCTCGCGGCCAGTTCAAGGATGACCTTGCCGGTGCTCGTCGATCCGGTGAATGCAAGCTGCACAAAACTCGGAATAGGACGCATCAGTTAGTACATCGTTGGTGCTTGAATCGTGAGGAAGAAATGCGCTATAAAACTAGTGTTAACCAGTAATCACCTTATCGACACCCATGTGGCCACACAAAGCGGCACCAGCCGTCGGGCCGAATCCGGACACGACATTCAGTACGCCCTCGGGGAGTCCGGCCTACGATGAAGGATGAACAGACACAACGCACGACCATGCATATTGATGGCTAAATTTACGAGCAAAAAAAAAACGGTGATATGTTTATGGTGTGGTGGCAAAGTGATGGAGGCAACCTCGTGGAGGAGGTTGGCAACGTAGAGCGCGGAGAGGGGCGTCTGCTCGGCGGTTTTGAGGACGACGGTGTTGCCGCAGGCGAGGGCCGGGCCGACCTTCCACGCGAACATGAGCAGCGGGAAGTTCCAGGGGATGATCTGCCCCGCGACGCCGATGGGCTCGTGCAGCACCTGCGCGTGGTGCGCGCCGTCGGTCGGCACCACCAGCCCGTGGATCTTGTCCGCCCACCCGGCGTAGTACCGGATGAACCGCGCCACCATCGGCACCTCCGTGCCCGCCGTCTGCTCCAGCGGCTTCCCGCTGTCCCACGTCTCCAGCGCCGCGATCTCGCCCGCGTCACGCTCGATCAGGTCCGCGAACCGGAGCAGCACCCGGCACCGTTCCTGCAAAACCATGGCGACCGCGTGAGGCAACAGAGCGTCAAATCAACTGCCGCCGTGGCGGCGTGGAGTGTGTGTGCGTGTGCGCGTACGTAGGCGGTCATCCTCGGCCACGGGCCCTCGTCGAAGGCATTGCGGGCGGCGGCGACGGCGCGGTTGATGTCCTCCGCATCGCCCTCGGCAACGCGGGCGATGACCTCGCCGGTGCGCGGGTCCAACGTCGGGAACGTCTTGCCTGGGCAAACGTACACGTTGCTCAGACCATGAACGTGATCGATGGCTCGCAGCCTAACCGCTCGAGCAAATGACTACTTACCAGAGGCGGCATCGACGAATTTCCCATTGATGAGCAGCAGGGTGTGCTTGATCTCCACCGAAGGTTTGATTGGCTCGACGTTGGCGGCGTCGCCCGTGGCTGCTGCCGGTGCAGTACTGAACCTGTGACCGTGACGAAGAGTCGCCGGCAACAATGCCCTTGCCCTGTCTGTAGGCAAGAAAGTAGTCACTACAACATTTACAACTAAGTTTCTAGTACTTCCATTACTACATGCATCAATTTGGTTGATGAACTCTCCGAGGATTAAAGGGTATGAAGCTCATGACACCGAACTGTTGAGGCTGGAAATACAGAGCTGTAAAGAAAACAAAAGGTACCGCGTAGGACGGACAACCGATTTTTGATTCTTTCCTAGTTTTGATAAGGGTCGGGATCGAAAGGTGTAAAGCTTATCGGGACCTGAAACAGCTCAGGTCCAAGGCAACTTGGGGAAAGCGTCAGCTATCTCTTTAGTCCCACGAGTCACTGATGACGTTACTACTTGAAGCCGGAAACGGAACGAAAAAAATGACGACGTTTAGTGTGGAAAAGAAATTTTTTTAAGGCGAGTGTGGAAAAGAATTGACGAAGTTTAAGAAAAACGGGAACCGAGAAAATGATAAGGCGGAAAGACCATCCCAACAGCAAGAATATGAGTGAGACCGTGATGGAGAAGGAACAGAAAACGACCCAGGATCCAGGTATGAATTGTCACCTGCTTTGGGGAGAACGGAATCGCCGGTGAGAGAAGCAGCGGCAGGCCTCGTGTGGAGGCACCGAGAGAGGATGGAGGAAGCAGCCCTCCTTGCAGCCATGTGATTGCTGGCCTGCAATTCTGCTGCTGAAAATCTCAAAGAGCAGTGCTCAGCGATCAGTGTACACT
Organism: Neostapfia colusana; assembly: GCA_030760725.1. NCBI lineage: Eukaryota > Viridiplantae > Streptophyta > Magnoliopsida > Poales > Poaceae > Neostapfia > Neostapfia colusana. The sequence continues at coordinate 2,100,122 of JASWHV010000003.1, read as the reverse complement.
GGAAGAGTAGCGAGCGGTCTCTCCTACCCTGCCTTGCGACTGTTTTGGAGGAGCCTATTTATACCGGGCGAGTTCCTCAAGCTTGAATGGAGAGTTTGGCGTCACAGTATGGGTGCAGTTGCTGATGAAGCAAATCCAGATAAGGAGCAGAGAAAGGAGGGAGAACAGCGAAAGAAATTGTGCCCTACCAGACTACAACAGTACAGACCGGCCTACCCCTTCACGGGAAAACAGAGCCGGACACGGCTCCGTCTTCACTCGATCCGGTGCGTAGCTCTGTCTCTCGGCACGAGTCCAGTTGCAATGAACCGTGCGTATGACAAACCGAGTGACCTGTGTCCTGTTAAGAATGCGACCAAGCGATACCCAGAGCACGATCATAAAGCTGCGCTTCTCTTTTCAAGTACTCCGTTTCAAATTATTTGATAGTCACTCGGTTTCGAATTATTTGACACTGGCTGATTTAATTTTAAACTAACTAGTGTCAAATAATTCAAAACGGAAGGAACACTGCAAGAGCAATTGAGCGTCATCAATCACATCACCGTTACATGGCCGCCCATACGCATTCAGCAAAGGATCGACGGGACAAACAAGTTGGCAACTGGACGAGAAAAGTTCGATGGCTTCTAGTAGTGAACAGATCATGAGAAGCAACTGTCTCAAAGCAACATCCAAGGACATGATCATCGCTGCCTCAGTGCCGCTGCTGGTGCGCCAGTCTTGTTCTACAGTCATTTAAGGTCATTGGACGACTCGATAAGTTTTTTCTGCTAGGCCGAAACTGTTGGCGCGCGCACACAGAATAAGATCTGTTCCTTTCATGCCAGTATCGATCGCCATTAAACCAGAAAAAGAATGGCCAAAAAAGAGGATTATTTCCGATTATTGGCAGCAGAGCACCTTCCTTTAATGGCCCGTTTTACTGCCTAGCCTTCTCCGGGAGAAAAGAATTGCAGGTACTGTGCTAACGCCCGGCCGCGCGGGCGTTAAGCCTCCAGCACGGCCGCCGATTGGATGCTGAAACTCATCTCATTTCCAATCTTCTGGACAACACGAGCATACTCGATTGGATGCTGAACACGGGACAGGATGCTGAAGCTTGTACTTGTCCCGTATGAAATGTAGATTATAGATGATCTCATTGTCAAAATCTACTGATAAAGTATTGCGATCAACAATAAGTAGTACTCGTTATCCTCCAGGATGGACCCTTGATTGGAATCAATCGTCTCTTTCAAGTGCATCTTCGATTTTCTGTGAGTGAAGAAGTAAAAAGAAATGTTAATAAAATGTTGACCGAATGAGGTAAAGAACACTGCAGCCTACATAATCATAAACTGGTTTAACAGATAAATTTGGGATCATGTAGTGTTTCAATTGATTTAGGATCTAACATCATTAATTCCTAAGAGAAAAAATACAAATGTACTAACACAATCCTATGAAGTACAAACCAAAAAGAAAGTTACTATGTTTCGCCTACATTCTGCAAATCCACCCATAAAGGACTGTATTTGTCGGGCTCTAAGGTACGCTAGGAGTAGGTTGTCGGTATATACGATACGATGAGGGAAACGATACAGGGAGAAAAAAGCGGGCTGGCACACGGCCTGGCCTGATTGGAGTAAAGGGCTAACGGCCCATACCCGAACGCGCAGCCCAACACATCGGCGCGTGCGCTCCTCTCGCGGGAAAAGAGGCCGCGGAGTGGGGAATCGGCCGTCGGCGCGCGGGAGGAGACCAAGGGCTCACGCTGACCAGTTCCGTCCGCGTCGGCGCCGGCGGCGCGGTGGTGGTCCGATCGATAACGATACGGCGAGGCCGTAGCGCATGGCGCGCCACGGGACGGACGGCGACGCCCAACCGCCATAGTGGATGGACCCTGACCCCGAACGTCAGTGCCGGCGCGTCAGAACCTCGACTGCTAAACCACCAACCGAAAACTCGAGGCTGGAGTCGATTCCATTCCGGCTCCTCCACCACAATCCGCGGCGCCTAGCTAGCTAGCGGCCATCCCCGGCCCTGGTCCCTCTCGCTTTCTCGACAACGGCGGACCGGTCGGGCATCGATTGCTCCACTGATCCATCGCTAGAACAAAGTACAAGCTGCCGGCAATCTGTTCGCTATTACGTACTACTGCCACTCACTCATCCGTTACCACAGCTATCATCATCAGGGCATAGTGGCCTAACAGATGACGAATCATTAGCGTGGTCCATTCCGACTCGTTCTCGATCCTCGCGGTCAGGCGTCCCTGCTGCATGTGGCTCATGCTCGACCCTCTTTTGTTCGTCCTGGGAACGGACACACGGAAGGTCCTGGATCGGCTGCCCATCTGCTGGAGCCTGTCCGTCCACGCATTGATTGTTTATTAAGATCCAGAAAACGAGATAAGGCAGGAGGACGAAGGCGCCATAATTTGGAGGGAGGGAGGCACTGGCTGGACGGAGCCATGCCCAATGATCATCTCGTACGACCGAGTCAGCTCACTGTTCCCGTTCATTCCCCTCCGATCGACAGGCAACCAAGAGTGCTGGAACTGTTGCTGTGGCAGCGTAGTCCGGTTCCAGCTTGGTGGCGTCCTCATCCTGGATCCCACATCCATTCAATGACCCGGGTACTGTTCCCCGTTCCACACGCGCCATGCATGGTTTAAAAGTGCCACTGTGCGTTCATTCGGAGACCTTTCGACGTTGAGGCATGGGTAGTCCTCTCCTCCAGTTGAGAACAGTGGAGGACTACACTTGGCCGCTAGCTGCCGAGTTGATGGGAGCAACTAACGAGATATATAATAATACATCGCTTCTCGTTAATTGATACTTGGTAAGTTGCTTGACTTCTTGCTCGCTAACATGATCGATGAATCGATGGGATTTGTTCTAGTAGCGCGCGCGACGAACTCGATCAAGATCGGCCAAACAACACAGCAACCTTATCAGATGTATGTACCTGGAGACGGGAAGTAAGCCAGGACTCACTATCAGACCAACAAAAGTCGACCGCATACCACACCAACATTAATAAAATAATAAGTAATACATCCACACATGCCACACGAGCTCAACACACTTAGTTTACAGGTCAATAGACCAGCACGCCATCGTCCTCGTGACTCCCGGATCAGCTTGCGCAGGAGCGTCTACACGGCTGCTGATTACAGTAGCATTCAAGAAAGCCGCGGTTGATCATTACTCAGCTGGATGGATGCACTAGCCCCCACCTAAGACCAGATTGTGGCCCGAGAACATGGGAACCGCGAGGAGGAAAATATTCGAGTCCAGATCGATGCCGTGAACGCTCCCGTCCGCATCGGCACCGTCGTCTCGTCCGGCCGGCGGCAACAGCGACGTCGCCATGCCCGGCCAGGGTCTCGGACGTGACCGGCGCCGAACTTTTGCGTACGTCACCGGATCGGTGGGGGCCGCGCGCGTTATCGCCGCTTGACTGACGAGTTTTTTTATCAACGCTGATTTATAAGCGGCACAGAGATTTTGGTCTTTGGTCAAGCTGAGCAGTAACGTTTATTTTAGCATGTCCTCGCGTCGGTATAAGTAATGCGAGAATAATGCTTCAAGCGGTCGCCGGCGATGCCGAATGAAGGGCTTGATTGTGATCCAGAGATTTAACAAGATAGTTTTCTGTAGCCTTGTGGTTGTCAGTCAGATTCGAAAAATATTTGCTCATTTTAAACAGCGTACGATGTAATCGAAAATTAAACGCGAGAGCACCACCATAAATTAGTCTACACGCCCGGTCGCTACCGATCCATCTGTAGGGATTAGAAAACAATGTCCCTCCATCGTCATGTTCCCTTTTCGATCCAACAATGTGATAGGTCGTAAGACTACAACAATGTCATCTAGTATATCTAGAAAAAAGAAAGAGCGGGAGAACAAATTAAGATTCTTGCTGCTTCTAATGAACATTAGAGTTCAGCACATTGACTGGGACTGGACTATTGGTAGTCAACAGAAATCTTTGAATCCCATTGCACTCTTCAAAATTCTTCCTTGCAAGTTCATCTCTCATTTTACAATTAAGCACTTGTTTGCTCACCAACCTCGAGACTTACTGAAGCTAAAATCAAGCCACTTTGGTTGAATCCTTACATGAGAACGTTGTTAAAGCTACATTAAAATACAAACCCGTCACAAAGACGTGCGTGTGTTGCTTCTCTGGACTGCAAGTAAACCTCAAAGACTTCCATCGCGTGATCGCCCAGACTCCACCGAGCAACATTGAACTTATTGCACTGAACGTATACAGCATTGAGTTTTGGGAAAGTGACACCATAATACCATATACTAACAACTCCGTGGAAAAACCGGGGAACACTTATCCCGTTAATTATCCGACTGTATGTATGCAAGCCTTTTCTCGTCGAAGATAATTAGAAGGCCGAGCATGCAGAAGAAATGCTACCAGTAACGTCCTTTTCAAAGGCCAAAATGTTAGCTGTATGCTTATTTTCAGATATATATCGATATTTTTTTTGTGGCGTCAGATGCTCGGTGCATCATCGTCCTCATGTAGCTAGCTAGCTTTCCGACAAGTACACATCCGTGCATATCTCTTCGGTTAATTCAACATTTCATCTATCTTGACAAGATATCAGGAGCAGTATAAAAGTGGACTTGCTATTACCTTTTCAATAAGAAGAAAATGTTGCTACCACCTTCCAAAGGATCTTTGATGAAGAAATTTGGGCACAACAATCTCTAGCCAAGCCTTTTTTTATCCATGGTGATGGAAAACCTGTCTAGGATGGGGATCGGAGAAGATACGCAGAAGTATCTATCTTTGACTGGATTAGCGTGTAGACTTGGAGGCAGATATTCGACTTCAAAGAAAATATGACAGTGTAGAGTTACATGGTTCAAACCTGTAGAGAAAAAATACTAATAGTTTTTTTTCTCACATTTTAACTGAAAAAGATAATCTTTTTTCTAGTTAATTTTCCCCGCTCTCATCCTGACCCACAGTTGTCGTCCTTCCTTGTCTAGCTTGTTATCAATCAGACGTGTACTCACTTCGATTCCAGCCACCGTGTAAATACGTTATTGCCACCTGTGTCAAGTTCCACATCGTCCCTACCCGACTACATGTCACCCAGCCGGTTTTAGGGTCGAGAACCAATGGAACCTGATAACCAAATCGGTAGAACACTACTACTAGTCCTACAGCTCACCGGAGATGTAAACAAACATCAACAATTACAGAGAGCAATACCGGTCAGAGTAGAGGCAGAACATAGATAAAATTAGATCAAAACATCGATAATACAATAATGAATCGATGGTACCAAACAACAAAATACTTCAGAATATTACCACTAAGAGAATGATATTGCTTGTAAAAGTTCAGAATAACGAACTAGCATACACTCTTAACGTTGACACCATCTAACAATACTTAAGAATAAATGACGAAAAAATACATAAAGAAAACTACAACATTACGAAGTAAGACAAAAAATCATATCAAAAAAGAGAAAAACAAACAAATAAAAAGTAGAATCTATGGATAAAAAAGAGGCGGGACGGATGGATGGGGGGGGGGGGGGGCAGTGGATCTGGTCAGACTTGTCGGACGGGATGAAATACAGGCATGGCGAAGTCTATAGGGCGCATGAAAAATACTATTCCCTCCTGTTTTGATTTATTGATTCCCAGATTGAGTGAACTCTTAGTACAGGTTACAATCAGATGGCCAAAATTATGACGTCTTTCTCTGCGCACCGCCTTGGATCTCCATGTACGCGTATAATCCGCGGCTGGCGCCTCGGAGTCCATAAAAGCGAAACCAAAAAAGAGCGGATGATTCGGGATGGAAAGGCACCAATTCGTTTCGGCAAAACGTACAACCACGTATCAGCCACCGTTGCGACAGGCAACCAGCTCCACGCGTCCCGTTCGGTTTTCCACTGCCGGCTTGCTCGCCTCGCCAGCTCCCGCAGCTCCGAGGACGGAAGCTGCTTGCCGGCTTCACCTCACTGGATTTGGCAGGAAAAAAAAGGGTAAAAAGGCAGAGTGGTCTGGAATCCAAAACAGTAGGGCGATCAAGCAGCAGAGGAGGCGGAGCCCACGGCATCCCTATCTTCACTTCCCTCTCGGCTCTCTCGCTCGCACGCTCGCGTGGTTGGTTTGTTGCTGCCCTTTCCGCCAGAGAAGTGAGGAGAGACCTCTCGCCCCGCTTCGCTTGTCGTGGCGCTCTCGTACGCGGCCAGCGAGGAAAGTTCCCACCCTGTTTCGTTTCGTACGGGGTGGTGGATGGCAACTTAAGAGGGAGGCGCGGCGAGCGACCGAGCGAGTCGAGGGTGCTTGTGCGAGGTGGCTCCTGCGGGAAGTTACTGCTACAAGGGAGAGGGGTGTGGACTGTGGAGCGTGCCTTACGTTGCTTGTCCTGGTTGGTTGCCCTTCTGCTCGCTACCGGCCAAGAGGCGACAGGCAAATCTTGGCCTTGGGCGCGCCGTCGCGAGACGAATCCTTGGCTGAACCCTTGTTTCATTGCGGAGATTGGACGAGGTTTGCCACCATGGAGGCAGCAGGCGTGGCGCATTGAGGCGCGCGTGAGGTGGAACACATGGATCTGGAGGGCGGGGACGTCGTCGCGGCGCCGGCGGCGGCGCAAGGGAAGGTGAGCGTGTTAGCGCTCGTGGCTCGGGCAAAGATCCGAGCATTTTTTCCGTTGATGTCGGTCCCTGACTGGCTGCTTGTGCGCGTGCGCAGCAAAGGCGGAGGGAGTCGTGGCGCGCGACGCTGCTGCTCGCCTACCAGAGCCTCGGGGTGGTGTACGGCGACGTGGCCACGTCGCCGCTCTACGTCTACAAGAGCGCCTTCGCCGGCGACGACATCCAGCACTCGGCGGGCAACGAGGAGATCTACGGCGTCCTCTCCTTCGTCTTCTGGACGCTGACCCTCATCACCCTCCTCAAGTACGTGCTCATCGTGCTCCGCGCGGACGACGGCGGCGAGGGCGGGACCTTCGCGCTGTACTCCCTCATCTGCCGCCACGTTCGCGCCGGTCTCCTGCCCGGCGGCGGCACCAGGGATGAGCTCCTGGAGGAAGACAAGGCCACGGGGCGTCGTGGCGAGCGGCCCGTGTCCAGGGTCAGGGCGGCACTGGAGAAGTACCGAGCTCTCCAGAGGCTGTTGCTGCTGTTCGCGCTCCTTGGGACGTGTATGGTCATCGGAGATGGCGTGCTCACCCCTGCAGTCTCCGGTTTGACTCTCTCCCATCGTGGTTTTAGACGATTGGTCTCCATGGCATTGTGATGCGACTCATGTGTTCTGTTGCTTCTTTTGTAGTGTTCTCTGCTGTATCAGGGCTTGAGTTGTCTATGGAAAAGGAGCATCACAAATGTAGGTTAATTCCTTGCTTTAATTGCACGTATCGATATATGCTAGATAGTATAAGGCAATGTTTCATTTATACCTGGTTATTCCAGTTTTATTCTACCTAGAGAGTTCAAAACCAAGCAGGACACCATATTTATGTGATTCTTACTGCAACTTAATTTTGTGCAGATATAGAGCTTCCTGTGGCTTGCGCCATTCTTATATGTTTGTTTGCGCTGCAACACTATGGTACACATAAAGTTGGGTTTCTTTTTGCGCCCATTATCTGCATTTGGCTTCTCTGTATAAGCGCGATAGGGGTCTACAATATTGCTCGTTGGAACCACCATGTGTATCGAGCTCTTTCGCCATACTATATGTATCAATTTCTGAGGAAAACTCAAACTGGCGGCTGGATGTCACTGGGTGGAATCCTTCTTTGTGTAACAGGTACAGAGAAGCAAGGTGTAGTAGCAGACTTATTAACTTTGGAAATACACAAATTGCAATGTCAAAATGCTGAGTTTGTTATTGTTGAATCTTGTAGGTTCTGAAGCTATGTATGCAGACCTTGGACATTTCACACAATCATCGATTAAGGTATGGTGTGAGTCCGTTACAATGTACTTGAGAAATTACTAAGACATGCCTACTTTAATGTTTATCCTGTCTAGTCTTTACTTCCAATCACCGCTTAATTCAATTTTTCTGGTTCACATATTTAATTTTCCTCTTTAAATAAACTCATATCTGTTTACACAATTGTTTTCTCATTTCTGAAAGCACTTGTCGCTTGACTAAAATACTAACATAAATGAAAGTACATAAGCATACAAAACAGCAACTTGAATTGTTGATTTCTTCAAAAGGGCAACTAATTAACTGCACCGAATACTTGGTCAAGCTGTGTTCAGAAGTTTAGCTATTCTTTCCTTGTGAGTTATGTAGTGAGATTTTTTTCCTAGCATAATAAATCTGTGCCCGGAACCATGGCCTTGGCTATTGGCCTCACCTTTTTACCTTTAACTCTTTTTTTCCTACTATTTTGCTCCTTTCTATCCTTTTCTCTTTTTTCTTTTATGTTACCTTTTACTTTCTTATAACTTATCTTGCTGGTTCTTGATGGCACTCGTAGTTTCATCTCTAGCCACCCCAACTTGCTTGGGACTAAAAGGCTCTCTTGTTGTTGTAACAAGTTTGCCATCTATTTATTTCCCTGCACGTACAACAATATTCTGTGTATGAAAACTTAATATCATCTACGTCCCTGCATCCTGCGACGATCTTTTTGTCCACGTTCTGCTACTCTCTGCTCTTAATATTAATCCGAGCTTTGGACCTTATTCAGCTTCTTAACATTTCTTTCATTCCCAAACAGATTGCATTCATATCTGCGGTTTATCCAGCCCTTGTACTGGCTTATATGGGTCAGGCTGCCTTTATTTCACAACATCACAACTTTGAGAGTAGCTATCATATTGGATTCTATGTGTCTGTACCAGGTACTTTCTTTCGTTTGTCTTTGTTGTGGTAAACATTATTAGTAAAGTAATTGACAAGTAAAGCATTCCCAAGAAGATCTGCATTTTTTGAATCATTGACATATGTAACTCTGTCTTTCTAGAAATACTCAGATGGCCAGTTTTAGTCGTTGCTATACTAGCAGCCGTAGTTGGGAGTCAGGCAATTATTACCGGGACCTTCTCAATTATCAAGCAGTGCTCTTCACTAAGTTGTTTCCCTGGTGTGAAGATTGTGCACACATCCTCGACAGTGCACGGTCAGATATACATACCAGAAATAAATTGGTTACTGATGATACTCTGCCTGGCTGTTACTATTGGCTTCAGAGACACGAAGCACTTGGCAAATGCACAAGGTATAGAAGTTCGCATTCATGTAGTTCTATCCTAACTAACAACTGCAGCTATTTGTAGTACTTTTTTCATACTTTGAAGTGAATCTCACATCTAATTTGTTGTGGTCACCGCGACTCCTTGATACAGGGTTGGCAGTTATAACTGTCATGCTTGTCACCACATGCCTAATGTCACTGGTTATTGTGCTTTGCTGGAACAAGAGTATCTTCGTTGCCTTTGGTTTCCTTGTTTTCTTCGGCACGATCGAAGCACTCTACTTCTCGGCCTCCCTTGTGAAGTTTCATGAAGGTGCTTGGGTCCCTATTACCCTTTCCTTCATATTTATGATAGTCATGTGTGTGTGGCACTACGGCACTATAAAGAAGTACGAGTTTGATGTGCAAAACAAGGTTTCAGTAAACTGGCTCTTGAACCTTGGTCCTTCACTTGGCGTTGTCCGCGTTCGGGGCATTGGGCTCATACATACAGAGCTCATGTCTGGGATTCCAGCCATCTTCTCCCACTTCGTGACCAATCTGCCTGCTTTTCACCAGGTACCATATCAGATGTCCCCTATTTAGAGTGCATCGTCACATACCCATGAACAGATCTGGCAATAATGCTTTGCAGGTTGTCTAAATGCATGACTTGGGAGTCTTAGTAAATTACATCAGTGCACCGTTCAGTTTGCGGATCTAACTTATAGAGTCCTCACATTTATTGTTTTTAATCAGGTGCTGGTCTTCCTCTGTGTTAAGTCAGTTCCGGTACCTCATGTCGAACCTGAAGAGCGCTTTTTGGTGGGCCGCATCGGTCCGAAAGAGTACAGGCTATACAGGGTCATTGTTAGATATGGGTACCGTGATGTGCAGAAGGACGACCTAGAGTTTGAGAAGGAGCTAGTCAGCAGCATTGCAGAGTTCATCCGCAGCAGCGGTGCTGAGTATGACAAGAATGGCTTTGTCGGTGACGCAGAGAAGCCGCCATATGAGAAGTTGGCGCCCATCAGCTGCACCGGAGTTCCGTCGTGGGAAGAGGATCGAGAGGCTGACGACGCATCGCCATCACCTCGTAAGGAGGTAGACCCAGGCAGCGTCGTCGCAGCACCGAAGCAAAAGAAAACGAGGTTCGTGATACCGGAGAGCGCCCGGCGGCGGGTGGACGCCGAGGCGGCGCGCCGCGAGCTGCAGGAGCTCGTGGACGCGAGGGAGGCGGGCATGTCCTTCATCCTGGGGCACTCGTACGTGGAGGCGAAGAGCGGGTCGGGCTTCGTGAAGCGGGTCGCGATCAACCTGTGCTACGAGTTCTTGAGGAGGAACAGCCGCGGCGCTCCGTACGCTGCTAACGTGCCTCGTGCCTCCACCCTGGAGGTGGGAATGGTGTACCAGGTCTGATAGTGATAGCGGCTGTATAATGGTTGGTAGAGATGAGACGGTGTGTATCCCACCTGTACATATACGCCCCATCGTTGCCGTTGACACACGCGCACACACACACACGTAGAGTCGGGTTTAGCGTTAGTGGCAAGTACTTGCCGCCTGCTCCATTCTAGGTGTATGGTTGTCGGGCCTAAAAACTTGTGTCAAATATACTAGGGAAGCTTAGGGGCAACTCTTCTTTTCGGCCCATGCATGGACAAACCCAGGCCCCCTGTGTGTCCCGTGTCTTCGTGCAACCAGCAGATTACCGTGGTCCATTTCAACGCGAACGAATGAGCTGGAGGAAATGCTCGAGCCCGAGGCGAGTTTCTTCCCCCGGTTTTGTACGATCAGAGGACATGCACGGAAGCAGAGCCGCTGCGGGCGGCCGGGCGCATCGGAGCGCGTGGATCGATTGGCAAAGAAGACAAGGAAAAGATGGGCGCACGCATGGAATGGAACGCCCCCCAGAATTCCCGCTTCTCCTCTGCTGCTGTACCGTAAGCGTACCCGGAAAACACTGCACTCCCTCCGCGGCCGCTGCTGCTGCACGAGTTGCAGGATCCGGATGGGTGCTGAAGCTTCCCGACATCACACCGTGCGCTCGTTAAAATATGTGCGCCACGCAGTTTTTCTTTAGAGACGTTCCTGTTCGGGAACGATGAAAAGGCGCTTACATCTTAATCTACTTCCCGACTTTTTTTTAACACGAGCCACTTTTTAGTTTGTGTTTACGTTTCTCTATCACCAGCGCCTTGGCCACTAAAATGGAAGGAGATGCCCTGTTTCTTTTTAAGAATTCCACTACCAAAAGGAGAGGAAAAGGAAACGGGTGACGGGTGAACACACCCCCCCCCCCCCCGTGCACGTGACCCGACCACCGTCACGCTCCTCTCTCTCTGTACTCTACTGTAAAACCCCGGGAAAAGAAACTGCAGCCGCGGCCGCAGCGACAGCCAACAGCCCGACGCCACCTCCGCCGCGCTTGTCTCTTTCCAGTTTCCACCCCCACTTGTTCGACCTCTCCCGCCCCTCGGAGCGCAAGGAGAGCTCGGAGATCCTTGGTGGTTTCTCCGCTCCCCCGTCGCTCCCCGCCCTCGATCTGAGCGTTCTCCCCCCCCTTCTCTCTCCGGTCAGATGGGCGCCGGCGCTGCCCGCGGCGTCTGAATCTCCCGCCGCCGCGAGTTTCCTCCCCCGCTTCCTTCCTGGCGCGCAGGGGGGCCTGGGTGGGTCCGATGGCGGCCAAGGGAGCGAGCGCCAGGGCTGGCGTTTCGGTGGCGGCGCTTCTCCTCCTCGGCACCCTCGTCCCCGCCTCCGCGTCCTCGTACCCACAAAGTGAGCGAGCGATCGAGCGAGCGAGCTCCTGGTCCCGCCCTTTTGGTTTTCGCTCGTTCTGACGGGCTTGTTTGGTCCCGTGGCCGTGGCAGAGGTGGTGAGCGGGCTCCTCTCCAATGCGGCGTCGGCGGTCGTCAAGCGGCTCTGGTCGCTCAAACCCACCGCCAGGACAGGTGGCCGCCTGTCGGAATCCCTCTGCTGTTTTCCCCGGTCCTTCTCTTGACTCGACTCTCTTAATAAATACAGTAAATAGTACTGATGAACGAGTTTGCTCGTGGTGTGGGCAGCAGCGAGCGGCGCCAAGACGATGGTGAAGTACGAGGGCGGGTACACCGTGGAGACGGTCTTCGACGGCAGCAAGCTGGGGGATCGAGCCATACTCCCTCGAGGTCACCCAGGGCGGCGACATCCTCGTCATGGACTCCATGAACAGCAACATCTACCGGATGGCGCTGCCGCTGTCCCGATGTGAGTTCGTCCCTTCCTTCCTTCCTTCGAGCTAGTCCCCCCTGAATCAGGCATGTTTTGGTGTTACTTCCCCGTGGGGCTCCGCTAATCATATGCTGTGAGATGATTGGTGGTGTAGGCGGTGGGATGGTCCATGTCATGAATCCTTGTTCGCCGTACTCTTTGGCCTTGATTGCGATGGGTTGTTTATCGCAGTCTTGCAATGCAGCGTTTGCTATGCATATGAGATGCTTTCAGTTGATTTTGGCTACCTCTACCTGGTCATTTTCATTTTTATGTCGAGTGAGTATTACTAGTAGTTTATACAATTTGTAAAAACGGAGGTCTAAGCGTTTCGATCTGTTATTTACCATTTATAAAAGTTTGTGTTAGATTCGGTAAAGGTGACACAATAATTGTTTACTGCTAGCACTGAAAAGGACATCATGACATGTTCACATCCTAGACTTTGATATGGCCACTTTCCCTATTAGCACATCAACCCCGTGCATCTGCACGGGCTACCACTATATTGTGTAGGTGGAATGCATGAAAATTTATATTTTAACATATAATAAAAATGCAAGTACTAATTTAATCATTTTCAACATATTTTTTGTTCATATTTTACATACACTATTTTGATATGAATTTTAATTTTTTATCGCCTAATTGTTAGACTCCTTTATATAGGTATTTACTCAAAATTCAAAAAATGTTAGTATTTATTTTTATTCTGAATTGTACGTATTTATGCCTGAGTTTGATGCGGATTCCAATAGTTACATACTTTTTTACTCTGAGTTTTAGTATTTTTGTATTGTTGGTTTGATATGTAATCTTGATAATGGTATGGTGGGTAATTTAGAAATAGATATTAAGGGTGTTTGGTCTAATTTTTTATGATGGTAGAGATGGGTAATTTAGATCATATGAGATCCAATCATCCTAGGACTATTGTTTTGTCTAGCATATGATTCGATGGCTGGATGTTTTGCTTTTTTGTGAGGATTTCTATGATTTTCATCCGATTAACATGGAGGCGGCAAAAGGAGCCTCCAATTAATAAATATAAGATGAGATACGGCTATGCTGATTACTGGCAATCTTCATTTCTGTTGCATTTTTATGTAGGGCCATACCGTCATTTGGTGGTTGTTTCAGTTAGCACGTGCTGATTTCGTTCTATGCTGATTTTTCTGTTCCATCTTCGGAAATGGATTTAATGATGTAGATAGCAGGCCGAAGCTTGTCGCTGGTTCCTCTGAAGGATTTCCTGGTCATGTTGATGGGAAGCTGCGAGAGGCAAGGATGAACCATCCAAAGGGATTTACAGTGGACGACAGGGGTAACATCTATGTGGCTGATGCCATGAACATGGCCATTAGAAAGATCACTGATACAGGTAAGCTAAAATGTTTTGTGGTGTGGGGTAGATGCACATGGTTTTGTCTGTTCCCTGAGCATCCTATGCTCGCCCTTTGTTTTTTTTGCTGGTCATGTACTGCCTGCATTTGGCGCCTGAATCCAAAACTTGCATTTGGACAGAGGATGCCTGCTAGACATGTGACCACTGTATACTGAGCTTGAGTAAACATCCCTAGAGTCTGGTCTCAACAAGGCATTGTGCCTAATAGGGGTAATATCGATTTGAGTGTTAATTGCTATTTGTTTTTGCTCCCTTTTGCTTTTTCTTCTTCTTTCTGAATTCGAGTCACTTGGTTTGTAGAAATGAAAGAGAATTACCCATTCGCCAAAAGTTTCTTCAGAATAGCGCAGCATTGGATTTCCAAAAGCCAATAGAGAATAACACAACCACAATTTAGAATCCAGATTTGTTAATCGCGAAACTTTAGGATGTTTTAAAGCTAAATAGACAAATTATTAACTAAAGTATTTTCATGTTTTGCAGCGTAATTTTGCACCTTTAATTACCGAGATAATATATGTTGTTGACTTATTGTTTTGGATTGTGGTCGCGTCCCCAATATTATTGCAACACTTCTGATTTTTAGAAGGGTTACGCTATGCAATCATTGTGCATACTTTTTGTTATCCAATCTCGAGTAATATAGCATAAGTTTAATATATTATGCTTTGATTTTTAGGGATCACCACTATTGCTGGGGGAAAATCAGGCAGAGGAGGGCATGTCGATGGACCAAGCGACGGGGCAAAATTTTCTACTGATTTCGAAGTCCGTTATATTGGCGGTAGCTGCTCTCTTTTGGTGATTGACCGAGGAAACCAAGCAATTCGGGAGATTCAGCTGCACTTTGATGATTGTGTTTATCAGTATGAAGCTGGCTTTCCGCTAGGTATGTCATATTTTCTTCCATTTTCTGTGATTATTACAGGACCTGGATAACCTAGTCGTGAAACATACCACTTAAATTTTCTGTTTCAGCTCTTTATAATATAACTGATTACATTAAATTTTCATTCCACAGGAGTTGCACTACTACTTGCTGCCGCCTTCTTTGGTTACATGCTTGCATTGCTCCAATGTCGGGTTTTAGGGATGGTATCAACCGATGATGTAAGTATCAATGCTTAGCACTGCCTTTATCTTGTGAATTAAAGAAATCACCTACAGCCCGTGGCAGATTGGCAGAATTAGCAAATAAGGTTAAGGCTACAGTGGACCACAAGCCTGCTGTAACCCAGCAGCCATCAGTAACCCAGCAGCCTCTTGCAGAAATGCAGGGAAAGACTGCGTACAAAATACCCAAATGGGTCGGACCCTTCCCCGGACCCCGCTCAAGCGGGAGCTACATGCACGGGGCTGCCCTTTTCTTTTGTTTTTTTGCTACTAGTGTCCATAATCTTTTGGCCTCAGCCTGCCTGGAACAGTACATGATGTTTTCTTTCTATCTGGCCAAGAGTCGAAGGGCTTCCAGCTTATGTGCACATGCACATATTGAAGCATTATAATTGAATGGTTGAATAATATAGAGTCTGAAAGTAGAACGTACTAACCTATTCATTCACTTTAAATTGAGTAGAAAAATCTATTTATCTAGACTCCTGTGCCGTTACCACTAAAAATGAATTCTTCATCAGTACATTGCTTTTTGGCATTATTTTGATTGCCTATTTTGCCATGCAGGAGCAGCAGCAACCTCAAAGTCCAGTAAAAGCTAACCTCTCAAGTATACCGCCTCCGTACCAGAAGCCACTGAAGTCTTCCCTTCGGCCTCCGCTAATACCAAATGAGGATGAGTATGTGAAGCAAGAAGATGAAGAAGGGTTCTTCTCCTCCATTGGAAAACTCATCGGGGGTGCAAAATCGTCAGTTACAGAGATATTTGGTGCAGCATTTTCCAGAAAGAAACGCCTAATCGATCATCATCAGCTGCATGGTAGGCCAAGCTCCTGGCTAGTGCAAGAAAGCTACGCCATCCCGCGCGACGAGACCCCTCCGCCACTGGATACAAGAACACCGACCCCCCGCAAGAATTACGCCTTCATGTCAAAGGAGCCTGAGAAGATCCACCACATCCGTCACGGCCGGCCTCATCAGTTCAGTAGTGGGTGGACCGGAGAAGCACCTCAGCAGCAGCAGCAGCAGCCGCAACAGCAGGCGCAGCAAGTGCATCACCAGCAGTTCCTGCAACATCATCACATGCAGTACTCGGCAGGACCGCAGACCTTCTACGAGCCCAGCTGCGAGGCAACGAAGGAGATCGTCTTTGGAGCCGTGCAGGAGCAGGAGGGGGACATCAACCGCCGTGCCGTGGAAGCCAAGGCCGAGAACCACGGGGACGCGCTGTACGAGCAGAACGGGCTGCGGTACCGTAGCAATTACATCGGCAACAACCTGTAGAGCAGGATGAGAACTGTTTCCCCAGTCGCATAAGTGAATGATTTATTGCCCCCGTTCTAATGGTTTATCTTCTGCCGTTCCGTTGTACTGCCTGATGCCTGTAAAAGGAAGAGGAGCTAGAGAAATGACGGAAGTACCAGTTTTCTGGATCCTGATCGACTTGTGCAACGGAGAAGCTGAGTTTTGGTAGAAGTGTGTCGTGGTATTGGTTCCTGGATCTCATACTGACAGTGAGACATATATATTACTCCGTATGTACGTAAGTGAAATGCGTTTCGACCTGATGAATATCGCTGTGAGTTGGTCCGCTCGCTGTGGATGTGTATGATCTCCAGCTGTTGGGGGGCACCACAGGCACAGTGGTAGGACATGTGCCGGCGTCGTGACTCGTGGCCTGTGTGGGAGGCAGGCTGTGGCGCTGCGTGATCCGCTCATGTGATGGATCGATCCTAACCTGCTACTAGTGTTGGACATTTTTTACTCCGTTGGTCGGGCACGCGGATCAGATAAGGCGATGGTTTCGGCTTCTGAATGCGCCGCCCTGGGACTGTGATCCATTGCTAGTTCGCTACGTGCCACAGGCTTAGCTGGATGACACGGTTGCAGCCGGCCAAAGAGACAGTTGCATAGGGATGCACGCGGATTATGTTTATATATTGGTCGATCATAAAATAGAAATAAGGAAAGGATTTATTCGATCAAACATCATCCCTGTTAAGTTTTAGAGCCAAAGATCATAGTTGTAGAACGAGCACTCTAAAATTCTCGAGGATCCCAGGGAGGATTAGGCACTCTTTTCCCTACATGGTGGTCTGTAGCGCGCCATCCTCTCCTACTGGACCGCGGCGGTTGCAGATGCAGCCTGTGTGCCGCAACGGCGACCGAGAACTCGGCGACCCAACCGCACATGCCGCGGCCAGTTATGAAGTGCTGCGTGTTTTGCTAGACCTTGTACTGTAAACGCTGAGCGATCTTTTGCTTATGCAAGTGGGACTGGGGCTTGGCCCTTTTACTCTAAAAAGTGAAAGCGTGGTCGAAACACGCTGGACTTGCCGGTCACTCGTTACACTCGTCAGAGTGTCAGCACATTTAAACGAATCAGGTTCCGGTTTGTGCTACGGCCTGTTCTTCCTCACGAAGCCGAGACGCTCGTGATGCAATATCGTCCTATGTTCAGGGCGAGGCAAGATCGAACCTACCCTTTTGCCCTACCATGGCAATGCGGCTGTCAAGCGACAGGACCATGTGTCGCGTTCGACGAAGAGCCAAACCTTCAAACCGGCAGCAAGAGAAGCACGGCCGCAGGTATGACAATATGCAGTGCGCAACCAGAAAACATTAAGCCCAACCTGAATCCACGAGTTCATTAATCTAGTGGAAAATGGTACATCAATCAACATTTTTTATGTTCAGCTACACTTGTCAATATTTAAAGCTGAATGCATTCATCTTGTTACATAAGTTCACCACACAACACTATGATCAAAGGAAAGTACAAGTGCATCTTAAAGATGCTCCCACACTCATTTATGTTGGCTTGAAAAATCAGCTCTCTTCTTTCTTGCTGACCAAGCCAAAGTAATTGAACTGATCTCATTTTCGTCTATCCTTGGCCCTCTTAAGTGTTTGTTTGCCCTTGTTCTTCCACTTCTGGTTGCCTCCTGGTGTACGGCTCTCCTGAATTTCTCTTACCTTGCGCTTCCTGCAATATAGTGGACGCCAATGTCACATATTCGGTTTTGAACAAAAGTTCTGGCTATGTTGGGAGAAAGATCTGGCACAAGACCTGTTTTATTCTTTTCTCAAACTGGAGTTTATTTTCAACATATTGAAGACAGAAAGAGAAGGGACGCACTATTACTACGTACATGCACTGGAGTGTATCATGGGTAAAAAAAAGAGAGATGCTTTAAGCTAGGTTGTTGTTCTGGTTGTTCATTTGAGTTAATAAGAAATCCACATTGTAATATCACGGCTCTATGGTCCACAAATTAAATGGATTTTGTGTTGATGTGCAACTAGATGCAAAATCGTCAGATAATAACGGATAATTACATTTCATGAATTCCCAGGAACTTGAATGGCAATACGCATATAGAAACATTTAACAAGAAGTATGTGAGGTCTATAGCATGAAACTATGAATGTAAATATAAAAGTAGGATGCCCATACCGGTAGTTCTTAAGAGATGGATCAGATAATATCTCCTCAACCAAAGTTGCCTTCCGCTCCTTCTTTGTCAGCCTACTTGAGTAGAACTCAGAAGCAGGCTCAATAATTGTACCAACCTAAAGCCAACATTGAACCATAGCATTTAGTAGGCTGTCCATTCAGCACATCGACTACTAAGTAGGATGTTTAACATTTCAAAACGCACTGGGAAAATCAATATTCGAATCTAGCAGTAGATCATGTTACTTACTTGGAAGTACTTGGGAAGGGCCTTGGATTTTCCTGATCTCTTGAAGTGCCTTTTCGGGTCCATTACATGCCTCAACTGCAAAACAGAAGCAAGCATATTTCACATGAGTACAGGACCCACCAAGAGCCAAACAAGAACCACTGAAACAAACAATACCAACGAAATAGAGTTTGAGATGGTCAAATTCAACAGTGTATCTTAATTCTCAAGTGAAAATGTTCCAATTTATGCAAGGAGTTAAAACGTCTCTAGTCAGATTGGAATGTTGTCAAATTATCATCCAGAGACGGCGCATATTGTCATACAAATACACTAGTCATATGTCATATCATAGCTCAATAACTATGGACGTTGCATCATAGTTATTTTCTCTTCTTTCGACTTAAGAGAAAGGAAATTTCTGGTTAATCGCAGTAAAATGCCTTATATTCACATTACTACACACCTATCCTGTGGCAGCTGCACAAAGATGCTATTTCCTGCTCTATCGATATAAATGTTGCTTCCAAATTTTCAACGAGTTATCTGTTTCACAGGCAGATACTATGTCATACTACTTCTACTAATCAGGCAGATACTATGTCATACTACTTCTACTAGTCAGCCAGATACTATGTCATACTACTTCTAGTAATCAGGTTACCCGTTCAGAAGTTACTCCGTACCTGCAGAACCTCGAGATCTTTCTTCAGCTCAGGAGTAATTGTCGGCGCCGGCATGTCAAACCTGAATAACAAACCATATGCAGACTCTCATCAAACCCTGAATGTTCTGGCAACCAATAAGGCGATCCTGGATGGAATCCGAGTGTGACGAAACTCACCAGCCCTTGCCGGAAGTGTCCTTGATGCTCTTCCTGGCAAGCTTATTGATCTTCTTGGGGTCCCTCGGGGGAACGAACAGCCCGTCCACGAGCTCCTTCGAGGGCTTCCAGAGCGACGCCTGAACGGTGTTCGGGTTCGGCACCGGGCCGGGCTTGCTGCTGCTGCTTCTGCCGCCAATACCGCTAGTGGTCGTCAGGGGTGACAGCTTGGGCGCCCACGAAAGGCCGATCGGCGCCACGACCTCCGGCA
The DNA here is from genome assembly GCA_030760725.1 of Neostapfia colusana. Taxonomy (NCBI): domain Eukaryota; kingdom Viridiplantae; phylum Streptophyta; class Magnoliopsida; order Poales; family Poaceae; genus Neostapfia; species Neostapfia colusana. Next base: position 2,080,401 of record JASWHV010000003.1, on the reverse strand, counting down.
TCGCCGGTCCCTCTCTGCAAATTCAGCTGCTCGTCACGTCCCGGGCGTGGGTGCGCGGAGGGGCGAGGCGGCGCGGCAGCGGTGGTGGGAGTATAGGGCGATGGAGCGTACTAGGGTAGCCGGAGCCGGACCCGGGCGCGGAGTGTTTGGGCCGTTCTGTTGGATCTGCTTTTTTTGAGAACATTTGGGCCGTCATTTTGGAGATTCTGTGGCCTGGAAATATTCAGATTTTTTTCTGAAATAGTATTTTTCAAATCGTAAATTTAAAAAAGGCGTGGTTTCAAAAAATGATAGAAATGTGTAGGAGTTGTCATTTCGGAAGGATGCTCATCCTTGGGAAAGGAATTTTACGGACAGGCTCCCGACAGATGAGACGCCCTCGCTCTCTCACTTGTGAGGTTTTATTTATACAACAAACAGCAAACAAATATATAGTACAGTGGATACCAATCTAAACTTAAAATATAAAAAATGAAAGTTGAATTTGTTCATAGTTCTGTAAAAATTAACGTCTTGTAGGGGCAACACGGGGAGACTCATTGATCCATGTTTTCTAAATTGTACTTTATGCAAAACTTACAATGAAGTGATGGTCAAAAGTCGTCCGCCCACCGATCGAATTTTGATTAATAGTGAATGAGTTACTTGTTGAAGGGCAACTTTTGACGTATAATGGCAAAAAAACCACCAAACGCTCAGAAAAAAAAAAGAAAAAGAACAGAGAGGAGAAGATGAGATGGTACATTCAGACACTAGTCCGGTCTTTCTGTAGTTTTTGAATCTAAATATTATAAAAATTTATCATACATATTATATAAAAAAAGAAAATGTTCACACATGTTACACAAAATATAGTTGCACATATTATATATAATAGGGTTACATTTAGTTTACCTGACAAGATTACAGACCAAATAGACCAACCCAAATATGATAACGTGATACTAATTTTCAATTACACTACGGGGTGTCATATTAGCCTAAGGAGCAGAGTCTACCCGGATTCCACCTTCTATACGGGACGGGAGTCTTGGTTTATTCGATGTAGTACTTTTATAAGTTCTAAAACATATGGGTCTCTAGCGAGTAGCGATGCCCACGTCAACCCCTTTTCGAATTTGCGATTTAGAATATACTACAACAACAACAACAACAACCAAGCCTTTATCCCAAGCCTGTTGGGGTCGGCTAGACATGAAACCCAATATCAATGAAGTAAAACAGAGGAAGAGATATGAGAACAAGGGGGGAAAAGGAAAAAAAAAGAAAAAAAGGAAAAAAAGAAAAGGAAAAAGAGAAAAGAGAAAAGAGAAAAGAAATAAGAAAAAAGGAAAAGAAAAAGAGAAAAGAAAAAAGAAAAAAACAAGACTACGATTCTGGCACATGAATTGCTACTTTCCATGCGGTCCTATCATGAGCTAAGTCTCTGGATACATTCCAATCTCTCAAATCTCGTTTTACCGCCTCCTCCCAGGTCAACCTTGGTCGTCCTCTACCCCTCCTAATATTTTCTCTACCTCTTAAAATCCCACTGTTAACCGGTGCTTCTGGAGGTCTCCGTTGGATATGTCCAAACCACCTAAGCCGATGTTGGACTAACTTCTCTTCAATCGGCGCCACCCCTACCTTATCACGAATCGCCTCATTCCTTATTCGGTCTCTTCTCGTGTGCCCACACATCCACCGTAGCATGCGCATCTCTGCGACACTCATTTGTTGGACATGTTGCCGTTTAGTTGGCCAACATTCCGCCCCATAGAGCATCGCGGGTCTGATCACCGTCCTATAGAACTTCCCTTTTAGCTTTTGTGGGACTTTCCTATCACATAGGATTCCAGAGGCTTGTCGCCATTTCATCCACCCTACCTTGATCCTGTGGCAAACATCCTCATCAATATCGCCATTGCTTTGTAACATTGATCCTAAGTATCGGAAAGAGTCCCTTCTAGGTACTATTTGTCCTTGTAGACTAACATTTCCCTCTTCACGACCAACACCACTAAAGTCGCACCTCATATACTCGGTTTTGGTCCTACTAAGTCTAAACCCCTTGGACTCTAAGGTTTGTCTCCATAACTCTAGTTTCTTATCAACACCATCTCTAGTTTCATCTACCAGCACTACATCATCAGCAAAGAGCATGCACCAAGGGATATCCCCTTGTATATCCTTCGACACCTCATCCATGACCAAGGAAAAGATGTATGGGCTCAAAGCTGATCCTTGATGTAATCCTACCGTGATAGGAAATGCATCAGTCTCACTATCACTTACGCGCACACTTGTCCTAACATTATTGTACATATCCTTGATAAGGGTAATGTACTTTGTTGGCACTTTATGTTTCTCTAGTGCCCACCACATGACTGACCTTGGTATCTTGTCGTACGCCTTCTCCAAGTCGATGAACACCATATGCAAGTCCTTCTTCTGCTCCCTATATCTCTCCATAAGCTGACGAAGCAAGAAAATCGCCTCCATTGTAGACCTCCCAGGCATAAAACCAAACTGGTTTTTAGTGACATTGGTCACTTTCCTCAGGCGGTGTTCAATCACTCTCTCCCAAAGCTTCATAGTATGACTCATAAGCTTAATACCTCGATAATTAGTACAACTTTGAATATCTCCTTTATTTTTGAAGATAGGTACTAATATACTTTTCCTCCATTCTTCAGGCATCTTGTTTGACCGAAAAATGTGGTTGAATAGCTTTGTGAGCCATACTATTGCGACGTCCCCAAGACATCTCCACACCTCAATAGGGACATCGTCAGGGCCGAGGGCCTTTCCTCCTTTCATCCTTTTTAAGGCCTCCTTAACCTCAAACTCTTGTATCCTCCGCACGAACCGCCTGTTGGAGTCATCAAAGGAGTCATCCAACTCAACCATAGTGCTCTCATTCCCATCATTGAATAGCCCATTAAAGTAATCACACCATCTGTTCTTAATCTCTTCATCCTTCACTAGAATGCGGTCAGTCTCATCTTTGACGCATTTAACTTGATTGAGATCCCTCATCTTTCTCTCGCGGATTTTTGCTACCTTGTATATGTCTTTTTCACCTTCTTTTGTCCCTAGTCTCTCATATAACTTATCATAGGTTTGTCCTCTTGCCTTACTCACAACCCGCCTTGCATTCTTCTTAGCCTCTTTGTACTTAAGCATGTTGCTTGCGTTTCTATCATTATGCCAACTCTTGTAACACTCCTTCTTCTCCTTAATGGCCTTTTGTACATCCTCATTCCACCACCAAGTGTCTTTATCTATAAGTTTCTTTCCCTTTGTCACACCGAACACCTCACTAGCTACCTTCCTAATGCAAGTCGCCATCTTCATCCACATACTATCTGCATCTCCATTTTCTGCCCAGGGTCCTTCTGTGATCACCCTATTTTTAAAGGATTCTTGTGATTCTCCCTTCAACTTCCACCACTTTGTTCTTGTGATTTTGACACCTTTGTCCCGCAAAGAACATGTATGGAAGCGAAAGTCAGCTACCACAAGCTTATGTTGTGTCACAACACACTCCCCCGGGATCACCTTACAATCTAGACATTCCCGTCTATCCTTTCTCCTAGTGAGGACAAAGTCAATCTGGCTAGAGTGTTGGGCACTACTAAAGGTCACTAGGTGAGATTGCCTCTTCCTAAAGAGGGTGTTAGCTATCAACAGATCATAGGCTACGGCAAAGTCTAGGATGTCCTTACCCTCTTGATTTCTATCGCCGCATCCAAAACCTCCATGTACTCCTTCAAATCCTAGGTTAGTTGCGCCCACATGACCATTGAGATCTCCCCCTATGAGGAGTTTCTCGGTTATCGGTACACTACTAACCATATCCTCCAAGTCCTCCCAAAATTGCCTCTTAGCACTCATGTTGAGCCCAACTTGTGGGGCATAAGCACTAATGACGTTCAAGACAATGTCCCCAATTACTATCTTGATTAAGATGATCCTATCCCCTCGTCTTCGAACATCCACTACTCCATCCTTAAGACTCTTATCTATTAGAACACCTACGCCATTCCTAGTCCCAGCCGAACCAGAATACCAAAGCTTGAAACCGGTATTCTCGACTTCTCTCGCCTTTTGACCTGCCCATCTAGTCTCTTGTACACAAAGGATATTTACTCGTCTCCTAATGGCAACATCTACTAACTCACGTAGCTTCCCCGTCAAGGATCCTACATTCCAACTACCCACCCGAAATCTATGTTCCTCGGCTAGCTTCCTTACGCTTTGCAACCGTCGAGTAAGATGCAAAGACCCTTGCTCACTTATCACTACATCCGGGCGATGATGTAGCGCGCCACTAAGGTGATGGCGATCCGGCCCTTGCTCATTTAACACCATATCCGGGTTCCGATATGGCGCGCCACTAAGGCGGTGGCGACCCGGCCCTTGCCCACTTAACACCATACCCGGGTTCCGATATGGCGCGTCGCTAAGAGGGTTACGCCCCAACGAATTTATATTGGGTTTCATTTCCATGAGAGTGGCTAAGTGTAGTTGTTGGCTCGCCAAGCCTATCACAACCCCCTCCTCCTTTACCCGGGCTTGGGACCGGCTATGTCATTACAACATAGGCGGAGTATTTCAAAAAAAAAATTATTGTTAAATATGCAAATAGCTAGCAACACAGGCCCATTGGGCTTACATTGCTTAGGCTCCGTAACAACAGAGGCCGAAGATATTTCTTCCGTGAAACCAGGGCTACTGACGTCTCTTGCAGGCCATAACAACAGAAGCCCTCTGGAGGAGGAGGATCAGGAATCGCTTCCGCCCGCTGTCCACGACTCCACGCCGTGCGTCGCGACGCCGCTTCTAGCCGTGCGCCTCACGAGCGCGCCGCTGCACCTCGCAACCGCCGTGAGCCGCCGCAGGCAGCTTCCTGCGTCGCGCGCGCCACAGCCGTGTGCCTCGCGAGCTCGCTGCCGCCACGGTCTGGGTGAGTGCTCCTACCGGTCAATAGCACCTCCACACACGCCGCCACGCCGGCCATGGATGCGGTGCTGAACCCCATCCTTCTCGTCGGTGTCCCCTCCTCGTCCATGTACACCGCCGCCCGAGCCTTCTCAACCCACTACCTCTCGCCGTCCGCCGTGCGCTCAACCGCTCTCCACCGCCGCCGGCGCCGTCCCCCGCTCCTCGCCGCTGCCGCCGAGTCGACTTTCGCGCCACTACCCGCTGCTTCGGCTGCGATCCATCCGCGTTGCTCCAGGTGGGTGGTGGTGATGGATAGGCCTCCCAGACCCGCGGGAGGCGGCGCGGTGTCCCGCGCGGAGGCCGTGGATTACTACGCCGCCACACTGGCTAAGGTCCTGGGAAGGTGAGTAGTTTCGGGTCATATGCACAATTGAGCGGGAAGATTCTCACCGGCGGTTTGTGACGCTGAAATCATCGTGTTGTGAGTGATATGTGCAGTGAAGAGGAGGCGCAGATGCGGATATACGGTGCTTCGTGGGATGGGAGCTACGAGTTCCGCTGTGAGATCAATGAGGAAGCGTCAAGGGAGCTTGCAAGTACGTTCTCCAACCCTAGAGTGAAGTGAGTTAGCAAAAAATGATGTGCATTAGCACTCCTGTATGCGATTGTATCAGAAATGGTTCGGATTCATGTGTTATGTAGTACTATATGTTCACCATCGCGTCTGTCCATTTTCACCCAATCCAGTGCATGCATTCTTGCAGTTTGAAGTAGTTATACATTTTTTTCCTTTCACCGCTGTTTTCTTATCACACCATTTTCTCAATAGTCCTAGTTGCACATTTCTCATTGTTTTTAAGCATGCATAGTACTAGACAGTTAATTTTCGTCATGAAACTAATCTGAAGATTCCCACAGTTTTCATATGCCAAGGTATAGCTTTGACAGATTTGGTACCTTAGGAAATGCTAGGCTGATTTTGATGTTGCACGTGAAAATTAGCACCACTGGTTAAACAGGTGGAATGTACTCAAAGAATATATGCTTGAAAAGTTGGAACTCATGTACTTTTGCTTGTTATGCTCTTCTCAACTTACAGAGGTACCTGGAGTATTGTCTGTACGGCAGGATATGGGTGATGAATCAGAGAAGGATAGTCACAGTTCGAGTATCAAAACATCTGACCTTCTAAGCATTACCGATGGTCCTTCCATACCATCTTCAAGTGGGAAAAATGAGTTTTGGCTTGTCCGAATGGAGAAGCCTGGAGTTGAAGTCGTGACAAAGGCACAAATGGTGGACCACTATACGCAAATTCTTACGAAAGTGTTGGGGAAGTATGGCATTTCACCAGTAACGTAACTTCTACTTTTCTACATGTCTTCCCTGTGAGTGATAAGGTTAACATTATCTCCAGTGAAATGGATGCCCAAGTTAGTATATATCACATTTCATGGGAGAAGGATTATGGTTTCTGCTGTCATGTTGATGAAGAGTGTGCAAAGGAGTTATCTGGTGAGCAACTTGGGCAATGATACCCTGTACAGAAAGTTCTGTCCATATTTCCTGTCTTTGGATACATTAACAAATTAAATTTCCATACCAGAGGTTCCTGGAGTGTTATCTGTTCGACCAGATACAAATTTTGGATCAGACAACAAAGATTACAAAGGTTCATACTCATCCCTTCTGATGAATCCCCACTCATTTCTTTCTGTCACTCTCTTAAACTTTGTACTGTTTTTCTGTGGGCGATTAAACTCTATCCTAAAACGAGATTTGAGAGATTGGAATGTATCCAGAGACTTAGCTCATGATAGGACCGCATGGAAAGTAGCAATTCATGTGCCAGAATCCTAGTCTTGTTTTTTTCTTTTTTTTTTCTTCTTTTTTTTTCATTTTTCTTTTCTCTTCTTTTTTTCTTTTTTTTTTCTTTTTGTTCTTTTTCCTTTTCTTTTCTTTTTTCTTTTTTCTTTTTTCCTTGTTCTTATATCTCTTCCTCTCTTTTACTTCATTAATATTGGGTTTCATGTCTAGCCGACCCCAACATGCTTGGGATAAAGGCTTGGTTGTTGTTGTTGTTGTGTTGTTGATTAAACTCTATCCTAGTTGTTCCTTCCTTCCAGTTCTCTGTGCCCTTTCTTTCAGTTCAAGACTTGTTGTGGTGCATTTTTATCTGTGGGAAATGAGATACACTGAGTTAATCATCTGGAACTTTGGGTATTTAGAGTTAATGGTTTGTAACTTTGGGTTACTCGACAATAAAAGCAAACCAATTTGTACTTGTTTATGAAACCAGGATTCCATTTCTTTCTTTAAAGCGTTCAGGTTCTAGGTTTTTCTCAGATGAAATTTGTCATTTCCTACTAAACACGCCATCCTCTATTGTTGTTGTTACTCCCAACCAGCTAAAAAGAATTGATGATCTTTCTGTGCCTCATTATCTGACCTGGTCAGCCAAAAGAAGAGTTGTCATTTATATCCCATTTTGTGGCTAGTCTTTAAATCGCATTTGGTTATGAACCTGTTGGTTCCGTTACAGTTTGTAAACATTCCTAGCAGTTGTAAGATACACCTTACAATTTTGGGTTTTGATGCCTTTAACTGGGCATGTAGACGACCAGATTGTAAATGCTGATGATGATTTCAGGTGATGATAGCTTGGCATCATCATCAGGGACTGAGGTGGCTGATGTCAAAACGAAAAGGCTCTTTGTTACCGGTAATGTACCTTATATGCTCTGTTTGATAACTGAGGTTTGCAAATTAGAAAACTAAAACTTGTTTTAGAACGCATTCGTCAGAACTTTTGGTTAGATACAGGATAGGAATAGAATGGGCCACGCCAGTGGTCATCAAGGAATAGGACATATAAACAGGCATCTATTGCAAGTATAAACTATTGTAAAAAAATCAGATCTATTTTGATCTTGTTCGTGTTCTGTTATCTACTATTCTTTGCAGGGCTTTCATTTTACACATCTGAGAAAACTTTACGTGAAGCGTTTGAGCCTTTTGGTGAACTGGTTGAAGGTTCGTGATTGGCAGGAAGTTGAATTCATTCATTCATTCACCTCTTTGCATCTGAGATGCTGACCCATCCAACTGCTTCATCAATCACAGTGAAGATAATAATGGACAGGATATCAAAAAGATCCAAAGGGTACGCGTTCATAGAATACACTACTGAAGAAGCTGGAGGCGCCGCTTTAAAAGCAATGAACGGACAGGTCGGTGGCCCAAAACCCGTTTTCCCACTGCTAGCGTTTTTAGGCGCAAAGGATATCCATGCTCCTCTTGAAACTCACGGCTACGCTTTTACTTGCAGATAATAAACGGCTGGATGATAGTCGTTGATGTTGCTAAAAGCAGACCGAGGGACCGTCAGCCCGGTCCACCTAACCAAACATTTCGGCCCACGTATCGTACTAATTAAATGACTGTTTAATGTAGAGAAGTTCAGTCCAGGAACTTGACGGCTGTAGATCAGACGTGCGACCACTATTTGGGGGTATTTTGAGCTGACTTGTCCGGTTGTACTTGTGTGCGCAGGCACCCATGCTACCTCGCCTTGTGTACATGTTATTGTTAATCAGCGCAACACAAGGCGCACCATCCTGATATGAAGCCGGCCATCGTGGCCTCACCTGGCGCCAAACCATGAGCAGCGGTCATCTCCAGAGACAACAAATCTACCGCGTCCTGCGCCCGCCCGCGCCCCGCGAAACCAGCGACTACGGCGTTCCGAGAAATCGAATTCCGCTCCGGCGTTTCCACAAACACCTCCTCACCGGCTCTGACAATCGCATGGAGCGGCACGTTGTAGGATACCCACCGTCCTCTGCGGCATTCCATCGAACATTTTCCACGCGTCGCCCAAGCGGCCGAGCTAGGGGCGTCGAGGCGCGTGCGGTGGATCGAAGGCAGGCAGGGTTGGAGTCGAGGACGCAGCGGTGCGCGCGGAAGGCGCGGCGTCACCCGAGATCGCGGCCCTGCAGCCAGCATCGTGGTTGGAGAGACGGGCATCGAGGGTCGAGGATTTGGCGGGAGAGACTGCAAGGGGTAATCTGAATCCGATCGTTGACACACAAGAGGTAACGAGGTAGCAATCATAACACTTGGCGTCCACGACAAGCATACTCCAAAAACGGTGGGTTTAAGTTTCCCGCACCCGTAATGAGGACCTCGCTGACATCTTCTGGTCCCTGGGAAAAAAGCTGCACCTGCACGCACGAGATAAAAGCTTTTGCACAGGTTCTCGTCTAAGCCCGTCCATGGAAATCCTCCCGGCTCCAAAATAGTAGTAAGAAGGCCTGCACGCGCGCCGTGCAGAATAATCCAGCCATGGAGTGCGCGGCACGGCCACATGCGGCACGCCCCTGTGCTATAATCTATCTACTTGTCGGAGAGCCCAGCCTTTGATGTGTTCTTACGCTCCATCGATCCAAGCCAGCGACCAGAGCAGATTTAGCGCAGCAGCCAGAGCACCTACCCCGCGCACCCTGGCACTCCACACCACCTGCGCCTCGGCTGCGGCGCTTTAAAGGCAGCGCAAGCTCTCCGCTGTGAAAGTGTGGGCAAAGCTGAGCGCTCGATCGTACGTGATGGCTCGGGGAAGAGGCGGTGCGAGCAGCGGTCCGGTTCTCGCCGCGGTGCTCTTGGTCGTTGGGTTCCTGGTGGTGCCGAGCGCGCCGGGCGCAAAGGCGGCGGCGGCGACCTACATGGTCGGCGACTACGGCGGGTGGAGGTTCAACGTCGCCGGGTGGGCCAAGGGGCGGACCTTCCGCGCCGGCGACCGGCTCGGTAAGTAGCGAGCGAGCGAGAGACGGGCTGCGTGTACTTCCGTTCCGTCCGCGCGCACTATCGCGTTGCTTTCAGAAGGGCGTCGTGCGCGCGCTGTGATTATGGGCTTCCGGCCGGGTGCAGTGTTCAGCTACAACCGGGCGGTGCACGACGTGGCGGTCGTGGACGCGGCGGCGTACCGGAGCTGCGTGGTGCCAAGGGGCGCCACCGACAAGGCGCTGCGGAGCGGGCGCGACAGGGTGAGGCTCAGCAGGGGCACGCACTACTTCGTCTGCACCGTGCGGGGGCACTGCCAGGCCGGCATGAAGCTCGCCGTCAGGGCCGTGTAGTGGGGGGCCGGGGCTTGCATTGGCCGCTACGCCGTACGTGCTTCTTCGGTGCTAGTGTTTTGTTTGCTCGATTAGTTTAACGGCGCGCGGTATGGTCGTCGTCGTGTACTCGCGCACGGTCCGTTCGCGACTGTTCTTGCTGAGTTTGCATTGTGTCGTGTAGCTTTGCACGATGATTGCTGTGGCTTTAATTTGTAGATCACTGGTCTTTTTTTCGAAAAGCTATGAATCTTGTTGAGTTTGCATTGTGCCGTGAGGCCTCTATACCGCCCGCGCCCGCGAATTAGGCTGTGCGCACTGGGCTCCTGTAAAAGCTACTGGCCTCTAAATTTAGGTTACACGTTATTTTTTTTTGCCGCAGCGGGGACCTCTAAATGATCCGGTATCTTACCGATGCTACAACCAAACGGCAAATGAGGAGGAGGTCGTGCTCCCCCGGCATCTCTCCCGAGGTTCCCTGTAGTTGGTTCCTGGCCTGTATAAAGAAAGAAGAGAAGGCAAAGAAAAGGAAAAAATAGAAAGGAAAAAATAAAGAGAGAGGGAAAAGGGAGAAAGGAAATAGGAAAAAAAGGAAGAGAGGGAACAGGGAAAAAATAAGACAAAAAATATCTTTGATGTTTTTTTATAAGTTGTAAATGTAATATTATTAATATAAATGTAGTTATGTGCAATAATATAAATATGAGTTAGTTATGTTATGTAATATAAAATAGATGATAGTTGATATAGAGGTTCGATTTAGAGGTTCACGAGTGCGGCAAATTGAACTGTAAAGCTGAGAATCTTTTAGAGTTAACTGTAAAAGGCTAAGAATATTCTTTTAGAGATCGGATATAGAGGTGCACGAGTGCGACCAGTCTTAAGGGGCCGGCGCGCCGTTGGAGACCCGCAGCGGCTCAGTTACAGGCGTAGGTAAAAAAACAGAGGGTACAAGCGCGCGGTAAACCAGCCGGTGCACTGTAGACCCTGTAAGAAGGGAAGAAAGAAAAAAGAGAGGAGGAAGAAAGGAAAGAAAAAGAAAGAAGAGAAGGAAAAAATGAAAAAAAAGAATGAGGGAGGGAAAACGGAGAAAGTAAAAAAGAAGAGAGGGAAAAGGAGAAAAGAGAAAAAATAAGAAGAAAAAAGAAGGAAACAAAAAGTTAAATTTGATATTTTTATAAGTTTTAAAAGTAATATTATTAATATAAACATAGTTATATGAAATAATATAAATATGAGTTAGTTGTGTTATGTAATATAAAATAGATAATATTTGATATAGAGTTTTGATTTAGAGGTCCACGAGTGCAGAGAATTGAACTGTAAAGGTGAGAATCTTTTAGAGTTAACTGTAAAATAGTAAGAATATTCTTTTAGAGATCGGGCATAAAGGTGCACGAGTGCGAGCAGCCTGACAATTGATAGAGTTTACGCGAAGGATACGAGTTAGAAACTCTCTTTCCGAATTCTGAACGGCTTCCAAACTCTTTTCAATCATGTGTAACAGATCACACGTGTCCACACCGGAAGGAACCGCCGGCACCAAACACCACTACTCCGTCCGTCGTTGCTCGTTACGAGTACTGCAGGCACCAGGCTCCAGTTACAGGCTCTCAGTCGTCGAGGCTATAGGTGGCCAAATAGGCGGGGCCAATCGGGCCAGCCCGAAGCCCGGCAAAAAAGGCCCGGCACGAGCACGGCAACGACTTTACTCCAGGCACCAGGCTCGAGTTACAAGCTCTCAGTCGTCGAGGCTATAGGTGGCCAAATGGGCGGGGCTAATCGGGCCGGCCCGAAGCCCGACAAAAATGGCCCGGCACGAGCACGGCCCGACATGAAAAAGTCGGGCCCGGGCCGGCCCAAAGCCTTAACCTCCGACCCGTCGGGCTGGCCCGGCACGACCCATTTAAGGTCGGCTCCAGTGGTATGGCGCGGTTAGCCCGCGAGGGCCCGGCCCGACATGGCCCGTTTAAGTCCGAATAACATATTTTTTGTTATTTTTAATGTATACAAAAATAAACAGACTACGGGCTAGCCTAACTCGTTTAAGTCCGAATAACATATTTTTTGTTATTTTTAATGTATATAAAATAAACAGACTACGGGCTAGCCCAGCCCGGCACGGCCCGTTTATGGCCCGGCACAGCACGACCCACATAAAATGAACTCGGGTCGTGCCTGGGCCTAGACCTCCGGCCCGTGGGCTGGACCGGCACGGCCCGATTTTTTCCGGGTCGTACCGGGCCGGCCGGGCACGGCCAGTTGGCCACCTATAGTGGAGGCCGGGCTTCGTGGCGCTACTCAGACCAACGAAATTCTATGAATCGAGCCAAAAGGTTTCTGAGATAGGGATGCCACCAATCAAATCCCAGCGTTGCGCGACGTGTCCGATCACCACTCGGCATCCATCCAAGGAAGGGAGTGGATGCAGAACACCGGGAGCAACGAGGCTCGATCCCCTGAACTTGGAAGAGGCTACTACTGCGCAGCAAAGGTGGAAACAAAGCACGAACAAGGGTGCCGTCAACTCGGTGCCTCTGGTGCGTCCTCGCTGCTCACAAACGCATGCCTCGCCTCGCCTCGCCTCGCCTCGGCTGAAATTTTGGTTCAGTTCATCGCTGTCACCGTGGATCTGTGGGCACCTGACGACGTTACCTTGTGGTTTCTGCAGCTTCCCAAGCTCATGGAGCTCGTCGGGCTCGGGTACACCGGATGGTTCGTGTACCGCGCGCTACCTTCTCTTCAAGGTATGATGAGGAACATCTCTGAATGTTTAATACGCAAAAATTAGCAGTAGCAGGTGAAAAATCAATGGCGACCTGTTAACATGTCCTCTATCCCATCCGATTAAAGGAAAGCAGGAAAGAGTTGTACGAGGACATCGAGTTGATCAAGAAAAAAATTGCTGGGACAGAGTGAAATGCTCTTCTCCTGGGATTCTTTTTGAATGATCCTTTCGAAAAACACATTACCTGATGTTATAGGCTACTCTCAAAGGGAGTTCTGTTTTAATTAAATAGAGTGATATGTCACCTTTTTTATGATGTTAACAAGGGAGGAGATCAGATGTGCTTCATCTAGATGAAACCATATATACATTGTTTCTAATGCAATTTGTCTTTTATGTATTCTTAGTAAACAAGAAGATTGAAACCAATATGGGGTATTTCATCCATCAAATAGATGGTCTATTGCAGGTTATGTGGTAATCTTGGGAACAACAAAATAAAACTTTCTACTAGGAGTAGCCTTAGATTACTACTCCCTCTGTTATGTCCTGTTCTGAAATAGTACAGCTAATTTAGTTTAAATTGAACTATATTTCTTATGTGAAAAGTCATTTATTTCATAACGGACGGAGTACTTTTGTTGTATGTAATAACAAGATGAAAACAACAGAGAGCGGGTTTCCTGCTGCACGTTTGGCCGTTGCCTCTAGCATTGTTTAGCTGGGGCCTACCTCCAAGCAATAGCATGGATTTGTTAAACTTTTCTGGACATTTGCGTGAATTGCTAAGACAGATGGCACAGTAGACTGCTGATGTGGCAAGATCGCTCCATATAGTAAGAGGAAGTTGTCCAATATATATATATATATATATATATATATATATATATATATATATATATATATATATATATGAATGACTACTCCAAAACTGTAGTATCACAACTGCAAACATCTAAATGGGATTCATGTCATAACAGTGAATTAGGTTTACGCGACAAAAGGAAATCACTACATGAAAAACGATCATTGACGATGGCCGAATTTATTGATGACGGGGCCGTCGTCTTTAATATTATTGACAATGGCTTTATCTAGCACGACGGCTAGACGAACACCGTCGTCAATAAATTATTGACGACGGGGTTGTCGTCTTTAACTTAATACGGGCCCACCCGAGGAGTTATTGACGACGGTGACCTAGCACCGTCGTCAACAAGTTCCTTATAGACGACGGTCACCTAGCACCGTCATCAATAACGACACATATAACCCATACGCGAGCTGGGAGGCGGTGCCGCCTCCCGACTCGCGCCGGCCATCCCTGCCGCCGCCGGCGCTTGTCCCCGACCCGAGGTAAGTCCCCCTCCCCCTCCCCCTCCAGCCTCTCCCCCGCTTTCCTCGCCCCCCGACCGCGCCGCCGGCCTCGCCGTCCTCCCCCCGTCCGGCCTCTCCAACCCCTCCCCCATCCCCCTCTGGCCCGGCTCCTCCCCCTCCGGCCCTCCCCCCGCTCCCCCCTGCGGACGAGCCACCGGTCGCCGGCCACCAGCCGCCTCTGTCCCACCCCCTCCCCCCTCTGTCCCCCGCCTCTGTTAGATTATATAAAAATTTAAATACTTAATCAATTTGTATGTATTTAGTAGATAATTAGTTTAATTGTTAATTATTTGGTTTAAATTAGTAATTGTTTCTGATTTTAGTTATTTAATTTAGTTATTGATTGATTAGTTGTTTAAGCACATTGTTTTTGCTTTACCCCCGGCCCCGCTGCCACCAGCCCCCGCCGTCGCTGACAGCGTACCGACGCCTAGGCGTCCAGTAGGTGGTGCGGGGATGCCAGGGCGGCTCGCCTCGCCTGGGCGAGCGTCACCGATGCCGGCGCCGCCTCCGCCCGCCGCCGTCGCTGCAAGGCGCCGCCGGCCCCTCGCGCTGCCACCGCCGATGCCTCACGCTGCCGATTCGTCGCGCCGCCGCCTCCTGTGCTTTGGAGAGGAGAGGGGGAGGGGGTGAAAATGAGTGTATTAAGGTTGAGGGCCGTTTTTCATGACCCTCATAGAACGCGTGGATCGTCGGATTAGATCCGACGGTCGTGGGCACTTGGGCTGCTCAGCCAGAGCCTGAGCCAGACTCTCAGCCCTGCTCCGAGCTGACCTCCGCCGCCACCTCAATAAATTATTGACGACGGGGGCCGTCATCTTTAACTTAATCCGGGCCCACCTGAGGAGTTATTGACGACGGTGACCTAGCACCGTCGTCAATTCTTTCCTTCTGTCTCGTTTTTTCCTCTCTCTCTCTCTCTTTTAAATGACTCAAAAATAAAAGATTGACGTAAACCTATACAACATGTGTCACCCGTTTCGAACCGGCCCGTCTCACATGTGTTACGCATGTGAGGCGTGTACGTTCGGAATTGTGCCTTTTTGGACAGTCTAGGAGTGACCGAGGGGGCGTGGATTGTGATAAGACGCGGGTTTAGATCTAGACGAGATTTCGACGGCATAACCCTGTTGTTCTCTGCAGCACCATTTTCGGGCGTGCAGTGGAGAACAGCGGGGTTATGTTGCCGAAATTTTGTTCGGATCCAGACCACGCGTCTCGTCATGAGTACGCTCCGCTCGGTCACTCTTGGGTGGGTTTAGGACCTATCCTTTCTAATAGATGTACAAACTCATAATGTGAAAAAACGAAAACGGCGAACAACCACGACAAAAGATCGATGGTACGATTTACGAAGTAGAGTACATGATCGTTATACTGATGAATTTTGAAATTGAGTAAAGTAACGTTTCCTTCATCTCTTCTTTCGTCTTCTATATTTTCTTTTAAATTCATTATCAAATTTCCTTTCAACAACAACACTAGGAAACTCCTGACGCAGTCGATATCAACGGCTCGCATTGAGGTTACGAAGGCGTACTATAAGTTGCATCTGGACGAGGGTGAGTCGGGGCAGTTTAGGGATGTGGCGAACAAGTACTTGACGGAGGCACAGTACGCAGAGGTGAAATCTTTATTTTACTTTGCTTCATTATCCAATTTTGATCAATATTTTCATCCAATAACAAATGTGTGCAGGTCAGCGTACCGTGGCTTGAGTCCTGTCCGGACGCCTACAGTTCCCTATGTGCTCGTTGGGCGAGCCAGGGCTTCCGAGGCGTGTCGATGACTCGCCGACAGAGTCGAGGGACGGACGAGAAACACCGTCTTGGCGGGGATGACTACGTACACCTTGCTAAATGGATGGTAAATGATAATCAAATTTTATTCTAGTTAATTTCTATCGCTATCATGGTGCTAACACGTATCGATAGGAGCGCGGGATTGGTCAGGAGCCGACCGCTATCCAGCTGTGGAGGAGGGGTCACATGGGAAGTGACCCCTCGCAGCCTGATCAGCTGTCTTCTCAGACGGCGACGAAGACGTTGGTGAGTACTTTAGTTAACTTAATTGTATTCTCTTTAAAACTTATGATGACTTTAATTTTTTGTATTTTCAGAAAAAGTATGGGGAGGAGGAGGTGTGGAGGCTTCGAGGCGACGATTACGATTGACAGAACTCGTCGATCGTACCTGAAGCCGCCTATGCAAGCGGTGGCGGTAAACCTCACGGCCGGTGAGTTCTGTTATTTTTCAATTACTTTCATGAACTTCGAGACACGAAACTTTAATACTCGTACTTCGTTGTGTAGGTTGGCCATCTTCGATGGAGTAGTCGACTCGAGGGAGGCGCGGTCTTCCTCGAGTGCCTCTTCATCGCAGGATGGATCCAGCAGGCGTGGCAGCCGAGATCTGGAGCTTCAGAGTGTCCAGGAGGAGCTTTAGAGGACGTAAGAAGCGTTGAGGCTCACGAACAAGAGGCAGACAGCCGAGCTTCGGGCTAGGGATGAGTATCAACACTCGTACATGCTACAGCTGCAAGGTGCCATGCAGGTAAGTTCAGATCGTTGTACTCAACGTTTCTCAGTGGCCGCATGACAACCGGCTATCTTTTCTTAGTGGGCGCCGCCACCGATACAGCTACCACAGGGGCCGACGTCAGGAGCACAGGTACGAAATTTCTCATAATAGCTCCAACTAGTTAAACTTGCTCAAATTTAGTTGAGTTTGATCAAACTTAGGAAAACCAGTTAAACATACTCAAACTGAGTAAAATATGGTACAACTTATTTAATCATAGTAAAATATGAGCAAATTTACTCAAACATAGCCAAAACTAGTTGAACTAGCTCAAACATAAACACTACTAGTCCATACTTCTCAAACTTAGTAAACTATGAGCAAAATTACTCAAACATAGCCAAATCTAGCTAACTTGCTCAATTCTAACTTGTAATGAGTTTATTTAGTCATATACATATTTGTGAACTTCTAATTTGTCTAATTATACATGTACATCACAGGGATCGGCGACGCAGACTCAAAAAACTCCACCCCTCAACATACGGCGTTTGGACGAGCGCTCGACGACTTCCTGGACTCCGGTGGCAGCGGTCGGGGTAGCGTAGGTAGTGTGGCGTGCGTATAGTGTTTTTGTGCCTGCCTGTGGTGTATGTTTTGATTGCCTGTGATCTGCCCATCGAGCAATGGGTTGGCCTCGAAGCTAGAGCAGAATTTCTGTTGTTTAAAAAAAATGCAAAGCTTATTGACGACGGTTTCTGGTACTTGACTGTCGTCAATAAGCCATTAGTATTGACGATGGCTAAGTATCAGAAATCGTCGTCAATAAGACATTGTTATTGACGACGGTATAAACGTATCGTTGTCAATAAGTTGCCTTATTGACGACAGCCAAACCCTGACTGCCGTCAATAAGCTGTTGTAGCTTATTGACGACAGTCAATTTTAGCTGTCGTCAATAAGCTTATTGACGAGAGCCAAACCCTGACCGTCGTCAATAAGCTGTTGTAGTTTATTGACGACAGCCAACTTTAGCTGTCGTCTATAAGCTTATCGACGACAGCAATAAACCGTCGTCTATAACAGTTTACCGTCGTCAATAAGTTATTGACGACGGTATTGTGCTTATTGATGACGATTTTTGGCCGTCGTCTATTGTCGGGATTCTTGTAGTGAATACTTTGTTGCTGAAACATTCATGGTTTAATTACAACACGCAGTAATTATATGTTTTCCTTTTACTGTTTGTTTAAAGGTATATTCTAGCTTAAGAAAACGACGAGCACTCGGTACCAAATGTACAACACTGACTTGTCTCGATCCTCGGCAATCACAGGTGCTAACGGCGAGGAGAAAGACAAATCTTGTGAACAAAGTAGCTAGCTAACTAAAGGAGCTTCGACGAATTCCAGGTCCGTATAATTTCATGCCGATTCCGTGATACCTTGCGAGGCCCGCTGCGACGAGGACGGACCACCGGCGCTGGCCGACGGTCTCAACTAGGTGACGGCGGCGCACGATGCGGCAGCAATTGCAGCTCCTCCTCCGGCTGCCGGCAGCCGCTTGACGAACCGGCCCTTCATCCTCGGCCGCTTCTCCGCGTTCAGCTTCCGCACCTCGTACCGTATCTTCTTGGCAAACAGTCTCGTCCGCCGCTTCTCCCGGTACCGCGAAACCCGCGCCTCACGGCCGCCGTCCGTCCCCCACCGCGGTGCCAATGGCTCTCTAACCGGCCGTTCTCCTCCTGCCGGCCACATGCCCTGCAAGACACAGCAGTCATGCTCGCGGAAATGAGTACTGCTCCATAGTAGCTACGACACGTTGAAACAGGAACGGCTCCGATAATCACGTACAGAATGGTCGGCGTGATGGGGCCAGAAGTCGTCTAGGTGGACGTGCGGCCGCTGACCGTCAGTCCACGGCGAGCTCCCCCAGCTCTCGATGACCGCCTCATAGTTGAGCCTGAGATCCAGGCTCCTCCTTAGGAAGTGCGCGTTCGCAGCGTCCTCGCCGTTGCTTGCCGCCGCCTTCTGTTCAGAACTGTCCTCGTCGTCCTCATCTACCGCCGTGGACGAGCAGCAGTTGAAGTCCATGTCCAGAAGCTCGGTTGGCGCCACCGACTTCAGCTCTGCATGATCAAAACCGTGCGCGCCCTCGCCATTGGAGATGGCGCCGTCGGGCTCCATCTTTACTCGCTCGCCGTCTTCTGCCTGCGGCGTCATTAGCCCTAGACTCTCCATGTAGAACGATTCGTCCAGCTCGTTGCTGTCGTCCAGGCCTTGGCCAAGAAGGGCTTCCATGTTCGCGGCGAACTCTCTGAGTTCAGCGTCCGTCGGACCGAAGCCGGCAAGGCTATCCGGAAGCTGTTGCAGGGGCGACGATGTCGCAACGATCGGATCCTTATTTGCGTTCTCCACGGCGCCGTCTCCGTTGTCCCTGGAGCATAAGGCTGCGGCCGCCGCGTCACCGACCGGCGGCGGCGAGCAGAGCTCGGCGAGGGCGCGGTCGAAGCTCGGCACGCGGTACAGCAACTGCTCCTTCTCGGAGCCATCCTCTTCCGCCTCGCGCTCGTCTGACGACTCCGCGGGGACCTCCGGCACGACGACGAGCTTCCTGGACAGCAACTGGCCGACGCTTTTAACGTGAGGCCTCCGGGTGCGCGCCTTGCGCTTCGACCAGGCAGGCGCCACCCGCCGGTGCTTGGATGTCGGCGCAGCGACGGCTTCCTCGAGCGAGGATTTGTGCGGCCGGGACGTCGGGCGCAGGCGCAGGCGGTCGTGCCGCCGGGCGAGCGAGTTGGCCGAGTGCACCGACGCGTCGCACGCCTGGCACAGAAAGGCGTCGTCCGCGGCGCAGTACCACCGCGCGCGCCGCCGCAGGCAGCTGTCGCACGCGCGCGCGGCCTTGCCGGCCAGGGCACCGGCGGCCGCCGTCGAGCCGCTCATGCGTCGTGAACTCTCTAGAACGAACAAAACACGCCGTGTTCCTCTCGATCTCCTTGGTGGTGCAGGCAGTGATCCCAAAATCCTATCCGTGACCAAATCAAGAAAAGTATCACCGGACGAGCTAGGGCCGCATGGCCCAGCATATCTCTGTTTGGGGGGGGGGGGGGGGGACAAGTGTACTTTCCACTTTTAGTGTGGAGATGAGGGCCCACCTGCAGGCCTTATCTGGAATGCAATTGGCCCGCTGATAATACCTCATCCGTTTCTCTGATATGCCATTGGACGAGGCTGGATTTTTCTGGGGGCCACGACATGGCTTTGCGACACGTTGGAGGAACACGAGTGGGGCCAAATGGAGAGACGCTCCAATGAAAAGTCGTTTGCTGTATCGAGTTTCGAGTAGCTGGGCACGGTGTGCTGCTATGCCGTGCCTACCGCTCTGACGAACCTTTGAACCTCATCTATCTAACCATCCGTTTTAATCAACAAAAACCAAATTAATCAAGTCTCGAGTCTTCCTAGAACTTGTAGATGCCAAAACAATGATGTCTGGTCATCGAACAGTGACAAATATAGAAGATTGTCTAATAGTGATATTCACTGCTTTCTCTGAATGAGTTTTAATTTTACTTTTGTTTCTGCAGATGGAAAACTCTCAATTAGCTCGCAGTTTTTTTAAAAAAAAACATGCTTATAGAGGTAAACAATGTGGTTTTTAGGAAAGATAAACAATATGCAGTGAATTTACTACAGAAACGAAAAGTGTGTGTGTCGATCGATATATATATATATATATATATATATATATATATATATATATATATATATATATATATATATATATATATATATATATAGGAAAGTGACAGGTTAAGCTGAAATGTACAGTTGTGGCCAGCACATATGGGACGAACAACTGAACAAGGAATCCCGCTTCCAGAGGGCACATGCCGCGTACCCATCAGCCAAAACAAATCTTATCCTGCTTGGATAATGCTCTGTATCGATAATGCATCTAGCAGCATGCAAGGCTGTTTACTCATTTTACCTCCCGTGCCTGAGATGCAGTTTCTTCAGACTTGCACACGGAACATACAGATGCCAAGCCTCTGCTCGCCGTCTATCAGAAATATCCGACAAAAAAAAAACGGTGCTATGCGAGCAAACAGCCGTGTCCAGGCATGAAGAAGCTGGGCTGGGCGTCGACGTCGCGCCCATCGCTTGGTCCAGCCCCTCCAGGAAAGAGAGAATCAGACGGTGAGCACATCACGGTGATACGGCCACCGGGCGTGTAGCCGGTGTTTCACATCGCGGTGTTGGCCGTATGCGCGGCCGGTGTCGCCGCCGCTGACGCCGACGTGCCGCCGCAGGGAGCAGGGAGGCGCTGCTGGGCAGCTCGTGTTTATCCGCTGGATGACTCGTGTCCTTGTCGCGGCTGCCGTCCTCGTCGTCCCCAACATTTCTTTCCTTCTCCCACTTTTCACCTAGGAAACGGACGTCTTCCAGAAGTCGAGCTTGGAGGAAAGCCCGGGTACAGAGCCTAGATCTATGAGGCAAAAGTTAAGGCCTGGCTAAAACAAAGCCCATTTCTGTCGCGGAGGAGCTGCGTGTAGAGAACTACTACACGGGGTACGTAGTCTTGCTGCTGTCTTGCTGTACAGCACTTCACTCGGAGACCTGCTGTACTCATGCGTCGAGACACCTATATGACGCAGCAAACACTCGTCAGAGTATTCGTCCTGCCCATGCCGCCTTGCTGAGTGAAGTCTACAGGGAGGATGCGTCACTTCAGAGTTCCAACCCCACGCTTCTAAAATCAAGTCCAACAGCGGCATTTGGCGCCATGCGCTTCTCCCCTCGCCGCGCGCCAAGCTGGTTGTTGCACGCCTGCTCCTTTCGCCCTCGTCTCCTGAGTCCCCGAGCCACCCTCCCGCCGTTCCGCGCGCGAGCATTGTCACCAGCCGTAGATCACGCGTCCTCCAGGATGCGCTGCGTGCTGCGTGCTATAGGTTCCCACGAACGGCTGCGGCCGCGCCTGCTGGTAACAGGGTCGCCGCCGGCCGACCTCACCTAGCTAGGTCGCGCTCATCATTTAGGACGGCGGTTCGCAACGCGCTCTCGTAGATAACACCACGGCTCCGGCGAACGGCCGGCCACGTTTGGTCGGAGCACAGGCGCGCGCTCGGCTGCCTATACGCGTCGCGTCAACCCCCCGACCTCTGCACGTACGGTTCCCCGGCAACCGGCATCGGGAAGCTGCATACAGATCGGCCGGGACGCTCGACCCTCCCTGTCTTTTTTTAGAAAGATCCGGTGGTACCGGCGTATATTAATAAGGGAGACATGGTACAAACGTTTTATAATTACATGATTTGTTAATGGTGTACCGGAGATACACCAGTGGGGTCTTGGCAGTTCAAATGGTCGCGATTCAATCCTAGGCCTGTAGCTCCTGCCAAGGTCCAGGTGGTGATCATTTCTGTGATGACCGAGATCAGTTGTTCTGGTGTCTTTTTTTGGTGGTCGAAAATTCACCTATTTCGCTCACACCAAAGGGTCCAACAGATAAGTAGCGCGAGGGACCGAGAGCCTTTGGCTTGCTGACTTCGTCCTGTGGCACTCAACTGCTGGAACCATGAGGCAATATCTCCAGTCGCGCACCAGTTTGTTGGGTTGGCTGTTGTCAGTCTTAGGTCAGTGGATACTTGCATCCAAATTTGCCGGGAAAATGGGCACTCTATAAACATATGAAGTGCTGTTTCGACCCTCCCTGTCAATGCAGTTGGACACAACAGGTGGAAACAAACTACCTGTGAGTAGTAATTCGCAGTTACTTCTAGTCCGTTTGTGGTTGGAACGAGAACGAAGGTGACCTTCAAGGCGTGGTTATCTATCACCGTTCGTCATCAGGCCAGCGGGCTCCGCTATCCAAGCTCCCACTCCCCCTGCGAGTTTAATCGTGATGCATCCGTTCACCATTCTGATGGAGACGCGGTCCTGTTTTATTGCTAGGAAACCTGACGGAGACAGCTGCCCTCCAGGTCCAGGACCGTCTCGTTAGACGCATTCCACGCCCGCGTGTGTCAGGGAGACGTTCACAGGCGGGAAATCCTAGCTGAATCGCCTCAACGGTTGAGCCGATCGAGCGCATGTTCTGAATTGCTTCGAGAATATAGACGCCTCAAATAGGCAGATACACCTATCCTACGTGAGGCGAGGCCGGCAGATCTTATGCTTCTTCCAGCTTTCTGGCACCGGGATGATATACTGTCCAATAAAATTTCAGTCACGGAACAGAGCAAAAGGATGCAGTTGAGGTAAGGGCGGTAATAAATCTGCATGAGGGCACGAAGAGGACGATAGACGAAAAGTTCAAGCGACAACGTACTGTTACAGCTAAAAACATGTTTTACAGTGTGTTGAAGACGAAACAACGGTTTTGTAATGTGTCATGTACTTGCTACTGAGTGATATGGTTTTCAATTTCAGTTCACACTCATACTCCAACGGTCCAACCAACAAAGTTCAAGCCAACGACTCATGGGCCTAAGCTTGAATGCCTATCAAGAACACGCGCCGCCCGCCTAATCAATCATACCAGCAATTGGTTTGCACTGATAAAACGTCCGTGTCAATTTATTAACATGCCACCCCAGTCGTATGTGGGGTAAAATTGGTCGTGATGAATGAAGAATTTCGTGGTCACTCGTTGAAACTGAGAGAAACTATAATAACTCTGGAAAAGGAATTGCCGTGCTGTAAGTTTCTAGAAAAAAATCATGTGAAAGATATTACTATCAATGACTGGAAGAGGCTCGTTTTTCTTCCAGTCATTCGACATTTCTTTGCTAACAGTAGTCCTGAGGAAAATGGCCAGGCGTGAAAAACATTCTCTTCAGCGTTTGCAGTCATGTTTTTACAGGATGGCCGGGATGATGTGGACGTTGCTCCATGTTTCCTTGTTTCTGTGTGTTCTGAGCTCAAAAGCCTGCAGGAGCTACTGCAGCAAAGTTCAGAAACTTCCAATATCCATGCATCGTTCCCATCTAGAAAATGCTAGACAAGCATGCACCCCGGCAAGGTGATCACTCCAGGCCTCTATCTCTATCAAGCGCATGAGTGAATTGTGAGTCCTTCATGGCACTTACTGACCTAGATCATCACCTAATCTGTTGATGTAGAAAAGTGCACCACGGTGCATGATGTTGTGACACAAGTTTTGAAACTAAATCCGTAATCATCCTTATTCACCGGTTAGAGGTATGTTTCGGCCTCATCGTCAGCGATTTGAGCCGCTGTTTGACACGCTGCATGCAAGTTCATCACTCCATGGCCATGGGTTTCAACTTTCGAGTTCATCTGCGTCGCCATAACGCTGCACTATGTGGTGGTGGTGCTCGACTGTCGCTGTTTGCTGTGAGCCAGCTCTGTGGCCTCGGACCGAGTGAATGGGCGCGGGGCCCGCAACCGGGCTTCGCCGCTTTAAATTCTCCCTCGCTCGTCCCGATTCAGCATTGAGCAGTGTTCCACGCAGTTCACAACCTGACCTGACCCGACGCCAGCAAGCGCGACACAGCGAGCGCTTCCTGGTGGTGCGTGCAGACGCCGGCCATGGGTCTTCTCTCGGCGGCGGAGCTCAAGCGGCTCAAGCCGCTGTACCAGCTGGTGGTGAACAACATCCTCGCCATCGTCGCTGTGCCGCTTTTCGCCGCTGTGCTACTCAAGGCAGCGGAGCTGGGGCCAGCGGAGGTCCTGGCCCGGACCCGCGCGCTCCGGCCGGCGCACATGTTCCTCGCCGTGTTCCTTCCCGCCGCGGCGGCGGTGCTGTACCTGATGCTCGGGCCGCGCGCGGTGTACCTGGTGGACTACGCGTGCTTCCGCACCAACCCCAACTGCCGCGTCCCGTTCGCGACGTTCCTGGAGCACTCCCGCGTGTGGCCTGGCTTCGACGAGCGCAGCGTGCGGTTCATGACGCGCCTGCTCGAGCGCTCGGGGCTCGGGGAGGAGACGTGCCTGCCCTACGCGCAGCACTACATCCCTCCGTCGCGGGACCTCGAGTCCTCTCGCGCCGAGGCGGAGCTGGTCATCTTCTCCGCCATCGACGACCTGCTCGCCAAGACCATGGTCTCCCCGCAGGACATCGACATCCTGGTGGTGAACTGCAGCCTGTTCGCGCCGACGCCGTCCTTCACCGACATGATCATGAACCGGTACAAGCTCCGCAAGGACGTGCGGAACGTGCACCTGGCCGGGATGGGGTGCAGCGCGGGGATGATCTCGGTGGAGCTGGCCCGGAACCTGCTCCAGGTGGCGCCCTGGGGCGCGCGCGCGCTGGTGGTGTCGACGGAGACCATCACGCCCAACTACTACATGGGGCGGGAGCGCGCGATGCTGCTGCCCAACTGCCTGTTCCGCATGGGCGGCGCGGCGGCGCTGCTGTCGACCGACGGCGCGAACGCCCGGTTCCGGCTGGCGCGCGTGGTGCGCACGCTCCGCGGCGGCAGCGACAGCGCGTACCACTGCGTGTACCAGGAGGAGGACGAGCGCGGCAACGTGGGGATCAACCTGTCCAAGGACCTCATGAACATCGCGGGCGACGCGCTGAAGGCGAACATCACGGCCATGGGCCCCCTGGTTCTCCCGGCGTCGGAGCAGCTGCTGTTCGCGCTGTCCTTCATCGCGCGCAAGGTGCTGAGCAGCCGGGTCAAGCCGTACATCCCGGACTTCCGCACGGCGTTCGAGCACTTCTGCATCCACGCCGGCGGGCGCGCGGTGATCGACGAGCTGCAGCGCAGCCTGACCCTGTCGGACGAGCAGGTGGAGGCGTCGCGGATGACGCTGCACCGGTTCGGCAACACGTCGAGCAGCTCGCTGTGGTACGAGCTGGCCTACATCGAGGCCAAGGGGCGGATGCGCAGGGGCGACCGCGTCTGGATGATCGGCTTCGGGTCCGGGTTCAAGTGCAACAGCGCGGCGTGGGAGTGCGTTCGCCTCGCCCCCAACGCCGACGGCGGGCCCTGGGCCGCCTGCATCCACCGGTACCCCGTCCACATCCCCGACGTGGTCAAGCACTAAGCCTCCTCCAGCTCATCACCCTCTTTCCTCGCGTCGCCGCCATTCCCCGTCATCCAGTGCACTGGGCTCCGTTCGGTTGGTGCAGATGGATCAAACCGCTGCAACAGCATACTATTGGATTAAGTCAATTAATTGATGGGGGATCTAGCAGCTCACCCGCTGTCAGAGTCTGCAAGTGCAGGGGTGTTGGATCGTCGTGTCGAGGCGGCTCATAAATAGGTTGAGCTGCGGTTGAGTACAAAAGTGGTTCGGCTTCGCCCCTTTCGGGCTGCAGACGTGCGCTCGTTCCTTCCGTGTGGCCCGTGTCGTTTGCTCTTTTGTTTTTTTTCTTCCCTTTTTTCCCCCTTTACTTTAGTACCGGACATTCGAGAGAGTTGAAATAATGGTGATGTATCTGTAATTGTGTATAGCTACTTCCTTCAATGAATCGATTTGCTTCGGTTTGCCTGGGCTGGGCTTTTGCAACGACACGACCGGATTGTGTTTTGCCTTCTGCTTGTGCAGCGGAAAATACTGCCGAGTCTTGTCTGCTCTGACTCTGACGCTGTCATGGTGTTCATTCGCAGCCTTTGCCCGTTGCAGCTCGCACGCAGCGCCCATTTCATTTCCTCCACCGGTGCTGTCTCTGGCGCGGATTGATGACCGGACCTGCTCAGTCCGGCCGACGCGGCGCTGCGTCTCCTCGGAAGAGAAGAACCGACGCACGTACGACCGTCCGTTGTGTTTGTGTGGATAAGGACAAGTCTTTTTTTTTTAAAAAAAAGGCGATAAGGACAAGTCGATCTGGAGTCGAGCGTGTTTATGGGCTAAAACCCATCCCGACCGTTTTTTTTTTGCGCGGAACAATGGGCTGGAACGGTACGCCTTCGCTGCTCCGGCCGCTTTCGCATAGGCCCTTGGGCTGATCAATGGGCTGGGATGGTACAACTGCGCGGCCATACAGTTGCGCCATGCCTGACGGTCATACAGGTCGCGGCTGCAGTACGCCACCCTGTGCTCTTGGCTGATGGGGCGTGTTTGATGCTCTAATCTTTTTTATACGTGATGCGATCACCATCTATATACATCACAAGTTAGATATATTTACAACATTTTCACTCACAACGGTAACAATTCTACGCGCGAATTCAAAAGCACCGAACATTGCCTCTCCTGTTAATGTATTTTTTTTCTACAACTTCCTTTACAGCCCTGGATCAAGTAACTCACGTTAACACCTCATAGCTTACTATGAACCCAATGTAACTAGAGACTTGACAACGGAAGGACGCCGCGTTTCGCACTCGGTGAATTTAGTGGGTTGGTGGCTAGATTGTTTCAGTCACCATCAAACGTGTGATCATTGCTCTCTGCAGTAAAATGGTTATCTGATATGGTTCCGTCCAGCATCCTTCGCATGAAGCTTGATTTCAGACTTTAAGCGTACAGTTAAAAACTATCACTGGCACCGTCCAAATATCTACTCACGACTTATTTGCCTTGAAGGTATCAATTTGACATAAACCTGATACCTTCACCACTTCATGCTTGGGCTTCCATTCTGGAGGGCTCCGAGGTGCTCCGGGTCCCTCTGAGACGCGTACTGTTCCAGCACTGTTCATCGAAGCTTTTTTTTTTCCTCTTTGCCATCCGAATCAGTTACAAAACAACGAAATCCACCGGCTCTGGCACCCGCGGTGCTACAGTACTGCAGCAGGACAGAAGGCGAAGCACACGAGACCGAGAGGCGCGAGAGCCCTACCAAAGGGGGGCTAACTTACTCATCAGGACATGATTTACAGGATTATAATGATGCTTTTTATGTCTGCTAATTTATTTTCAGGATATCATCGCACAAAAAGCGGCACTGCTTCTCAATAGTATCGTCCGTGATTCAAAAAAATGGATAATGATGATGAATCAGATCGATCCTGACCCTTTTGCTTTCCATGGCATTTGTTTTCACTGACATCCCCTCTTAATATTTTGATGGCGCAGAGCATCTTTTTGCGTCAGCCGTGGTGGATCATAGTTGTCACGCTCGGTTTTACAATGAGCAAAACTGGTCGTAATCTACGTGTATGCTAGGATCGGTTTAGTTCATACATGTAGGACATATAGTGATAAACATTTATATATCGAATATAAACAACGTACATACCTTAAAATGAGTTTTGGATTAGCAGCGGAAGTGGAAAAACATGTAGGGCCGTCCACAGGCGAATCGACAGACAGCAACGTGACCTTCTTCGCATCATCTTCATTTGATCTTCTTTAGTCTGAGCAACATTTATAATAAAGGAAAAAAAAGGCAAACGTCTGAGTACATAGAGTACTCAGCAAGTGTGGGAAGTAGATGACATGCAGGCATTTAACAAGAAAGGGTAGACACGGGTTAAGCACTAAGCAACCTATCCTTAGTCTTATTAGGCGTCCTATTTATTTAGTGAAGTTCCCGCTCAACCCAAACATATCTTCAAGTGATCTCCACTATCACTGTAATCTCATTTATCACAATCCAAGCCACCATTCTCAAACCATACCAAACCAACTCACACTAATCATGAGAGAGTTACTAACCCGCTCTTGACCGTGAGCACGGCTGTCTAGATAGTTTTGACTCTGCAGAGTTTATACCCTTTACCCACAAGTCATGTTTTCATCGCCCGTCGGCGACTCAAGAAACTCCTTTCCGCCCTCTCACACTCCCTATGGTGTGGGGCCAGGAGTACACGACAAAGGCTTTACATTGCACTACCCAACCCGTGCACACCCGCTAAGGTTTCACCGCTACGGCACTCTGAAACCTCTGCCGCAGAAGCCCCCTCTTGCGGCACTTACACATCTCTTTGGTGTACACAAGGAAAGATAGGAACAACTTAATTGGCCACACCGCCCCATAACAGTTCTTGTGGTGGCACTGTATAAGCCAGTTGACAGGTCTCACGAACCGGTCCTTAGGATCTACGCAGTCTAACCAACCACAAACCCGAGTCTCGTGTACTCGGAACCCACCGTAACCCACCAGCCTGCTAGATCCCTACACTACCCACCTCATACACCACATGCATCATCTCATCATCACAAACATCATGATATATTGAATTTAAATGTAATAACTCCCATCCCGATCTCTAGGCACGGCTAAGCATGAAAATAATGACATAAAGTAAACCCTAGTCTACCCATCCCGGCTACAAGGCAAATTTTGGAAATTCTAGTAAACAACCAACAAATGGGATTCAATTTAAGACCTAAGCATGCAATTCTAACTAAAGATCCTAAAAACGGAGAAATATGGTCAAGGGCACTTGCCTTTTTCTTATATCGTTGCTCAGTCCACCCTCTTCATCCTCAAAGTCTTGCGCTCACGGGTCGAACATAGGCTCGGGGGCTGATTTGATCCACGTCATAACGGGTGCAAAGAAAATAACAGGAATCCATAAGTAGCAACTCCCCAAGCAAATTATGATAATTTTATTACATATATACTAATGTTGCACGTTTTCTTCACTTAGTTCATTTCTTAATAACTATCTACTTTGTTCTCATCATTTTTATAGGGTGATTTGCATGGATAGAAAATATTAGAACTATAAGTGTGACTCTCAACATGTAGTGAAGGTGTCTATTCAATTCAATACATGTGTAGGGTTGTTTTTGTAAAGGAAATAACAACGAAGCAAAAATGTAAAGTAGATTCAGAACTTCCTAGGGGTTGGGGTGCCAAAATAGCAAGTGGAAGGGGTGTTTTGGAAATTACTCCTCAAGCTAGGGTTTTATTTGGTAAATGGCAGCAAGGTGTTTCATGTGGTACAGAAGGGTTTAGGGGTGTTTCTGCTAAGATCTAGGGGCTGCCATGTTATTTTATCCTATTTACAGGGTCCTACATGTAAAATCAATGCTATGGAGGTGTTTTTTTTTGGAAATTCCGGATCTACTCACGGATTAAAATGGCAATTTTCCGACAACTGCAAGGGCTAAACTGTCCAATTCAGTGAATTCTAGGGCTGAAGTGATAAATCATAAGGTTATCAGGGCCTAAGATCAAATCTACCGCAGATTCCATGTGTACAATCCATCCTACGCATGGCTAAAGACCGGAAAAAGAGAGGGGGGCTCCGGAATCTCACCTAACGGGTTTTCTCAACCCCGGGATGGCGTGGAGGAGACCTTACGACAGGTAGATGCGGTGAGAGCTCTGGTCTACATTGAGGTCGACGATGGGGTGCTGCCTTCAGGGTTCTTGAGTCGGTGACGAGCACGGAGTGGGTGTGAGCGATGATCCGCGTTAGAAAACTCCCTGGTTGGATTGCCGGAGTCTCGGGTAGAGCGGCGGCGTAGCGCTTGGGGATGGCCGTTCTTGCGCTTGAGCCACGGCTCTATTCTCTTGTGGCTGTGGAAGTTGATCATATCCACGACGGGGTCCTTGACGACGAACCGGTGGGGCAGCGGCGAGATGGTGGAGGCTGACGGCGTGGCGGAGATTTTGGTGAGGCAGGCGAGGTCGTTGTCGCTGTTGATGTTCATGGCGCAGACCAGACTTCACCACAGGACCTGCCTCGACTCACGGGCGGCATGCCCCCCTTTCCTATAGTAGCAACTGCAGCAACGGTTGTTAACCCAATATCATGTATGACGATGATTTGAAGCAATTTTTGCACTCCAGTTAATCATAACTCGTTTGTCTACTAGCAGTAGGAAAGCAATGGCAAGTCAGAGCAGAAACTTCCTCACCTCCAGAATACAGACACGCCCGGCAACATCTGGCCGGTTGGTGGCAGCAAGCACAATGACACCGCTGTTGCCGGCAAAGCCGTCCATCTCTGTGAGCAACTGGTTAACCGAGATGGATACGAGCAGGAGTGCGGAGAGTACGAAGGGCGAAGCGTTCACCGGCCGGGCGTGGGTGGTGGCGACGGGGCGGCCAAGCCTCGCCATGGGGGAAAGGAGGCGCTGCAGCGGTGGCGACCCAGAGCAGAGGATACGGCGCGCGGCAAGGGTGAGGAGGTGGTGAGCAGCGTGGCGCGAGGGTGGGGGCTCGTCGGCTAGGGGGGCGCGGAGGCGCTGAGCTACTTTGAGGGGGGGTGGCGGCGTGAGGTCGAGCAACGGTGGTGGGGGATTGGGAGCGGGCGCTTTGGCTGAGGCGGGTCGTGCGAAGGCGGCGCGCGGGGCGAGCGGCAAGGCGGCGTCGAGGAGGAGGCGGGGGAGGAGCGGTGCTGTCGGGGCGGGAGCGGAGGCCGGCAATGGCGAGGTCCATGGGGGGAGGGGGGCGATGTGGCGCGCAGGGGGGTGACGGCCGAGAGGAAGTCGGCGAGAGGGAGGCTGGGGGAGAGTGGCGCCGTTGGAGGGAGGCGACGGCAGCAGGCGCGTGCGCTGGCCTGGGCGCGGCGGTGAAGATCGGGCGTGGTGGCGGCGAGCTCGGTGGTGGGGAGGAGCACCGCGGTGCGTATCGGGGAAGGAGGTAGAGCAGGGGAGACGGCGTGGGGGAGAGGAGGAGCGGGCTCGGGGCGCGCCATGAGGGAGAGTCGGGGGCGGCGCGGTGAAGGGGAGCCTCGGGGGAGGGCGCAAGCAGGGAGGAATTGGGAATGCTTGGCTTCTTTTTGACCGGGAGGGAGAAAGGAGAAAGAAGGGAGAAAGTGGGCGCTGGCGTGTGGGCCCCACTTGTCATAGAAAGGAGAAAAGAATCCTATGCTAAGGTTTTTGGCAGGGAAATGAGATGGGCTGCGGGTTGAAAATGGGTTTCGGCCCAATTTGCTTTTGGGTTGTCTTTTCTATTTTGCTTGGGTTTTTATTTAGCTAATCCAACTTCAATTTTAAGCCAAGTTTCTAGCATGTTTAGAATTTTTTTTTACATTTTTAAAATACAGGGTGTTACAATAGTATCAACAGAAGGCGAACGAATAATACATCACTCTAAGTCAAGCCAGTGCATACTGACACTGCTGGTGAGTTAGCGATTCGCCCCCAATGCGTCGTCCCACTGACCTGTGGAGATTGTGCCTCCGTCAAGCTCGCACCATAGTCACACGAGAACTGACCGGCGACACGTTCTATCATGCATGGTAAGATAAGAGGTGATCCGCGGATGGACCGTGTTTATGTCACACTCGTTCCCAGGAAAACAAAGCCAGGCCTGCGATCTGAAGTAGTACTACCGCTTCAGCCTTCAACTGTGGCGGTAACTGAATGTTCACTTTCACGCAAGCATGGAAGGAGTGCTTAGAATTCGATCTTATGGTTAGGCCAAGTGGCAAAGAGTTGAGGATCACCGCAAGATTCCATCCGGTAACCACGGCAGGCACATTAATCAGGCTGGGTTTCTGGTGCTAAATAAAGAGAGAGAAAGAATGAACAGAGCCAATGCCCGATGGTGAAAAAAGCAGCAGCCCCAGATCACGCCGCCCGTCGCCACCCTTCCGTTTCATTCCGTTCCTCCTCTGCATGTGGCCAAAAAGCGAAAGAAAAAAAACACGGAAGAGAGACACGCTACACGCACCGTCTCGGGCACCTCCTCCACCTCGAGCCCAATACAAACCCCCCGTCGTCTCGCCTCCGACGGCCTCCTTTGCCTTTTCCGTGCCCCCTTTTGAAAATTGCTTCGCCCCGCAGACACGAGACACACTCCGCAACAACGCCGCGCCGCCGCGCCCGCGCCCAGGCGAGGAAGAGAGGAGCCCGAGCGATGGGGAACAGCATCGGGGGCAACAAGCGCAAGGGCGCCAAGGTGATGCAGCTGGACGGCACCTCCTTCCGCGTCAAGCCCCCCGCGTCCGCCGCCGCCGTGCTGCGGGACCGACCGGGCTTCCAGCTGCTCGAGTCCGAGGACGTCAGGCTCCTCGGCGCCCGCGCGCGCCCGCTCGCGCCCGACGCGCTGCTCCGCCGGGGCCGGCTCTACTTCCTCGTCGCGCTCCCGCGCCGCCCCGCCGCCGCCGCCGCCGCCGGCGGGAGCATGCGCCGCGCATGGTCGGGCAACCTCCGCGTCGGGGCCAGCGAGCGGCTCGAGTCGCTCGCGCTCGCGCGCCGCTCCACCTCCGACCTCTCCCCCCTCGCCCCCGCCCCCGCCCCCGCCCCCGCTTCCGCGCCCGCCTCCCCGCTCACCCCCGCCGCCGCGTCGGGCGCCTCCACGCCCCTGCGGCTCAAGATGAAGCTCCCGAGGGCGCAGGTGGAGAAGCTCATGGGGGAGAGCAAGGACGCCTCCGAGGCGGCCGCCAAGATCATGGAGCTCTGCACCGCGATGGGTAACGCCAGCGCCGCCGTCACTCCGGAGAGGCCGCAAGGGATACTGCGGAGCCCGCGGTTCGCAAAGACGCCGGAGTGGGGCGCCGGGTTCATGCTCCCGCCGCCCAAGACGCCGCAGCGATGGCCCACGCTGCCACGCACCAAGGAGGTAACTCTTTATTGCTCGCGTAGATTTATCCCCCTTGTCCTCCACGTGCATTGCATTATCGTCTGTTTCCGTTTGCCATGAGCATAGTAAGATTCGCACGCTGCGACAAAGAAATGCGATTCTTCGATCCATTCCACTATAGTGCAACTGCAATTGAATTGAGACACAAAGATCCTAAAATTACGACTAAACAATTCAGCAAAGTGTTCCCCTTTTTCCTAGATCGGCTAGCTCATCTGGTGGTTCCTCTAGCATATATGAACGCACGCGCGGTTACATGGCTGCACGTTAGATTAACTTTTTTCTTGTCGTTGCGGAGAACATGTAGCCTGTCTCAGTGGGGCACAATTCGCGAGACATACTTGTGTGGAAGAAGGTGGGTAGCAGAACTTGTGTACTCCGCTCATTGCGGGGAGCAAAAGAAGCGCAGCTACACTACAACAAGTGCGCTGGGTGCAGCAACAGGATATACTTCTTCAGTGACATCTGGAGTCGTTTGACAAAAACTAGAGTAGTACAAGTGTAGAGCGAAAATGATATTGCGTTGCCATGATGGTGTTTGAACAGTTGAATATCTGGAGCTTGGAACTATGTGGAAAATTTATCCTTAAGAAGGATCCAAAATTAATAGCCATGTTCACATGAAAACGAAGTTGTTGATGGTGCCTGCAAATGAGTGTGCGCTAAATTGTTCGCTTTCTCTCTCTCTCTCTCTCTCTCTCTCTCTCTCTCTCTGTCTTCTGTCTTTACTTATTCGCCCTTCATTTTGATGTTTCAGAAGAAAGCGAGGTTTGTGGAGTTGCCGGATGAGCTTATAGCGTGACCTGTACTTCCAAGAAGGGAATTAACACTTTTGTACTGTAACATGCATTTTTCTGGTTGGTGATTGTCAGACCATGGTTTGAAGATGAGAAGCCGCCGATGGCTTCCATCTCACCTTGATCCGATGATCTGCCATCGTGTTAGGATTGTCCCTCTTTCTGGAATCTCCGTGTTTTGGTTGATTGGCTTCTGTCAGTTGGTGGTTTATTATTAGCCCACAATCATCTGTAATGTGCAAGTCAACTGTTCAGGTCAACTCTGGCTGCTGTTAACAAGAGGCACATGCGCATTTCTGCTCAGATTAGAGATGCCAATCTGTTTTTTTTTCTCTCTCCATTATTACCTCATCCGATCTTTTCATAATTCTGGAAAGCAAGGGGGGAGGGAAGTATAGTGAAACCATAATGCATAACGGACCGTTGAATTGAACTGGCTGGTTGATTCCCTGCTGAAAGAATGATTGCTCAACTGCATTCCTCCGCACATGCAGAGGAGTATAGTTTTACAAAGTCATGCACCGCAAGAATTTCTTGTCTCCGCTGATGATGCAGATTGGATAAGATGTTGCAACCAATCACCGGTAAACCTGCACATGCAGTACGGTCTGACCGGGCCTAGACCTACCGTCTCGTACACAGTGCGCCGAAGTCAGAAGAACATCGCATGTTGCGCCTTCTGATTCTGGACAGATGTAAACTGTCTGACACGCGATGGATGGATTCAGGGATGTTCTCTGGACCTCACTCGCTGGCCCTACGAATCACGGTTGGTTGCAACTCTCAGAAAGGTCTGTAGAACAAACTACTGTTTGTTCCGACACCATTTTTGCCCTTTATAAACACGGAAAGGAGCATACCATTATTTTTCAGTTTCCAGAAGCAATACTACGTGTTCAGGTTGCACAACCTCCTGAGCCTGATCTGCGCAACGCTCGTCAACCAGCAGCCTACACGAGCATGTTTGGTTGATGCAGATGAAGGTGGGGTTGAGGATCCGCAGGGGATGTCTGGGCCCGTGCGATCCGTCCGAATGTCGCCATCCCGGAAGCCGTGAAGCAAAAAATAGCGGCCCCGGGCCGGGCCGGGCGCGCGCGCGGCGTTGGACGATCGAACACGCCAAGCCGCCGGAGTGGGGCGCCGGGCGCGGGTGCAGCGAGCCAGCCAGCCGCACCAAAAAATGCAAGGCCGAAGACCCCGTCTCCATGGACCTCGATTTTCTGGGACTCCCTGGCTCTTCCACGGAGGCATATACCACGCGCGCACGGCTGTCCGAGACGATGCACCCCCCTGGCGTCCGCGGCGCCATCGCCGGCGCGCCCGAGGCACTCGCACGGATGGGTTTCAGGTTTGTGTTCTCCATGGCGGTCTCCAAAGTACGCGATCCGTAACACACATTCATTCTTGGCCCAAAACTTGTCCTTTGCTCATTGTTCTGCATATCATGGCGTGACCATTAGCTAAAACCGGCTAATCGTTTCTAAACCTAAATTAAACAGGACTACGGCGGCGACTCATCACATCACCGCTCGTCTGAGGATATGAACTACCAACTGATTCAATTGGAAGATTAGAATATGAACTTTTACTCTTCCAGAATTGGTAAAAAAACTGGACCTACCCAGGTTAAGACAGCCCCGGACATTTTACGTAAGAAAAAGACCTTCTCACGAAGCCGAACCTCCACCCGACCCTTACACAGCCGCCCATGCCATGTGAAAACGGGCAGAATTGGTACAGAAATGTTAGGTTCAGTGCAAGTTTGATATACACATGAAAACACTGGATGCCCACATTAGTGAATAACCAAAGACTCCAGGAATTTACAAACTAATACAATGTTCTGATGCTCAAGTACTAGACGAGACAACCATACTGTTCGCTAGCGACACCAAAAAGATTTCGTAGATAAGATACAGGGGGGGGGGGGGCGCTTTTCAACGTCTAGATCAGGTAACTGGGATGGGAGATGCACGGAACCAAATTCACCTTACCGTGCATCAAGTGATACAAACACACAGCAGAACCTACTTGGCTGTTTTAGAGTGCTTGATAAGCCAGTCCATGACAACATCTATGTTCACGGAGTCCTTACAGGAGATCATGTAGCAACAAACTTCACGATCTTTTATAAATTCCAGGCCCCTGAAAATAAATATGAAAAAACACATTCAGATGAATATCATTCAGAAAGTAGGAAAAATATCAGGTAAATTATTTCAGGAAAAGCTAAAGCCCATATTTCAGAAGATGGAACTCACAGTTGGTCAACCAATGCCTGCTTAGAAAGCGCTTCTGACTTGTCAATTTTGTTGCCAAGGACAAGCAAGGGAATCCCAGCTAAAGACTGTTTCGTCAGCAGGTCATGCAATTCACTTTTAGCTATTGGAACACTGTCTCGATCGGCAGCATCCACCACATATCTGCCATTAAATAACAGAAATGATAAGGAACAATGCATCCATTTTAACCAATTAAACTGCAGAGGCCGGTAATATTTTCCATGATCTAAAAGAAATTTAACCAATTGAACTAGAAAAATAAAAATATCTGGGTAACAAACATCATGGAACCGACATAGCCATACCAACAGAGAACATGATACTCCCTCTGATAAAAAGATATCAGTCATTTAGGGATTTTTGTCGATCAAACGTTTTGAACTTTGAGCATCAATATATAAACAAATGATTACTTAGATTGACATTTTAAGATTGATGTTAGTAGATTCATCATTAAACATATATTCATAATATATAGTTGTTACTTTTTGAAATATCATGTAGCCATAGAAACTTAATTTTAGTCACAGCTTCACCTCGTAGGCCATGTTTCTGTCCTAAACGACTTAATTTTTTGGACCAGCAGGAGAAAAATCAGAAAGAACCAACATGGTTTATGTTCTTTTAGTGAATAAAGAAAATGAATGTATGCATCAATCAACAGTTAATACTCTAATAGCATCAGCATAACAATGGTTGTTCAGCGTTCCAACCTCAGAATAATGATCATAATACTTCAAGATTTACAGCCTACAAGTGCATATAGAATGTTCGTAAGTTAAGCAATACATGCTTTGGATAGGAAAAATAGTACAGTAAATACTCCTTATATGGTTATATATACTTTAGTTTCTCCTCACAACATGCATAAACATGTCTAGTGCTGTCCTGTTATCAGAGGATTACCCATTAGAAATGATTAACAGATACAAGTGCCATCATTTCAACTTATTCTCCTGAGACTGGGTACCCAATGAGCATAATATAAAACATCCAAGAAGAGCAGGAATTACAAAATAGCGGAAACTCCACGGCAGTAGCGCTCCCACATAGTTCGGAATCTCCGTTGGCCACCAAGATCCCAAAGTTTAATTGTGACATTTCCCTTGGTGACTTTCCGCATATTAAATCCTACCTATTTCAGTAGATGGGCATTTCTGATCACTGATAGCAAAAATACTGTTGAGGATATCATAAAGAAGGGGTGTGATGTACATACAGTTGGAATCATGTCCTCGCTGTAGCCACCTGTCTGAGAAGCACAGAAGCATGAATGAAGATGAAAACGTCACAGAAAGCATGAGAGTATATCTTAAGTTGTGTGAGTTGATGCATACAGCAACAGCATTGACAAGAGAAGTCTTCCCAGCATTCTGCAGCCCGACCAGGGAGAGTTCCATCTCCTGCTTAAAAAACAAGCTGAAATAGAGAGTGTTACTGCCGTGAGTAGAAATCTGATGATTCGACATATAACACTTCAAAGCTAACAGAATGCTACTATTTAATAGGTAAGGTTTGCACATATTATGATTTTACACTAGCAGAGTTAATTCAGTGTTGAGACTGACATACGTTCTGAAAATTTTTGGTATCGGTTGCTAAAACAGAAGAAGAAAAAGATCTCATATAGCGTAGGAAAAATGCTCTGAGGCCAGCTGAGGAAACATACTCAGGAGGAAAAAAAAGGTCAGGGAAAAAAGGGCAACAAAAGATGATCTCAAGCGACCAGCTGCCTCAGAGGCAAGCTGACAACTGATTCACCAAGTAACCCTCTGCACTTTCTGAAGAGCAGGAAAGAGGATACACCACTAAATCCGAAGTATATGTTCGTCCACAGAATATAAGCAGTATATTAAGAAGAAGAAAAAAACACTCATCAGAGGATGCATTACATGTTTCCTTTTGTCCCATCAGTCATGCTAGATATTCTCGTTGTTTTATTTCTGTATGATCTTAACGCATCAAGGTAGGCCTTAGCTGGATCTAACTGCGCGCCGGAATCCCGATCCAAAGCAACCCCGAGAGACCTCGGTGCTCCCACCTAAATCAGAAGGGGGCTAGGCCCGACACACGGGCGCGCCAAAAAAGAGGAGAGAGAGAAAGAGAGAGAGAGAAAGGACTGGGGGCTGGGAAGAGCAACGGAGGGAGGGAAGAGGACCTTCGGAGCCAGTTGAGAAGCGAGTCCCAGAGCCCCATGCCGGTCGCCGCGGTCCTGGGAGCGCCCGCCGGATCTGGCGGAGGTGATCCCCGGACGAGGCGCGGAGGACGACCGGGACGAGGAGGGACGGGGGTCGACGACGCGTTGCGCGGTGCAGCAGGGGTGGGGTGGGGTGGGAGGAGGCCGAGGCGGACTCGACCCAGCAGGCAGGCAGGCAAACGACGTGTCGCGTCCGGTAAGCGGCGCGGGCCGGAATGGCCCGACGCGATCCCGCCGGGTCACTGACTGGATGGGTGAGTCGATCCACGCTGGCGGCGGTGGCTCCTCCTCTCGCCTTTCCCTTGTCGTGTGCCGCGGCCTGAGAGATGAAGCTGGGCTTGGCTCTGTCAGCCAGACGCTGCGGCAGTGAAGATAATGGTCCTCTAGATCTGCCGAGTGGAGGGACACCGTTGGGCTGTCACCGGGCCGGCGTTACGAGCGTCCGAGCCACGTATTGGGGTAGTCCAGCCCACCTGTACTGTACTGGGCTGGAGCAGATTGGGTCCGACTTCAATTCGGTCGCCGCAGCGCGCTGGCGTGGCGCGCAGCGGCATTCTTTCTCCAGGACCGACGCATTTCTCCAGGACGCTTCCACTCAAACTATGAGTTTTATCTGTGGCAACAACGAGACGAGGCAGGGCCGCAGGAGGGAGAGGGACGGAAGCCTTTGCACGTGCCCGAGATCTGGCCACGGCTCGAACCTGCGAAATGGGAGTCCGAAATAACAGATCGCAGCACGGGCCAGGACACGAGTGCACCACGGGCCAAGAGCTCGTATGGATTTCTTAGGCCCAGTTGAGGCCCACCCAGGACCGTGAGGAGGAAGCCAGGATAGGGAGGACGAGTTTCACACGGGCTCGCTCTCTCCATCCTCTCCAACTCCAATCGCCGCGGCCATGCGAGAAGCTCTGGCCATGAGGCCCTCCGCACCTCACACCGCCCTCCTCACTCCCCCGTCCCACTCCGCCCGTACGCCCCCACTCCGCCACTTCGTCGGCCTCCGGTGGTCCGCCGTCCGCTTCCAGGTACGCCCCCCGGTCCCCGTTTCGAGAGGAAGTTACACCACCCAACTCCGTGATTTCGCGCTAGTCGCTCGGCCAGGTCGGACGATTCATTATATCGCTGGTATCTATTCTATCTGTGGTGTGACTGCAGTGTCTGTTGCGCGCAGGTCAGGGAGCCAGCGGATGCGGGCGTAGGGATTGCCAAAGGCCCGCCAGGATGCAGTGTGAGGCTCGGGTTAGTAGTCCCCTTCGTGCTTAGCGACACCGCTGTTAATCGCTTTTCGTTCTGCTTGGTTCCTCCAAAGTATCAAAGGACTTAATGATTGTCAAGACTGCTATTCAACTTACAAATTCACCAGTTTCCAAAACATCTCTGATGACTTCTGTTGGATATTTATGTCACACCAGTCTTACTAGAGATACCGGTGGTTTCCCATCTCATGGTGAAATTGCCAAGATGCTAATTCTGCATGAACAATTGGATCAATAATTGAGAACACACGGGCCTCCTGTATTATCACCAAAAAAATCCCCTCTCCTGTCATGGGCTCCGCAACAGCCCGAGGTAGGTAATGATGTGACATATGTCGCATAGCCATGCTTCGAGGGTTTTCTCAGCCGGGACCCGGAGATCCCTTCTTAGGATAAAGGGCGGTCTTATCCACCAGTTGAGTATTTTTTTAAAAAAAAATGGATCAATGGGATAAAGTTGAGTACTTTATCCGCTTTGGTTCTGCGATTTACTAGAGTATGCTGATCGCTGAGTACCAACCATGTTTCTACTTCCTAGTCTTATGTACTGATGATATTTTTCTGTTTCCATTTTTACTGATGATTTGCAGCATACCTGCTTCAAGTATCTGTCAACCTAGTTGGAGGGCTGCTATCATTAGAAATGAACATAATCAGAATGCTGATTTTCCACGAACATACTC
Source organism: Neostapfia colusana (assembly GCA_030760725.1). Lineage (NCBI taxonomy): Eukaryota > Viridiplantae > Streptophyta > Magnoliopsida > Poales > Poaceae > Neostapfia > Neostapfia colusana. Next base: position 2,040,115 of record JASWHV010000003.1, on the reverse strand, counting down.
AAAACGAGAGAAGAAACCATTTCCTATACCAGTACTGGAGTTAAGGCGCAGAGCAAAGGCGAGGATGAAGGCTGCACAAGGGAAGCCGAAACGACCGATGCCTCCTCCAAAAAATGGAATGCTTGTCAATAGACTGATACCAGTCGCATACAGAGTGTACAATGCAAGAATTTCGCTGATCAATAACTTGAAGAGGCTTATGAAAGTAGTGCCAGTAAAAGGCTGCAAGTAATTCTCTTGACCCCATCTTTTCTTGAGAGATTTCCTGTGCAGATCATGCTTGTGGTGTCCCTTGCTATATTTCTAGCACATTGAAAAGTATGAGCGTGCTTTCATGTCGGCGCCACCAAAATGACTCAATTGTGTGCATTAAGAAATAAAGCATGGGCGCTAGAAGTTACAAAGATAGCTATTCACTTGATGTGGTGTGCTAATATTTAGTATTACACTCTTTGTTGTTCTTACCATAATTCTGAATGCTTCATTTTGATGATGACAAAATTATCTTCAAAGCTTATCGAAAGACACATTTGTTATTTGTAGTCTTACTGTTTTTTATTTGTTCAAGCACGAGTCTCTGTGGTACAATGCCCCATTTCAAAGCTGTTTTTTCTGTCCCATAAAGGGTATGCATTTCTGTCTCTCCAAACATTGTAGTGCTTGCTAAGCCTCCATTGATGAGAGTCATGGTGTGTGTCTTAATTAATCTGCATTAATTCAAGATAGAAAACTATTTTTTCTGTTTTATATCACTCTGAAAGGGAGTAAGGGACCTATAGGGTTAAAATGTATGAACCTTCTAAATGCTTTTGGCTAATAATGTTTTATCATGCCAAATGTTTTATTACTTGACTCGTGACAAAATGCCACTCATTCTGACTTTGTAAATTTGCTTTTGTACCCAGTATTTGACTATTTGTTATATGTACCTGTTCAGTTCCCTATGCCCCTAACTAGCACATTTATATATCCATGTTTATGTTGCAGATACTGCAGTGAGATACATATTGGATCTGTCGGGCACCCTTTCCGAACATGCCGGGGAATGCTGTCAGATAAACGTAGAGGAGAACATGACTGGGGAAGTACTTTAGTGGAAGCTGTTTTCTTACCAGTTGAAGCCTACCATCTGGAGGATCGCCTAGGCAAGCGTATCCCCCATGATCAGAGGTTTGCTGTGCCCCGCATCCCAGCTCTTGTGGAGCTTTGTATCCAGGCAGGAGTTGATCTCCCTGAGTATCCAACAAAGCGTCGTAGGAAGCCTATCATTAAGATTGGAAGAAAAGAGTTTGTTGATGCAAATGAAGATGACCTGCCAGAACTGGAGTTCGATGATAGATTTAAGCAGACACTTCTTCAAGAACTGCACTGTGACGAGATTATTGCTCCATCCAGCCCGGAGGAGACTGCAGCTCTTGCTGAGGAAACACTCAAAGCATGGGAGGCCGTTAGGGATGGCGCCTTGAAGCTTATGAAGAGCTACGCAGTGAGGGTTTGTGGATACTGCCCGGAGGTGCATATCGGGCCAACTGGACACAAAGCGCGAAACTGTGGAGCCTTCAAGCACCAGCAGAGGAACGGACAACATGGATGGCAGGCGGCAGTGCTTGATGACCTAATACCTCCAAGGTATGTATGGCACATGCTAGAATCTGGGGAGGAGCTGCAAAAGGAACTGAAGAGCTTCTACGGGCAAGCACCAGCAGTTGTTGAGATATGCATTCAGGCCGGTGCAAAAGTGCCGGAGAAGTACAAAGCGACGATGAGACTAGATGTAGGGATTCCTTCCAGTTTGAGGGAGGCTGAGATGGTTGTCTGATTCCCCAAATGAAGTCGTTACAGGTTTAGATTTCCTGTGATTGATCTGTTTGTTTTGTTGTGTTGGAGAAAAAAAATGGCCTCCACCGCTAGTTTGGCCTACCAAAGATTCATCACCTGTTGTGGCATCCTGGCATGTTGCCTGGGTGGTATTGCGTTGTGGGCTGACAGCGGCACCAGTCGGTGGGCAACCCCGGCAGCCTCACCCGCGATAACGAGGACCCCTGCGCCGGCCTCTGAAGCTTCCACTCCCACCTTCCTCCCTCGCCACGCCCACAGCCCTTCCGTTTTCGAGCAGCGGCGAAGTGACGTCTCTCCGCCACCGGTGCAACACAGCATGTCAGTGCCGGAGAGCCGCCTCTCCATGTCCAAGAAATGGCCCAGTGACGTCGGCAAGCGGACGTCGTCCCTGCACAGCCTCTTGCGTCAGAGCGCGCGGTCTCTGCCTCTGCTCCCCTGCATCCTGCCGCTCCTGGCCCTGGTCCTGCCCCTGTTCATCGTCGGCATGGGACACGCCCATCAGCGTCCCAAGCGCCGTGCTCCGGTCCCCGGAAGAACGACCCCGTTCACTGGCATACACAAACTCACAGTATCAGGCTTCGCATGCTCACAAGCATAACAGTTCAAGATGGAAAATACAGAAAGGAAGTTTTTAGATGTACCTCGGTGGCGATGTCCGAGGAGGAGCGCGATGTCTCGGCGGACGGCGAAGAGGGGATCATATCGGCGTCGGTGTCCATCTTCTCCTCCCTTCAGCTAGCCGAGACTATCGGGGTAGAATCTCAACAAGGACTGGACGGGGCAAGCAAGGAGACAGGGGAGCTGCTGTTTTCCTGGTGCAAGGATTTGATACTTGAAATTCTCTTCTAGGAACCCATCTCCGATTTTTCTCATACATGTAAAAAAAGAACGGTTTTGGTTTCTAAAAAGAAACAGGTTCTGAAACATAGAGACCAGCAAAAGAAAAGTTACTAACCAAGGTACGATCCAGATGGAAGAATCAGGTCCTGTCGTTGCCATTGCATTCAATAAATTCGCATGCATTTGAGTTTGCTAGCTGGCAAGACGAAAACACACTCGCCCCGTGCCCGTCCGAGGGATTCTTTCATTGGAGTTCTCCAATAAGTCCATTGGCACCTCATAGCACCTAATATGTCCCCACTAAATCAGTTTTATTTTTTTATTTTAAACTACCCACACAAGTTGAATCCCATTTAAAAACCATAGTGACATGGTGGTGGTTGAAGTGTACGCACAGCTAAACAAGCTAAGCAAGAGTAATAGTAGTAAAGCAACACTAGGGCTCATCGCATTGGATTTCTTAGCACACCCTTGACTAGACATGGATGACCCGGGCTTTCATCTCGGGGGGCAACAAAGGGGCTCAAGTCCCCTACCAGCCAGCCTGCAAAATCCACTTTCACAGCAACCAAAGAGAAATATTAGACGTCGTTCTTTAGTTCGAGTGTAGACTCTTGCCTATAACATTCAAAATATGACATATGAATGTAATCCCTTCCTACACAATTTGCACGGAGGAATCATCACATTGGAATTATGACAAAAATTTATCTCTTCTTACATGATTTGCACGGCGTTTATCGCTGCTTACATGATTTGCACCGAGGAATCATCCCATTGAAATTATGACAGGAACCTATCTCTTGATCACACACCGATAATAATATTCTTCCTTACATGATTTGCATAAAAACGTGACTAATAATATCCTTTGTTACTGATGTGATAAAACGCTCAACTATATATGTAAACTTTTCAAACTAATTCAGAACTCACAGAAAATAGACGTCAACACGTACGGGAAACCCTATGTTTAAATCACCCTTCAGTACTGGTTAATAACGAGTAATTATGGGGTACGCGCATCAACGGGCCGTCCGATTATTATACGACGGGCGCGGGCGCGCGGACGTCTCGTGCCGCCGGCTCGGTGGTCATCATTGCCTTGAACTCGTCGAAAGAGAGGACCCCGTCGCCGTTGCCGTCGTACGCCGCCACCATCTCCTCGCACTGTTCGGCCGTCAGCTCGTCCCCGCCGAGCCCCAGCCTACGCAGCACGAGGCGCAGCTCCTCGGCGGTGATGACGCCGTCCCTTTTCGCGTCGAACTCGTCGAACGTGGCGCGCGTGTCCGACGGCTCGTCCCCGTCCTCCATCACGGCCAGGAACTCCTCGAGGCTGACGAGCCCGTCCCCGTCGCGGTCCGCGGCGGCGACCATCGCCTCCGCCATCTCGTCCGTGCAGCGGTTGACCTTGCGCATCTCCGCGGCCGAGATGCGGCCGTTGCCGTCCGCGTCCAGTAGGCGGAACACGCGCACGAGCTCCGGGTCGGGGACTTTGGTGGGTGGTGCTGCGGGGCTCGGGCTCGGCGGAGGCGGAGGCGGCGAGCTCCGTCGGCCGAAGAGGCCACTGCAGGAGGCGGTGGCCGAAACGACGAGACCCATGATGCCAAGGGAGCGAGATCGATGGTTCCGTGCCGCTGTCGCGTTCTGATCTGGGGTTTTGGGTTGTTTGGCCTGTGTTGAGTTCGGGGGGTTTCCTTCGTTTTTGTAGGGCTCGCAGGATGGTTTGGATCGGGTGCAGCTCGGCCGGCTGGTAATGGATCTCCGCCCACGGGACTTTTTTAAATCCTAATTGACCTTTAAATTTTTTAGACTAAAAATAAATATGAATCATGAGCCTTTTTTCTACGGCCCTTAGCTAATCTAATACAAAATTTTCAGCCAGTTACCAGGCCTATATAGCTTGAGTCTAATAACAAGCCTTACTTTTTATACTAAATTAGTCAAGGGCCGGACATAATAAGGGTTAAGTCAAATTTTTATTTGTTTTTAGTTTAAAATATTATTAAGAGTCGATATAAAGGGCACATAGGAGCCTGTTCCAGTTTAAATAGTTTGAGAATAATTTTAGGGACTAAATCAAATTAGTATTTGTTTTGTGGGCAAACAGAGAATAAATTGTCTTTTTTTTTCGTCAGCAAAACCACCCAGACAAACAAAATTAAAGGGAGAAGATGAACAGTGAACCATTTTGGTAAATATGAGAGGTTGAATAAAGTAATTTTTAGTTTAGAGGATTATTTGGACTAGAAACAAAGTTTGAGAGTGTAAAGTGGAATTTTATCTTATGATATGTATTTCATGATTCATGGTTAACTACTTACGCAGATCAATTTTCGAACCCACGGAAAAATTGGTACGCGAGTGAACTGGCCCGACCCAAACCTCGTTTTATCCTGTTCCGCACGTAGCTTTGACCTCCACCCTGCCCACTTCCCCATGGCAGCCGCCGCCACTGGGGCCACGCCGGCAACGGCCAGGAAGACCCTCTTCACCACCACCTCCACCCTCCTCTCCTCCTCACTTGCGCGCACCCCCCGCGGAATCTCCTGCTCCGCGGCGATCGCCTCTGCTCCGCGCATCGCGCAGCACCCGCCAGACCTGGTACGGTGGGTTCAGCGCGAAGGCGGATTCGTCCACCCCGCCCTCCGCGTCGCGAACCACCAGGAGCATGGCCTCGGGGTCTCAGCTGCCGCGGCCGACGGCGACATCCCCCCGGGGGAACTCCTCATCGCGCTCCCTGGTCGCCTCCCACTACGACTCCGACGCCCCACCGGCGCCGCGGATGACATGCTCGTGCAGCTCGCCAAACAAGTACCGGGTGAGGTCCCTTCTGATTCAGTTACTTCTGTAGCTCTAGAGTGAAGGATCCAGCAGATGCTTGTGGTCATGAGCTGTGAGTGCACCAAACGTGATATTCGGTTTTCATCTCACAAATTAGGATCAGGAATGTAATGCTGCTGAAATTTTCTGTTCATGCGTTGAGAAAGATCAAACGAAATTTAAGTACTGACTTGGGCATTTGATAATGATCAGACTACTGATTTAAGTATTGATCCTTAAATGTTATAATGCTGCCCTTTTAGCTTTGGATCAATTTAAATCGATCATCCAAGCAATGCTCTGAGTCGTTTGTGTTTGTGTTGGGATCTACAATTCATGAAACCAGCAACTTGAAACTCATTCTTGATGCACTTTCGTTAAGATATTATGTTAAATGGACGAAGTGAGCCCAAAATTTTTGGAACCTAGGCCCCTAGCTTCTGTAGTAATTTATAGTATTGTGTACGAGTACAGCATGCAGTATGAACTTAAGGATTCAGTTTCAGGTCTAAATATTGCATTTCGTAGGGGCGTACTCCAGTTGCTTGATCTACGGAACTAGAGGCATTCTCACTTTTATATTTTTGTTTTGTCATATTTTATTAACACAGTATTAGCTGGACAAGCTTTTCATAATCTTTTCTCTTATTGTTTGCTTTTCCATTTGATTGAGTTTACACATGCTAAAATTTGCATGTGCCGGCTTTAGTACCTTCCCTTATTTAGTTATGTGGGAAGCATTTAACAGATGAACTATGGTCTATGAAGCTGGGCTTGAGGTTGCTTCAAGAAAGGGCTAAGCCTGATTCGTTTTGGTGGCCATATATCGCCAATCTGCCAGAGACTTTTACTGTACCAATCTTCTTTCCTGGGGAAGACATAAAAAACTTGCAATACGCCCCTCTCCTCCACCAGGTTGATAAAAATACATGGTTATGCTCATATCTAGAGGATCCTTATCACTTCTCCTTTCTTTTCTGACTCGGTCCTTTCCAGGTCAACAAAAGATGCTGTTTCCTTCTTGAGTTTGAGAAAGAGGTACAACATAAGCTTGGCGCTGTACCCTTGCAAGATCATCCTTTTTGTGGACAAGAAATAAGTTCATCTTCCCTTGGATGGGCTATGTCAGCTGCCTCTTCTCGAGCATTCCGTCTGCATGGTGAAATCCCAATGCTGTTGCCTATTATTGATATGTGTAACCATAGTTTTAATCCGAATGCTAGGATTGTCCAAGAAGGAAGTGTAAATAGCTCAGACATGTCAGTTAAGGCAAGTATCCTTTGATATTCATGAACTTTTGAATTTTTCTTTTATGATTCCGAAATTTTAGACTTCTGCAATCAAGTTAATCCTTTTCAGTGCCTAGCTTTCACATATACCCTTTGCATATTGTGATACTACTACTGGATATTTTAACCACTTGTCATCTCATATACTCATTGCTCACATCTCTGGTAACCGGTCATGGCATTTGTCAGTTGCAGAATTACTAGTGTTCTTCATGTACAAATATACAATTTCTTTTGTTTTACACTTGTTAGACGTGCAATACTTGCATCGGTTTCTCTCTAATCTTCTATTTAAGCTATCTTGTGTCATTGGTACTGTCTTTTTGTCTGAGGATGTGCGAAATAAATCTATGTACTTACTCTACGGTTTATACTGATGTACACAGGTTGTTGCTGAGACGAAGATTGAGAAAAATACGGCAATAACACTTAACTATGGTTGCCACCCCAATGATTTCTTTCTTCTTGATTATGGCTTTGTGATAACACCAAATCCGTACGACCAAGTGGAACTGAGTTATGATGGAACCCTTCTTGATGCTGCTAGCATGGCGGCAGGGGTCTCTTCTCCCAACTTTTCAGCACCAGCGAAGTGGCAACAAGATGTCTTGTCTAAGTTAAACCTACATGGAAAGGGTGCAGTTTTGAAGGTATTCTTTTTCTACATTCTCAGCCCTGTGTTCTTTATTTATTATACATTGATGAATTTGATTGGATTCGTTATTCATGTACCAGTCTGAACCTTTTACACTTAAGTTTCAGTAAGTCTGATGCTTGCTATGGGCAACATGGCTTTCCTTTCAGGTATGCTTAGGAAGCCCTGAGATAGTTGATGGGCGCTTGTTAGCTGCATTACGGGTGCTTCTTGCAGCTGATTCAGAGGCTGTGGACAAGCATGATCTCAAAACTTTGATGTCCCTTGACGCAGAAGCCCCTTTAGGCCCCATTGTTGAAGCCTCAGCCCTCCGGACCGTTCTTGCACTTTGTGCCATTGCACTCCAGCACTTCCACACAAAGATAATGGAGGATGAGGCCATTTTAAAAGGAGAACCCCCTCTTACTACTGAATTGGCTGTCCAGTTTAGATTGCAAAAGAAGGTCATGATCCTAGATGTGATGCAGAATCTTAGCCGGAGAATCAAGAAGCTGTCACCTCAGAAACCCACCATGTAGGATAATTTAATGTTCTGGAGCGGGCAATAGATCACCATTCTGTACTGATTACTGCAGATAACGTTAAAGCCCCAATTTTGATTCTCTGCAATCTCCTCAATGTCCTACCTGCAACGTCAGACATGAAAAAGGTACGTCTGCTTGGTTCAAACGTCCCTGTTTGTATTTCTGAACACATGTGCAGCGTTTAACATCAGACTGGAATAAGTCCGTTTGGTTCAAGCCTTCAAGGGGCGTGCGTGCAGCTTTAGACATGAGACCGGAACGGTTCTTTGTGACATAGTATACGTATTTAAAGTCATGTTTTTCAGCAAGTTGCAACTGATCCGTCCACAATTCTTAAAAGAATAATGTAGTAGAAATCATGTTCTTGATTCTGAAATTTTGATTACAAGCCTCAGGTGACGTGCCGGTTGGTTTGTGGCATGATTTCCCAACCTGTGTCGCTCGCGTGATGGCTGAAGATTGTAATCCCCGTGTTATACGATGAATGTATTTTCCCGAGTCCCCCAAAAAAAGGATTCTGGACTTCTGTTTTCTTATGATTATCTGGTTCTTCCCAAAAGAATGTTTTCACGCGATGCTCACAGAAAACTGTAATCACTTTACAACAAGAAATGTTTCCTCAACGCTACCACGAATAAACATCTTTCTCCAGAAAGAGAATATTGCATCATCCTAATTCAACCGAAAATCTGAAACAAGTATTTACTATTTACAAGATGATCTTGATAGGAATAATAGCACGCCGGCCCTAACAACAACATCTGACAAGCTTTCCGTACCAAGAAGACGATCAAACAACAGGAATCCTACGAATACGAACGATGGATCGACAGATTAATCAGTCGACCCTACCAACGCCTGACGAGTGGAGGAATGGGAACGAGACGAAACGACCGCCTGCTCTCCCCGATGGAGAGGCCTGCTTCATTCTCTAGGAGTCGCCGCCGATGGAGATGGCGGTGCGGCTGGCGCGGCCGAGCGGCGACCGTGACCGCTGCTGCCTGGCGACGTCCCGCCGGAGGACGAGGCGCATCTCGGCGACCTGGTGCTGGTACGTCTCGTGCACCTTGGCCCTGTCGTCCTCCTCCTCCTTGATCCGCCTCACCTGGCTGTGCACCACCTGCTGCCGCCCGTGAACGTCCCCGTCTCTCAGCTGCTGCCTCTCCATTGCAGATGCTCTCCCGGCTCGGTTGTCGTTCGTTCAGACGAGCCTAATAAGGTTTCTTTGGGGACGAGCTAGATGGCGATCATCAGGTAAATAAGGAAGGAGAAGAAGAAGATATTTGGCGAATGCATGTGGGAGGCCGGCCGGGCGTGTGTGTATAAATAGAGGGGGGCACGTGTGACCTGACCGGTTCCTTCTTTCCTCGTCCGCGCCCCTGCCGTGATCGCCGGGACGAGACGACGAGCTGCCCTCGCGGCCGACACGTGTCCCCCCGGCTCGCGCCCGCGCCCGCGCCCGCGCGTTTACCAGATCCGCACCGCAACCTCTTGCCTCGTGTCTCGTTCGCGAATCGCAACCCCTCGTACGTGAGGCCGCGTCGCGTTAGGAGCCTCACGTTGCCCGGGCGGGTGCATGCCTAGCTACTACCTGACCCTGCCTTGCCTGTTCGGGTCTTGGCGGGGAAAACGTTTGCCGTGCCGGCCGCTTCGCCGAAATGCATGCATGGTTGGGGCGCGTCGGTTTGTTGTCGCGCGTGCACATGATGAGTCCGGAGAGACGCGTCGTTGCGGCTCGTGGTTCACGTGGGAAATGTGGATGTAGAGGCGAGCGAACGGGGCCGCGTGCAGTGCGTCGGCCCAGACGATCGAACGTCGTCGGTGGTCATCAGATATACGGCTAATTGGGCAAAGCGAGCCAGGTCCGTCTGTTGATAAAGAAAGAGGAAAAGGTGCTATATGGAGTACTGTAATTGGTTTGTTTTTAGTTAGGTTATTTCAGGTAACCACAACTATCTGATTTGATCTCACGTATCCGAAAACCACAACTTTAAAAAAACTAGTTTCACAAATTAAAACCACAACTATTTACGTTTTCATATTATATTTTGTATGGTCCCACGTGCCATGCGCACTTGCCACGTCTATACTCAACGGACACTAATATGGCGGACCAGGTAAAAAAGTTATGGCCTTATGATATAAAGACATAAATAATTGTAGTTTTCTGAAACCATTATGGTTTTCTTATAGGAAGGGCCAAATGGTTACTAACACTCACATGTGTGCAAGAGTACTTGCCTTTAAAAACGCACGGACATACATCCTACCCGACGAGCATCTATAAGGTACTAGGTCGGCTGATATTAAGATTCACAATAAAATTAACGACGATCATGTTTTAGGTATGAGAAATATGTTGGGGACCAAATTGTTTTTACACACATAAGATTGATAGATTCGGCGTGTACTCGTATATTTGAAAAACGAAGCTATGGAAATGGAATAGTCAAACAAACCTAGAGCTATGGTCAAAAGAAAAAGGAAGAAGAGCTGATAACGAGAAACGACGATTCGGCCCTTTTTCCCCACGGTGAATAGGTGTGGCTTCATAAAGCCCATGACACATTGGACCAGGCCAGATCCAGTCAATTTACAAAGTTTTTGTTATACGACGCATTGGGCCAGGCCTCTTTCCATTCGATTTTTCTATTTTGGAAGGACTCATCTTTCAAAAAAAAAAACTGGAAGGACCTTTCAGGCCGGTGACTGCAGCAACCCATCACTTCGATCAGCATGCGCTCGTCCCGGCCACCGAATCTTTCTCTTACCCGGAAGAGGACAAGCCACTGCCCATGCATTCAGCTCGATCCGCCATCGCTTCGCACGAGTGATCGATGAAAAAAAGAAGGGTGAGAAAACACACACAGGACAAGTCGCCTGGAACTAGCTAGGCGTCGTTCCAAACTTCCAATCAACCGCGGCCTTCCGCCATACGTGCTCAACGTGTTTGACGCTACTCGTATAAGTATATCGAAGCATGCATCACCCCCGATCCTTTTTCAATTCTGCAGCTAGGTAGCTATCGAGCGTGTGTAGACAAGTATAAATCCCATCCACCCTGATCGTGGACTGCTGTCGAAACAAGATCGTACGTTTCGAACCTTCAACGGGCGGGACTTATTTGTCTATTATTATTAATACAGTGATTTATCAGAAAGATGTTTGTTCTTTTTAGCGGCTGCAGATGTATATCCTGCTCAAGAAGCGAAGGCAGCTGTAATATTTTTTCGAAGGTCCGGCTTACGCTAGAGCATATATATTAAGATTGAAAAAAGAACATCAGATAGTTTTTATAAATGAGACCCAAAAGTTTCACTATTCACACATCACCTTCCTAGCATGATTTCGCTCTACATAAGTGCTCTAGTCAGCATGCGTAATCGGTAGAAGCCGAGAGAGATATTTTGTCCCTGCCATCGCCCATAGTTTTGTTGCGTTTGTGATATTGTTGATGAATTCGGCCACTCACTGTTCCTTTCCCTAAAAAATTCGAGCATTGCACTACTTCCAAACTGACCAAATTACCAAGATTACCAATGTTTGTAGTCCTTTGGTTGTTGCTCCAGTAGCAGCAGGAGTTAGGTCGTAAAACCATGAGGCAACGTCTATTGAACCTTTCCATGTAGCAAGGTGCAGTCCCGGCTTGCCAATCCAATTTGCAACCATGACTCATAAGGTGCACATGTTAGAATTTGGGCCATTCAAGTGGCCCATTCAGCTGAAATCCCAAAGCAACGTGGCTATTGGTTTTAGTCCCATATTGCTAGTTCAAATGATGCAAACCAACTTGTATAGTAGCCCTCATACCCATGGCTGAATAGAGAAAGCAATAATATAATGAGGGGTTGGCTATATATGTACTCACACACACGCACGCGCGCGCGTATCCGCGATTTTTCGCGTGTTCTTCCACGTGACTTGTGACTTGCGAGGCGCGGCAGCATTGAGTGTATTTTGCCACTTGTATCCTTCACAATATCTGAATTATTTTATACTAATAGAGAATTAGTGCATGTTTTATTGCCATAAACACCGTTGGTTTATTGTCATAAACACTGTTCGTTTATTGCCATAAACATCATTTCTTCATTGCCATAAATATCATTCTTTTATTATCATAAACACCATTAATTGGCCAGCGGCCTTTAGTGGTTGTTATTGAGGGGAAATGGCTTCTAGAGAGCAGCCGTGCCTATATAAGGCCCTGGACACGTTCAGATTTGAGCATAGATAAATTTTCTCTCATCTATTCTTCTTCCTTCCTTTGGAGTTTTGTGTTGTGGTGTTTGAGTGGCCATACTTCACCGATCCTCTTTCTTGGCGAGCACCGAGGAGGAGGGTGAGCGGTATCTCCGAACCGTTGCCGTCGTGAAGTCTGCACGAGGGACGATAATAAGGTTTTTGGGCAGCGCCTGCGCGACTGCTCAAATCTGATTGACATCATTCTGCGCTGCCTCACGGATGAACTGCAACTTCTACTTCAACGATTCGTTTTAACTATAATTTGTGCTTATCAAAGCACCGACAAAATCAAGTGAGTCCATATGTCTCCCCTAGTTTTTATTGTATTGATCTACCTACTGCTCAGTGAAATTCGCATGGTAGTTTTAAATATATGTGAAAATTGCCTCAATGTTGAATTTGAATTTAGAATAATACATAATTTTTCAACAACACACAACTGGACACTCACTAAACAGGTGAGCTGCAGTTTCAAGACTTTAGTTATATATGCCACAAAAGTAATTGTTAGGTGAACCCCGAAGCTGCAGTCGGGATGCTGCCCACACTCCATCTTCAAGTAGCAGCTGTAATATATAGTTGCACCGCAAATGGCCAGGTCTCAGGTCTATCTCTATCCAATTATCGATCGAAGACGACGTCGCTGATATGGGGTCTCTCGCTCACTCCGTCCCAAAAAGTTGATGGACCAGTGAATCGTGTCATTCTCATTCACATCCACAGGTGTGTGGTTACGGGCCGGTCTCTGGCTCTCTGCCCAGTCACTCACCACCATGTCATTGTCTTCCCCTTTGTATGTCTCAGGAACTCTCTGGTACGTGATGACAAGTACGTACTCGTCATTATCTAATACTATTTCACCCTTTCAAATAATTTCTGTAAGAACAAAAATCCTAGTTAAAAATAAATTAGAGTTGTTATACTAATGATAATATTTTTAAAACCAAGGAAGTACTATGTATGCATAATAATAGTCTTGTTTTCTCTCTAGTTCATCTCCCATGATATACACGCCATGCTGTTGTTGTGTCGACCTCAGCTAGCTAGCAGATTCGGCGTCGCCTCCTGCCCTTCTGCGCGCACAGGCAAATTAATAGGAGCTGCGAGACGATGCATGTGGCTTCAGGACATCGATCGGCCTTCTGCAATTGCAAATTATCTTATGTGAATCAGACCGGTCAAGATCTGCGGTTTTGATCGATCTGGAATGCAAATATGTGTGACTAGTTGCTACATTCACATGCATCGTACGTTAAACCGTCAGATCAGATTGTGATACCTGACTATCCGAGTGGCAAAGAAAAATCGATTGATAATAACGCATGTTACTCGCCGAATCATTCTACACTAGTATTATGTTGCACATGCATGTGACGTCTCTCTATGCTGATTCGATCGACCAAATTAACAGTCAAATATATGCTAGTAGTCAGCTCGATCCGTCGCCGTGGCCAGATCTCGTTGTTGATCGACCTCGACTCCAGTCTGCTCTGCACATTCTGGTGAATCTGTTGTCTGTAGCCTCGCGATTTCATGGAAAATCACTGGAGTACGTAGCATGCGTGTCTTCCCTTCTTAATATAGCTTCATTTCTGTTAGTCTTCTTATTACGCGCAATGACAGTTGACACACGCCGTTATAGCTTCTGCCTCATTTCCTGGCCCACGTGGCACGTGCGCTACGAAGAAGATTGCACAATACAGTCAGAGCTGATACTCATTCAGTGGTCATTCAGACAACCGCATATAAATGGATCAATATATTTTCATCTTGTTTTTAAACTTGGATGTTGACAAGAACGACCATGAATATGCATCGATCGAACATGCAGGAAGGTGAGCAGTTCAGATTCTCGGAGGCATCGTCTCTATGTATCATCGATAGACTTAAAAACTTCGGGGGTCGATCGGTCGATGGTCTGACCGAATCTCACTCATACGGGGCACTGCTGGTGCCACATCAATGATAAAATAACGTCACAAGTTAAGTTTGTGCGAATCTCAATCATTAATCATGGCGTTTATCTGCATAACTAATTCATACGGGCATTTTAGGTGGTTACCTCCCTTAACGACCTGCGTGCCAAGATTCTGGAGAGATCACCAAACCGAACGTTTCGACTCGTATCGGCGACGAATATCATCTGAGTGAATAGTTGTGAGCTAGTTTCTTAGAAAAATGGTTTACAGGTTTCTTTATCACCAGCAACCAATCATGCAAATGGTTACCTGCAGAGTAGGTGACTAATTGGCATTGATTTGGTTGCTTGAAGATGTCAGATGGGTGCAATAATCATGCGTGCAACCAAGATATATCCAATCAATCAAGCAGCAGTATCTGCACGAAAGACTGTTCCAAACTCAGAAAATCCGGCCGCTCATTTTCAACCCGTCACTGAATAACAACTACCTGTCGAAAGAAAGAAGTTTCGTTACCACGCAGAAGTTCGCCGGAAAGCGAACACAAGTAAACTAGACATAAATAAGGTGGAAAAAGGCGGGCAGTAAACCAACAACCGAGCAGACACATCTAGCTCGATCAACAGGGCAAAGAACATTTTTGGGCAGTGCGAGGCAATTTCAAGCAAGACTTTCAGACACTTTTGTTATCTCTACTCTACATCCGTCAACAATTGCCATGAACTGAAAAGTCTGCAGGTCGTCTTAACAAAACGCAGTTATATCTGCACGACTGCAAATCAGTATGGACGTCGATCTGAAATACATATTAGTTATCATCAGGCTATATCTGGAAATAGGATAGTAAACAACACACGCTGGTCGTCGTATGCATCCATATGTATACATGTCATCGCGTTTACACGAACGAATGGACGTCCCAACAGCTGGACCGAGGGCCCTCTCTCTGTTCGTCGGAGCTCCCCAACTAACTCGCTGGAGATTGAGAAAGTAAAGACAAGATCGAACTTAAATGAAAAATGATAAAAAAGATCAGACTGACACGGATACACTGCTAAAAAGCTTTCGATTGAGGCATGAGATTTTTGGTCTCATCTTGTTGTGGGGCGAATGAAGATGATTAGCTAGAGCGGACGGAACAGGGAAAGAAACAAGAAGTCATATCATGAGGACGAAGACGCGACCCGAAACCAAAAGAAAACAAATCGGAGATAGCCCCCAACAACTGGGTGGGGCTTTTTCAGCAGCTAGCTAGCTAGCTAGCTTCTCATCAATGCATGCCCGTGTTGGTGGAGACCGTGCACGACGCGAACTGGCCCAAACCGTGGCCGGACGACGGCAACTTAACATGGCTCCGGCTCCGGCCGGCGCCCACACGGCGACGGTGGCGTTTAATTCTAGATCGGTTGGTGGGGATGCAGGGAGAGCCGGCCGCCGGGCGGCGCGTCTCCGTCAGTCGCGCCGTGTTGGATCGCAGGGCCGCGACCCGCGACATGTCCCTGACCGGCTTTGTCCCCGACACGACATCTGCGGGACCGGTGCGGCATTCAGCAGCTAGCTAATTAAGACACTTGCTCGTCGCTAATTAACTCGACTTATCGCATTTCCACACAGGGGGAAATTTCTGTTTCGCTGAATGCAACTTCCGTGTCATATGCCGTCTAGGGTTAGTTGTAAGTGACCAACCCAAGACTTCACTGCAAAACCAACCAGCCTATTGGAATTAGAAACCTTTCCTACGATTGCTTTTGATCTTTTATTTTTATTTGAACCTGGGTGCAACAGAATATAGCCAACTTCCGACATCTCTCTTTAATTACCAATGTATTCGGCGGTTATGCAGTTGTACTCGTTCTCACGTCGGTGATGACAACGCCAGGGTGACGGTGTGAAGCCGGATCGGCATTGCTGACGAGATGTATGCTGGGTTGAAGAGGTGCGAGAGGGTGGTCGTGTGAACCGGCATCGCCAGAAGGCTGCGCGAGTGTTCCAGTTTGCCACATTCACAAGCAAGCAGAATCCGGCCGGTGTGGACATCCGCAACCAGTGATGTAGATTGCTACGCAAGCACGAGCAGTGGTGCACAAAACGGTTTACTTCCATGCATAGACAAAGTATAATTAACTGCATCGATATTATAATTAGAAGTAGCAGCGACGTCACTGACGACACTGACCCAAGCGATGAAACGATCAAGTAGCCGCAGCAGCTGAGATGGAAAAGATGGACTTTTTCTTGTTCTAGCTGTGGTTGTTAACTAAGCTAAGGAAACGCTGACACGCAGGTAGGAAAGGGGCCATGTGTGGCCGTGCGGCATGCGCGTAGTGCGCGACGGCGCGGCCGCGGCCGACGTCGAGAGCCGATCCAGACCGGCGACGCGAGAGAAGCAACTGCGAAGGACGGGCTGGCGGGCGGGCGCGGCCACCCCTGTGGAACGTGGATACGCGGTTTGTCCGGCTATCGTACGTACCCTCCACCCTCCCTGCTGCCCCAGGGCTGGGGCATCTTCTGCTCTCTGACTTGATCTCTACTTGTTTAGAATTATGGTGATGCTTCCTTCCGGTGGTGGTTATGTGTCTTTTTGTCACTTGCGTTTTCTATTGGGATAGCTGCCATCAAACTTAACCGAACAAAACATGTTTATAGACTAAGTCTAGTGGTGTATGATCCTAAACATAATTCATATGATTGATTTTTTTCTCATGGGTATTACATGTGAAAAAGTCACTGCAAAAAGTCCATATTTTTAGAGCTGAAACCATATTCTTGTAATTATAAAAAGTATTATTCTATATGCACAAACAATACTATTTTACCAAACATGAACTCCTATACGCTTAATCTATGGAGCTGATATATCGTTCTCCTAGAGAGGAAATGAAAGCCAAGGAAATTACACAAAAGTACTTTATAGCTACTTTTCAAAAGTGTAAATATTTAAAACACTAGAGAGAATGAAAAAAATGTACATCATTTTCATGTAAGAGAAATCTAGACGCATGTAAGAAGAGTAAAATTTCCTCATTGCACTAGCAGAAATGCCAAACTTGTCAACCAAAAACTTTTTATAAAGAAATGAACTTATCAGGTCATTTGGGCGAGGTTTTATCCTTTGGACCAAGTTAGAGAAGCGAAAGGTGAGCTAAGCTCCCCCTCCCCAGAGGCACAACTGATTGAAGGATCAGCCTAAAGAGAGAGCCCTGCCACAGAAGATCCGTGGTCCCCCGTGCTGTCCACTGCCCCAACCCATCGTGTTTTCGTCCATGCGCCACGCCCATGTTACCTACCGTCTACTCGGTAGCAGCACCACCACCAGCCGCAACAGCATTTCATTGACCCCCGCGCTATTAATACCCGCGAACCCAGCGCCATGGCCGCAAACCAGAAGCTGCTGCAGCATCCATCAATCCTACCTCACCAGCTCCAAACCGGCTAACTAACCCGAGCAATTCATCCATGGCCGTGCTGGTTGCGAGGCAGGGTCGGGAGCTGCAGCGTTACAGCCAGAACACCGGCGGGCGCATCGTGGTGGGGTGCATCCCGTACCGCGTGCGCGGCGGCGACGGCGAGCTGGAGGTGCTGGTGATCACGTCGCAGAAGGGGCACGGCATGATGTTCCCCAAGGGCGGGTGGGAGGAGGACGAGTCCATGGACGAGGCCGCCCGGCGCGAGGCCCTCGAGGAGGCCGGCGTCCTCGGCGACACCGAGCAGGTGCTGGGGTTCTGGCACTACAAGAGCCGCCGCTACGTGGACCAGACCTACGAGGGCTTCATGTTCCCGCTCCGCGTCGCCGACGAGCTCCACCAGTGGCCTGAGATGGCCTCCCGCAAGCGCAGCTGGGTGAGTTCACCCTCGATCGAACCAACCGCTACATTTTTTTTTCTCAGTAGAGCACGTCTCTCTCATGGATATATTCCTCGCAAGATTAAGGTACCGTACCGCAAGAACGAACACGCCATCTAACTGCGCTCTCGATCGCAATTCGATTGATGAACAGGCAACGGTGCAGCAAGTGATGGACGGGTGCTCGCACTGGTGGATGCGGGAGGCGCTCGAGAAGCTCGTCGCCCGGCACGCGATGCTGCCGTCTGCTCTGTGACCGGATTCATGGACGGATGGACGATCGAGCGGTTCACTCAAGGAAGGATCGGGAGCACGCGCGAACGATCGACGTCGTTTCGTTCTCCCGGTGCAGCGGCAGGCCGGCGCTCCATCGGATTGAGCATGTCTGGCCGCCCTTACCGTTGAGAGAGACGACGACGACGACGACGGACCGTGAGAACCGTACGTGTGTGGCTCGATGCTTTCTTGCGGTGACGAACCGTCGTCGCGGCAAAATAATTTCCGTGGATTTAGATCGATCGAGGGGGAATGATCGGTGGGGAACAGGTAAAACAAGATTAAAACAAACAGAGCACAGAGATGACACAGCAACGCTGAAGAAGTAGCAGTTCACGATTCTTTGAAGTAACAGAAAAGTGTAAGTTGTAGCAAATGTTTCTTGGAGGCGAAATTAATACAGGTGTTCAAGGAAATTTCACGTTTGATTAATTACCCCCCACTAGCACTGCTCAAATAAAGCTAACCATTCTCCAAATAGCGTCATCTGAAGGTCTTCCCTGTTTGTGCTAACCGGTCATTCTCCACGTAGCATCGTCCTGACAAAGGGACTAGCTAGAAATGGTTCACATGGGTCGGCTTAATTAGAACTCTATATAAAACGAACTAGAAGCGCGACGATGAGATGATGATTAGTCTGGGCGCCATTTGCTGTGGTCCACGTGTGTCCGCGCGCGCGGGCGCCGTCTTGTCAAAGCGTTAGGTGTCGCTCGCCCGATGACAGAGACGGCGATGAACATTACATTAGCGTACATTGAAACCAGTGACAAGTCGTCGTCTTCTTCGGCTGTCTTTGTGTTTCAGCCTGCATCGATCTCGATAAAACAAGCTATCATCGCCGCGGAACTTTCTGACGCCACGCGAGCTCTGGACGGGTCGCTTTCGATTGCTGCGTATCCCCCCTCGCCTGGACGCGAGCTCTCGTTGGTACAAGTTGGGTAGCGGTTCGAGCCGTTTACTCGCGCGCGCGCGGCGCCGGTGAATTCTGGCGTCCGGCGTCGTCGGCGATTTTCTTCTTCCCCACCGGTGAAAAAAAAGCACGGGAGGACGTGGGACGAGTCGATGGCGTCTCGATCGAGACGGTAGAAGGAAATTTCGGCCAGCCATTAGAGGTACGCAAGAGGGATGGCTACTCTCTACGTCCCATGCTCTCGGATAACCTCGATCGACTTCAGTTACTACTGTCCGATCGGTTCGGCAGGGGTGGGCATCCTGCAGAGCAGCTCCATTCTACTCCCATCCGTAGCTCCCAGAATCTGCCGTTGGTCCATACCGAGAGCTAGCGAGCTTGTTCAAGCTAAGGCAGCAGCTCGGTCTCGTCGTGTGTGGCTGGTTCCGAACCCAGTTGAGGCGGTCCTAATCTAGTGCTGGCTGCTTGACATGTTCAAGCCCCGGCGACGCAACGCGACGCGGCGGTATACGGCGGCGGCGCGGTTGGTGCAGTGCATCATCCACTACAGCTACAGCGACGGGCGGGGCGGACCCCCTGCCGGCCGGGGCTCGCTGTCGTGCATTTCTCGTGGGCCGCATGCATGCAGCACGGGATCGGCAGTGGACCGCACACAAAGAGATCGAGCCAGTTGTTTGGGCTGATGGGCCTCCATGGAGTGGTCAACTAACTCGGCCCGCAAACGACCAGACCAAGTTCCGGTATGAAACTTGCAACCGCAATTGACATGGGCACACGGTCGGCACAACATGTTAAGCATCATGAGATCAAGAATATGTTTGAACTGAACTTCCAAATTTTCAGTAACCTTATTTTAGGAAAAACAGTGTTGTATTCTGAGGGTGGAGAATCAACCTGAACTAAAGTAGAGAAATCCATGGTGTGCTGTACAAACTCTGGAGGCCAAACTTGTTCAATAGATGACGAAAACAAATCCCATAAAGTGAAATGTTTTACAATTCAACTGTCTGTCCAGAACTAATGTTTGGATCACAAAAGTCTTCTTGCTTGTTGGGATAATTACTTTCATACCACCACCTTTAGTTTATGTGAGAGGGATAGATTTGGAATATGCTGTGGTTGATTGCATTGCGCCTCTCGGTCAGTATAAATAGAGTTGAGAGACTTAGGATCAAAAGAGACCCCCTGATATATATGACAATCTATCTAGTATACCAATTTTTTTGATATATATACCAAATATAATTATCAATTTATGATACAAATATCTATTCTGCCAAATATACTCTACCCGAATCTTTGTTTTTGTTATGTTTAGTGATATGTAGTGGCCTTGCATTTTAGTTGTTGAATGGCGTGTGTAACAAGCATGATCTAGTTGATGATTGTCTTTATTTCTTGTATTGAAAATCGCGTGTGTAACAGCTTGACCATTCACTTTCCACTAATGACGACATTTCAAATCGGTTGTCACCTGATTATTAGTGGCTCAAATGCCTTCCTGATCTATATGCAAGGGCAAATATCTACTATTTTCACCAAACGGCAGCTATTTCGCTTTCATGTTGCTGGCTAATCACTTTTATGTTCTAAAACAATTTGTCAGGTGTTTCAAATACGTATCCCCAAGTTAAATGCTCACTGAATACATTCCAATTCTTGTTGGACAGGGTGCGACACATTCATCATCGTCGTGTGGTTGCCAGACGGTCCAAGTCTATTTAAACTGTCGTCCGCCCGAGGGGTGAGGGAACAAAGGTCACACACCATCAGCAGCGCGAGAGGAAGAATCAAGAACAGCAAAAGGAGAAGCGCGACAGCAGCCAGTGCCGTGAGTTAGGGCCGAGAAGAGCTCACCGGAGATGGGCAGCGCTCCACGACGGCAGGCGGCGGCTCCTGCTATGCTTTTTCTGCTTCCCACCATGCTCTTCTGTAAGCCGCTTGCTTCAGCGACATCGTTAATCGGATTACCGCCCTCACAAACAACCTATTCGCTAATGTGTCCCCTCTGTGGCTTCCGGCGGGGAAGTGGGTCGCGCGGCGGCGTACGGCGGCAACATGACCGACCTGCAGAAGCACGTGGCGTTCTTCGACGGCAACGGCGACGGCGTCGTCTCCATATCCGAGACGTACAATGGTGAGCTCCTAGTTTCTCCCTCATATTTACTCATTTGCTGATGCGCGTCGCGCGTTTTCTGTTGTAATTCTTGCCTCCGACCCCATGGTGATGGTTGGGCGCTGTGGCAGCGTTCCGGAAGCTCGGATTAGGAGTTGGCGTTTCCACAGCCAGTGCTGCTTTCATCAATGGCGCTCTTGCCAGCAAAACCAGGCCTGTAAGATCCCCAATCCTTCCCGATTTATATGTACATGTGTCGATTCAGCGTCGTCAGTGCCGTTTTAAGTATGTTGCTACGAGCAAAATAACAGTTGTTAGCGTGTTAAGGTTCGAGACTTTAACAGATAGTAATACTGATGTAGATTCGTCTCCAACAAAAATTCCAGCTCGTAGTATTCCAACAATGATCAGAATCATCAGACGCCCCATGGGGGATTCATGATAGTTTCAGTTTGGGTTGTGAAAGAACTGGCCTGTGACCTAGTACATGATTTGCTCAACTTATTAGGTTGCTAGCTCACACATGCTTCGGAGCCGAGTTCTGCACTTACGTAGCAAATGATCTTTTATTCTACAATAAAAAGAATGGTGCCAGATCATCAGAATACAATTGCAGGAAAATGCAACATCGTCACGCTTGGACATCTTCATAGAGAACATCCACAAAGCGATCCATGGAAGTGATTCAGGCGCCTATGACGCCCAGGGAAGGTAATAATTGCCACTTTTCTACAGACCGTGTATATATTCTCTGATGATCTTCCACGTGCGACAACTTACTCATCAATGATTTTTAACGACCATCCTTCTTCTAATCGCAACCTTTTTTGCAGGTTCGTCCCTGAAAAGTTCGACGAGATATTTGCCAAGCACGCGAAAACTGTCCCTGACGCGCTGACGTCAGCCGAGGTCGATGAGCTGCTCAAAGCAGACAGAGCACCCGGTGACTACCAAGGATGGTAGTTATTATCTTGCCCCAAATTTCGTAATACTTGCCGAGTGATCTGTCGGTGCTCGTCTATGTAAGATTGTATCACTCTTGTGTTGCAGGGTTGCAGCGACAGGTGAGTGGAAGATACTGTACAACCTTGCCAAGGACAAGGATGGCCTTCTTCGCAAGGACGTCACCAGAGGCGTCTACGACGGGAGCCTGTTCTATCGGTTGGTGCAGGCGAGGGGATCTGGTGGCAAGTGAGAGCTCATCAGAGGTGCACCAACTTCACTGGTACCCGGTCAATTTTTGGTTGTGATAAGAGGACCGGGGACTCTCAACTCAAGTCTGTGAACATGGCGTCAAAGAAACAAGTCGTCGCCGTGTGAACAGAATCTGTAGATAGGGCGATGTTTGAGCAGTAGGGTTGCCTGTCCTGTGATGTTTGATGCCGTTAATCGGGTCTGAATTAAAAGAACCAATAAATTTCAAAGTGTAACTTCAATTTGACAATGCAACTAGTGCAATTTCATACACCCCTCATGAATAGGTTATAAACTAGTGAGAGTTGAACGTGTTCAGTTTTTAGGGATGGGATGACCCCACTACGTGTTTCGTTACAAGAACAGGACGGGATCTTTCCAATTCCATCAGCCCCCACCGCAGGCTCCTCTCAGCATTTCATTGAACACTATGAGCGCGAACGAAAAAGCGGCGGGCGCCCACCATAGCTCAAGCTCAAGCCGCACGGGCGCGTCCTCTCGCGAACGTCGCAGACGAAGTATACGTGCGGGCGTCCTTCATTGCTCAAGCTCGGCGTGCGTCGGAGCAGGCGCAGCAGCGCCTTCTCGGCTTGTTGCTCGAGCATCTGGTCGCACTGCCCCTGTTCCCCGTCTACTCGAGCTCCCCGGCTTTCGCAACCTTCTTTGGCTCATGTTTCGCAATCTCTACCGAGCTGCGCGCTCGCCTCTCGGCTAGCCGTGCCCCTTCCGTCAAGCTTGCACATCATGTCGCCGTCGAGGTCCCGCACGACGCCAGCGCTGCCTGCCTCAAGGTCCCATGCCATACCGCCCTCCGCTCTCGATGGCCTGGGACGCCATGGATTCTTTGAAGACGACGCCTAGAAAACAGGAGAATAAAGATACATATGTCATTTTCACGTTGATCGATACACTTAGGCAATTCATACTCCGATCGCCTCATATAACGTAGCATACAATTCTTTAGTATATCCTCTATTCTTCCCTCGAGGTCAACTTGTTGGATGACACACTGATATCCCGAAGGTTGGTTTATCCTACGAGGTGTTAAGATATTCTGTTGCACGTAAAGGCAAGGGTGCTGCTGATGATGACAGAGGTGAAGAAGCGATGAGCTGTCAGAACCCACCTCTTGTGGGCCTCTTTGTGCATCTCGTATTAATCCCTGGATCACTAGTCGGTACGCATAATAGAATGGATCGAAAGTCATTCATTAATTCAGGCTCAACATGACCCTTAAGGTTTTACAACCAAGTCTTTAAGTTACAATTCATTGGCCTCGCAGGGTCTCAAAAGAGCGACAAGGTAGTGAAAGGAAGCGGACTAAGTGGCTCCTATTCCCCTCACGCAGCCTTGGACGCAAAACTAGACCTACTCGTCGATGTATTATGCTTCATCCTCTATCTCTCTTTCTTCTTCTTCTGCTTCGTAGGGTCGCGAAGAAAGCAAGAGTGAGTACGAAAGGTACTCAGCAAGCGCTAACACTACGCAAGGGAATGTGTTTCATACTAGCGTTATAGCAAGGAAGGGTCATATAGCTTAGCGTTGCAGAAAAGCATTCATGCAGGGTCTTCTTTGAAGAAGGTTTTGCAAAGCAAAGGAGATAGTTGTTCTTTTTAGTTGGTGGGATGTCGGGGAGTTTAAGCTCCATCCCACCAGTTCCGTAGGTTTTACCCGAACGTTCAAACCCACGACTTTACTAGTTCCCGACACACAACCGTCATATCTGAAAAAACGACAAATACTATCACCCATCACATCAAGGAGTCACACTAAGGCTAATCAACAGGAGCTTGGAGCATAGCGTGCCAATACCGTGACAACGGTTATCCGGATTTTACATTCTGCAAAGGTTGTACACTTTACCCACAGGCCAAGCACTCCTAGCAAGGGAGTAGCGTAACGTTCGCCTCATCTTCCCCGAGTAACCCCACAATCACACCTCAGGACGCACTCAGGGGCTATTTGGGCAATTACTCTCTCAGTCGGACCACGGATTATGACTCTCCCGTGTCTTTTTCTAGTCCCCCGTGCCCTACTGGCCGCCAGATGGCTCATGTGGAAGTCACCAAGAAGGTACAGGGAATTCTGCCCATACAGGTTTTGTGATTGTACGAAATCACCATGACGAGGTCATATGAACCGGTCCTTGAATTGTTGAGGCGTCTCCATCAGGGTCTACGACAGCTGGACTACATCGAAGCACGCTCTACACATTCACCAATCCCGCCTCAACCACTCCCTTTTCCCACTTCACTCAACGCAAGTTGTATAACGCCATCCTGAAAGTTGCCTAGAGGGGGGATGAATAGGCTAATAAAACCTGAAATTAAAATAAACAGCGGATAAAACCAGAGTAGGCCGGACTAGTCCGGTGTGAGGTCGGACTTGTCCGGTCTAAGACTAATTTGTGTTTTAATTTTCCTTTTAAGTTTGTTTGAGCTGAAAATATGTAGTAGTCAAATGATATCACAAATTAGTTGCGAATAATCACATTGCAAAAAAATAGAACAATTTGCGGAAAATAACACAATGAAAGTTTATCAAGTAATTCTAGTGAGCAAGTAAAATAGTAGAGGGGACAAGAGACACGATTTATCCCGAGGTTCGATTCCACACAGGAACCTACGTCCTCGTTGAGGAGTCCACCAAGGACCGGGTCTTTTCCAACCCTTCCCTCACCGAGCGATCACCAAGATCAAGCCCGGACTTTCTCACTATCAATCGAATGTGGATACAATGCTCTTAGGGGCTACTCACACTTTGAGGCTCCCTACACCAACCAAGTAGTTCTAGAATTCAAAGTACAACTGTTAAAAACTCAAAATAACAATTAGAGTGCAAAGGAATCAAACCGAGAGCTCAAACATCGGTCACCACGTCTTTCCTCGCACAAGAACCACTAACTCCTTAAGATCCAATCTTAGGGGTCTAGAAGGTGAGGAAAGAGGCTTACAAGAGCTCTAGGAATGAGTTTTCAATGCTTGGCTTCGTGTCTACTCAATTCTCAGCTAGGGGGTCTCCTTTTATAGAAATCTCGGCATTTAGCCGTTACCAACTAAAGTCCAGACTAGTTCGGTCCTCTAACAGCTCTCTAGGATCATAGACTATCCCCACATACCGCCACTCGTCTTTTCTGCACACTTTGTCCTCACTCGTGCGCACCCGGGAAAACTTCCCGGTCGGTCACCCATCCCCAAATTCCTCCGAGCCAAGCACGCTTAACCCTGGAGCTCTTTGCAGGTGGGCTTCCGGAAAAGAAGGTATACCTTGGTGGTATGAGTACTCTATCAATCCTATTAAGCCGGGAGTCACGATATCACACAATCCACCCCCCTTAGAAGACCGACGTCCTCGTCGGTCAACGCCAAGACAGGAACGTCCCCTCTTAGCCACGTCCGCACGTTCAGTACTGGCATACGCATACCGTACGTCCGGTTAGCAGCATACGTACCATACCGTGTCCCACACAGAGGACCCACGCGTCATGCGTACGTACCTGCGTCCCTGACCCGTACGCTACCGTATCCTTGTCACTGACCCGTACGCACCCGTGAAACTGCGAAGGTCGGCTCTGATACCATTTCTAACAGCTCTCTAGGATCATAGACTATCCCCACATACCGCCACTCGTCTTTTCTGCGCACTTTGTCCTCACTCGTGCGCACCCGGGAAAACTTCCCGGTCGGTCACCCATCCCCAAATTTCTCCGGGTCAAGCACGCTTAACCCTGGAGCTCTTTGCAGGTGGGCTTCCGGAAAAGAAGGTATACCTTGGTGGTATGAGTACTCTATCAATCCTATTAAGCCGGGAGTCAGGATATCACAGGTCCCAACCCCGGACTAGTCCGATCTTGGGGGATCACTCACGTCACAGCTTACCAAATAAAGTTTTAGTGACCGTTGGATTCAAACGGTCATGAACCCCCGGAATAGTCCGGCCAAGAGCGGACTAGTCCGATCTCAATCAGGAACCTTTGTTTCGTATGAGAACGGACTAGTCTGGTAAGGGCGGACTAGTCCGGTCTTACCAGACTTAGTCTAAAAACTCTCTCAACTGAAGCTGCGGACTAATCCAGCCAACCTCGGACTAGTCCGAGCTCACACAGGAACCTTTGTTCCGTCCTATTTCGGACTAGTCCGGCCTGTGGAGCGGACTAGTCCGATGACACTTAGAGACTTCTTCTCCGGACCTAAGCGGCTTAGTCCGCTTAGCGGACTAGTCCGGCCTCTTGGACGGACTAGTCCGGCCTTTTGAGACTTAGTCTCATAACGGCTCAGACTCACACAACAACGGACTTGTCCGGCCGTTAAAGGACTAGTCCGAACTGACTCACAGACTCTTTATCCGGTCTAAAGCGGATTAGTCCGGTTATGAACGGACTAGTCCGGCCGTTTGTTCGGACAAGTTCGGTCTTCCCTTTTCTTCATATCTATGACTACTTTGTCTCATGATTCTAACGTTCTATCCTTTATTTGAGCTCTCTAGTGATTCTCAAGCACTATAAAAGAGAAGACCCTATACACAAATAGAAAAATGTGAAGATAAATAGAAAATACTATTTTCTACTCTTTCAAGTCTTCTTCTTTTCCTTTTGCTTCTTGAGAGACTCCATATCCATTTCTTTGATAAACACCTGTGCTCATACTCAGTAGAAACTTATTAGCATCTTAATTGTCGTCATCAATCAACCAAAACCACGGGGATTATCTAGATGCACTTTCACATCCTCAACCCATTTCCTAACTCACGCCACCAAGACACCTTTCACACTTTTCGCAAATCCGATGATTAATGATGGTGATACGCGATGCGAACATCGCGAGGGTCCCTAAACATTCTACTTTCATGGGATTACGCACGTCATCATGTTATATTGTGATGACGGGGCCTTAGGGCGTCAAGAAGGAGTTGATAGCGTCAAAGAAGGTTCGTGGCACGTCACATGACAACCACGTGACTACGCGACCACTAGCAGATGGGTCTTAGCTACTACAACGTTTAAAAGTAACCACGAAAATCATGCATTTGAAAAACGGGCTAACAGGGTAGTTTCACAAATTCATAGGAACAATCATAATCAAGTAAAGGTTAGAGCTTGCCTTCAAAAGCCTCTAGGAATTCCTCGTAATCTGGGTCTTCGAGTTCCTCGTCGAATCCCCCGCTTGCTATGGTACGTAAATTGTTCGAGTTAGCGTCGAACCCAAAGGATTGCAAGAACTTAGGTAACATCTCACTAATGTGGTTGTAGGGGTTTCACGGGGGTATGTCTTTGGCCGGGGGCCTCATCCTATCCCCGTTCGCCGTTTACTTGATTATTTGGGTTAGTGCAAGTACTAACAATTAGCAACGCTCTAAAATGGTTTTTAGTCTTAGAGTTTCCTGTACCTGAAAATGTTCTTTCCAAGTTTCGGTGTTCACTTATCGGGTGTACCTAACGCTTTTCCCTCATGTAGCAGGCAGGGCCAGAACCCCACGGGTCATTGTTCCGTGGACCGGGACTTGGTCCATAGCTGCTGGCCCTCTGGTCCACATGGACCGAGCCCACAGAAGTTCTATCGAGCGTGCGGTGAGTTGGCGCCCGCAGGGCGCTGAGTCAGCGACCACGTCAGCATCTTGCCCGCGTGGTCCTGCCACCTGGCTGCCACATGAGCGGCCGGTCAGGGGGAGTGCCGGTGCGTAGGAGGCGACCGGCGGCTAGCCGGAGCCGCACTTTCTTTGTGGGTTTGTTTAACGTAGTTCATGCCGCAAGTCTACGTAGCGTGGGGAGTCTAACGGAAAGGTCCTTAGGCCACGGGGGTCGCCGGTGAGGCGGTGGCAGTTCGTTAGAGATAGAGGCGGTGGCAGAGCTCGGTGAACTATGCGTGCGCATGTGTTTTCCTTTGGTCTAAGCGTTCATACACGTGAAGGATAGTGTGGTGAAGCCTTTGGGGGGCTCAGACGGGTTGGTGCGGCCTTCTCGGCGGCCGGCGGCAGCGCACGACGGGCTGTGGGCGGCGATCAACGGTGCCAGCCCCTTATGGGGCTTCGGTGCGGGTGCTAGGGGTCGGCGCTGCACGGAACACTGCTGGAGGCGCAACAGGACGAAGGGCGAGGGGAAATAGTGACTTACCGGAGTTTGAGGGAGAAGGTGTTGTCCTTGCGAGCTTTTGGCGCCAGCGACCCTTCTTCTTGCTCACATGGTGCTGTGAGCTCGGTGGTGGGCGTGTGAGGAGGAATTAAGGAGGAGGGCACCCATTTTATAGCCGAGCGAGGCGGCACCGACAACCAACGCGCGGGCGGGGAGGGCCTTACGAGGGCATTGATGCAGCGCACGGGATTTTGGGAGGGGAGGCGGGGCAGTGCTGCCCTGAGCTCGGTGCACGACATTGAAGGCAGCGTGACAGGGAGGAGCAGAGGTGGCCAGCGGGCTTTCGGTGGTGCGGGCGAGCGACCGGGTTTTGGAGCGGAGCCGCTGCGGGGTTCGGAAATTCGGGGAAGTGAGCGGCAGGCAGCGCGGCTGAGCTCGAGCACGACATTGAAGGCGATGTGAGGCGGGGCAGAGGCGTCCCGTCGCCGGATTCCCGGTGTGCTGCGAGCGGGCGTGGGCGGCGGAGCTCCGAGGTTCGCTAGATTTGGCGTCTAATCGGCGGATTCGCGACGGCTGAGGGAGGTGTGGCGTGGGGCGGCGACTGGCGATGGGGGTCGGCAGGGTTCCAGGGCGGCGGCGGCGCGGTTGCCCTGGCAGGGTCTCGGGAGGACGGCGACGAGAGGAGGAAGTAGGAGGGTGTTGCGCGCCTGTGGGCCGGGCCGGGGGAAGAACGGGCGGGCCGCGCCTAGGAGGTAAACTTTTTTTCTTTTTTTTGTGTGTTTGTGTTACATGAGGCTCGACACCGAGGGAGTGGCTTCGACTGGTATCCTACTGTACGATTGCAGTGTGGTGTTCGCTTTTTGTAAGCTTTCGCTTAACCTCTTTCACTAGGTATTTGGCTTGATGCCAATGGATACATTGGCCTATTATGTTTATACTCTTGATTGAAAGTCTAATTATGATTTATTCTTCAAAACTAGAGTTTGTGATTTTATCATTTTTTAACGAAACCAAAGTATACCCACATTCCATTATGTGTTGTTAATAATGTTAAATTATGATAAAACAAAGTACCCTTATGATTTTAACTCTACTTTTAATAGGTATTTATGATTTTACGCTAATTTCAATATAGTTATAGATTATTCCGTATTTATGCAGAATAGTGGTAAAATCACAAGCATGGATCAAATTAGAGTAAACCCAGGAGTATTTTTGTCTTTTTTCATCATATTTAACACTGTTAACAATACATAACAGAGTACGAATATACCATGACTTCGTTAAAAAAGAAGGAATAAAATCACAATCATTAATTTTAAAAAGTAAATTCACAATTAGACTTTGAACTAAAGATATAAACATAATAAATCTTAATTTAATGTTAATCAGTTGCAAATCGGAGCCGTCCACGCGGGTTTCCGTGGTCTGCTCCAAAACTCGCGTTGCCGTCCACCCATGACTCGGCCTTGGGGTTCCTCGAACGTGTCGTCCATCTACGTCCCATCCAAACTGCCTACACCGCGTCCACCAGAACCTCAGCTGAACCGCCCCTCCCTTCAAAACCATCACTCATAGACCCATTCCACGCAGGGCTCACCGATCCACCGCCCTCCTCTCCTCGCTCCCATCGCTAAAGGCAAAATCCCCCAACGCATCAGCTCGTCCGGTCCCTCGATCCCATCTCCCACACCCTTCCCACGGCCCGACCCAGATTGAAAATCCAAGGCTCGGGACCGACCGGCGGCGAGCGATGGCGCTGGAGTGGGTGGTGCTAGGGTACGCGGCGGGCGCGGAGGCCATCATGCTGCTGCTGCTGACCCTCCCGGGCCTCGACGGCCTCCGCCGGGGCATGATCTCCGTGGTGCGGGGCGCGCTGAAGCCGATGATGTCCGTGGTGCCCTTCTGCCTCTTCCTGCTCATGGACATCTACTGGAAGTACGAGACGCGGCCCACCTGCGGCGACGAGCACGCCTGCACCCCGTCCGAGCACCTCCGCCACCAGAAGTCCGTCATGAAGTCGCAGCGCAACGCGCTCCTCATCGCCGCCGCGCTGCTCCTCTACTGGATCCTCTTCTCCGTCACCCACCTCGTCGTCAAGCTCGAAGCCCTGCAGCAGCGCGTCGACAAGATGAAGAAGCGCGACGACTGATCCGCCCTCGCGTCCCGTCCGTCCCATCGCGCCGGTGGCCTCCTTGTTCTTATCCTGATCTGTTTACCTTCCAACTAGTCTACAGCCCACATGCTTTCATGCCTGTCCTTGGCTCCCTTGTTTTTTTTTCTTCTTCTTTGTAGCGTGGATGTTTGAGATTTCGATCGTATCATGAAACTTGGTGGTAGTACCTGCTTCAGATCTAATCTGAGTAAATCCTCTATCTGTACGAGATAAAAAAAACAGCACGGCAATCTTGGTAAAAATGCTTTTGTAGGTTTTTGGATCATTGACATAGTCCATGGATTTCATATTCTGTCATGCTCGTTTGCGCAAGAGCACGAGTCTTATTCG
The DNA here is from genome assembly GCA_030760725.1 of Neostapfia colusana. Taxonomy (NCBI): domain Eukaryota; kingdom Viridiplantae; phylum Streptophyta; class Magnoliopsida; order Poales; family Poaceae; genus Neostapfia; species Neostapfia colusana. Next base: position 2,009,069 of record JASWHV010000003.1, on the reverse strand, counting down.
ATGCTTGAGAAATGGATTGATTTAGCTGTCATTTTTCTTTGACAAATATGGCACAGCGTAACTGTGCGTGTTATCATGCGATTGAGCTCTTGCTTATGAACTACTTATAATAGATTGGCCTGCCACTTTCATAGTTACTGACATTTTCATGGACCTAGACGACTTAAGGATGACAAGGATTGCGGCGTGTTGGAGTTTGTTAATCCGGAACTGAACAGTGACACCTTCTTCCTTGGATCAGAGTGGAAGTGTAAGGGGGACTGTGCATTCCTTTGAGATGATGACTGCCCTTATGGAATCGTTGTCTCTTGTTAGTTCTCACAATCACTTCAAGCTCAAGATATTTGATCTTAGGTGGCTGACATTCCTTGATTGAACCTTAGTTTTTTTATCGTATTGTTAAGCGGTTCAGATATCTGGTTGATACTGACCGAATGTTCCCTGGAATTCATTCGGCCTTCTCCCAGTTCAGCTATTGCAGTATGTGGCTCATCAGTGGTTGCTGAATCTTGCTTCGGGCTGTCAAGGCTGCATGGGGTCTCACCATCGCAATTTACTAGAGCTCTGCCTGCTTGGTATGTGATCAACCGAACTCGTACGATTTTATATATATAAAAAGCGAACTCATGCTTGGATTTTCTTGATGACCAGATTTGAATTTGAGGGGAAGGTTTTCTGTATCTTTGTTCGTCCTGTTGTAGCCTTGAGTTTTGACTACCTCAATCATTACTGATTTTTTCGCTTTTCTATGTAGCCATGTGTCCGTGACACATTGGTGTTGGGTTCCTTGGAATTTGAAACACCAGCGCGTAGCCGAAGATGACGGCGAGAACAAATTGACCTCGTCCACATCCATCGACGCTGCGCAAGGACGTGATATGTTAGGGAAGGGAAGCCGATGCCAGCGAGGTCCAAAGCTAGGGCGGAGAAGAAGCCAGGCCTGCATCGCGACGGGAAGATCAACCGATGCGGCGACGCCGTCTCCCAATGCAAACCTGGCGCCGCACCACGCTGCCCGGGTCGCTGAGGTCGCCAATATCCGGCGGAGCAGGAAGGCGGCATCCTTGGTCCAGGTTAGCGAGGGGACGCCGAGGTGTTTGTTAGTCCCTCGTTTCAGGATGGGCTGAACAACGATGGATCAGACGTACGGGTGGGGAGGATGGACGACACAGAAGGGATAGGATGGATCGCTAGGGCGGACACCAAGGGCATCGGACCTGCTTGGCTCTGGTGGCAGATGATCTCTTCGAAATTAACTAGTACTCCTCCGTTTCCAAATAAATAGAGTACGGAGTAGTAGTATATATAGTAGAGACTAGAGATAGAAATAGTATAGAAAAAACACTAGAAGCAAAGAGACGACATCGAGCGACACGACTCCGCTCCCTCGCAATTGGCGGCGGTTTCACCCGCGGTGCCAGATCTGTTAAACCCCCGGACCGATCGGACGCCATGGTTCGCTTCAAGAATCCGTGCTCCGTCCTCACCCGTCTCCTCCGCCGCAAGCCGACCGCCGTCTGCACTACGCCGCCGCCGCCACCGGCGCCGCAGCCTCGATGCTACTACACGTTCCGCCGCGTCCTCCGCGACTGGCCGCCAGCGTTCCGCCCGCCGCCGACGCAGGCGCCGGCACGTCGGTACGGCCAGTACAACGCCGGCCCGTGGCGCCAGCTGGCCGTCCGGTCCACCCACAGCCGCGGCAGGTCCTGCCAGTTGGCCGAGCGAGGGGCGATCGTCCTAGCGGCGGTCCTCGCCACCGGATGCGTGGCGGTCACCGTCTCGTACGGCACTCTCGAGGCCGTGCCGTTCACCGGCCGCACCCAGTTCATCATCCTCACGACCAGCTACGAGCGCGAGCTCGGGGAGTGCCGGTTCGCCAAGCTCAAGGAGGAGCTCGCTTCCAGGGTCCTGCCGCCGGACGATCCCGCAAGCGTCCGCGTCCGTCGCATCACCTCGGAGATCGTCCGGGCTGTCCACCGCGGCCTTGCCAGCCGCCAGCGTCAGCGCTCCTCCAGCGACGATGGAGAGGACACCACGTGTGGGTATGGCAGTACCACCGCCGACCTCACCATCGTCAAAAACCGCGAAGCGGAGGCCCATCAAGACGACGAGAGCCAGGACCCTGCCATGGCGAAGATAAGCAACCTCCTCGATAGCTGGGAGGTGATCGTCGTCAGAGCTAACAGGGTCAATGCAATGTGCCTACCCGGTGGCAAGATTGTGGTCTTCACCGGATTGCTCGACATGTTCAAGGAAGACGCCGAGATCGCCACTGTGCTTGGGCACGAGGTAGAGTAATAGGGCTCATGCATGGGTAGTCTGGAGCGACGGCATCAGTGGATTGGAAACTCATGTAGTCGCCGCAAATTTTGCAGGTGGGTCACGCTATTGCAAGACACGGCGCAGAGAAGGTCACTAGCAAGTTGTGGATTCTGATCGTTCAGATTGTCATCTGGATACTGTCAGACATGCGAGCAAAAGACTTGGATGTCCTGTCAAAATATTTCCTAACGCTGCCCTTCTCACGACGGTATTGATTCTGCGTTTCGTATTACTTACTGGGTGTTCCACATGCTGCATGTCATAAGCTGCATAATATCATAAAAGTTACTAAGCGGAAATAAAAAAAAAAGAAGGAAACTTGAGCTCTGTAGGTAGAAGTACGCATCAATGTTGATCTGCAGACCTTGAAGCAGATACAGAGTAAACTTCAGACGTAAACCTCAATGTTCCCTTTGTAAGTTAGTTTCGTTACTGTTTTGTTTTTTGAACGAACCGGCGTGAGACAGCGTCAATTTTATTAATTGAAGAATTAGTTTATAGGATGAGCCCTTAGGGCTCCGTATTATGTCTTGGGTCCCGGGTCCTTGTGCTTTACTATCCTCCTTGAATGAGATTGTGTCTTCTAATTGTTGCCCAAACCAGGACTTATTAGGAGAGACCTATCTGTTTTATCTTTATATATCGATCTTGTTACTCTTGTCCTTTTAGAATGGAGATGGAGGCTGACCACGTCGGACTCATGCTACTCGCTGCTGCTGGTTATGATCCACGCGTTGCCCCTGGGGTCTACGAGAAATTGGTTACCAAAGATTCAGTATCGCACAAGTATAGCTCGACTCATCCTTCGTGCAAGAAGAGATCTCAGAATTTATCGCAAGAACGTGTCATGAACAAGGCACTGAAATTGTACAGGGAGTTTAGTACCGGCCAAGGCTCTGAAGAAAGGCTTCCTATGGACTCTGGGACCTGAGTCTCCTGCAGGTTGCACATCCAAATGCTTGACGAGCAACTGGTGTGATTTTTGAGCGATTCATTCGTTTCTATGCCTGGAAGCTGAAATTTGGCTGTATTTTCGCCCACTTGTTGCGAGGCTAAATGAGCCTCGAAGGGTAACTGTTTCGTTTCAGATTAGAGCAAAAAAAAAGGGAACCAGCTGATCCGCTGCTGCTAGCAGTAATCTTTAGTTGAGAGGAATCGATCCATCGCCAAGGAGTTCATAGTCATGAATCTGTCTACGTCACTAAATCAACTGCTTGTTACTGGCTTCATCTATTTAGAGGACCTTTTTAATTTGACATTATTTACAGAGTTCATAGTCATTTCACTTTGATGAACGAGCTTTGTTCAGAGTTATATGAGCAGTCGTGTTCCATCAAGCCGTCTGGAACATGAACGCTCCTGTGGGCCATCATGGGCCTTGTAAAGTTTCTTAAGACGACCCATCGACACGGATCGATCGCCGACGCCGACGCCTCCCGCTCTAATGCTCCATCCTCTCCCGTCTCCTCCGCCACAAGCCCGCCGTCTCCCCCGCGGCCGTGGTCGGCGCAGGCGAAACCCTCACCTTTCATCGTCGCCTCCGTGAGGCACTTCTTGTGACATGAGCCAACCACTGCACCCACAACCACGAGTATATAGGCACCTGACATAGTCACGAACGCGACCAACGACGATTGGGATTCCTGGCTCACGATAACCCAAGCTACGATCGATGGAGTCATTGTTCATGGCAGGCCATGCCAAAACCTGGGATCTTCCCATATATGGTAGCTTGATGCTTGACAAGTATACCAGGGAACAGGGGCAAGCGGATCCCTAAGAACTGGGACCTAAGCAGACACGTAGCGGGATCATACCATCCTCACTATTCTACCACTTATTCATCTATGATGTATGAAATCGTACAGGTTGCGTTTCCAAATTGTAGTTGCACTTTGAAAGTTATTGTTTCTTTTCATTGGAACCTTAATAACACTATAACAGCTAGCATCAAACATCACATGATTAGGAACTTCTGGCGGGCGTCACGTTGACCCTCTCGTGCTTAGCCAAATAATACCGGTGCAGTTTATCCTCCTCCCAGATGAGCTCTCACTTGTTACCAGATCCCCTGGCCTGCGCCAACCGGTGGAACAGGCTCCCGTCGTAGACGTCTCTGGTGACGTTCTTGTGAAGAAGGCCGTCCTTGTCCTTGGCGAGGTTGTACAGTATCTTCCACTCGCCTGCTGCTGCAACCCTGCAAGACACAAGAGCAATACGATCTTATACAAACGAGCACCGACCGACTGATTACTAGCCAGTATTGCGAAAATTTGGGCAAGATAGTAAGGGACTACCATCCTTGGTAGTCACCGGGCGCTCTGTCTGCTTTGAGCAGCTCATCGACCTCGGCTGATGTCAGCGCGTCAGGGACAGTTTTCGCGTGCTTGGCAAATATCTCGTCGAACTTTTCAGGGACGAACCTGCAAAAGGATGCAAATGAGCAGAAGGATGCATGGTCGTTAAAAATCATTGATGAGTAGGTTGTCGCACGTGGAAGATCATCAGAGAATATATACACGGTCTGTAGAAAAGTCGCAATTATTACCTTCCCTGGGCGTCATAGGCGCCTGAATCACTTCCATGGATCGCTTTGTGGATGTTCACTATGAAAATGTCCAGGTGCGACGATGTTGCGTTTTCCTGCAATTGTATTCTAATGATCTGTCACCATTCTTTTTATTGTATTCTTCACAACAACATAATGAGAGAAGCATTGATGCTGAATTGACACATCTACAGATAGAGTGGGAAGGATATATAGAGGAACTTACAGGCCTAGTCTTGTTGGCAAGGGCGCCATTGATGAAAGCAGCACTGGCGCTGGAAGTGCCAACTCCGAGTCCGAGTTTCCGGAACCCTGCCACAGCGCCCAGTCGTCACCACGGGGTCGGGGGGCGAGAATTACAACAGAGAAAGCGACGTGCATTAACAAATAAGTGGCATGGGGGGAAGAAACAAGGAGCTCTCACCGTCGTACGTCTCGTTGATGGAGATGACGCCGTCGCCATTGCCGTCGAAGAATGCCACGTGCTTCTGCAGCTCGGTCATGCTGTCGCCGGACGCCGCTGCGCGACCCGCTAAACCCCGCCCGGAAACCAGAGAGGGACACGTAAGCGAATACTCCTATGTTGTTCGCGGAGCTAGGCGGAAATCTGATTAACGATGTCGGCGGTGACGAGCGGCTTACAGAAGAGCACGGTGGAGAACAGAAGAAGCAAGGCGGGAGCCGCCGCCCGCCGTCGTGGAGCGCCGCCCATCTCCGGCGAACTCTTCTCGGCCCGGACTCGCGGTGCTGGCTGCTGTCGCGCTTCTCCTTCTGCTGTTCTTCCTCCCGCGTGTTGCAGATGGTGTTGTTCCCTCCCCTTGGGCCGGCCGTTTAAATAGAGTTGGGCCTCACGCCGAATAGGTTCCGTGAAGCCACTCTGTACAGCTGTAACCGGAATGTATTCAGCCACCTTTAATTTGAGTATACAGATTTGAGCACCTGGTAAATCGTTTTAGTACATGAAAGCGATTAGCTGGCAATACTAAAGCAAAATGGCTGGCCTTTGGCAAAAATGGTAGATATTTGCCCTTGCTTATAAATCATTGAGTCATTTACCCGGCTAACAATTAGAGTAGAAAGTTAATGGTACAGCTGTGACGGTCAGAAGCAATAACAGCTACTCCCTCCTCACCAGAATTCTATTTCTAAAGTTGGTCAAAGTCAAATTAATTTAACTTTGATTAAGTTTATAGAAAAAATATTGATTTTTATAACATCATATTAGTACTATTACATTCAACATGACTTGTATTTTCAAAATATACTCATTTTGTATGTTAGATGTTAATATTTTTCTATAAAGTTTGTTAAAATTAAATTAATTTGACTTTAACCACCTCTATAAATAGACTTTAAATGGGACGGTGATAGTAGAAGTCAACAAACGAGAAGTTGTGGCTTGGCAAGTTCACCGAATATAGTTTCACTCATCCCATATCCTCCTATGTGTACTTCTGCTGGGGTAGCGAATACTTATTGGATCTTATTTAATATACGCATGTGACTAGAATAAATGAGATACAGTAAGTATTCACCACCTCGATGGAAATAGGCATGGAAGGAAGGAAAGGGTAACTTGATTGGGGACCCACCACGCGGCCCACCAATGATAAAAACCTGGTCCAGACAGAACCAAACGTCCAGCCAAGAATCCCAACACGCATCTCAGAGCGGCCCAATTAATCGATGCAGTAGTTCTTTTTCAAACACAGAAGCATGAGCAGATTTTTTATGGGCTAAACCACTAGTCGCTGATCTTATAGGTCATTAAAGTTTTTTATGTTCATATTTCCTATCAAATATGTAGCTTATCAAACTTACTTCTGATATATATATATATATACTTTTGATATACTTTTGATATAAACGACAGTTTATAATATAAATATCTAGAATATTAAATATACTCTAGCATCCTCCCAGTCTAACATGAGCTGCTAACCACGCAAGCAAACAAACATAGTTATATGATAAAAATTACATATATGTTTAATGATTATTAAAATTAAATAACACACCATCATGGCATCAAAGTTCAAGTAATAATACTTGGCTGTAAAAGAAAAAAATCCCACAGTTTGGGATAGAAAAATGGAAAAAAAAGTCACTAATTTTCAGACGTTTGAAATTAGCACCTTCTTTCAATGTACGTCCTGAATTGTTAATTTGTATCAAAATACTACATCTTATAAGAAACTGAAGGTTTCCTCTGGATCCTAGGCCTTACTCTCCTCGTTGAAATGCTTGTAAGAAGACATGGGGTCTTCTCACCTGCACAGTGCCGTGGTGTAATTTTGATCGCTTCGTGTCTGTGCCTGAAAGGTGCAAGTATGTATGTTTCCCCTAATCAATTGCCCTGTTCAGAGGCTGGATGATTTCTCAGCCCACGAGCAGAAGGGCCGTCTGTTTCATTTGTGATTAAGAACAAAGAAAGCAAACGATCCGTCCGTTTCTGTCGATAATAAAGAATTCGTGGGTGAGAGCAGCTTCTTCCGAACCCAATGCTGATGATCATGCATGGTGAGCGATTAATCTTTGCTATCGACATTAACTAGCACACCTGGATGGCTCAAGAGTGAATGTTTCATTTTGACAACCGGATCACGTTAAATATTTTCCTTCGAATCTTGATGTTCCTTGTATTTGCGTACATAATTAAATTATTATCTATATAATTTTACACAACATCTGACATAATCTGTATTCCGAATTGCTTGCATGATCTTTTGTCAGTCCATGACAAACGATGTGCGTCGATCCATCGTTCAATTTCCTTGCCTAATTCATACACAGCCAGCAATTTTGCTTCCATGAGCAGCAGCTGAACATAGCGTTGAATCAAGCAGCACCTGTTTGTGTCACGATTACATGAGGGGATATCTACCTGATCAGGATGCACCCTTGTTTCTGTCTCTTTTTGCTGGGGTGAGCTGCAAAGCGCTGTTCATTCGTAGATGCTTTCATCGGAATCAGCGTTACTTATGACGAAATTATAGTTAATCAACAGCTAGAGGACAGCAAAGGTGTGATTAGCTTTTCGCAGCACGAAGCGGCGCTGGCTGATTTATTGCTTTCATGCGGAGATCCATGGACCATGGTGCCGGATCACGCCGACCAATCAGCCCTTTCGCGCAGCTAAAGGATGGCGGCCTTCACCACGCCTTTTCGGTCACAGCTCTACAACAAAACTAATCCTATTAACAGTTGATGCATTGAACAACACAAGGTTGAATTCTGAGGCCGATAGGATTAAGAGTATCCACAAATATTGTTTCATCGTTTTAAAAATGTTGTTGTTATAGCAATACTTTTAATTTAATTTTAAACTAGAAATGTTTTCTAACATCTAAAAAGATGTGATGCACACGAAAAGAGAAGGCATGAGGGAAAAAGAGAACTAGAAATAGAGATGTAATAGAAAGCGCAAATGATAAGTAATTTGAAAAAAAAAGACTAGAATGACAAGGACTGTCCGGCCTTGACCACGGCACCAATCAGAGATCAGAGATACCGGTGCCGTTCAAGCCAGTGAGACGAGTTGGTGAAGATTCTCCGTCTGCAATTCCTAGTGCCCACACGTCAGCGTTGTGAATCGACACGTCAAGGCCCCATGATCGCGGCGCCCATCCAGATTCCAGAGTAGTATTTAGGTGGCTAGTTGTTTTCTCGAGAAGAAAAAGATTATAGATTGTTGAGATACCCAGACGATGAACATGGCGCCGGTGTCGCAAGTTGCATGCCAGCGCCGCTAACACTGCTGCACTACATGATCCGACCTCCCTCTGTTGGAGTGTCACGGGGTGATGGCTCCCGTGGGCATAGATCCAATGCGTCGCGTAGGCAGCGTGACCTGAAAAGGACATACGTATTTCTAGGGTGTAGTCGTGGCCGTGAGTGAGTGGCATTATCAGCAATATTGTGTCTGATTGATTCTCTCGAGCTAACAGACAAAGCCTCTCTCTCTCTCTCTGCCAATCAGGAGTGAATGCGTCACGGAAAATCTAACAAAATTGGACGCGTTTTTTTATCAAACAAATCAGCTTGGACGACGCTGAATTTTCTCGAAAACAGCTCTAACCCAAAGAACCTTAGCTATCGGGATGGGCGTTACAGAGGGCAGCGGCACGCGACAATAATGCGGCCACCCACTTCCCGCACTCGGCGCCGTAACGATTGCATCAGCAGCACAGCGGAAAAGCCGCGGCGGCCATCGGAAACGCGGCAAGCACTTCGGGAGGTGACAGAAATCGCATCACTAAAATAAATCATACTAGAACAGACGGACGAGCGGCCGTGATGCAATGCGAGTACTGACAAGTACCAGACCTGTGGTACGGCCGTTATTGGATTGCACGGACAGAAGGACCACGCAGACGGACGGCTAGGGAGCAAGCAACAACGTCTTTGTCCTTTCACACCACCGCCCTAAGTGAAACGAACATGACCAGACCTAACTAGATGTTGTAGCGTGTAACCAAATGGAACGGGGAAATGAGGGATGCTTGCGTGAATCGGAGAAGATGAATCGTTCGCCCCCAGGGGCACAACGTGGTCGCCAAATCCTGGTGTGGTTCAGGGCTTCCAGATGATGGTGGTCTCGGCGATCATGGAGGTCACCACGTAGGGGTCCATGTTGGACGCCGGCCGGCGGTCCTCGAAGTAGCCCTTGCCGTTCTGCTCCGTCTCGCGACCCACGCGCACCGACGCGCCACGGTTCGCCACCCCCTGCACAAGAGACAGACAGAGTCAGGTCAGCACCCCGGCCGGTTTCCAGGACACGACGACCTGATCGGCCTACCCAGCGCACGCACGTACCCAGCTGAAGGTGTGGATGTCGGCGGTCTCGTGCTTGCCCGTGAGACGGCGCTCGTTGCCCTCGCCGTAGGCGGCGATGTGCTCCTTGTGCCGCAGCTTGAGCTTCTCGATCGCGGACTTGATCACCTCGAAGCCGCCGTCGCTCCGCATGGACTTGGTGCTGTAGTTTGTGTGAGCGCCGGCGCCGTTCCAGTCGCCCGGGATGGGCTTGGGGTCGAATGTCACGACCACACCGGCGATCTCAGTGATCCTCTGTTACAAGTTATAAGAGGGTGCAAGAACAGATTAGCAAGAAAAGGCCGCAAACCGTGCTTGATTCATGAAAACCATGCTTCGGTAATTTAGAATCCAAATGTCTGCACCCGTACCTCAAGAATGTAGCGAGCAACCCACAGCTGGTCACCGGCAGAAATGCCAACAGAAGGGCCGACTTGGAACTCCCACTGAAATCAACCAGAATGTTTCCCATGCATGGTCAGGAATACAATAACTTAACGGTACAGATGATGAAGTTTCAAGCTCACAAAGTGTGTTAGTATTTCACCTGTCCTGGCATGACTTCGCCATTGATGCCACTGATGTTGATGCCGGCATACAGGCAAGCCTTGTAGTGGGAGTCAACAATGTCACGCCCGAATGACTTGTCTGCGCCGATACCACAGTAGTAAGGACCCTAGAAACAAAGAAAGAATGGACATTAGTGAGGTGACACATGTAGGACCGAATCAACGATACAAATGTCTGAAGCAATCGAATTATCGATGTTGATGATGTACCTGAGGACCAGGGAAGCCGCCAAGAGGCCACCCAAGGGGCCAGTTGGTGTCCTTCTGCAAGAGGGTGTATTCCTGCTCGATACCATACCTGCCATTTACAAGAACAGTTAGGGCCGTTGACACAGAACATAGTTTCGACGTAGTGATTTAGCTATCTTGTCAAGATTCGCATACCAGGGCTCCTCGGCAGCAACCTCAGTGTTGTTGAAGATCTTGGCAGCGTTAGCCCTCTTATTGGTGGGAATTGGCTCGCCAGCTGGTGTGTAGCAATCGCACATGACCTGCAGGTCAATCGAGTTCAGTGAATACCTGACAGTGGTCTCTACTGTATTAGAGAAAGGGACTGAACGACCACTTAGATTTCAAACTGAAGTTAGGTACCGTGGGCACTCACACCTAATTACCAAAAATATCTAAGCTCACATGTCAGGTCACAGTCATCTTAACATCCGATGGACAGAGATTCAGAGTCTCATGGTCGTGTAGTGTGTGCATCAAAATAACAGCTTCCACAGCATACGGGTTAACTAACGCGGTTATTCACAACTTTTTAACTTGGAAGAAAAGACAACGTTTTTTTTCTTCTAGAGATGCGTTCGTCTGAGTCAGATTGGTGAACAACATCAATAATAGGAAAAATAAAATAAAACATGTGGTCCAAATCACCTCCATGATAGAGGTGCTCACTTACAAGGATGTTGTGGCCCTTCCTGAATGGGTCCTTGAAGATAGCCTGTGGGCTGCAGGATGTCACATGCCCGAGAGAAACGAATTATTACATGTATACAAATACAAAAAAATGATCTTAGAAAGCTTGTCCGGCCATGGCACTTACTATAGGATGACCTCGCTGTCCTCGCCGGGAGCTTGGCCGGTGCTGGAGCCATCGTAGTTCCACTTGGGCAGTTTGCTGGGATCAGTCACCGGGCCGGGGAGAGTCTGCACCAACCAGATCAATAAATACAAATATTTATAAATAAAAAAAAAGAGAGAACGAACTGCTAGTAGTGAACTCTGATATTATAAGCCAAATAACAGCTCAGTGGATGACTTCATGGATAAGTGATAAGCGAGTCATGCATGACAAACAGGATCATGGGGACATGGGGTCCTAGTGCTAGGAATAATGTCTTACCCTGGCCTTGCTCCTGAGATCCATGCCAGATCCACCGATCCTGTAACGGAAAAGGTCGAGAATTAATATAAGATTAAATCACCAACAAACTAACAAATTTCTACGGAGCAGAGCAATCTAATTCGGCGGTGCTTAAGATGAAAACACGCATCTTTTATGCTGTAATAATACTGTATCATAGTGAATCAACGAGTACAGCGACCGCAAACAGATGTCTGCCCTGGCTCGTGACACACATAATAAGCATATATGCGGTGTGGTGAGGGACCAGGTGGCAAGCAGAGGCGGCCACTTCAGAGATCTCCCCAACCGGACAAACAGAACCGTACAACTAGTACTAGAATCTGCATCTCTCCGTCTCTGTTGAAGCATATCCAAAACCCAAGCCAATCAATGTTCATGCAAAAAGTTGCAGATTTACACTTGAACAGTTGAACCCCGGTACAGACGAAGGTAACTGATCAGAAATAAAACAGAGCCGCAACAGAACAAGCCGGCGAAGACGGAAACAAATGGAATCTGCGCCAATCGATCTATCAGATACTGGCACCCAAAAACCCGCAAAAGATTTCTCCTTTCCTGACTACTATCCGGGGGGGGGGGGGGGGGGAGGGGGGCGGGGGGCGTTCTCGCACGCGGAAACGCCGTGAAAGGACGGCCAGCACCCAGCAAGATCGATCCTGATTGACGCGGAGAGAAAAAAAAAAGAAGCGTAACGCGCGCAGAGAGACGAACAAGACGACGCGGCCGTACGTACCATATGTATTCGGCGATGATCTTCTCGGTGCTGTCGGAGAGGTCGAGGTTAACGAGGTCGGTGAGGCAGGCCATGGCCGGCGGCTGGTGAAGCAGGACAGGAGGAGGAAGGTGGTGGTGGTGGCGGTGGTGGTGGTGTGAGAGACGAAGAGATCGGGAGGATGCAGGGCGGCTATATAATGGCGACGACCCAGGGAAACAAGTTGCCAAGTTGGCGTCAGGGGGGTCCCCAGCAAGGATACGTACAATATACGCGTATAACTGTACCCAAAAAATACGAATAGCCGTGCGAAATAACTTTCCATCCGAGTTCCGCGTATTTTTTATCCGTTTAATTCATCGGCGTGGTAGGTGCGCGAAACGTCACGTGTAAACACGGGACCTCTCATACTCGCACGACGACGTTGCGCGGCCCAAGATTGTGGACCACGTTGTCAGTGGTACGGTGATCAAGAGCTCGAGCAGTCGGGCGTAGGAAAAAATACTTTATTCTGCGCGGCAGCCTTATCTCTACCAGTGGTTGATTTGATTATGAGTTCCGAGCATAGGGGGGTTTAAGAAATTTGAATCTTTTCCGATGTACAGAGGAGATAGCCCAAAAGAATTCAGGAATTGAATTTAAAAATGTTTCTGGATTCGATCATGCTCCTACCAAAAGCCACCTCATCACGCACCAACCACCACCCGCCCTTTAGTAGTTCTTTCTCCTCACTTTGTCATAAAATATAATGGATCTCTAACATATTAGGTGAAAATAATAGTGGAGACAGGACAGAACCTCACGTACCTTTATTCTTTTTAGGTAATATATACTCACTTTGTCATAAAATATAGTGCAAGAAAAACAACAGTTTTAGCTCTAGATTATATACGGAAATAAAGTTTTTAGCTTATTTCGATTCATCTGAAAACCGTTTGCCAAAACAACTTCTCAGTGAAAATATGTGTAGTTTTGAGGTCACTTTTTATGTTTGAGATGAGACAAGCTGATAAGAAGTTAGTACAATTCTCATCTTATGGTTCGTAGTACAAAATGAAAATAGCTTATGAGTGCTTTGGGATATAAACAATTTTGAGTCGAAGGTGTTTGAAATGCATAATTTGCTAAAATCCAAAACTAAAGCAGTTTTCATAATCCCTACTAAACATGTCTGCAGTATGAACATGTTGCCATGCTTTCATCATGCTTGCGAGCTGATTGTACTACAACTAGAATCTACAATACAAGCTCTCCTTTTCATCGGTTGGATCGGAATCACACCCATCAGTGAGTCCAACTCCAACGCTGCAGCAATGCGGCCTGACTTAGATTAGATGGACCTCTGATTCCAACATGCCAGGGTCATCACCACCAAAGCTGCTCGCTGATTCCTGAGTCATTAGGGAGAACAGCTTCTGCTGACGACATGGAAGAATCGCGACCGGGTTCATAGAAAGTGCTCTCTCTCTCTCTCTCTCTCTCTCTCTCTCTCTCTCTCTCTCTCTCTCTCTCTCTCTCTCTCTCTCTCTCTCTCTCTCTCTCTGTTCCTTTTTTTGTCCCTTTGGTTCACAATTAGGTTTAGAATATCATTTGGTTCGTGCTGTCCAATGATGCTCCGACTTCGTGCGTGCAACAAGAAAAAGGTTGTTGCAGTGTTGCTTTCTCTTTGTTTTCTTTTTTCGTGATTGAATTCTTCGGTGTTGACGGACTGAATTCTTATTGTCACAAAGAATCTATTCCTGTCACGATATGCAGTAGCCAGAAGGGAAGCAATGGCTCCAGCCTGCAAACCCAACTGACGACACGAAACGCAAGAGCAGAAAATCCGCCGCCTGATTTCAGCATTTCGATTCATTGTAGCAGGTTCAGCCAAATTAATGTGCATATGCGTGCCCCTATTCAGCTATTCAGCTTCGGATATATAACGCTCTGTTGATGTTACGGTGCAGAGCTAATCCTAATAACTTGAGAGGAAAAAAGAGAGATTATCTTCAGATAACTAACTGGGGGCGTATTTCTGGCGAGGAACGGATAACTGAACTCTCGGTATTGGTTCAGATAACTGACATTTGCAGGACATCAACAGATCACAATTGCGCTGCATGGGCGGTTGCTTGCACGCCGAATTATGCCATCAATCACACGCGCCACGTGAATGAACGCTTTTTTGTGCGCTACTACATACAGATGCAGTAGTATCTCTGTATATGCAGGCATGTTCCCCTAGTACTGAAACGAATGGGTTGTGCAGGAATATTGTCGAGATCTGGCTTTGTTATTGAACAAAGCGAAAGAAATTCCGGGACCCATATGCTAGTCTGCTGACGAGTCGACCCCCGGCCGGAAATCGCAGGCGTATTGCTGACTTCAATAAGGAGAGCAGTATTCAGAGGAGCAAGAGGATTGCTGACAGAAGAACTGAAGAAGAAAAAAAAAAAGCTATCTCGACGCACCATCTGCGTTGCGTAAGAGATGCCTGGTTGGCCTGCTGATTGCAAGCCAGCTGCTACTGCGTTTCTTCTTAGGATTATCATCTGGATAGATGAGCTTTCATTGATATATAATCTTGCTCATAGTTTATACCGATCTTCATTATCTAAAGAAAGTTTCTATCGGTCTTGGAGTCGACGAACGGACGAACGTGTCTCTCCGTGTTCTGAGACGCCAACAAACATGCATCGAAGTTTTCAGGCGGTGCCTCGTTGAAATTTCAGGTGTTCTCGTCCAGTAGTGTCGTCGGGCACCTCCCTGCTTAATTCCTTGCCGATCCCATTCCAATATAAACAGCAAAGAAAAATGCATAATACGTCGTTAGAGTATACTTGCAGCTCCGACGCGCGCGCGCATGGAGAGATTCACGGGACAGGGGCGGTGGTTGTTAAGCCCCGCCCCCGCGGCCTATCCTACCTGCATGGGCTGGGCTAGGCTGAGATAGGCTGGGCAGTTTAGGAGGAGGGCTGGGCTGCTACGGGCACGGGACAACACTGGATGTGTACCGTGGCTACGGAAGGCTCACCACGGTTTACTAACAGCCTAACCCAACCGGAGCGGAAATTGCAGTAACTGGCGAAACGATCAAGCATCCCACTGCCACCAGTGCAGTGTGTGTCGACGGCTCGACGCCGCGGCGAGCGGACGGCCGGTCCCGTGACACCCGCGACGCAACCAGCGTCCGATGATGGATCCCCCGCCGCTCAGCTCCCACCAGGCGCTTTTCGCCGCCGACGCGCGCGGCCGCCGTGCGCTATAGCAAGTATGGTGACAAATATTATCCACCATCTAGCTAGTATAGCAGCATCAAGTCGAAGATTTTGATCCTTGTGAAAGCCAACTGTGATGACTTGGCCGCATTGTTGATTCCATGTTGTCCAAACAGGCCCCTTTTCTTCTTTTTTTTGTGAAGTTAAATAGACCCTTCCTGATGATAAAATTGTTGAACCTATCGCATGTATTTTTTTTGTAAATTTTGCGGAATAGTTAGTGTATTTAACCTGGGCAATACCTCTTTGATTATCAAATCCAGCGGCCAAGTACAAATCTACCTCATTCTTTAGTGCATAAAGAAAACATTATTGTTTATAGAAAATATTTTTTAGAAAAAAATGGCAAAAATTACTTTCAACATGTAGGATCGAGCAGTGGAGCCTTTTGACAGGCTGAAACACGACCCTACACAAAACGACGCTCTCCGACGTACCTGATGGGGGCAACCCCACACGAAGGCAACAAGTCATCATAGTTCCAATTTTTTTTAAAAAAAAAAGAGAGAGAGAGAGAGAGAAGAAAACAGCATGTCATTGTCATCGATTCGATAGAAGCAATTGCGACAGCTGATAGTAGTCGTCTCCACTAGACCACTAGGCTATACCAGCTGGGACCATGACGATACGTTACAAAGAAAACCTAGCTCTCGCGCACGTACTCGCGAGGATCACGCAGCCGAGACGAGAACCGTCATCTTCGTCAAGGTGTAACGACGTGACGGTGCAGTGGTCTCCTTTTCAAGAGTTCCCCCATCCGTCTAATCAGCTCCTCCCGCCTTTAGCCGTACGTCGGCAACGCGGCCGGGTGGCTGGCTAGCTAGCTAGCCACGATCACCACTCACCAGGTTCTTTTTTCCGCTGAAGCCGAGCGCTTTTAAGGCGTTGCTGGTTGGTGCTTAGTAGCCCGCGACGGTGACTTGGCTTGTAATGCTCCGGCTAGCTAGCTAGCTTCCCACAGCTAGCGCACGATTGCTTCAGCCTTCGGCCACGGAAGTGGAGGAGCAAGCTATAGGCTCGCGGCAAGAAGAACGGTGCCTTGAAGCTACGTCTTTCCCGTTATCCATCTGTCTGCGCGGCCGTGCCGACGTTGCCGTGCCATTTGGTCGCTCGGCAGTTGGGCCGGGCGGTTGGCACTGTCCACCTTTCGCCGCTCGCTGTCCTTCCGGTGCCGGGCGCGGCGCCTCACCAACCCGGCCGGCTAACCGCACTGCATCACCGGACCACCACCGGTGACTCATCACCGGCAGCCACGGCATCGGATTCTCAGGCTCCGGGGCTCATGCATGCGCTACTGTCGCGAAAGGGCCCCGGCTCCGCACTAGCTTTTCAGGAAAGCAACGGTGGTGGCCTGGACTGCACTGCACCGCGTCGGAAGTCTGAACGTCGAGGCCGCGTGCGTGCATATGATATGGCTGTCCCTCTGCTCCTGCTCGGAGACGCCGGGCGTCTTTGCAGTTGCAGCAACAACAAGCTTGGAATCCTAAACTCGAAGGGCAAAATTTACTAGAGGACACCATTCAATCACGGTACTTATTGCTAGACATCACTCAAGTGTCTCTGTCAGAGAATACTATTCACCTGTGGTAAAGAAATATGTACTCCCTCCGGTGCATAAAAAATTGTCGTTTTGGACATGTTCTCGTATACCAACAAAGTATTAAATAAACTTTCTTTTCATTACTATCGTAGTCCTTTTAATAGCTTGATTGGTCTAATTTACTAGTTCTCAGGTCTCTCATGTAGGTTCAATTCCTAGCCACACACATTACCACGTGTTTATTACGTTTTTTCATAAGACAAACTCCTGGTTCTGCTTCAACGTTAATTTTTTGTGCACTCATGGCTTCTATGTAGAACGATAAGTTTTTATGTGACTGAAGGAGTACAAAACAATGGTGCCTTTTGATAAAGACACGCTTCAGCAGTGTCCTCTAGCAAATGTTGCAATTGAAGGGTGTCCACGGCAGATTTTGACAAACTGGAATGGTGGACTCGAGCAGCGTGCGACTGGGTGAAAGTTAAAGGTCGCCAGTAGACGCACATGGACTGTATATGTGGCCGCCGGCGGGCTCAGCACACGCATTTAATGACTGACTGACTGGCCTTGGCTCGGTCTTGACCGCCGACATTTTACCTTCGGACAGAGACAGATCGCGCGTATGGACGTATGATTGTGGTGATCTTTAGATTCGGATTCCATAGTAAGGTTTTTGCAAATGCACGTGACGAAGAAAGCCCGCTCTCGTGCTGCGAATTTTTTCATGCCCGGAACCGGAAGGCATGTGGTTAAACTGTAAACGGAAGGACATGGTAGAAGCATCAGTTCACATGATTTTGTCTTGGCCTGAACAGAGTGGGGCTTTCTTTCCTGCACCCATCGTATGGAGCCGGGCAGTGTGACCGCATACTTTTGAATCTGACTTGTTTCATGCTCAGCCTAGCCTAGCTGGTATCCGGGAGTCAGATCGACCGCGCTGGCCACGCGCTGCAAATGCAATGCAGTTTGACCGCGTGTATTCACCCACCCCACGCTACGAAAATAAGCTGTTGGATTACTCGCACCATCGAGGAAATGTCGCATGAGATAATATGTTATAAATACATATTATTATGGTGTTTATTTTGCATAAGTATATTTTAATGGTTCTTAATTCACCTCACTATTAAACCTTAATCACATGAGAGAAAACAATATATCGATTAAGATTGTATATGTTAATCACCTATGTCGAAGTGTTCGCTACAACACTTCCCACGGCCTGCTCGGAAGCAGCCCGCGAAGATTCTTTTTTCAGTGGGGCTAGAGGATCACGAAGGTCTAAGCGCAATAACGAGAGAGACACGAGGATTTACGTGGTTCGGGCCGCCGGAGCGTAAAACCCTACGTCCACGAGAGTGCTTAGTGATGATGAAGTCCTCGTCTTGTCGCCGCGTCTCCTCGCTCTGTTAGGAGGCCCAGTGCCGTTGGGCGGCACTGTTGTGCCGTCACGCCTCGCCGCCAAGCATTCAAGGCTCGCGTATGAGGATGAGTTCCTTGGGTTGCGAACCCCTTACCCGGAGGCTGCCCCGGTCCTTTTATAGCCCAAGGCCGGGGCACTCACATGGTTGCCCGGAGCCCGACAGGTGGCCCCGCGGCTCTTTGTCTCCTATACATGAGCTATAGATATTTACATCTATATATGTATTGTCGATGTCGATGGATTTAAGGCGTGTCGCATGACCCACCAGACGCCTCTGACGGGGTGGCTGGTGATGATGAAATCCCCGTCTTGTCGTCGCGTCTCCTCGCTCTGTTAGGAGGCCCAATGCCGTTGGACAACACTGTTGTGTCGTCACGCCTCGTCGCCGTGTCTTTCACCGTAATGGTGCGCAAACAGGGGACGGAGACGTGCGTCGTGCGCCATGCTTCTTGGGAAGGCGCGAGCCTTGAATGCTTGGTCTGACAATGCACCTTCCTCTTTACTCCTTGGCCATCCCCTCGTTGTTTGCAGGTGTATCGTCTGAGCGTTTGGCCCCCGAGACACGCGTCTCCTCCGGAGCCGTCTCGTGGAGTAGTATGCGGTCTGGAATTATTGGGCACGTGGCAGCACCAGAGCTCTCCCGTGCTGGTGGTCGGATCCGGAGTCGCAGGACACGTGGCACATCCGGAGCTCTCTCTGGCTGGGAGGTGTTGTTCGGAGGTTCCAGACACGCGGTAGCGTCGGAGCCCTCCTTGGTGGAAGATGGCGCTCAACACCACTGGACACGTAACAGCTCCGGAGCCACCCTCGACCGGTCTTCAGGCTCTAGGTCTGAAGACGCGTGGCAATCCCGGGACGGTCCACGGGGCCCAAAGCGCATGTCTTACGCTAGGGCCCACCTAAGCCAGGAAGGCTGGGCACTGGTGTTTTTTATCCACTATGCAGGGTACCGACAACGTAATTAATCCATTATTAACTGGTGCCCACCTGCAATCGGCGAGCTAGGGCCGCAAGAAATGGATTTCATTTGAGTCTCGAGGCAGCGAGGCTCGCTGGTTCAATTTGCTGGCTTCGCTCGACTTCCAAGCAACCAAAACAGCCACACGCTGCATCTGGAAAGCCTGGGCAAGGCTGGTGCACCCAACCAATCAGGCCCTTTGACGTTGCACTGCCTATCGCTTTGCTTCGCCCCGGTTTGGAGGCACGCATCTTTCACCAATCACCAGTGCAAGAGCCTCGCGAAAAACACTTTACACCAGTATATCTAATATGGTTGAGGAATTATGCTTAACTGGGTACACGCATCCAGCTCCTCTACGGGCCTTCAAACACAAGCATGCCACGCGTGATGCGTCCATCATTCGCGCTACTTTATTTTATCCACGTTCGGTTTGGGGCCCCGACCTCCACGTACAGATCTAGATTAGTGGAGAGAAGAATGTGGTTTGTGCTGTCACCACTTCACTAACGGCTGGTTTGTTGGAACTTTTTTATCCGCGTGTCTGTGTCTTCGTCGGGACCACGCAATCTAAGCAGGCCACGGCCATCTAATGGTGATGGAAAAGCTGTTTACCGACTACTAGCAGCCACCGAATTCATTATCCTATCAATCACTATATTAGTACAGTATTAGATCGATGGATACTAGTTTAAATGGCAAATGACGTCCCATCGTGGTTCCATATATAGCTAAGCGTTGATCAGTGTTAGCAAGACGAATCCCTCTCGTGTTGCTCACTCTCTCTTATCCATCTATCACGAGTCATATTCAACGCCCTTTGGACATAGAGTAAAACAACTTAGGCATGAATATGTTGACCAAAATAAGCTAATCCCACTTAGCCGCACACTGGCAACGAGTATCTGTATCATCTGAAATTCGGTGCAGCCGGACACGTAGATAGGCAGTGGAGCGAACACCTTTTGACGCGCACCTAACAGATTGAGATTTGAGAGCAACAACCACTGGCATGGAACGCACATCGTCAACCGGTCGTCGGTCCCGTGTACCAAGTCTCTTAATTGGCAGATTGATCTGTCACGTCCGTCTCAAAAGGATCCTTAAGCACCTCTCTCTCTCTCTCTGGCGTCTCCAGGGACCCGGACTCGAGTTGATTAACTTTTTCTGATGACGTGACGCCAGCCTTTTATTACCTCGTCCTCGGATCTCCTCGCCGGGCTGCACCGCACTAGCTAGTTCACCGGTTGTTACAGGGGCATATATTCAGTTCACGATCTGGACTAGCCAAATGCCGGTTTCTGAAATACTCGCTCCATGTTACTATGAGGTTGTTGTGATTAGAATTGAAGCGGTTGTGCGATCGGTAACAAGGACGACGTCGCAACCGTAGGGCCCGTACGTGTGGTCCTCTGCTAGCTGAAAGCAGTAGTAGCACGTTGCGTGCAGAAGCGAGGAACTTTGAGGCTCGGGCCTCTCGCTCCGTTCTTACAGGGAGGGCGCCAACACGGTCGCGTCGGAAGCCGTGGCTCGTACACGCGCGCGTGCCCGTGCTGCGGCGCATGTGGTGGCCGCGGCAGCGGCAGCGACAGCGAGGCGCCGCCGCCCATCCTCGTCGGTTTGATCCGCGTGCCTGCGCCAGGGCAGGCGGGAGGGCGGGTGGAGGGACAGCAAGTCAAGATCGCATCACGCGGGCCAGCCCGGCACGAGCGATCGCGGCGGCAGCGTACCACCCGCTCTCGTATCGTACCCCCGGTGGCGGGCGCTGCCGATCCGCGGAAGCCAACCGGCAGCGCGCGCGTCACATGCGGATGCCGCCTGCCCGCGACGACGCCGGCCTCTCCCCGCGCGACGGGGAACGGCGCGGAGGGACACGTGTTGCGTACGCGGATGGCCACAGGTCCCCCCCTCCTCCTCCGCGCGTGATCACGGCGCCGGGGGTGGTGGTCCGTCCATCATCCACGCGAGTACGGCCGTGTCGGCCCGCAGCAAATACGATAAGCACAGCAGGGAGCAGTACCGACGCCTGAATCCCCGTTGCCTTGCCTGCTCCCTGCGAGCTCGAGGACCATCACGTACACCACATCAGCGTCGCCATGGCGTAACAGTACGGGCGCGAGGAGGGATTCCGTGCCCGTCGCAACGCGGTTGGCCAAGTTCTGGACACAAGCATCCATACACTTTCGCCCTGGACGAACGCACACAGGGAGTCGTGTCAGCTAATCACTTTTCTAACCGGCCATTGCCTGTAGGAACAGAGCACCAGTCAGTCAGAAAACAGATGCTGACGAAAAAGTGCCGAAGAACCACTTTCGTCCACGTGCTCTCGGTGGCTTAGCTTTCCGTCTCGGGCAGCGGAGATCGGCACAGGTTGCTCTGCTCCGTACTCCGTGTCCTTGTGGGTGGTCTCTCAAGTCTGAAGACCGCGCTCGAATCATGGACGCGTGCCGGTGCCCAGTGCTCTGATCTGATGACGGGGATGAAGCTTGAAGCATCCTATGATGATCAGCAGATGTCGCGTCATCATGCAACTCTACGACGCCAAGAGATTTTATGATATGTACACTTCCATAAGTAAAATCAGTTAGCAGCTGTGAGCGTCGACACACGGTTCTCTTAATTCTTCCATTAGTACCCATCATAGTGTCGCTCCCTCGGTTGAACAGCGTACTACTCCTACATAACAGTGCACGCCAGGGTTACGCTTCCGCGGCACACCTGTCCATTCCGTTCCTTTCGGTATCGGCAAAAAGTCCGAGTCGATAACAACGCCTGTCCGGCCTGCGTAGGCCGGACGTTCTCAACGGTTTCGAGGTCGACAAACTTGTATAGTTTTGTATACTACACGTCACACTGCTCTCGGTCTCCCGTGGCAGCAACGCGACGCCAATGATGTTGCAGGCCGCACAAGCATCCGCATCAACGGATGATCGGGGACGACCGCCAAATAGTGATCCCACCGAACACAGGTTAAGAAAATTAAAAAAAAACGAAAGCGACGTACGCGAGGATGCAGAACTGTCCATGTGCCAGTGGAGGGTAGATACGAACACAATTACCGCGCGCCGCAATCACCTACAGTAAACACAAGCAATCACCTGACCAAATCATCATCTCGTTCAAAAAGAAGAAATAAAAAGGAGCAAATAATCCGGGAATTACTGCCCAATCAGTTACCGCCATGATTACCTCGTCGTCGTTTCGACGTAACCTAATCAGTAATCACCTCCCAACACCCGGCGCTTTATATAATCCGGAGGCACCACCCCGCTGCGCTCTCCACCGGTTTTTAAACGTACTGTTCCGAGCAAGACAAAGCTAGTGAAGCGAAGCAGCAGGAACGAGCCCGGCTAGGTAGGGTTCCCCCCCTCCCGACCAGGCATTGCGGAGGCCGCAACCTACGCCCTCCTCCCCGCGCTGAGGCTTCCCTGCTCCGGACGGCGAGGAGCTCTGTGGCGGCCTCGGCCGATTCGGACGGCGTGTGGCGGCGCCGGGGCGCAGATCTGAGATGGCCGACGCCGGCGGCGGCGAGGAGGGGAATGCTTCGGCGCACAAGGGCTCCGCGCGGCGCCGGGCGCCGGCGCAGGCGGGCCTGGACGCCGACGAGCTCCTCACGCTGATGCACGGGTCGGATCCCCTCAAGGTCGAGCTCAACCGGCTGGAGAATGAAGTCAGGGGTGAGCTGATTCGTGCCTGCTATACATACTTTCGGTTCCTGTTTCGGTGATTTCGCTCTGCCGGTATTTTACGGCCTTCACGGGACAACGTTCTAATTACGAATGGGGTTTCAGATAAGGACAGGGAGCTGGGCGAGGCGCACGCCGAGATGAAGGCGCTGCGGCTGTCGGAGAGGGCGCGGGAGAAGGCTGTTGAGGAGGTAATTTCCAAATGTTCTCCAGGCCTGTGCGGAACCATCGTTTTCGTTAATCATTCCGTTTGATCTGTTGACTGGACTAGTGTTCTGCTGTACAAGTGAAGTGCAAATATTTTGAAGGTGATCTTAGCAGGAGCTTCAGGGGCTAGATATTGGAAGTTGAGTTGGTTTCCGGTAGATTATTCAATTGGGCTGATGGGATCTGATGAATTTTTGAAACCATTCAGGGTTGCATGATTTTTTAATTCAACATAAAGCCTCCCGTTTCGTTGAAATCTATTTTGATATAGATCTTTTCTTTCGTTACCTTATTAGAAGCTATAACAGATTCTGATTTTTATTTTGGCCTAACATTAGATGAATAACTTCAAAACAGCATGTTGCTTTTCTTTTGCGATTTCTTTTATTTTCTTTCTCGTGAGCTGAGTGTTAATAGGTGTAATTAGCAGATTGTCAGTATTTGGGATCCTATGTTGGCTTTTGTGCAAAAACGCTGGTTTGCTGGGTGAATATATTATCGTTCCTGGTTCTTGGGATAGTTTTTACAACGTTTGAATAACCTAATCTTCATATTCCCCCTGCAGCCGTACCCCCCCATTTTAAAGTGCTAAATACAGCCCAGCCGTACCCTTAGGCATGTGCTTATAGTATCCTGAACTGAAGCCTGCTTCCTATCTGCTTGGTTCACAATGTTTTACTTACAGTTTTGAAATCTATTGGTCATATCCAAATACCCTGGGTTCGAATCAGCCTCCTTGCAGAACGAGCAAGGGGAAAACCACCTAGAAATTCCCTTCCCGAGGTCCTACAATGTGTGGGAGCTTTCAGCAACGGCTACACCTTTTTCTTTTGTTCAGAACTTATACGGAAATAATCATGTCCACTGTGATAGTTTTGGGAGCAAACTTTCATCACCAATTTTTGAAGAAATTACAATCAGACCTGCATTTATTTTTAGCTATTTCTTAGCGACAAGATGAGATATCTCATATGTGTCATTTATGATCCACCTTGATACTTGGTTTCTCCAATCCATTCCGATTCATCTTGATACACCCAATGTCTCATAGGTTTTCTGTTCAACTAAATATATTTGCCCTTATACCATGCATTTGATAGGTGAATCTAAATAACTTCCAAAAAAGTGATTGACCTAACTTTGGATAGTTGAACCACTGGACCGGTTAATAAAATCAGTTCTCAACTGGGCCTCCGCAGTGAGACCTTGATGATGCTATGGCGAAGTTTAGTGCATCTTTGGTTACTATTGGTGTTCATTTACCTATACAGATATTTTGAAGAAAAACTGTTGTACCATCTAAGTGGCATTGGTAGAATTAAAATGCCTTGTCTAAACTTGTTCATATTGTGGTTCTTGCTACAATGCAATCCCCCTTGAGGGACAATTTTATTAACTTCATTTGAAGTCTTTATTAGATGTATAAATCACCAGTACAAATACTGAAATAGTTACTATGGCACCCACAAAGTTAGCTCAGTCTTCTTTTGTATTGATATTTCATTCTTGCTGTTAACATGATTGTTCATTTATTATATTGTGATGACAGCTCACTACTCAATTAGAGAAGATGGATGAAAAACTCAAGTTGACAGAGTCTCTTCTTGATAGTAAAGTATGTAGCTTTGACTCTATTTAGTGTTTTCTGCACAGTTTATTGGTTGCTCTCTGATAGAGTGAAATTCTACAGAACCTAGAACTCAAAAAAACAAATGATGAGAAAAAAGCTGCCATGGCTGCTCAGTTTGCTGCAGAAGCAACACTACGGAGAGTACATGCAGCCCAGAAAGATGATGATATGCCACCTATTGAAGCCATTCTTGCACCACTTGAAGCGGAGCTAAAGCTTGCTAGGCAAGAGGTAAGACTGCTATGGTGTTTTCTTATTTTATCTGGTGACAAAGTTGTCATGTTTTTTTCTATTTATTACAATATTGATTGCCCCTCTCAATTGTAGTGAATAGAGATCATATCTATTCCTTTTTCTTTATGTACTATGCATATTTGATATAATTGGTAAAAGAATATCTGGTTATTTTCAGATTGCAAAGCTCCAGGATGACAATAGAGCATTAGATCGTTTGACAAAACAAAAGGAGGCGGCACTGCTAGAAGCGGAAAGGACTGTACAAATTGCACTTGCGAAAGCAGCTATGGTTGATGACATGCAAAACAAGAACCAAGAGTTGATGAAGCAAATTGAAATTTGCCAGGTAATTATTCACTTATGACATTTTATTAGGCCCTTAAAAGACTGAGTCAAGTCGAGTTAAGATATTCAATCAGCTATCTTTCTTGAATACAGGAAGAAAATAAGATATTGGATAGGTTGCACCGTCAAAAAGTTGCTGAAGTAGAAAAGCTTAGCCAAACTGTCAGAGAGCTAGAAGAGGCTGTTCTTGCTGGTGGTGCAGCTGCCAATGCTGTTAGAGATTACCAGCGGAAAGTTCAAGAACTTAATGTAACATACTATACCTACCCTTTTAATTTCTGCAATTCTCTGTTTATTCTTTACACAAGCATATGATGTGTATTGTTTTCTGATCATGATGATCAGGATGAGAAGAAGATTCTTGAGCGTGAACTTGCTCGGACAAAAGTTAATGCAAACAGGGTCGCTGTTGTAGTTGCAAATGATTGGAAAGATGCTAATGACAAAGTAATGCCTGTTAAACAATGGCTTGAAGAACGCAGGTTCCTGCAGGTGAGATGCATATACCTTGTATTTTTAAAGCTCCGCTTTGATTTTTCAATGCAGCTGGAAACTTATTGGTCTTAAAATCCTTCATCCTAAATCATACAAACAAAAAACGTTTCTGCAGGGTGAGATGCAGCAACTACGTGACAAACTTTCTATCGCGGAGCGAACAGCACGATCTGAAGCCCAATTAAAGGTCAATGTCATGATGTTAATTTTCAGTTAAACATATGAGAAATAATTTATCATCTGTGTCTTAAGAAATAATCTGGAATTTTGGATCCAGGAAAAGTATCAGTTACGACTGAAAGTTTTGGAAGATGGATTGAGGGCCCCCCCTAGCGGTTCTGGTAATGGACCGTCACGTCGGCTATCATTAGGTGGTGCTGATAATTTGTCTAAAGTCTTACCCAATGGTGCAAGGAAATCTCCATCTTTCAATTCAAGGACCTCTTTATCAACTAGCAGCAGCTTGGTCCTCAAGCATGCAAAAGGGTCTTCCAGATCATTTGACAGTGGTACCAGATCGTTAGACCGGGCGAAAATTCTTGGGAGTGGACCTCATTCGCTCAATAGATCTACAGATGCTGTTAAAGATTGTGAGCCGACTGATAATTGGAAGGTGAATGCAGAAGAAAAAAGCAACAAAACCACAAATACTGAATCAAGTGATACGGTCTCTGGCGTACTCTATGATATGCTGCAAAAGGAGGTGGTTTCCTTGAGAAAGGCATGTCATGAGAAGGACCAGAGTCTAAAGGACAAAGATGATGCCATTGAGGTATAACACTGTAGTATTTCTTTTCTTGGAAAATAATGCTTTAGTAGATAGTATAATCTCCCATTTCTGTTTCACTTGTGCTGGAATGTATATGTTAGTTCTACCCATTTCTGTTTTAGTTGCCATATAACTCATTTGTTTAACCTTTGACACATTGGCCACTACAACACATGTCTTTGTGGATTGGTGCCGTGGAGATTTTACCAATTATTAACAATAGCAATATCACAAATGATTTTTTTGTTGACATATGATAAAAGGGTGTTGTCAACCTTTGACACACTGGTAACTACTACACATATTTTTGTAGATTTGTGCATTGGAGATTTTAACACTTATTAATAATGTCACAAATGAACTTTTCGACATATGATAAGAGGGTATGTTGTCAATGGTGTAGCAGAGACCAATGCCAGTGTCAAAATCAAGTTTAAAAATTAGAATAGAATGGAGGTAGTTCCATTTTTGTTGTTGTTTATTTATTGTTGTTGTTGCTGTTGCTGCTGCTGCTGTTGTTGCATCCAAAGGAACAGGAACGTCATTACCTGGTTGCTTCTTGTGTTTTGGATTTTGGATACAGATGTTAGCAAAGAAAGTAGATACATTAAACAAAGCAATGGAGGTGGAGGCTAAAAAGATGAGGCGTGAGGTAGCTGCTATGGAAAAAGAAGTTAGTGCTATACGCCTTGAGAAGGAACAAGAAAACAAAGCTAAGCGACTCGGTAGTTCTAAAGGATCTGGAACTTCTTCCCAGACACTATCTGGAAGGTATGCACCATTTGAATTCTTTATATGAGAATTCAATCCTTATTTTTTTATGTTATTTGAATATTCAAACACGTATACCTCATGTTCAGGAATATATTCCATCTACTTTAGTTAATCAGTTCTAGGGTTTCATTTGTCAGTTAACATCAAACCTTTGTTTGCTGTCATGCTTAATCTATTTAAGCACGTAAAAGACTGTATCTTGTTTTGTAATTTGGGAGTTGCCTTTACAACAACAACAATAAAGCCTTTGTCCCAAGCATGTTGGGGTAGGCTCTGGGAGTTGCCTCTCTCAGGCACAAATTATGTGGCTTATGTTTATACGCAAACAAGGGGACATATATAGTGTAAATGACCCTTGTGGTGTTAACATTCATCTCTATCACGAAAGGTCACAATTTGGGGTGATTGAAGCTCATGTATCACTTAAATGGAAGCGCCCCCCCTCTCGTGGCCTATCACAGGAACATTTAAGTGATATGTGGGTCATCCACCATATCTAATCGTGACCTCTTGTAACTAATCTGATGGTTACCGATTGTTAGCAATGCAAAAACTATTTACACTAGATGTGTTTCCCACAAACAAAACAGTTACATTTGTGGTATTTTTTAATAGTAGGATTTGCATGTCCCAAGTTCTAACACTAAACTAGCATTTTAAAATGTTTCCTGAAACAAACATTACTTTATGTTTTCCCACTTGTTTTGAGCAGGAAGCTTTCTGTAGTACTTTGCAATCCTCTTAATGTATATCTTAATTCTTTGATGCCTTCGCCTTGGGTTATGTTGTTTTGCAGGACAGCACCACGGGGTGGGTTGACGCGTAACGTCCAATAGGATACCTCTAACATCAAACAGTCCTCGCTAGGGTTTGCCCATTGTATTTGTTCCCCTTGTTCCTATTCATTTTGTGATGAGATAGCACAGATGACCCTGCGACACCTAGATTGGGGCAAGAGTAGGTTTGCATGTGACACGACTTGCTTTAATGTAGTGAAGGTAATCAATCCTTCGGTGAGGTTTAGCCTTGGGGCACGCTCTCATTTTGTCGGGGCAGTGCTCGTTCTGGTTGTATAGTTTGGAATGTCCTGTGTCTTCTTCCCATATGTAGTTGAGCTAGTGTGTTTGCTTTTTCATGTCTGGGTTGTGAATATAATTGTGTTATGCTACGGTCTCCTTTGTTGATGTGGAATTTGTTACTTTGACACCGTTTGTATTGCGTTTTGTTCGACATCGAGCTGGATCTTAATGGAGTGTTTTATCATTTGACGCGATGCTATATGTAGCAGCAGCAGTACATGCAGCGACAGAACTGGCTAGTGCAAATTCGAAAGAACCAAGTGTATGATACTTGTCTTCATGTTTCGGAGGGGGCAGCTTGAACAGTGTTGAACTATCTTTAGGGTGTTTGGCTGTTGGCTAACTACTCTTTCTAGTTTGCAAAAAAACGTGTCGTTTTGCATGATTCTCATGAAGTGTATGACTCAATTAAATTGCGTATCTTGAAAAAACTGCATACAACAAAGTTACTATGTATTTCCCCCAATTGACCTTACAAGTCTCCTACCTTGGAACGGCTATTTCGAACGATTAGATCATGGAAAAGCTATAATAATAAGCTGGTGTGTGGGACGGTGACAGGGAACATGAGGCAATGAGGCGTATTCATGTAAATGACTAAGGGGGTTTTAAGCGATTGAGCCGTGGTTGCTTGGCCTTCAAGCCCCTCCGTATCCAGAACACGCCAGTCAATATTTGAGCAGCGAGAGTCAGAGCAGAATCTCTGCAACCACAATGGAGTCCGAAAAAATTAATATTATTGTAACACTAAATGCTGATGTGATGTAATTAAAAGTGCTTTTATATCCATTTTTAGGGGAACTATTGGAGAAGAGAAGAAAAAATATTCCTTATAATTTTTTAGTTGTTCTCAAAACTGGTTTAAGAGACTATTTTTATGTTTTTAGATGTTCTTAGCAACACTTTGTTGACCCTTACTTCATCAAGTTCAGGCTATATATAATCCAGTTGCGCAATTCCTAACATGACGTGCAAATCGTGCCATTCATTTTGGTTCGCAAGATTCACACGATACATGTCGCATAAGATATGGTCGAGACCATTTCGATAGCCTTCGAGAGATCTGGATCGTTAAACCACCTCATGGTCTTATGAGTAGCAGTACTTATAGTTGAAGTGAGCAAAGCAAATCCGTAGTAGTGCAACTACGAGCGAGAGAGCACCATTTGCTCCACTGCTGCTTGACGCACTGGCTTCGCTGGGCACGAGCAACAAGGTGAGTTTAGTACAGTACACCTGTGCTGGGTATTCCCGAGGCACGAGAAACCAGAAAGTTTCTGAAAACAGTATTGTCGTGGAAGAAGTATGCCCAGCCAAGTTTGTCGAGCCTGCGAAATGCGATGATAATGGCATAGGTTATACGAATAACATGATGAAAGGTTCAGTGATAGATTTTGAGTGTCAACCAGTGAGGGGTGCTGTAGTAAGCATGCCAGAGCCAAAAACTGAAGAGACTTGTGATGATGCTCTAGTGGTGGCAACTCAAAAGCTATTCTGGAGCAGAGCAGGGCTTGCAGGTGAATAGTCTACACAAGAACTGTTGTTATCTCATTTTTCACATGTTCGCAATATTTTGAATATTTAGATGAATGCTAGTTTTAACTATTCCCTAAGTAGTGCTATGATCAGAAGCTATTGTACTTTTTGTAACAGTTAACCAGTAGATCGTAAATGTTCCATTGTTTTGATAGGATAAAGAAACAGGACAGGGGAAAGCTGCTAGTTATTTGTGCCCGTACCTGTGTCGCTAAGAAGCCCTAGGAGCAAACCTGTGTGGCTAGATTAATGGAGCGGCTCAGGGTTTGAGAAACAGAGGAGGTACCAGCAACTAATCGTATAAGGTTAATTAAGATGGATGCAAATTAATAGATGAACATGAAACGAGGTATCGTTAATGGCGTCTGAGAACTGAGGTACCTGCTCAAGTGCTTGAAATCATCTGCAGAAACAAGTCATAACGCAAGCAAATAGTAGGTGAAGACTGCTCATGGTAATAGAAGCGTAAAAAGCACACGATTACAAAGAACAGGCTGCAGCGAACGCAGCAATTCAGTACTGTAGACATGCTGACATGCAACGCTACAGGTTACTCGGAGCACAAGCAAATGCAAGAGGAACGTGAACTAACGGCCCAGATAAAAGATTGAGCCGCCGTAACCCCATCGGCCGCGTAGAGAGTTCCACTTCCACCTACTTCCCCCTGCTCCGCGCCATCACCTCCTACGCCCGTACCGGTGCCGGGCACACGCGGCGGCCGCTGCCGGATCTAGCTGTTCCGCTGAACGGCGGGGAGGTGTGGAGGAAGCAGCGGAGCATGCTGCGTATTATCCCCTTCAGCACCGCCCCTCTCTTGGGAACGTAGCGAGGGTGAACATGCACACCTGGCATGGCGTTGGCTGCCTCGGAGAGAGTGGCGAGGTGAAGATGCGAGATCAGGTGGGGGAGCGCGAGGGGACGGAGAAAGCGAAATATTTATCGCGCTGCACCACTGCCACCGCTCACTTGTGCGATGGCGTGCTGAGGACGTGCACGTCGAAGCAGCAGCGAAAGGTGAGGGAAGAAGGCGAGAACCACCGCCGAGGTGGCTTGCGACGGCGACGGGCGGACGGGACGGTCAAGCTCGAGTGAATGGATCGAGTGAGGAATGTGATCGGGAGCTTCTTTTTCCCTCGCGTGCGCACGCCTCGGTTTAATTAGGAACACGGTTGTTTATGCAGGTCTGGCCGTCCCGGATTGGGTCGAGACGAGGAGAGGGAGAGTCTAGCTCAGGGAAAGGAGCTGCGGCCGGCGCCGGCGCCGGCGGGTAGGTGGTGTGGCCCCCGGAGGGAAAAGCTCGCGTTCAGACCCCCACCGGGTTGCAGCCAAAGGGCGCCGCTAGCCTGCCGTCCACAGTGCACTGACCTCCTTTAAACTTGCTTGATTCCTTCGCTTTTCTAACCTATGCAGTGGATGCGAGCAAAAAGTGCAACGAATTTGGCCATTCGCGTCACCTTTGCATCGTCACAAGGTCGTAGCGGCATTTGGCGTCTTGTTGCGGCTTACAAGAGCATGTCGCCCGATTACGACGTGTTCGGTGCACTGGCCCGTTCTCAATTTCTCATGCCGCCACGCGATGCAGACTCCCCAATCCCAACCGGCTCTGGAGCAGAGTAGAGTAGTAATATGGCGTTCAGCTGTCAGCCTGTCACTCTCCAGCTGGACAGAAAAGAGCGGTAAGGACGGGGACTAGGAAGACAACAAAAGAAGCGATAAAGCTCGAAGGTGATTCAGACATCAGTGACTTTTCACTCTGCATTGTACAGTGTGCGCCAGCTACGCAAATATCCGTACTATGTGAGAACGCGTGGCGTGGACTCTTGAGACGACTTGTGAAGGAAAAAAAAAGATACTGTCGGGTTCAGATGGAACCATGCTTCTCAATCTGACCCGATGCCAGGAAACACGTCCAAGGGGGGTGCTGAAACTAATGGAAGCAAAGTGATCTTTACCGGGTGCAGACCCGATCGATCAACAACCAGTCAACCACTGCAACGGAGGAAAAGAACTAGGACTCGTAGAATAAGTCCAAAAAAGCCAGGTCTAAAGGTTGACTCTGACTTTTGAGCTTCATTTGTTTTCTCCGGCACCTAGTCCTTTTATTGCATGCTAGACAATTGATAGAGAAGCGGACCCGCTGACCGCTTCCTCTCCTGCGTGTTCATCCATGTTAATAACAGAGCCACTGCCTGATGTATGTTCGCTGGACACGCTCGTGACTACTTCGATGGAGCAATGTAATTTGCTATCTGAACTTAGCGCGTCAACCCTCAGAACACCAAAGGGATCACTGCTCTATTTTTGTTTTTACTGAGATGGGCCTTGCGGCCTAGGTTCAGTAAGAGTTGGTCCACATTACTCAGCCCGGCCGTTCCTTCCAGTTAAGATCAGCGAGACGGCCTAGGCTGGCTGGGTTGGGCTTATTAGCGCAGGTTCTGCCTGCCTGCCTGCGGTCTCAGGGCACCGGTACACGACGGACCACTGAGATCACACACGGCTGAAGGGGCAAGAACATCATGCCGAGTGCGGATGGATGATCAAGAATGCGCCTGGTAACTGTACTAGAAAGGCAAACGGGATGATGCAGACCCATCATGCTCACTGCTTCATCTTGGTCAACAGAATACGTGGTACATGCACTCAATGTACAGTCTTTCTTATTTCTAAACAGAGTCTTATGACTCGCATGCAAATGATGACGAACAGCTCCGTTCATGGTCATGGCCGGAACTCCATATGTGTCAGTGCGAACGGCAACTGAAGTCAAGGTGCTTCAACCAAACTTGTGACCTGGCGTTTGGAGGGTACGTACGGAAGTCTTCTATCGTTTCTTAATTCACTGAAATTTGGAAGATCGTGGTGGTGCTTACCCCGCTGCGCGTTTAACTTTAAGATTTTTGTTCCCTACTGAGCTCGGCGACTTACGTACTATGGAAAAGTAGAATTATTTTGACTCAATAAATACGGGTACATGTCACCGAGTCAAGTTCCCTGACCTTGTGGTACTCGTAATGCATGAACCTATGGGGCTCTTGACGTCAGGCAAGGGGATACACGATTGACTTGTTGACCTCTTTCAAGCTTGGAGAGCTTTCAAATAAGTCAGATCTCGTGCTCTCGAATTTCAGACACCTAATTCGAAGTCAACCTCTGAAGTTTGAATATCATGGACGTGTGAACATGCAGCAGGATAACAAAGAGGGCCTAATCTCGTCCTATAGATTTGTAGCAATCTGTAGACAAACAACCA
Source organism: Neostapfia colusana (assembly GCA_030760725.1). Taxonomy (NCBI): domain Eukaryota; kingdom Viridiplantae; phylum Streptophyta; class Magnoliopsida; order Poales; family Poaceae; genus Neostapfia; species Neostapfia colusana. The sequence goes on along the minus strand of JASWHV010000003.1, from coordinate 1,975,548 downwards.
AACTGGTTAACTATTGAGCTCTATAATTCCAGTTTTTTTCTGAACAGAAGTGAAAAAACTGTAAACAGAGAAATTTGGATATTTGGAATTTACTGACAGGAAAGTGAAAGATTGATTATCCTCTCACTCGAGCTCAGGTCTCAGACGTCGTACTTCACGGAGAATTTCTGAAAATTGACTTGAACAATTCATAAACAGGAGACATTATTGACCAACGAAAAAGAGTGGAAGGGCAAGTTGTCGTACCCCATAAGAAATCTATATTTTTTGACCAAACAAACGAGTACACGAGAATAAGCTACAGCGAATTATTGCTTGATCATTGACCGGGAATGTCCCAGCAAGATGTGTTCTTGCCTATAGCAACGGACCCATAGAGGAAATTTCAATCTCTCTTCTGTAATAATACCGCAAGCAACTGTGTCATCTGAAAGGTTTTCTTGGTTCAGACCACTCAGGTTTGGTTCAAAACGTCGGCAGTACTACCCGCGCATTTTAAATTGTTTCGGGCAGACACCATCGTCGAAAGCTACGTGCTTATTGACATCACACTAAAATCAAAATGGTTTATCAAGAAAAACAAAGAGTTATCGTAGAAGTAGCACTGCATTTGGGTTTAAAGTTCACAATATCGGCGAATTGGCAATCGACCCCTCAAATTGCTGTCAAAAACACAAGCGCCATGTCCACCCAGGCAACGAGCAAGAAACTTCCGCGCGAGAAGCATTCTCCCTTCCTCTAGCCAGCTCCGGCTCTATATAAGCAGTTTCTTCATACGGCCTGCTCACATTGCAAAGTTCACAGATAGCTCAGAGGCGAGAGAGACTGAGCGAGGGAAGAGAGGAACACAGGGAGAGAAAGTCAAGATCATGACCCTAATGAGAAAGCTCGCCCTGCCGGTGGTCATGGTGGTCATGGTGTTCTCGGTGGCGGCGGTCGCAGCAGCGCGGCCTTTAGCCGGAGAGGAATGGGCCGGAGAAGTCACTGGGAGCGAATCCTTCATGAACTATCTCCGGCAGCTATGTCGGCAACGGCTTAGCGGGCCAAGTCACTCTTGCTCAACTTGGAATCCGAACGGCGGATGCTGATATGTTGTTGCAGAAGCAGCTTCTACTGGAAGATAATGGGCAGGCTGTATACTAATAATAACAGAGTTTTTTTATTGTAACCATATGGGAGCGTTGTTTTTTTGATACTGTAATTATTCATGTTAGTTTTTATATGGGATTGAATTTCCCGTGTTGAAATTGGGGCCTTAAAATTACCTTCCAAAGAGAAATTTAGCTAGGTAGGGGTAGGCCTGTAGATGGCAACTGTAAACGAAAGCTACAATTGTATGAAGACAAATTAAAACAGTGATCAATAGTTTTGTTTTGATGCATGACACCTTGCCTTTCCCTTTACATGTTCCACTCATGTCTAGATTCTTCATTAATCACCGCTTTCGAAATTAAAAGCGAAGGCAGAAATATAGGTTATGTAACATTTTTTAACACGGTACACATACATACACTCATCTATATGTATGATCTTTACCTATGAATATACAGATGTGCACGAGCATCTTCGAGGGAAGGGACCGGTTGATCTTGAGATTTATGAAGTCACGATAAGCGTCTCCTATGCCGCCTACAATTGAAAGAATAATTATCCGGAAACGCAAAAGGAACCTAACCAGTGAAAAGGTTGCTGACAATGTTACAATTATTTAGCAATTTTTCTTAGGCTTTTTTACATATTTTTAACTTGAGGTGTATGACAGAGAAAAAAACTATTCCTTGTGCTATGTATTGCCTCATAAAAATTTACTAATAAGATTAAAATGAACACTTAGTTTTAAATAGGCAATTTTTGCCTCGAAATACTAATAGGAAATTTTAAATTTTACCTTTCATATTGGCTAATAATGATTTTATACACTTGGTTAAGTAAAACTCTATTTGCAGCTGTGATGTATTGTGCTGCATTCTGGAATCCATCCAGTAAGAGGAGTATTTACCATTTCTAATGTGATTTATGTTGTAACAGATTTTAAAAATATTTTTCTGGAATAAAAATAACTATTCAAAATGAAAATAAATAACAACTTCTGGAAATCCTCCATAATATCAAATAGAGTTTAAACCATAAACGGAAGCACTATATCTGTCGTCGGATATAAGGTTCCAATCATTATTGTTAGCAGATGGGTTTCTAACTCTGTAATTTGGCAGCCCGGCAGAAGAGACACCTAAGTATACAGATCTCAAATATTACTGAGTAATATATATTTATTACAAACTTTTATTGTTTGAAAAGATAAAAGATGAACCATTCAATTCAAGAGCCTAAGATTACAAACACTCTAATTCTAAAAAAAAGATCACAGAAATTCTCATGGAGCATTAGGAAAGTCAAAGTTTGATTACTCGTCAATCTGAGCTCTCATGACTTCAAGGAGAAAATATCTTGTATGACATTTTCTAGGAATTTCGGTGTTACATTGACTTGAATAAATAGGATTTCAGCTTGCGAGTCTGACCAAGTAAAAATAGTGGAAGGACATTCACACTGTCGTATTCGATAAAAAAACATGTTTTGACCATAGAAAACGAGTTGTCGGGCCCCTTGTTCCCTTGTGAAACAAAACGAGCTATCAAATAAATTAAGATACAATGCATGAGCCTGCATTGACCAGCAGCGACGTACGTCCTATGGAATTTGAAGTCGCACGATTTTAAAGACGCAAGCAGGTCTTGCTGACAGCAACGCACGCCGTACGACGTAGGGCGCTTGTTGTTACAATGCAATTTTGCGTCCAGTTAAAAGGTTTTCTTGAGTGCAACGATGATGGCGAATTAAACTTTAGTTTAAATATAAAATACCTGCAGTAGTGCAGTAGGCATTTTTTTCACATTGCTTCGTTAATTATAACTTGCTCTGTGACCACTGTCTGAATCTTAGTACGCCCTGAAACTACTGACAAAAATGAACTGTCATATCGAGGAAATATCACGGAGTGTCGGTGTAAACTCCGCGCTACTTATTAGCGTCCTACTCAATTTATTTTCGAATGCCTCCTCCGCCGGGTCGTCAACTTGACGAGCAAGCAACTTCCGTGCCTTCCTCTAGCTCCGGCCGGCTCTCTATATAACGGTTAGCTTAATGGGTCAAAGTCCATAGCTTGGCATTGCAAAGATCCATAGCCTGGCCTGGCCTGCTGGTTCGGAAGTGATCAGAGAAAGTGAACAAGAGAGAAACGCGGGGAGAGAGAAGATTGCGACAATGGCCGCGATGAGAAAGCTCATCATGCCGGTGATCATGTTGGTCGTCATGGTGCTCTCGGTGTCCGCCGTCGGCGCGGCGCGGCCTTTGGCGGGCGAGGAATGGGCCGGAGAAGCCACCGCCGGCGGCGAGTCCGTCACCAGATTGCTCGGGCAACGCCTAAGTGGTCCAGGTCACTCGTGCAAAACTTGGAACCCAAACATCGGGTGCTGATGAGTCGAAGAAGCTAACGGCCCAACCATACAGTAAATTTTGTAGCTTCTTGGTTGTAACTGTATAGTTTACACCAGAGTTGTTGTTTTCCTTCCTTTTCTTCCTTTATTTCTAGTTAGTATATTAATCTCTTTATCAGGGGTAAGACCCCCCGTTAAAGATGTCTGATGGTAATAGTATTTTTTTTCAATGATGAGCACTTTATTAAACTGACATGTATCATACGTCGCTGTCGCGATTGCGCCGCGCACACACGGTGACGGACGCGCGACCGATAACTCGGCCGTGGACTCGGGATCCATCTTGCCCGCCTCCGCCAAGGCGCGGTCGTGTGGCTTCCTCTCACTCCCCGCGGCGGAGGGCACGGCGGCGAGAAAGTAACCGGCCGGTCGGTTTCCGGCTCTGCATGCAGCTGCGAACCATCTTACCGCTTGCCGAGACTACTGTTCAATCCGAAGCCGCGTAGAACGGCAGAAGCACCGCAGGTCATGCATGCCGCGATCAACCGTCACTCATCAGCTATTCAGTCGCCAACGTAATGCCGCATGCGCGTGGAATTTTCAGAGATTTCACAGGTAGCGGAGATGCCCCCAGCTGCCGCGCGCCCTACTGGCTACTGCTGCTGCTGCATCTGAGCCTTGTCTAAACGTCACGCTGGACCGTGAACACGGCAGTGTGTTGAGCTGTCGGCCCATTGCTTTCTGCGGTGCCAAGCACGATGATATCGGAGCAAGAGCATCGGGTGGCCCGTTTCCTAACGCCGGCCATGTTTGTGGTTTGTGAACGGCTAAAAGTGCCGTTTTGCGACTGACTGAGATACAATTTGACTGTGAATATTAGACCTGATAGGCTAGAGTACGTAAACGACGTTTTGCAAAGTTTTTCATTGGGAAGATTCTGGTGATTTTCGCATCACCATTTAGTCTGAAAAGCACTGCCGTGAGTGGCATGGTGATGGAAAAAAAAATCAGTTTCAAGAAATTTAAAGACAATAGAAGTTACCTATGAACATTTAATGCCCTCTCATGAAATGTGGGAATATCATCATGGTTACGGGTACAGTAGAGTATAGATGGTAACATAATTGTTGCTGACGCCATTCATGATCCATGTACTAACTCTGAGTTTATTTTTGTATATAGTCAAAATCAAATTTATCTAATTTTGACTATGTTTATAGAAAAAATATTAACATCTACTAAATAAAATAAATATTTTATGAAAATATAAATTATTGTGAATTTAATTGTACGTGTTATAAAATTCTAGAAATAGACTTTGAGTGGGACGGAGGGAGTATAGTAAAGTGCATGCACAAAGACATAGATCGGCCTGGGCGTAGTGTGCATGGAGAAAGCTAAGCTCAAGTATGCAGTGCTCAACACGGTAGCTAGGTGGGAAGCAAACCTGCGGCGCTCTGTTTATATCTCATTCTAACATTGAGACTCACTGCAATAATCTCAATCCACGACACTGTGATGTTTTATCACACACAGCGACGCATTTAAATGTTGTTAACAAACTTAGAGATGTAAGAGATAATAGATTGAGCGTCTCTTAGGTTTAACTTTATAGAACAGCTTCACGGTCAAAAAATCTAAAACCATAACTAAATGGGTTTCTATATAAAACAGTTTTTTGAAAAGCTTTAGTTTCTTCGGTACAAATTCAAATCTACTATCACTTTAGATTCCTCATCCAACTGTTAGAAAAAGTTACCCACCTATCATTAGTCACACACCCAAATTATATTCTTTCCTTTTTTCTTTAGCTAAACCAAACACACCCTAAATATGATCTGATGGATTGTGATGGTTTTTGCATTGTATTGCGACTCTCGTCCGGTATACGTAAAGTACAGAATACTTAGAGACCAAGGAGACTCCATAATACATGACACTATGATACTAATATCTAGTCTACTAAATATACACTACAAGAAAACGATATATTTTCGTGAGCCGGCTGTAATTTCGTGGGCCCTCACGAAAATAATTTTATTTTCGTGAGCCACGAGACAGCTCACGAAAACATGTGCTTATTTTCGTGGGTCTACGAAGAGGCTCACGAAATTAGGTTTACTTTCGTGGGTTCAGGAGCTAGCACACGAAAACATATGTTATTTTCGTCGGTCCTGCGACTAGCTCACGAAATTACCTGTAATGTCTGAAGGTATTGTCGTCGGCCTCCAAACAGCGCACGAAAGTAATTAGATTCGTGGGTTTCAGAGCGGGCACACGAAATTACAGGACCTATTATCGTCGGCCTGCACAGGGCGCACGAAATTATACGGTGTATTGTCGTCTGCTTGGACTAGCTCACGAAATTGCATGCACCCTTGTTTTCAGGTGTATTTTCATCGGCTTCGTCCCGACGCTCACGAAATTGCAGACAGTTTTGTGGGTCTCGACCATGGCAGGTTTATTTTCATCGGCCACCGATAGGCGCACGAAATTGTACCGTACTTTCATCGGCCAACCAGGAGCTCACGAAATTTGTATTTATTTTCGTGGGCTTCGTTGACGGCACACGAAATTATCATGGTTATTGTCGTCGGCCAACCCGGTGGCTCACAAAATTATGTGCATCCTTGTTTTCCGTGCGAGATACGTTTTATTTTCGTGAGCTTTCTTCCCGAGCTCACGAAAGTGCTGACAGGGTTATGGATTTCCGAGCCGGATGTCAGATTGTTTTCGTCGGCCTAGCACCGGCTCACGAAAGTAATCAATATTTTCGTGGGTTCTACCGCTGGCAAACGAAATTGTAGGAGTTATTTTCGTGGGTTGTTGTCCGGCTCACGAAAATACATGACGTAAAGGTCCTTCATTCCCAAGCACAGCTACCAGTGCCGACACACCGCGCCGCACTCTTTCACCGCTGCTCGTCTGCTGCTGGTCGCCGTCCGCTTCACCGGCTGGCTCCACCTCTCGGCAGTGCGCTGCGCTGCGCCCGGCGGCCGCTTCCAGCTCTCGGCAGTGCTGCGCTGCGCCCGGCGGCGGCCTCCAGCCCTCGGCAGTGCTGCGCCGCGCCTCCTGCCCGTGCAGTACCAGCGCCTGGCAGCCCACGCTAGCAGCGCTGCACACCCAGGCAGCTGCTCCGCAGCTCTCGGTCACGCCGGCCACCGCGACAGCTGCAGCTCTAGCTCCCCGCCGGACACTCGCCGGTCACGCGTGTGCTTCTCGTCTTGCTGTCCCATTTTGTTCACTTCTCGGCCCGACTCCACCGTGCAGCTTCGAGGTGTGCCGATCGACTCGCCACTGCAGCATTTCGTGTTGTTGTGCTGACCGCAGCTCGTCCGACGCTTCGGCACTTCGTCGCGCTGCTCGGCTCAATTCGCCGAGTTTATCTTAAGGTAATCTTTAATTATTCACTAACATTTGTAGTGCAGTTTTTATATCATAATCGAAGTGACCTAAGATTAGTGCAGCTAGTAAAGAAAGGGAATTTTTGTAGCTGTTTGGTTTGTATCCATAGGACAAGTTAGTTAAAGAAAAATTTGTCCATTGTAGAAAATTAAGAAGATAAAGTAGACTTTTTTGCTTTAATGAATTACTCATAAACTCAAACTAAATTCTTGAATTATTTTAGTTTCTATAAATTACTATTAAGCTCAAGCTAAACTTATGACCCTAGGTCATTGTAGTTTCATTATAGGCGTTTTACTGCGCCGGCACATGAAATTATAGGCGTTTACTGCAGCAGTTATCGGTGAACCACTCTTAATTTCGTGGGTTACCACGGCGGCACATGAAAATAGACGCATTAGTTTCGTGGGTTTCCATGGCTCACGAAAATAAAAGAAGATTTTCGTGGATGTCGGCTCCGGCTCACGAAATGAGAGCCGTTACTTTCGTGGGTTTGCATGGCACACGAAAATAAACTCGATTTAGGTTGGGCCGCGAGCTCTCAACTTCATTACGCCGCCGCCACCTGTCCGAGCCACGCCGTAGCAACCGCGCTGCTCGTGACAAGGCCGCGGGGCGCAAGGAACTTCTTCAGCAGGACAGGGTGGAGGGGACGACTTTATCGATCAATTCTTTGCTCCCGGTGGTAGCAATTAGGTAAGTGATCATAATTTATAAAAGAATCCTCCAAAGTTTCAAGTTTTCATTTGCATCATATATTACGTATCGTATTTTCAAATGGAGCTCACTACTTGCATCATATTTGGCTTGAAACAGGAAAATTGCGAGCGAAAGATTAGCTTGTCGGAGCAATTTGTTAGGTTGTGGAGAAAGCTCGATGTGGCTATGTGTTTGAATTGACAATGATTGTCTTCTATGTAGTTGTATGGATATTTGCATGTGTTGGAAATGATATTTTGAGACTATGTATGAATGTTATATGTTAATTTGAGTTCGTTGTGTTTGTTGTGAATAATAATGTGTTTTATGATATCTGTTTATGAATTTATGATATCTGTTTGGAACGGGAAATAAATATTTTTGTACTGTTATTTCATATATTTTCGTGGGCCAAATATGGCCCATAAAAATAGTGTCATATTATTTTCGTGGGCCACTCTGTAGCCCACGAAAATAGTGCCATATTATTTTCGTGGGCTGTAAACTGGCCCATGAAAATATCATGTGACTATTTTCGTGGGCTGCTGTTTAGCCCACGAAAATAAAGTGCAAGTTATTTTCATGGGCCGTGAAACGGCCCACGAAAATAACCCACTGTATTTTCGTGTGCTTTTCACTGGCCCACGAAAATAAGGTGCATGTTATTTTCGTGGGCCAAGTTGTGGCCCACGAAAACAACTTTCTTTATTTTCGTGTGCCCCTGTTTGGCCCACGAAAATAATTGTTTTCGTGGGCCACCTTCGGCCGACGAAAATATACCTATTTTCGTGAGCCGCCGACGAAGTTAAAGTTATTTTCGACAGATTATTTTCGTGAGCCAGAGGCCGACGAAAATAAGTTCAAAACCGACGAAATTATGTATTTTCGTGGGTTTTTATTGTATTTTCGTGGGTTTTCGGCCCACGAAAATATGTCGATTTCCTGTTGTGATACTTACGTTATATACGATAATTTATCTAGCATATTAATATACTTACGATATATGATAGACTATCTAGCCATATATATAGCAGTTTATAATACAAATATATAGCAGTCTATCTAGCATGTTGGATGCTTAGAATTCCACAAACTTTTACGCTCCTAACATTGTTCGGCATTACTTATGGCATAGATTCTTCACATAAATAAGTAGAAGTTGTGCCAAATATCATGGTTCTGTAGCAGCTTTTTTATTCAGTTGTTTTTTAGAATGAATTGGAAGCATAATATTAGCACAAGCTGTTTTTTATCAGCTTTTAAAATAAATCATTTTGTCAACAAGCATAGACTACTCCCTATATCTACCCCGTGCAGTGCAGATTAGTGGGCATTCATCATGCAGAAAACTTCTTGAATTACTCGAGTGTTAATTACTTCCTTCTCCGTGCGGCAGAGATTATAGCAGGAGCGGCCAACACTACACAGATGGCCATTATGATGAGAAAGTTCGTTTTGTCGTTGATGATGATGGCAGTCTTCTTGTTCTTGCTGCCGGCAGCGCCGACGTCGGCGCGGCTGCTCGAAGGTGATCGGTTGAGCGGCGGCGAACATCCTATGCCACAGTTTGTCAAACACCGGTACCTGCAGGATATTGCAGGTCCTGGTCACTCCTGCAAAAGCTTTGACCCCAACAACCCATGCCTTCACGGATGACATGAAAGATCGTCGGCGGGAAACATACATGCATTTTCATAATAAAGTGATCGTTTGTTAACAGTAACCTGTCATGTGATTGAATGGCTTTGTTGATGAATGGAATTGCATGCGAGTAAAACTGTGAAACATTGTCCTAGATTCAGGGTGTTGCAGGGAGGCCGCCGTGACGCGGGGCACCTGGTATTTGGGTGATTCATTTAAAAGAAAGTACACTAGTGTTTTGAAAATTTTGATTTCGCACCATCCCAAAATTTAAGAAAGGCCACTTTATCGTTGCATACAAATATGTAGCTGTTGAAAAAATGGAACAAAGAATAGTTTCACGATCAGTCATTACCTCTAGTACATCAAGAATTTACAGTGCATAGCTAGAGTGACTAACAGAGTCTCAACAAAAAATTCCTGAACAAATGATGTCGTCTAGTTGCCACGACGTATCATTAGGGCTGATAAATAGCTCAAAAACTACCTAATAATTTGAAGGACCAGATTGGTTTAGAATCAAATCAAACTTATTTTATTTTAAACTAATATTTAATAAGGACAAAAATAGATGTGAAAGAGCCTGTAGTTCAAGCCCATTTACCACTCCTATGTATCATTACTGAAAGTTGTTCCTAAATAGGAAAATGTGATTCACCCCTAGGCAGCTAGACGCTAGCGTTACTGTTCAGTCACGGGTCCCGTTCACCCGGACATCATTTTCTAGGCCCTGCGACGCGTCACTGCAGCAAATTGAATGCAATTAACTTATTAACGCTGTAACGGGCTTCATACTGGACTGCCGTTCAACTCCCGGCCCAGTTCGTAACTACTACATAAATCAAAGGCCCAAACGGACAAGGTCTACGGGGACAACATGCCCAAACAAAGTTAAGCAGGGTTGAGTGGTTGACCTGGCGGAGTCCAAGCCAACATCTGCGGGGTACAACTCTACAAAGTACAGGTCAGTGGATGTTGCCATTTTCATCTGCATCCGCTTCGAGCATAGCAGAGGACCCCAGCATTACATCAAATTTTGAATTTTCGATATGGAACTCGATTCTTTTTTGCTTTTTAGCTTTTCCGATTGCTTACATATACATTATGTTGACTTACTGTCTTGTTCAGGTTCCAATTCTCTGCGAAGAAGCCGGCAGGTCACTGGCCATTCATTGCTGATACTGCATCTACATGCTTAGTTACTTTCTTTTTATTTGGGATATCACCAACTTTTGCTTACTTCTCGTCATATAACCCTGTGCAACCATCATATCTTTCTTCCCACTCTTAAAAATAATAAAATCCTGATGTGCTATCCTGCCGAATTCTTGAATCCAAAAATCATCATTGATAATCGCCCCCCAAAATCTCGAATTTCCAGAGTGAATTCCAGATCAGTATCGACCCACGCCCACCCAGACAACCGCTAGTGCGAAGGACGTAAAAAGCACGTCTACCACACGATCGAGTCCACTGCTGGCGTCGCCGCAACGATCTAGTAGCTGGTGCTCCGGAGACATCAAGGCAATCTGAATTAGAACCTCCTCCAAGAGACCGGGTGAATGAATGCACCGCCGAACCACAAACGACAACCCGATTGATGGCATGCAGGACACGGGCAATCCGTCTTGGTCACCAGCGCGAAATCTACCGCATGTTGCATAGCAGAAGAGTATACGAGAGATGTGACGTACTACGTGTGACCAGTGACTCGCTCGGTCTCCGGTTATCGACTCCAACGATCCATGACTCCATCAACGGACGTAGCTGTCTGGTAGCTAGATGCAGGAGCTCAGTCAGGCCGCTGTTTAGGCGTTGAACGGGGTGGAATTTTGCCGCGCGCCGTTGGAGTAAGTGAAGCGCCGGAACTTAATTTGTCTTCGCCGTCGTGCTCTACGTGCTTACAAACTGGTGGTAATGACAACGATGGCGACTGCTTCTGTTCCACCGGTGCCGTGACGGTTGATCCGCCCAGATCGTACGTGAGTTAATTTCGATCTCATTCTTGTTCCCCTCCTCTTTGTTTTAGTCGATGGCGAGGAATGGGGACGAGCCACCACCAGCAGCATCGACTCATGATGAGTGAGTACATTGCTAGTTGTCACAAACAAGACTCGAACTCTGCTGGTCTTGTCTACACGCTGATATGGTTATACGTCCTTTCAACTAACAATAACAAGACCTGTAGTTGAATGAAAGGATAAGGATTTGTTGTCTTGTTAGCTGAACGGGCAAGGCGGGCAATGCAGTTGGCCAGTCAGTCTTCGATCATTACTGTATATTATTGCAGGATAACTCGTGCGAAATTTTGACGGTGAGAATTAGGGGCTCAGGTGACAGTGACATGAAGTACGTACCCGTGCATAAGCTTGGATTGCTCATGAATCACGAATCCATGTTGCATGTGATGTGACCATCCTCCTTTCGTGTCTCCTGATCGAAATGTGTGTTCGTCAGCTTCTAGTGGAGTTCCTTATAGGTTGGCACAAAGAGAGTGTGATTTCCGCCTAATAAAAGGTTAAAGCTAAAGGACGTTCCCAAATATTGTTAATAAAGCCAAAAAAGGAATACCCGTTCAGTCTGAATATTTTGAGAGCCAGTGAAGTAACGCACATGGATAACGTTTGTTCATGGGATCCAAAGCAGGTTCGCGTGGATACAGTACTGGTACGTCCATGGAACAGAAACGAAGGCCGAGACGACGATGCCAAAATCAAGTTGGGTTTCTGCGCCTCTTTTCTCGACCTGCATGCATGAATCACGGCTTGCGGCTTGCGCCACAAGATATATTACTACTTCACTAGTCAAAGAATCACTGAGCTGGTCGATGGCCGCTAATTGTTCGTGTCTCTTGCCATTGTCCTTGCTTGTTATCTTTTGCTTCTGCCATGCTGGTCTTCAGTTTTCAAATGCGTCGTGCAACTGCTTCACGCCTATGTACTGTCTGGACGTCTGGCCCTGTCATAGAAAAATGCAATAGTATAATAGAAACTCGGCGTGCCCTCCCATCGAGTCAAAAAGTGTGTTCGGCTTTTGAACTTGAGGGCATTGTAGGCTGACGAAGGAATATGCTATCTCTTTCATAACAGAAGGGCCAACAAGATTCAGTACCGGCCTGAAAATTATTGTGACAAGATTGAGGGCATTGCAATTCTGCGAGTAATGTGTTAGTACTTTGGGCTTTATGATCGTTCCAAGTTTATCTACGCAAAATGGCCACGAACAAGGGCCAATAGTAAGGCAGTATAAATCATCCCCAAAAGAAAATGGTTCCTAAGCCTAATTTGTGTTTGTATCCACATCTTAACCAAGTATCTGCAGACTCAGAAATCAGAAGGGTCTCTTGAGCCCCTTGAAATCCACCGTCTCGATGCACTCGACGCTTTCTCTTGATCCGTTCAGAAGCCGGAGCAGCTCGCAGGCCCGCTCCTTGGTCACGCCCATGCAGCCGACCTGCAGAAGCAGGAGCAGCTTCTGGAACACGCCCACCTTCAGCGCCTCGTCCTTGCACCGTCCGTCCCCGGAGAAGTTCTTGCACAGCCGCCACAGCGCCGACACCGCGAACTCCGTCGCCATGTCTGGCACGTGCTGCATCTTCTTCACGAGCACCGGCACGGCCAACGCGTGCGCGTACGCCTTGCCGCGTCCTTCCTCAGTGAGCAACAAGCTGTCCAGCACCGCGAGGGCCTTCTCCGTGGTGCCCTTGTCCGAGTCGACCAGCAGCTCGACGAGGCGTCGCACCATGCCGAGTTCGACCAAGCGGGAGGCCGCGCCGTCGGTGACCGTGACGAGGTAGTAGGCGGTGACCAGCGCGGCCTTGGTGGCCTGCGGCGACACGGGCTTCTCCAGGAGCCTGACGAGCGCGCCGTACATGCCATTAGTCTCGGACATCGCGTGGAGGCATTGGCCGTCGGCCGACGAGGCGATCTCGCGGAGGACGATGACGGCGCAGACCCGCGCGGCCACCTCGCCGTGGGACACGATCGACACGATGGCGTTTAGCGACGCCGGGGAGGCAATGCTGCACCTGGACTCCTGGTCGAGCGGGAAGAACACGACCAAGGCGGCCAGGATCTCGTCCAACGCTGTCGGCGTAGCCTGCTCAACGAGCCGGGAGAACGCCGAGGAAAGCGCACGGGCAGCGCCCCCGGCGGCCAGGCAGCGGCGGTCGCGTTCGCTCTCCTTCCCGAGCGCTCTCGACTTGGCCGCCAGTCGCCGGCACGTTGTCCCGTCCCCGCGACTGGCGGACGCGGACACGGCCGCAAGGAGCTCGGACGCGTCGGCGGCGGAGACGGGGACGCGGGGCGTGGGCACGCGCTCCACCCCGAGGGCGCGGTTGGCGACGCACCACTCCTGGATCATCCTCCGCGTGGCGTGGTTCGGGACGAGCTCCTCGACGCGCAGCGGCCGGCCGCTGACGGGGCACGTGGCGCGGCCACGCTCCAGCCACCGCTCGACGATGCTCCGGTCGTATGTGATCCCCGTAGGCCCCGCCACGGGGTCCCGCATCATCTCGAGCGAGACCGGGCACAGGAAGTGGCTGGGCACGGCCGGCTCGGGCTCGGCGTCGTCCGACGGCTGCAGCCTCGCTCGCCTCGTGGCAAGCGGTATCTCGGAGATGGTCGCCCGCGCCGCGCGAGAGCGGGACACCGGCGTGACCATCCCAGCAAATGGAGGCGCGCACGGTGGAAGACGTGTCCGACTTGCTGGGAAGCAAAGGCGGAGCGCGAATCCTCGAGCTGCCGGCGCCGGTGTGGTTAAAACAGGGTCATATATAGAAAAAGGCGAGTGAGGACTGCGAAGGTTGTCTCCTTGGGATTGGGTATTGAATGTTGACCGTTGAACGTTTGAATTGTACACGCCGCTGACGCGCCAGACGCAAGGGACCGTTCCAACTCGCGGGGGTCGATCTCCTGTCCCGCATCTGGGCTCCTGATTCCTGACGGCCGCGCCATGGTAGATGCTTCCCAAAACAAAGAAGAATAACCTCTATATTGCAAAAAACACAGGGATCACTATGTTACTCGTGTCTAAAAACACCGTTCCTTTTCTATCAACGAATTTAGACCCTTATATTTTCTCTTCATTGCAGGGTTGTCTCTTTTCTTCATCCTCGAGCCGCTACTCCATCTCCCTCGTTCATAGCAACCAAGCAACAGACACACTCACTTGACTACCACTCTATGGAACCCCACCCTCATATTCACGTCCACCAATCCTGTTATGCGTTAGTCACTCGATTTTAGAGCTTCCTCGTCTGTAACATCACCGTGGTTGACAGTGCCCTACAGTCTCGCTGCTCCGTGCCTGTGTTTACCTTTCGTCGCCTCTATCAGGGTCAACCGTCTGCCAGAATTATCCTTCTAAACCTCATAGAACTCCCCAAAAGCCTAAAATCCAAGAAACCATGCCGCTAAACCTCGTTGGTCGCTACAGTCAACTACAAAATTGTGCTATTTATGTTCCTGCGTGTTGAGTCTTACCTCAGCACCAGAACTTTAAAAAAATCTAAAATCATCCTCTAACTCGCTCCCCCTCTATCTCTCGATGTGATTCAAGAAACTATGCCTCTGGAGAAATTGACCTCCACTTACAAATACTTGACACTAGGATAAGATTTTGTCAACCTCTTAAAATTTTGTTACTAATCGTTTTTTGAACATTTAATACGAAGTTAAAATTTGTATTCTGAGTTACCCTTGGATAATATCATGATTATTTTAAATAAAATTTATAACAGAAAATGGTTTTCAGTGTTTAGCTTTTGGACCATGCCTTGGGGGAAACAAGTGTAATCTGGTGTGGATTTTGGTGTTTGAATGTTGTAAGGTCAGTCTTATTGGAAGTTTCATGGACAATAAATAAGGTGTGGCATGTCAGCAATTTTTTATGTAACAGAGAATTAATGACTCTGAGGTCTTGAGTTTAAACCGGCCCCTCTGCAAAAATAGTGGTAAGGCTATCTAGAAATAACACTTAGTAAGACCTCACAATGTATGGGAGCTTTCAGCACTGGATACACCTTTTTTTAACGGAGAATTAATGAAGAGATAGGTGAAATAGGATGAAATCGTGTATATATATTGTTTTTACAATAGCTTGAGTTTTGCAAATAGTCTAGAAAAAAGCAAACATCTATAGGAGTTATTTCATCCATAATTTCGTTTCACTTTGAATGATGTAACAGTCGTGGAAACGGTGAACCGAAACTTCCCATTAAGAATGGCCTAACTTTTTGATGTTTGAAATCTTTGCAGAGGCTCCAGCTGGTTGTTGAACGCCTTTCACATCTAACCTGATTTCAGATGGTGATTAATCTACAGCTAGCGTTACTAACGAGACACTTGTGCGGGTGGTAGCAGAAATATTAATAAGTCAAGTTGTTTATATCATGGAGTTGCTCGTGCCGACGACTGGCGACTTTGACGGGCGGCCAGGGTCGGTCGATCGGTCGGTCGGCGAGTGTCAGCCATGTCACACGAGTCACAGCCAAGCAGAGAAGATGTGTGATTTGCATAAAAATATTCGTTCATCTAGGTGTCACGCGCGCGTACGAACTGCAATCTGAGTAAACATTCGATCCGCTCGCCATATCACGCAATTTTCGTAGTCCGTCATCGTGCCGTTTTCTGAAAGTTGTATTGGACTTTTGGTCTTCGCTACACCAACGCACCGTGTTCTGAGTCGGGTTGAGTGTACACGCGAAACTAAATAGCCTTGACGGCGGAATTCGGGTCTTGATGAACGATGCGATGCCTATAGCGCGCGGCTCTAGCAAGCTGAACCCACGAGCTGTCGAGTCATTGTTCTGCTGTATGGGTCACCTCTGTGTTTTTGTAGGCATCGTGTGGGCTAGCAATGTGGATTAACCGCATGACTGACCATAAGTGCGGAAATGCAGGATCCAACACGTTAGTAGCCATGTAACGTGTGCATGGCTCCATCATCAGTCAGCATCACGTCATCATCAGTCTCCATGCTGACGCGGACACCTTGTGTGTTTTGATCTTCGTTGGCCACTAATAAATATCCTTTGGTCCTTGTACCCGAGCCTGTCAGCATCATGGTCCATGGCAAGGGAAACCGCAAGTTTCTTTTTATTATAAAAAATAGATAATGGTAAATTATAGCCCAACCCATGGCTTGAGGCCTGCTTAGCTCGATGATGACGGGATGGGCCTGCGTCGCATGAGGATGGTGGGTTGGGCCTTCTTGCTGTGTGGACTAGGTCTTCCATAAGAAGGGTCCCAGACCCCATCAACTCCAGGCAGCCATAGGCCGTGGAGACTGCCTCCTCCCCCTCCTCGGCTCAGGCTCACACTGTCATGACGGCAGCATCGATGTGACCTGTTGTGTGCAGTGGTTTCAGCCTTCTCTGATGCCAGCGTAGGAGTAGTCAATGCATGCAGCCTGCCGTCGCGTCGTCTGCGGCATGTGACCTGCCCACCCGACCGGGTGGGTAATCTCACGCACGCATCGCCAGCTGCGGCCGCGGGTACCCACCCGCAGGCCGCAGCGGCAGCGCGACGCCACAGTAAACAGTGTCCGAGTGAATTATGAGAGATCACATCGCACTCAAGCAACCACTCTGGGTATTTAGTCCTGGACGTGGCCTAAGCGAGTACACGTCGAAGATCTTCTCTGGACAAGTACAGCGTGTGGGGGCACGCATGGCGCCCTCGCCTCCGTCCTTGGCTTCCCGCCCGGGGAGCTTAAGGTCAATGCCAAAAATACTGCCGCAGTCCTGCTTCTGTCCTGCGTCGGAGTACCACGAAATGCTGCGGTTAATTTATTACTACACGGCAATGAATACAAGATTAGTACTACAGCCGACCTATCTCTGGTGTGTGGCATGGCTGAAACCGGTGTATTTTGGAGAAATGTTTTTCGATATTCCCATAATACGTAATTTTCAGGCGGGGGTCTTCGCGATGGTAGTTTCCTACACCGACGACTTTGCAATGGTACTTTCCAAAACAAAAAATAAACTCAAAGGGAAAAAAATGGGCATGGTTTATGGCAGGGCTTCGCAGGAGATGAGAGAGATCCTCGTGATGGCCGCCTGAACATGTGGCAGCAGCGCCGCGCGTACGTACGCCTCACCAAGCTGACCTGACCTACACAGTAATGGATGCCGCAGCATACTTTGCTTTGCCGAGGGCGTGGCCTGAACCGGAAGGAGCTCCTGCGCCGACGGAAAAAGGGCCGCGTCGCCACTCTCCTCCAGAAACGGAGCGAGGGCAGGGCGTAGCCTGAACCGGGAGGAGCTCCTGCGCCGACGGAAAAAGGGCCGCGTCGCCTCTCTTTTCCGGGGTCATGCGTTGCCATCTGCGTGCGCAAGGGGAGGAGCCTTTTCTGATCATGACCTCTGTTCCGTCCTGCTCATCTTTATCTCGTCTCACATAGTCACATCCACGGAGCAAAGCCAGACCCAACTCCAACTGTCCAAACTCCATCAGATGGGAGAAACTGGAATCAAATGGAAGGGAAAGTGAAAGTTTTATACGGTAGAAAGAAACAAGGCAGGCGACGGCAAAGGCTGAGGGAAAGCCGGTTCTTGTAGTATGGAGGGTAAATTATATAGCCAGCTCGTCAGAAACTTTGCTTGTTGAGGTGAAATTGTACAGTATAAAACTGGGTGGCAGCAGGCAGGCAGACTGTCAGCCGGCTCAGCACACCCTACGGTCACAGAGGGTGAGGGTGAAGAAGCTTGGTACGTACAGTACTAGTACTACTTATCATGTCACCTGTTGTATTTATTATACCCGTGCATGCTTACTGAGCGACAGAGCGAGGTGGGGCAGCGCTATCGCTTGCGGAGAGTCTCCGGGTATAGAAATTGGAGGCGAGAGAAAGGCAGTGGCAAGTCCTACGTGTGGCAAGTGTTCGGTCCATAAAATCATCTCACCAGGTTAATTCGTCGGCCTTTTTCTTTTTAGCCAGTATCTGAGGTAGATGACCTCGTGTATTTTCTTAAAGAAAAAAGAAATTAGAGATAAAATTCACCAGGTCCTCGCAGCGCAGCCCGCTACCGGCGCCGCGCCGCCAAATCCAGCGGCTGCCGCGGTAGCGGTCGTGCGCAACGGGCGCTCGTAGCGTGTCTGTAAAATACAGAGAGAAAGAAATAGAGAGGGAAGAAAGGAAAAAAAAAGAAAAAAGAGAGAAAAAAAGGAAAATGGAAAGGAAAAAAGAAAAAGGAAGAGGGAAGGAAAATGGAAAAAGAGAAGGAGAAGAAGAGAGGGAAATGTGAAAAAAGAGAAAAATAAGAAAAGAGATAATTAAACGAAAAAACAGGTGACTTTTTGTAAGTTATAAATATAATATTATTAACGTAAATTTAGTTATATGAAATAATATAAATATGAGTTAGTTGTGTTATGTAATATAAAATAGTTGATAGCTGATATAGAGGTCTAATTTAGAGTTATAAATGTAATATTATTAATATAAACTAGTTATATGAAATAATATAAATATGAGTTAGTTGTGTTATTTAATATAAAATAGATGATAGTTGATATAGAGTTTTGATTTAGAAGTCCACGAGTGCAGCGAATTGAACTGTAAAGATGAGAATCTTTTATAGTTAACTGTAAAAGTGTAATAATATTCTTTTAGAGATCGGATATAGAGGTGCAGGAGTGCGAGCAGTCTTAGTCCTATCGGTTGCGGAGAGCAGGAGAGTCTCCGGGTATAGAAATTGGAGGTAAGAGAAAGCCAGTGGCGAGTCCTACAGGTGGCAGCCTGCCTACAAGTGTTCGGTCCATAAAATCATCTCATCAGGTTGGTTCGTCGGCCTTTTTCTTTTTAGTCAGTATCTGAGATAGATGACCTCGTGTATTTTTTAAAGAAAAAAAGAAAAGAAATTAGAGATAAAATTCACCTGCCCTACGTACTACATTTGTAATAGTACTACGATCGCGCTGAAGAGAAGACGCATGAGTTGTATAGTCAGTTTTCTGTCATCCCTCAACTGTATTTTAATTCAGAGTTTTTAAAAAAAAACTCAAGAGCGATTTGGAATATATTGTATTGAGCACAAACGCAAGTGGGAAAAGCTTTAACGTTTTATGTTGGAGGTAAGATTTGATATGATCGTCTCATAATGTTTTTCGAGATGGAATCATCTGAGCTGTCTATTTGGTTGAAGGGACGAGACGATCCAATTTTCTATTTGATCGATAGGGTAAGTGGATGATTGAGTTTTCTGTTCGGTTGATGAGGCAGAGATATCCATGCTGTACATGATGAACGCTTCTTCGAAACGGGTCAGCTTTCCTCCATTCTTTTTCCTTCTGAGAATGAAATGATGGGAAAGAGATATGTGGGCTGCTTTCGAGGTGTGTCTGCTACAGTTACCACTTGCTTTCTAAATAGTGAAAGCTGAATTACAAAACACAAACTACGAGCCGATCGATGTAACATATCATCTTTGCTTTGTAGCATCTCTAAACAATGAACGAGATTTTGAAACAATCCTTTCATTTGGAATGAATCCCAACTAAAATATTCACAGAAGCTAATGCAGCGCAGCAGATGTTAGTCTCCGTTTGTTTTTGTCTCACGAGCGTTTATTCGAGCACGTACGTTTTGGACGCAATGCCAGTTTCTTGTGTCACGAGAATGCGGTGAGGGGTGAACAGTGTCGACGGGGTCCGGGGAGGCGGAGGAGAGAGAAGCGAGGACGCGCGCGCGGAGGTGGGGCTGGATGGACTGGCCCGGCTCTTTTCGCCTCTCGGTGGATCCGCTCGTCCAACATATAGTGGAATATTCCTTGGATGGTCCGGGTCCGGCTCTTTTCGCCGCCGCATGAATCCGTACCAAGTCCTTGAACCAAACACCGGCAAAAGCTACATGGCCAGCTCCTGGACGGCGCCACCCATCGAGCCTGACGGACCCCAGAGCAACACCGCGCGGTTGACTTCCGGAGCTGTATAATGCGACGTATCGCAGACGCCGCAGCACTGGAATCTCCGAAGCGGTGTAATATACTTCGCGATGACGCGGCGGCGGCAGCTCCCTCCAGGCTTCGCCTCTGATCCTCAACAGCTGCGGTAGCGCACTAGCGCGTGGTTAGGGGTTGCCGCGAGTTACTGCCACGGATGAAATCCAGAATCTCTGCCCCCGTTTTCTCGGGTGGATCGTGTACGCGCATCACCGCGCCTGTGGATTCGTTAGGACCGTCCCCTTATCTTGTTGCTGGGCGGTGCCGTGCATCGGTCAGTGCATGTGGTGCGAGTGGTCGATTTCGGCCTGCGTTTGTTTAAAACGTGTGGAGAGTTTCGTCGTCTGATTGGAATTGAAACATGCCTGTTTATCGCATGATATTCTTGTGCGATTCGGTTTAAAATCCTGCTCAAATACATGATCAGTGCATGATGCCCGTGTTCTTCAGAGCGACTTTGACCAGTAACTCTTTTTTTTTCCAACGGGCGGTGACATGGCGCTGCGTTGGGCGGGCGCAGAGGCAACGGATCGGTCCATTCCAATTCCATGGAACAGCGCGCGGCCTATTCCAGATGCCTGCCGCCGTACCCGGGTCGAATCCTTAAACCCCAAACTACCCCTCCGACGCATTCTCAATCGCGGAATTGCCCCGCCTCTCCCCGCCACTCGCAGCCGCCGCGACAGACGAAACAAAATGGAAAGCCACCACCCGCCAAGGACGGTTTCGGTAATTCCGCGCCGGGCAGGAAACGGGGCGCACATGGCTTTAAACGCAGCTTCGGCTCCATCCGCTCCTCACCGTCTCTCTCTTCCCCAGCCGCGTCGCTTGTCCACCGCCGCCGCTGCGCACCATCTCCCCGCAGCCGTAGCTCCGCCGTGCCCGAGCCGGAGGCCACATAGCTAACCAGTCATACCGATTGGCGACGGCTCCACCGTTGTGGGAGGGTAGGCGGTTTGAACCGCGGGCTCGCGCCACGGTGGTTCGTCCCGAGCATTGCCTGCAAAAAGGCGCGGTTCCCCTCCGCCGCCTTTGATTGGCGGCCGCGGGCGGCGTGGATCAGCGGCGGGGACGAGCAATAAAGGGAAAGCTGCTCGGGTGCCGTGGAAGGATTTTATAATGTCGCTCGGTGGTCATTAGTGGTCGATCGAGCTTAGCTACGGAGTGATTATTTTAAGGTGGCAGCTGTCGCCGTTGGGAAGTCGCGAAAGCTTCGCCTCTTTTGAGAAGCTCCAGCCCACGCTGCGCTCCCATCACCCGCCCCGCCTTGCACTACTAGCCTCCCGTGCCGCGCCGTGCCGCGCCGCGCCGCGCTGCTCTGTTCGTGTGGTGGAGCCTGCAGCTGGCTAGCTGGAGCGGCGCATTTGCGGGAGCACATGGTGCGCAGTGGGCGGGGGAGGGAAGAGGAGGAGCGGGGGAGGCAGTAGATTCGGGGGCGTGGGGATGGAGGGGAAGTACTATGGGGCGACGAGGAGGAGGGGGTGGAGGCGCCTGGCGGCGGTCGCGTGGGTGGTGCTGGCCGTGGCGTGCTCCGCGGCGATGCACTGGCACCTGCGCCGGGAGAGCATGGACCGCGCCGAGGACCGGCTCGTCAGCATGTGCGAGGAGCGCGCCAGGATGCTGCAGGAGCAGTTCGGGGTCACTGTCAACCACGTCCACGCGCTCGCCATACTCATCTCCACCTTTCACTACGAGAAGCTTCCCTCCGCCATCGACCAGGTTCGCCAGCCATTGCCTTTGACTCCCCCTTCCTCTCCGGCGTTGTTCTTGCGCTCTGCATCAGATGGTTAGGCGATGGCGGGCCAATGATGAGATCGTAGGCATTGCTCAGCTTCTCTTTGTTTTTTAAAGCGGAAATACAGATAAACATGCTTTGTTGTTTGTTAATGATGCTTACAGTTCAATCGTTGTGGCGCCATAGTCGTCTAGCGCGACATTATTGTTGTGGTCGGTTGGGAACTGGTGGTGTCCATCGTCTTCAAAATGTGGTGTTCCTGCGTCGTTCGTTTTTTTATGCTTACAACTGCACTGAAGTATTAGGTTGGTAGCACATTGTTTGTTCAGCGGTGTTCTTTAGGCAACCATTTGATTGCCTCATTGCTCCACTTGTGCTGAAAAACTAACGGATTATTGATGCTTAAAGGTTTCTTTTGTGCAATTTAAAGTTATCCTCGCCCCTTTTCTTTTGTTGGTTTAGTCATGGTGTGGAGTGTACCATGCGATGGCATTTGACAAGCGTCCTTGCATTCCCTACTAAGAGTAATGAACTAATTTGACTTCTGGTTATGGCTTCATTGTTGGTCTGTTGGTGAATATTAAATGGCATCCTTGTTTTCTTGGTATAGCTTCATAGTGTTGTGGCTGCGGAAAAGTACAGAAGTAAACTGTGCGCTAGTATCTGCTATCTTGCTGTGTCAAGCAATGTTGCTTTCCTCTTTTTTTGGACGCCTTGGTTTCTTGGATTCTTATAAAATGGAGTCTCTCTGCTGTGTATCTTATTTTGCATTCCTGGTTTGCAGGATACCTTTTCAAAATATACTGGAAGGACTTCATTTGAGCGTCCACTGCTGAATGGGGTGGCATACGCACATCGTCTCTTCCATCATGAGAGGGAAATGTTTGAAAGACAACAGGGATGGATTATGAATACAATGAAGCGAGAGGTTGCCCCGCCCCAAGATGAATACGCCCCAGTGATTTTCTGCCAGGATACAGTTTCTTACCTTGCACGAATTGACATGATGTCCGGGGAGGTGTGCTTCTACTTTATGATTCTTTTTTGTTTATTTATCTTAGTTCATTAGGGGTGTTTTTGTTCCTTCTACTGTCTAATTGGTGAAAATAATAATTCGGGCCTAATGTAGGAGGACCGAGAAAACATTATGCGGGCTAGGGCTACTGGCAAAGCTGTGTTGACGAACCCATTTCGGTTGCTTGGGTCCAACCACTTGGGAGTGGTTCTCACATTTGCTGTGTATCGCCCTGATATACCAGATGATGCATCAGTCAATGAACGTGTGAAATCAACTATTGGGTGAGGCGATCTAACTAGTATCTTTCAAATATTGTCACCTATAGAATCTACCTATAGTAAGTACCCATTCTTTAGTATGGCTACAACAGTAAGATTTGTGTCCGCAATAGGATGATATTTGAATCACATAGTGTATATATGGTTTGATTGTGTAGTATCTTGTTATGTGCGACGTACAATAGTTTATCTGGCAACACTAATCTCTTATTCATTATTGTCGCTTTGATGTATCTACCAACTGTGATATGAGTCTGCACAATGGTGGACATGCATGCTAGCGCATTACCAGATGCCGCTAGGCCGTTGGAAATCTGACCTTCCTTCAAAAGCATATGTAGTGTCTCAATTATATATTTTGGAATACAGGTCCGTGCTGGTTACAGAATGTTTTCAATTTGCCCCTTGAAATGAAAATAGTGTATTAGCATTTTCTAACAAATTTGCAATATGTTGTCCATAGATATGCATCTGACTGCCGTCAAATCTAACTAGATTCCCCACTAACAGATATCTTGGTGGAGCCTTTGATGTGGAGTCGCTTGTGGAGAATTTGCTGAGCAAACTTGCAGGTAATCAGGATATCGTGGTGAATGTCTATGACGTCACTAATACTTCAGAAGCTATGGTTTTATATGGACCTCCAAGTTCAGATGATAAAGTGGCCCTGTTGCATGTTAGCACACTTGATTTTGGGGATCCGTTTAGGAGACATGAAATGAGGTGCAGGTTAGTACATTATGTTTTTGACTCTTAGGTTTGTTGGCTACTTTGGCCTTCCATCTAATGTTGGCAAAATCGTGCAGTTATAGACGAAAACCTCCTATGCCATGGTCGTCCATCTCTAATCCTTTGGGCACCTTTGTTATATGGATGCTTTTGGGGTATATAATTTGTGCTGCATGGTCTCGGTATGACAAGGTTTCAGAAGATTGTCGAAAAATGGAAGAACTCAAAACCCAAGCAGAAGCTGCCGATGTTGCGAAATCTCAGGTTTGGTACAGAATTTTGTGCTTATTTTACTACACATGCTAGCATATTATCATTTATGGACTATATGTTTATGTCTGTTTTTCACTTGCAGTTCCTGGCCACTGTTTCACATGAGATCAGAACACCTATGAATGGCGTTCTCGGTACTTATTGCTTGGTTGATGATGACACAATCTTCAATTCCATTGCTTGGCATTCTAAAGTTCTATTTCCTGATGCAGGAATGCTGGACATGCTTTTGGGAACGGATCTGACTATGACTCAAAAGGATTATGCTCGGACTGCTCAGGTGTGTGGCAGGGCATTGATAACACTGATAAATGATGTCCTTGATAGAGCAAAGATTGAAGCTGGAAAGTTAGAGCTTGAAGCGGTTCCTTTTGACCTGCGTTCTCTCATGGATGATGTTATTTCCTTATTTTCCTCGAAATCAAGGGAGAAAAGCATCGAGGTATCTTGCTGTTAATGCTTGAAGTATACAGCAATGTTTCATGTGTTCTATTAGTCTGAATTGATATTTATTGCTTTTGATTCTAGTTCAGGCTGAGCAATTCACTAATGGTGCAGTTCTGCACATACTAGTCTGTCCCTATACATTCTTTCGAGTAGCAGGTTCACTCCTAATATTTTTCCTCTTGCTACAGCTTGCAGTAT
This sequence comes from Neostapfia colusana, assembly GCA_030760725.1. NCBI lineage: Eukaryota > Viridiplantae > Streptophyta > Magnoliopsida > Poales > Poaceae > Neostapfia > Neostapfia colusana. The sequence continues at coordinate 1,950,743 of JASWHV010000003.1, read as the reverse complement.
TTGTCTGCGATGACGTTCCAAAAGTAGTTCTCGGAGATCCTTGGAGGTTTCGACAGATACTGACAAATTTGGTGGGCAATGCAGTCAAAGTAAGCAGCCAACTTTTGGTATCATTTCACCAAAAAGAAAGGGAAAGGGCAGCCCGGTGCATGTAGCTCCCGCTTGCGCAGGGTCCGGGGAAGGGTCCGACCCATTTGGGTCTTTTGTACGCAGCCTTTCCCTGCATTTCTGCAAGAGGCTGTTTCCAGGACTCGAACCCGTGACCTCATGGTCACAAGGCAACAGCTTTAATATTGTTCTATCATTAACACTTTTGAAAATGCTCTCAGAATTGAGATATCTATTTTTTGTTCCAGTTCACAGATCGGGGCCATGTATTTGTACGGATCTGCTTGGCTGAAGGCTCAAATGTGGAAGCCAATCAAGTCCTACATGGAACCATGAATGGGAAAGATGGTAAAGTTGAGTCTGCATCTTATGGCCCCTTCAATACACTAAGCGGGTTTGAAGCTGCAGACAGACGGAATAGTTGGCAATATTTTAAGCAGCTTATCTCGGATAAGGAGTCTCCTGTGGATGAGCATGATGGTGAAAACTCTTATCAAACGGATTCTGATCGTGTCACCTTGGTGATAAGCATAGAGGACACAGGCGTTGGGATACCATTGCAAGCACAAGATCGTGTTTTCACTCCTTTCATGCAGGCTGATAGTTCAACTTCAAGGACCTATGGTGGTACTGGCATTGGTTTAAGCATTAGCAAGTGTCTAGCTGAACTTATGGGCGGGCAGATATGTTTCTGTAGCCGTCCTTTTGTTGGCAGTACATTCACATTCTCAGCTTCACTGAAGCGCTCAACCAAAGATACTACTGTCAATTTAAGTAGGAGCTTGTCCGAGGCACTGCCAACTGCATTTAATGGAATGAAAGCCATTTTGATTGATGGAAGGCCTGTACGAAGTGCTGTCACAAGATATCACTTTAGGAGATTAGGAATAGTTGTTCAAACTATGGAGAGCGTGAGTGAGGGACTAAAAGCTTTTTCTGGACAAAATGGAACTATCATTTCCAGGTGAGCCTTCTTTTATTTTATTTTTAATTCTGGAAATAGAACTGTCCACTAAAACCAAAGATATCTATGCTATATCGTCAACCTTAGTTACAAGAAAATTTACTTAGTAGATGGCCAAGATGTTTGCCTACTAAAAGATGACATGTCCAACAACTAAGTGTAACAGAGATGTGTATGTTGTGTGGATTTGTGGCCGCACAGGAAGAGATCTAGTGCAGAACAACGACATATGAGAGAGATAGGAGTGAGACCAATTGAGGAAAAGCTTGTCCAAAATCATTCGAGATGGTTTGGACATGTCCAACAAAGGCTTTCAGTAGCATTGGTGATTAGTGTGATAATAAGATGCCCAATAATGTGAAGAGGCAGAGGAAGACCAAAGTTTGACATAGGAAGAGACCGTGAAAAGAGAGACTTGAAGGATTGGAATATCGCTGAGGAGCTAGCCTCAGATAGGAGCGTGGGAACTAGCAATCCAAGCGCCAATATATTGTTTTTTTTGGCTTCCCCCTTTTTACCATAACCATTTCTGTCCCCCTTTTTTGATCCGTCTTTTTTACTCTCGTTTGTCTATTTTTACTGGTTCTGGTGGGTGTCATCTCTCGCATACCCCAACTTTCTTGGGATTAAAGGCTTTGTCATTGTTGTGGTAACTGTGCAATATGTTAACTTTACGGAAAACTTTAATTCTCAAGATCAGGGCTTAAATGTGATTACTTTATAGTTTCCAAGAATAACATATGGTCCTCGGAAAGTACTGCAATATATTCATCTATAATGTCTGAATTTCTCAGTTTACATCCATGTATGAATATTATTTTGAATTGTCAGCTAACTTACCATCTTTACTTTCGTAAAGGGAAAAGGTGTCCATGCTTTTTATTGAGAGTGATGTCTGGAGGCCTGAGATAGACACTCATTTATTGAATCATCTACGTGAGCACAAGAATGGTCAATTACTTGATGTGCCCACGGTTGTTCTTTTGGTCACCTCTGAAGCTGATACCGACAAATATGAATCAACATTTGATGTTGTAATGTGTAAGCCTATAAGGGCAAGTACAATTGCATCATGTATTCAGCAGTTGCTCAAAGTAGAGGTGCCCGAAAGAAGAGAAAATCAAAATCGTCCGTCATTTCTTCGTAGCTTGCTTGTTGGGAAGAATATATTGGTTGTAGATGATAATAAAGTGAATCTCAGAGTTGCTGCAGCTGCGCTCAAGAAGTATGGTGCTAATGTCAGTTGTGTTGAAAGCGGCAAGGACGCAATCAGCCTACTTCAACCACCACATTGCTTCGATGCATGTTTTATGGATGTTCAGATGCCTGAGATGGATGGGTATGAATTCGATAAAATGTTTGCTTTATTTGCAATTTTGAACCTTTCTAGTATAGATGACTTTGGTTATGGATGATAATTCCATTAATTGGGATTCATATTTGTCTGTGTTGAACCTCACTGTTACTTACCACCAGTTGTCAATGGTTACTCTCTGCAGGTTTGAGGCAACCAGACAAATAAGGCAAATGGAGACAAAAGGTAATGAGGAAAGGAAGAACAAGTTGAACTCAAGTGAAGGTTCAGCATTTGTTGGGTGCCATCTGCCTGTTCTGGCAATGACGGCGGATGTTATCCAGGCTACTTATGAAGAGTGTATAAAATGGGGAATGGATGGATATGTGTCAAAGCCCTTTGATGAGGAGCAGCTATACCAAGCAGTCTCCAGATTAGTGGTGGGAACTACTGATTCGGCTGTTTGATCGTCTGATCAGTGAGCGGCTTCAATATGTCAATAGTTGAAGTGAAGCATCATCATCATCCTGCTTCTGTCCTAACACTAACTCTTAGGAACACCTGACGTGACATCCACAAGTTTGATGAAATTGGACGAAAACACCAAGAGCTAGCTAGTGACATTCGTTCACCCACGGTAAATGCATCGTACCTTAAGTTTTGATTGTGGCCAGGGGATCAATAGGTAGGCTTCTTTCCTCTTCAATGTTTATAGGGTGTTGTTGTATATTCTTTTCTTTCTTCTTCAATGTTTATAGGCTGTTGTTGTATCTTCTGACGATTCATTGAAAATACATTATCTTGTTGCCCTCTGTTTTCTCAAGAGTCCCCTGAAAACTGATGAGTGATCATCTGCCTGGTTGTCTTCCTCGCGTGCTCCATGGAATTGCTTATATTCTTTCATTGTGAAGGATAACTGGACTTGCGTTATTCCATCTAGCAAATCTTTTTGCTTTTGGTTCTTTGGGATTTCTTTGTTAACACTGTCGAAATATCCCTGATGCAAGTATGCCTGGCTCGGCTGCTATGTTCACTTGGTGAAATGATTATAGTCTATGCCTCTACGGGGGTCACAGTGCCCCCCTTCTTCGGTGATCCAGGCCTCGGGAGCTGGACTTACCAAAGGAGCTCCCCTTTTGGTTATATAATTCGGTCCTGCACGTCACGTCGATGACCTGTCGGTGCACCAGAAAAGACCTGCAGATGCATTGCCACGGTGTTTAGGACTACAATAGCTGGCTGACCACCACCGTAAAGTCGAAGGTCAACTGTACTGTACTTCGATTTCTGTTTGTCAATGGCGAGTCAGATTGATAATCCGGTACCGACCACACATGTACTGCAATGCATGCATGGCATCTGGATGGAGACATGGAGCCACGTTCGCTGCGAACAATCTCACCGCGGCAACACCGGCCGGGTTATATAATGTCGGTTAGAATTCCAATTCCTTGGCGGGGACCTCGAGTACGTTGTCGTCCAGCATGCAGCTTGGACTGCTGGCCTGGCGCGCGAGAAGGCTGTTGAGTTTTGGTCACATCCGTTATTCTCTTCACTCATATGAAGGAGGAGGAGGAGGCTGCACGGCGAGCCGTCACCTACTGCTACGTAAAAGCCTTCTCCAAAAAAAAAAGGCGACGGACGGACTGACGTGTGCATCCGGATTCCAGCGATGGTTGGGGTGGTGGGATCGATAGCTGCGACGACTCCTCACCACACACCACCACCTCGCACGCTATATCATGTCGTGCGACTACGCCAATATGGAAGGGGAGCAGAGGCAGCGCCCCATGAGATGCGGAGAGAGAGAACAGGTGCGATGGCGACCGCGACGCGGACCGGAACCCGAACCTCGCCTCGCATGTCGATCTCACGTTGCTTTTCCCTTAATTAGAAGACATCCACATAAAAGATCCATCGGCGCAGCGCCCAAATTAAAGGGAGGAAGTGTATTCTAGGAGCGGGACCTCTGCTCGTAATGGAATAGGTTTCGTTTACACTGATGATGCTATTTGTCTGGTTATCAGACAGAATATATACCATGCATGGAATAAGGAATAGGTAGATATGTTCATACTACGTCGTGTTCTTCAGATAGTCCGCTTGAGCTTTTTCAGCTCAAAATCTGCCGGATGTGTTCACACCCCCAGCTGTTCGAAAGGTGCCTTAGCTTCAGATTCAAAACAAGCTGCTGCAACACTCCGGGTGAATTTTCCAACTTTAATATGTTCTCTCGTGCAGTGCCTGCTGAGACCTCATCACATCCATCGCTTTTGGACGCACGCATGGAGCGTACGTTTTTCTTAGATCATCGAACTAACCCTTCTTAATAACCCCTGCTACGATTCCTCCCTTGTTAATTTATGAAGGACTGTCACAGACGTCAGGTTACCCTCTTTCAGCCGCCTTCTTTTCGTGGTGATACCGATCGGATCCCTGCACGCTACGGAACTGAAGTTTCATAGAGCACTTCGCCGCCCCCGTGCTTCTTCCTTTACAAGTCACTAGACCTGGGTCTCGGCCGTGACACGATCGACAAGTCTACGGCCAGTCCAAACATGGGCCCCGTACGTGGCCTGTCTAGCTGTCATCGATCGTGCCGGCTTAATTTTGTTTGAGATTACTATATAGTAACGTATTCATTGGACATAGCTATTTATTTTAAGTCAATACTTATAATTTTAGAGTTATTTTTCTTTTATTTATACTCTTCTTGTACGGAGTACGTACTTGTTTAGTACTCACCGGGCTACTTTTTGTACCATGTCAATCCAAACATGTTCCGCTGTTCGTTCCATGTCGTGCCGCCCATCCTCCCAAGATCTTGGCCACACAAAATGCATATATGGCCTGCATATTCATGTAGTATTGTGCCATGGACCGTACGTGCCAATATGTCATGGCGTTGGCCACCCGGGTTAATTTGGTCGGGCTCGGGCCCAAATCCAAGGTCTAGAAGTCACTACTGAGACTGTGACCGACTGTAATCTTTTTGTTTTATTCCAGATCAACTCGAATCAGCTCTTCCTATTCATGGAACTCTCATTTGTTGTTTCTCCTTTAAGAAAAGAACTTTTCAGCTGTTAGATTCTACGTCGTCACACACACGGCTACGACATGTTTTCTGCGGAATTCCTTTCTTCCGTGGATGGATGGTATGGAGCCACCACGCATGTCACAGAGGCGACCCACTGGCAAATGGAGCCCGCAGTAGTGTGGGTGTCATCTCGACGTCAGCGGGACATCAACCTTCCCGCGCATCTCCAGGCTGTTTGAGTACGTGAGCTGCCGTGGTGGGTCTCTGCGCTAGCTAGCTTGCACATGGAAATATGGAATCGTGGACGCGGACACGCGGTGGGTAGCCCGGAGAGGCAGGAAGACAGAGACAGTTGGAACTGACATGGTGGCCCACGTACCTGGTACGTAGACCGTTGTCTTGGTCTTACCGGCACAGCTTGCTACACTAGTATATCCGAATACTACGCTAGCTGCTGGTGTCGTTGGTGTCATTATCATTTACGCTTTATATGTATATATATAGTCCATTCGTTTCAAATTACTTGTTATTTTATACGTATACACGCACATGTAATGCATATATATAGGCGACACCTCCTACTTCTAGATACTACGACACACAGTGCAGATGTCCTTAAAATCAGACACACAAAATCATGTCACACTGAATGATAAGTCGAGAAGAAACATGTAGATTTCGCTGAACTCTTGGCAAATTGTGTGGCTCGCATCGCACACGGACCATACATATCTAGTGAATATCTCATAAAAAAAGAGCTCTTCATCCACGAGAACCGACAACTTGCAAATATAAAAACGTCTGAATCCCCCGGACTTGTCAACCTCTAATAGGTTGTTGATAGTGGGCCTAACCTGTATCGCCTCTGACTTTCTATTACTATCGTTTAGGATAATAATATCTTTAGTTTAATAATAAATAAAAATATTGTCCTAATGTTATCAATTAAAAACTAGAGAGAGCACCGTATTAGCTACGTACTACCTCTAGTGCCATCTCATCTCTAATTTTGACTTCCGTTTTCTCCGCGCGGCGCACGAACGAAGACAAATATTCCATTCCCCCGCGCGAGCTGCCCGCATCGATCAATTGTTAATTTTTTTTCTCAGGCCCTTAACACGCTTTGAACCAATCGGCTCCTCGATTCCGGTGTTTTCCTTTCACATCACACACGTATATAGTATAGTAGGGCAGCAGCATGGATGGATGGGGTATGGAGCAGATGCATCCGTCCATTCGTCAAGTTGCCTGGCCTCGGGACGAAAAACTCCGTGTTTGCGAACGCATCAACGTCATTAGCAAAAGAAACCATTAATTAGCTAGTGATTTGACCACCTTGCTTCCATTTAGCTTCTTTTCCACCTTGCTTCACAAACCAGTTCATGGAGATAGGAGGACGTCCCAACAGCACGGGAGAGAGAGAGAGAGAGAGAGAGAGAGAGAGAAACACGAACACTGAAAACGTTTGGTACTAGCAGTGTTAATCTACTCGGAGCACAAGGCATCTAACTAATAAGATACAAACAAAACATCAAATGATTACCAATTCGTCAACCCAAGCAAGAATAAAGAGGGACGGGGACCGGAGCAATACTCGATAAGCACGGTCAAAATGTGGCTTAATTGGACACGGAGCAATGATAGACCGAGCTACCGAGCAGAGAGATGCGAGCAAGAAGTTTCCAATGGATAAATAATTGGGTGCAAAAACAAGTCACCATCTGGTCTGGCCTGGCCTGGCCTACCTACCAGCTGCCTACCAAATGCGCGCCAACGGCAAGAGGAGAGGTGCGTCCTCTACAACGGCGATCGTCCAATCGATGAATGGCGCAGACGGTGGCGAAAGCGACCGAGGAAAGGGAAGAGAGGAGGCGTCCAAATCGTTACAGCCGGGGAGTCACTGTCCGTCCAGGGAAAAGACCACTTCACTATCTTTTTCCGTGTGCGCGCACGGAAATAGCTAGCTGTGGAGTGGAGATGCCCAGGTGAAATAGATGTAAAAAGCCTGTAGCTAGCGGCGGATGTTGTGATTTCTCTCCAGCTTGCTCGTGCTCCTGATGCTAATGATCAGCAATCTGTCACTAGATGCATGCATTATTGTCGTCAGAATTAAAGTCCTGGCTCTGCGTCCATCAACTCGCCCGACGACTGACCAAACGGCACCGCGTGTAGTAGCCAACTAATCCTGCCGAAACGTGCTCTGTTACCGACAAAATCTGCCAGAATCATCTCACAACTTCAAACCTCGCCGATACTAACCGAAGACCTCAACCTAGCTATACACATCGTATGATACCCTTTAGTTCTACTCCCCGTTCTGAAATAAATTGATGTTTAACACAAGAAATCTAGTTTAATTTTAACTAAATTAGCTGTTCTAAACGTCATTTATTTCAGAACAGAACAAGTAATAAACTGCATAGGAAGAAAAAAAATTAAGACAACTCCCTCCGAATCCCTACTCATCTGAGTTTGATAGCTTACTGTGTAGAATGGCATGGTGCAGTAAAAACTTGTCACCGACCAACATCCGGATGTCTCGGGGGGTTTGTCATGTGCAATCACGGGCCGGTGACTCGGCTCAGTTTTCTCGAGTCATACGCGTGCTTCAGTCACCAGGCGTTGGTGGCCAGTCGCGTGGTGCGTGTCCGGCCCCCAACCGATTCACGAACACGAACCCCGATCCGTGCTCCGCGGTTGGCTGCGGCGCCCGGTCAAAAGGCGCCCCGTTTTCTTCCTTGCGCGCGTCGCCAACTCCTTCCTTACCTCACCAAACCCCAACAAGTCCGCCCCTCCAACCCGAACGGCCACGGAAGTTTTCGTCTCCTGCAGCCTTCGCCGCGCCCGGCGCTGCTCCTCCATCCTCCGGCTCCCCGAGTATTCTATTCTCCGGGCCCGAACCAATTCAACACGCTGGTGCGCGTGTGTTGGGCGGGGTTGGAGTTGGACACTTCCCCTGCTCCCGCCCCCGCAGATATAAGCCGCGCCGTGAGGTTGAACAGCCCGTCGCGGACGGCGCGAGATCATCACACACCCAAACCCCACACAGGCAGAGGAGGAAGAGGCGCGGGCCGTCGCAGCACACATCAGCGCAAGAAGCGGCCATCACATCATCACATGCGCGCAGGCGCGGCGGCGCGGGGGCAGCTGCCGCGGGCACATGCGAAGAGGCAGGCGCCGCCACCAAGCGTCGGGCGTCGACGTGCAATGAGCGGTGGCGGGGGCGCCGCCTGCTTGTCGTTGTCGCGCCGGATCGGGGTGGTCTCGCTGCTCGTTCTCGCCGCGGTGGCTGCTGCTGCGCCGACGGCAGTTCTCGGCGCGGAGAGGACGAGGGCGCACGACTACGAGGACGCGCTGCAGAAGAGCCTGCTCTACTTCGAGGCGCAGCGGTCGGGGCGGCTGCCGCACAGCCAGCGCGTCACCTGGCGCCACCACTCCGGCCTCACCGACGGCCTCGAGCAAGGGGTACGCGCAAACATACTCGCAACCCGCGTGCGCAGTGGCGGACGGGCACGGTGGCGATCAAGCGTGGCGCTGACACGTGTTTGTGAACGCCTCTTTTTGTGCGTGTGATCGTCAGGTCGATTTAGTGGGCGGCTACTACGACGCCGGGGATCATGTCAAGTTCGGGCTCCCCATGGCATTCACGGTGACGATGCTGTCGTGGAGCCTGATCGAGTACGGAGACGACGTCGCGGCGGCCGGCGAGCTCGGCCACGCGCTGGAGGCCATCAAGTGGGGCACGGACTACTTCATCAAGGCGCACACGAACCCCGACGAGCTCTGGGCTGAGGTAATCATACCATCCATTCACCTGCTCTGCTCTCGAGACCCACTTGTTCTTCTCCCGCGCGCAGTGACTTGTTTTGGCCTGGCCTCGTGCGAAAGCTATAGCTGTTCCTCGTAACAGTAACAGGAAGAGACCAATTCTCAATCACCACCTGTATTTTAACGTGTTTCTCCTCCTCCTTTTCCTGACGTTCCAAACACCTCAATTATACTCTAGCTAGTTGTCCAAAAAACACCATTTTCTTTTCTGGTGAATAAAAACAAGTTTTCTTAGGTGGCCCGCTCATTGAACGTACGAAGTTTTGGTAAAATAATTTATTTAAACTACGCGTCGCACATGGCCGCGTATGGATTCCTGCTGGTCGATCTGAACGTGTTGACAATTTCGTGCGCGCACGCAGGTGGGCGACGGCGACACGGACCACTACTGCTGGCAGCGGCCGGAGGACATGACGACGTCGCGGCAGGCGTACAAGGTCGACCGGGAGCACCCCGGGTCCGACGTCGCCGGCGAGACCGCGGCGGCGATGGCGGCCGCGTCCATGGTCTTCCGCAAGTCCAATCCGCACTACGCGAGCCTCCTCCTGCACCACGCGCTGCAGGTACATACAGAATTTGAGCGTACGTGCAGCAAGTTAAAGTCTCGTCTCGCGGATACATTGGAATTCTGACGAAATTTGCGGGGGGGGGGGGGGGGGGGAATGAGATGGAAATATGGTGGACTGGCAGTCACTAGTACGTACGCGTACCGAACTTTGGACTGTTGCGTCTACCTGCAGCTTGAGTCAAGACGTGCCGGGCATCTCCTAGCTAGGGCACAAGTGCTTGGAGGCGTGTCTTTTCTTGTGCCTCGTGCGGCACATGCCAACTTGTGAACACGACGTTTTTCGGATGAGAAGTTTCTGTCGGTTCGTAGGGGATGCCATGTGGGGCCGAGGAGCTGGCGCGCAATAAAAGAACGGGAAAAGGGGGTCTACCCATCTGGTGGACGGGAAAGGCTCTCTAATTTCCATGATTAGGTCACCAGTTCTATCGCATAAACTGCTTAGAAACTAAGAAATGTAGCGTCACCATGTGCAAGCTAATTGAACCAGTGTCATGTTAACATCTGCTAATTAATAGTACTACTTTTCCGGTGTCAATTGTTAGAACGACGCAAATTAAATAATCGTTATGCACGTTAGCTAATATTTTTTATGTGTTTGTGTGCAGCTGTTCGAGTTCGCCGACAAGTACAGGGGGAAATATGACAGCAGCATCGCGGAGGTGAAGAGCTACTACGCGTCGGTGAGCGGGTACAAGGACGAGCTCCTGTGGGCCGCCCTGTGGCTCCACCGCGCCACCGGCAGGGCCGAGTACCTCGAATACATCGTCGACAACGCGGACAGCTTCGGCGGCACGGGCTGGGCCATCACCGAGTTTAGCTGGGACGTCAAGTACGCCGGCGTCCAGATCCTAGCAGCAAGGGTAAGTAAGGCTGTCGTGTCGGACTAGAACTGATCAGTGAGTGACACAAGATCACCGATCGAAGAGAGTAAAATTAAACTGACAATACACGTGCTGTATGTGTGTTGCAGCTGCTGCTACGGGAAGAGCACGCGACGCGCCACAGGAGCACGCTGGAGCAGTACAAGGCGAAGGCGGAGCATTACGTGTGCGCGTGCCTGGGCCGGAACATGGCCGGCGGCGCGGACGCGAACGTGGAGCGCAGCCCGGGCGGGATGCTCTACGTCCGGCAGTGGAACAACATGCAGTACGTGACCAGCGCCGCGTTCCTGCTCTCCGCCTACTCCGATTACCTGGCCGAGGCCGGCGTCCGGGCCGTGGAGTGCGCGGGCGGCGAGGCCGTGGCGGCGGAAGAGGTTTTCGCCCTCGCCAGGGCGCAGGTGGACTACGTGGTGGGCACCAACCCCAGGGGCGTCAGCTACCTGGTCGGGTACGGCCCCAAGTACCCCAACCGCGTGCACCATCGCGCCGCGTCCATCGTGCCGTACAAGCACAGCAAGGAGTTCATCGGCTGCACGCAGGGTTTCGACCACTGGTTCGGCCGGCGTAGCTCCAACCCGAACGTCCTCGTCGGCGCGATCGTCGGAGGCCCAGACCGGCGGGACCGGTTCAGGGACAACCGGGATAACTACATGCAGACGGAGGCGTGCACCTACAACACCGCGCCCATGGTCGGCATGTTCGCGAAGCTGCACCGAATGGCGCGGCAGGAGAGGGAACAGGGGTCGCCGACTCCGGTGACCTCAACGGCAGCCGATGTGTAAATAGATAGGATATAGAGGGGGGGCTGTACAATTTTCCCCATTCTTTGGTTCAAATTTTTTTGAACTTCAATTTCATTTTGTACGGAGATCGAGATGGCTATATACAAAGAAAGGAAAGAAAAGAGTGGAAGCATTGACACACGAATGAAAATCAAGGACGCAAATCAGAGTGGACATTCAACCCATCATGGCTTGCGCCTTGCGCAGAAGAAGTTGAATCGGGTCCATCGTTACGAGATAATTCCTACGTGAGCGGTGATCCGCAGAACGGACCTGTCGGATCCGCAGAACATTTCTGGAGGTTGCTTGGGTACAGTGGCAGAGGATGGATTCGATGTAGCGGATGATATTCTACACAGTACAAATATAAATGTATAATATGAGAGAAAATTATAATCAACAGGACAAGATTCACGTAATATAAGTCTGCAGTCTGCAAATCACAAATCAATTAACTAAACAACCAATAATGGAACTGAGTTCTGATTTGTAATGCTGAACCGAAATACAGCTGGGAGGGCGGCGCCGCCGCGTGCGCAGCGGCCATCGAGCCGCGGGCAGGGGGGTGCAGGCGGGGGGTGGGGGGGGGGTGGGGGGGGGGTGGCGCTCTGGCAGGCGGCCGACACCGGCGCAACAACACTCTGGGGCTGGCAGCGGACAACGGGGGCGAACAGGCGGCAAGCAGCGGGGCGGGGGGCGCTGTGGGCAGCGGCGGGCAGCGGGCGCAACGGCCGAGCGCCGCCGTGGGGGAGGGGGCGCCGTACCTTGAGACCGCTCAGATCCAGAAACTCGTGCGGCGACGGTACTTCTGAGCAGCTCAGCTCCGGGCAAGAGTTTAATGACCGTACTGTCTTCACTTCGGGTAAACGGATCGAAACATGTTTAAACCTGACCAAAGTCTGTTCCGTTTAGCCCGTTCCGCCCGTTTAAACGTCCGTTGACCCGTTTAAACGGGTCAACCATTTAGAGGACCGTTTATCCCTTAAACTACACAGTGCCTATCTGTTCACCGTTTAAACCCGTTTAAACATCCGTTTAGATCTGTTTAGGATAACACTGCTGAAGACAAGGCCAATAAACTTGAGTTGGATGGACTTGTTATTGGAGGCGACGATTCAAATACCAATGCATGCCTTATTGCAGAATACTTCAGGTTGACTATACATGTCTAGAATGCAAATCACTTTGTGCTCCATTCATAATGTTTTCTGCTCGTCACTTTATTGTAGTGAAATAAGAGCCGGCCGTTGTCATTTTTTATACAATCCTGCAGTGAGTTATCACGTGATACTATTATACTTACGTTACATATATTACTGTCGTGCAATCATTAATATTTATTTAGAAAATTGTCTGCTTCTTTGTAAGTAATTTCTGTAAAATGTGACCCTTGCTTAGTGAAAGGCATTTTTGCAGGTCGAGGAACATGAAGACTCGTGATTGGGTGTCCAAAGACTATTGATGGAGATCTAAAATGCAAGGAGGTTCCGACAAGTTTTGGATTTGACACTGCTTGCAAGGTATTTTTCCTTACCCATAGAACTCAGTATCAGATTTTTGTAGTCCTTTTTGTTGGTCATAGAATACTCCAAGCAACCTTTGTACCCTCTTATGTGATATGGAAATTTAACATGTATTGTGGAAGACTCTTGTTCATGTCGAACAAGCCATGGCACCAGAATAACGTTTTTCTTCTGCAGATTTACTCTGAAATGATTGAAAACGTGATGATTGATGCACGATCATCAGAAAAATACTATCACGTGTATCCGGGCTCCGAGCCACCTCACCGCTGAGGAGGGCTCCGGAGCCACCGCGTGTGCCACGATCCGTCGTGGGCCGCACGTCTTAGAAGTCAAGCAGGAAGTGCGCCGTCAGGCCATGCACTTAAGGCCCGCGCCTTCCCCAGAAGCATGGCGCACGTCTCAGTCCACCGCCTGTTCGACATTATGGTGACAAGACAGGGCGACGATGCGTGACAGCAGCACAGTGTCGCCCAATTGCACAGTGCCGCCCAGCAGAGCGAGAGGACGCGGCGACAAAACAACGTCTTCATCATTAACTATTGCGCGGTCAGAGGCGTTCAACACGCCAGACGATGGGACTTAACTCCTCCACAACCACTCTACTCGTAGTTGCAAATACCCTAGCTCATGTATAGGGATCAGACAGCCCGAGCCACATTATAACCACCCCGACCTTGGACTATAAAAGGACCAGAGCGTCCACCCGACAAAGGGTTCGCAACCCTGCCAACTCACACACACATACGCGCAAGCAATACAACAATCACACCCGTGGACATAGGTTTTACACTACGGTGGCCCGAACCACATGAATCCCCATGTTCATCTTCTTCCTCAAGCTCGATCGCTCTAGGGACGTCAGACCCCTCTAGTCAAAAAATATCTGTGGGCTGCTCCAGTAGCAGATAGTGAGAAGTGTTGTTGCAACACTTCGATAGCGTATTAACGTGATACGTTCTGCTTATGTTCCAAATTCCAAAATTACTAGACATTCATCCGGTTCTTCAAAAGAACGAACACATTGCTTGCAGTGTCATGGACCGAGTACCGATTAGCGAGCTTGCCGGCTGAAAGCCTGATAACTGTAAGTGCTACTAACCCAGGTTCCTTGACTGCTTATTTTAGATCAATTATATAGATAGGCGATTCTTTCTTGTACCAAGACAAATGATTACTGTTAGTCGATATGATCTCAGGGGGGGTGACGTGGGCAACAACCACGCCCCCCCTTTCCGATTTTTCCTCCTTCTAGCGCCCTGATCGGGGGCGCAACCGTTTCTGTTACGGTGCGGCCCCCTCTCACACGCGCAATATTAAAAAAGGAGGGGAGCGGCCGGGGCTCAAGGTACATAGAAGTGGATTAAGAGCTCGATCTCTCCCCATAATCAAAACCCGATCTAATTGGCTGCGGAGTGAGGGGAAGACCGCACCGGCGCTCGCCGCCACCACGTCAAGTTCTACTCCTACGACCATTCACTTGAGCTCTATGGCATCAATTGGATCCAATGAAGGTAATCCAATTACATACCTCCTAATGTGTTCAATTCCTAAGTACTATAATCTGTTACACATGTTTGATTGTTAGATTAGACCAAATGATTGGTTACAGATTAATTAAGTCTCAGACTAACCGACTAGATGTTCTTAGCATTGATCCTAAGTGAGTCAGGACCTAACAATGGCATCAAAGCCGTGCTAATAAACTCTAACTCGGTAATTCAATTCAAATTAAGAATTAAATTGTTTTCTGATCATATTTTAAATTAAGATCTATTTTCTGTTACTAAAATTCAGCCCTAATTAAGTCAATTAGCCAAGAAATTAGAAGGAGGGGAACGAATCAGATTCGATTCAAACCACGATTATGAATCAAAAAGGAGACAAGGGGATCTACATACCTTGGCCTTGAGCACGTCGGCTCCCATCCTTCTATGGAACCCCACCCGTGTTCATACATCGGGCAAGGGAGGCGGCGGACGTTTTCGCCGAAAGTCTTCGGGCCGCCACACTCAGAACACGCCGGGCTAGGGTTAAGGGTAGAAACCCTAACCCTGGCCGCGGGTTACCCCCCACGGCCAACCGACCGCACCGACGAGGGTGCGGCAGCGCCGGAAGTCGCCGCGGCAGTAAGTCCCGACGTAGGATGAAGACCCTAACCCTAGCCGCGGGTTTCCTTCAACGGCTAACCGCGGCACCGACGACGATGCGGCGGCGCCGGAAGTCCCCACGACGGTCAGATCCGGCGCGCTACGGTTTCCTTCAACGGCAAACCGCCGCACCGACAAGGGTTCGGCGGCGCCAGAAGTCCCGCGTGGCCGGAACTGTCCCGCCGGCATTAGGGTCTCAACCCTAGCCGACCGGAGGACTTGCCCGCCGGCGACGAGCCACCTCGCCGGTGGACTCGCCGGCGAGCGGAGCGGGGCGCCGGAGCACGCCTCGCCTTGGTCGGCCTCACCGCCGCTCGGAGTGAAGAGAGAGAAGAGAGAGGAGAAAATGAGGATTAGGGTTGGCGCGTGGCGCTCGCCGGTTTTTATACCCCCCGATCTCGTCGCTGAGCCGTCGGATCTCACATGAACGGTCGAGATTCAATCACGTTATAAAACGTCGGCTATCACGGGCCGTCGGATCTGGATCCGACGGCCCTAAGCGTGCACCGCCCGCCGCGTTGGCCAGATGGGCCCGGAGCCCATGCGGGAGGGTGATATGGGCCAATTGGGCTGCCCTTTTCTTTTTCCAATTTTTATTTTCCTTTTGGGCTGGGCCACTTTAGTCAGTGGGCTAAAGGATAAGGCCCAATTAGCTATTTAGGTAATTTTCATTTTCAGAATATGTTTAAATGGAAAATTAATTTCAGAAATTAAAAAAATGATTAGAAAATTAATTAAATAGCTGGGTAAATTTGAGAAATTTTGTGTGTCAGTGGGCTAAAGGATAAGGCCTAATTAGCTATTTAGGTATTTTCCATTTTCAGAATATGTTTAAATGGAAAAATAATTTTTCAGAAATTAAGAAAATGATTAGAAAATTAATCAAATAGCTGGGAAAATTTAAGAAAATTTGTGTGATGATTGTGTGACTTTTGAGTGCATATTTCTGTAAATTCCTGGTAATTATTATTTTAAGCATATTCTCTCAGTTATTTAATTTAATTAATTGCTATTGAGTATTTTTGCAGTTAATTTCAGAAATTTAAGAAATTAAGTTAATTAAGCTTCCGCTGTTATCTAGTAAATTTAAATAAGTAACCAACGTGAAAATTTAAATTTGCTAGAATTTTTAGTTTGTATATATTTTTTGCATGGAAATTAAATTAGTAACCAACGTGAAAATTTATTTTTGCTATGCTTAAAGTTAAGTTTCAGAAAAATTTGTAATTTGTTTTGACATGTTCATGGAATTTAGAGTAACCAACGTGAAATATTTCCATGTTGTTTAAGTGGAATGGTTTTGTTGAGTAACCAACGTGAAAAACATTTTATGCCATTTCTAATCATTTTGAGTGTCATTTTGAGCATGTGCTACATAAAATATTTATTTTAGCTATTTTCCTACCCCCTACATTTATTTTATTAAGGTGCCTCCAATGTGGTAAGTCTCATTGCCTCCATAGAGACTCTCACGGGTCATAACTATGGAAATGGAATGAGAGACTAAGAATGAATTTAGCAATTATAAATCTTGATCTATGCCTTAGAAAGGATCGTCCAGTTGATCCTCCTGTTCCCTATGCCCATAATGAAGAAACGGATGAGTAATTTGCACTAAGAAAAGAGGAGTACCTTAAGCTTAAAAAAAATTATGCTAAGGACCTTAAGGCTTGGGATGAATAACAGAAAATGCCTCATGGTCATTAAAACCACCATCTCTGAATCCATAAGAGGAGCTATCCCTCACTGTGACCTGCCTACTGAGTACCTTGCCAAGGTCAAAAGCCACTATACAGGCTCCACTAAAACATTGGCAAGCACCCTTCTCAAGAGGCTTGTTAATGAGAGATACACTAGTGGAGGTGTGAGAGATCACATCCTTAAGATGAGCAATTTGAATATAAAACTCAAGAATCTTAACCTGGCCATGCCTGATGAGATGTTTGTACATTTCATCTTCATGTCTTTGCCCAAGGATTTTGAGGACTTTGTAATCAATTACAACTCTAAGATAGCTGGACTTTGGAAAAGGTCATGGCTATGTGCGTTCAGGAGGAGGAACGCATAAAAGGTAAAGGTGGAGACTCCATCAACTTAGCCAAAGGTAAGGGTAAGGGAAAAGGAAAGGGAAAGACCTACTTTTCCAAACCACCATCATTTAAAGTACATGGCTCCTCCTCTAAGGGAAAAGGGACAGCTCCTCAGTCCCCTGGTCCTAAACTAAAGGCAGATCAGTGCAAGTTTTGCAAAGATTTTGGACATCGCCAGAAGGACTGTTTTGGTTTTGTCAAATAGTGTGCCAAGAATGGTAAGTATGTTATTACTTTAGTAAATGAATCCCTGTATTTAGCTTTATTCACGATCTACTTGGTGTATTGACTTAGGTGCAACTGTGCACGTTTGTAACTCTATATAGGGATTAAGTACGATGAGGACTATAAGAAAGAGGGAAAGGACTATCAAAGTCGCTGATGGCCATGAAGCTGAGGTTGAAGCCATTGGGACTTATCCTCTAAGACTTAGTAGTGGTTTTGTACTTAGGCTTCATGATGTTCTTTATGTTCCTAGTTTAGAAAGGAATTTGATATCAGTCTCATGTTTGGATGATTGTGGATTTGTATGTCATTTTGGCGAAGACAAATGCTCTATTAGTTTGAATAAGAAGATTGTGGGTCTTGCCTTCAGACAAGACATGCTTTATTTGTTATCCATACATGATAATGTGAACACCTTAAGTAATTATCAAATTCCCGCTAAGAATGAAATAGGAAGAAACAAGCGCAAAAGAATCAATTTCGAAACATCGTCGAAATTATGGCACTGTCGCTTATGCCATATTTCGAGGGGGAGGATCGAGCGCTTAGTATCTCAATCGATCTTACCTCACTTAGACTTTTCAGATTCAGAAGAATGCATTGATTGCATTAAAGGAAAATTTGTCAAGACTATTAAGAAGAACGCTATACGCAACACGAGTCTTTTAGAAATTATTCACACGGAAATTTGTGGTCCGTTTCCCGTAACCTCTGTAGATGGGTATGATTCATTCATAACGTTCACAGATGATTACATTCGTTATGGTTACATTTATCCGATCAAGGAGAGATCCGAAGCATTGGATAAGTTTAAAATATTTAAGACTGAAGTAGAAAATCAGCACAATGTTAAGATTAAGGTAGTAAGATCCGATCGTGGAGGTGAGTACTACGGTCGGCATACCCCATATGGTCAGGTTCCTAGACTTTTTGCAAGATTTCTACAGGAACATGGCATAGTCGCTCAGTATTCTACACCGGGTGAACCTCAGCAAAACGGGGTTGCGGAACGTAGAAACCGTACGCTTATGGACATGGTAAGAAGCATGCTAAGTTATTCTACGTTACCGGTTAGCCTATGGATGGAGGCGTTAAAGACCGCCATTCATATGCTTAATCGGGTTCCCACTAAGTCAGCACCTCAGACGCCGTATGAGATGTGGACGGGTCGTAAGCCCTCATTAAACTATTTTCATATTTGGGGTTGTCCAGCTGAGGCTAAGATGTTTAACCCAAACATTAGCAAACTAGAATCTAGAACAGTTAGTTGTCATTTCATTGGCTATCCTGAGAAAAGTAAGGGTTTTAGATTCTATTATCCAGATCGACATACTAAGTTTCTAGAAACACGACATGCCGTATTCTTAGAAGACGATATGATCAGGGGGGCACGGTACGGCGAGAAATAGACCTTGAATAGAAACGGACTAGTTTACCCGCTCCAATGACTCAAGAGTCGTATTTCACTCTACCTGTTGTTGTTGTGCCACCGGTACCAGCCACTGGTGACACAACACCTGTTGTTGCTTCCCCGTCGGTCACAACGGACTTGAGTGAGGTTCCACCTCCTCAGCCTGTTGAGCATATGGTCGATCAAGATGAGATTCAACAACAGACTCCACCCTCAGATGATGCTCAATTAAGAAGATCACAAAGAGTAAGACGATCAGCCATTCGAGACGATTATCAGGTCTTCTTGAGTGAAGAGATTAAGATGGAGGATGATCCCGCCTCTTACGAAGATGCCATGGGAAGATCTCAGTCATCTGAATGGAGTAAGGCCATAAAAGATGAAATGAGTTCCAAGAGTGCCAACAAGGGATGAGACTTAGTAGAAATTCCTAAAGAAGCCAAAACAGTAGGCTGTATGTGGGTCTACAAGATTAAGCGTGATTCCAAAGGGAAGATCGAAAAATATAAAGCAAGACTTTTGGCTAAGGGATTCACTCAACGGGAGGGTATTGATTATAATGAGACCTTCTCTCCCCTGTCTTCTAAGGATTCTTTTCGAATCATCATGGCATTAGTAGCATATTATGACTTAGAATTGCACCAAATGGATGTAAAGACGGCGTTTCTCAATGGAGATTTATATGAGGACGTCTATATGACACAACCGAAGGGTTTTGTCGTTAAGGGTAAGGAACATATGGGATGTCATTTGAAGAAGTCCATTTATGGTCTTAAACAAGCTTCAAGGCAATGGTATCTCAAGTTCGATGAAGTTATTAGAAAGATTGGATTTAAGGAGAATGAGGAGGATAACTGCATTTATGCTAAATTTAAGAATGAAAAGTTTATTTTCCTAGTTCTTTATGTGGATGACATACTATTAGCAAGCAGTGATGTCAACCTACTCTTAGAAACTAAGAAGTCTTTATCCTCGAACTTTGATATGAAAGATCTAGATGAAGCGACCTATGTTTTAGGGGTTGAAATACACCGAGATCGTGTTGAAGGGGTTTTAGGACTATCTCAGAAGGGATACTTAGAAAACGTACTTAGAAAGTACGGTATGCATGCTAGTAAGCCCTCGCCTGCTCCAATAGTTAAAGGCAATAGATTTTCGAATACTCAATCGCCTAAGAATCAATATGAGGTGGATCAGATGAAATGAATTCCTTATGCTTCTGCTGTAGGAAGGTTGATATATGCTCAAGTTCGTACACGCCCTGACTTAGCTTTTGTGACTGGGGTGCTTGGCAGATACCAA
The DNA here is from genome assembly GCA_030760725.1 of Neostapfia colusana. Classification (NCBI taxonomy): domain Eukaryota; kingdom Viridiplantae; phylum Streptophyta; class Magnoliopsida; order Poales; family Poaceae; genus Neostapfia; species Neostapfia colusana. The sequence continues at coordinate 1,930,580 of JASWHV010000003.1, read as the reverse complement.
AGTAATCCAGGATTTAATCACTGGAAAGCCGTTAAGAAGGCATTAAGATATATACAGTGCACTAAGCAACTCATGCTGACATACAGTAAGACTGAGTCGTTAGAAATAGTGGGCTATTCAGATTCAGATTACGCGGGTTGTGTGGATACTAAAAAATCCACATCAGGCTATATATTCACCCTCGCAAATGGAGCTATATCGTGGAAAAGCTCCAAACAAGCAATCACTACATCGTCCACGATGTATGCTGAATTTGTTGCTTGTTATGAAGCCACAGGGCAGGCATCTTGCCTTAAGAAATTTGTTCCCGGTCTTAAAGTGGTCGACAACATCCATGAACCACTTAAGATATACTGTGATAATCAGCCAGCAGTTATGTATTCTCACAACAACAAGTCGAGTGGTGCTGCCAAACACATCGACATTAAGTACTATGTTGTGAAAGAGAAAATCCAGGATCACACTATCAGTCTCGAGCATATTAGTACTAAGCAAATGCTTGCGGATCCGCTAACTAAGGGCCTCCCACCCAACGTGTTCAGAGAACATGTAGCCGGCATGGGTTTAAGGGAGACCCTGTGTAAATATCCTGGATTCTAAGTGGCCATCAAAGTGTAAGACTATTTCTAATTGTGAGTTGTATCGTGGTTGTCGAGTCAAACAGTACGTAAATGGCTGTTTTGATGTGTCATGCCCTTTATGTCAAAGCAAAGGAAATATGTGTAAGATTAAATTTAGAAAATAAGACAATTAGCTAAACTCCTGAGATAAAGGGGGAGAATGTTAGTCGATATGATCTCAGGGGGGGTGACGTGGGCAACAACCACGCCCCCCCTTTCCGATTTTTCCTCCTTTTAGCGCCCTGATCGGGGACGCAACCGTTTCTGTTACTATGCGGCCCCCTCTCACACGCGCAATATTAAAAAAGGAGGGGAGAGGCCGGGGCTCAAGGTACACAGAAGTGGATTAAGAGCTCGATCTGTCCCCATAATCAAAACCCGATCTAATTGGCTGCGGAGTGAGGGGAAGACCGCACCGGCGCTCGCCGCCACCACGTCAAGTTCTACTCCTACGACCATTCACTTGAGCTCTATGGCATCAAGTGGATCCAGTGAAGGTAATCCAATTACATACCTCCTAATGTGTTCAATTTCTAAGTACTATAATCTGTTACACATATTTGACTGTTAGATTAGACCAAATGATTGGTTACAGATTAATTAAGTCTCAGACTAACCGACTAGAGTTTCTTAGCATTGATTCTAAGTGAGTCAGGACCTAACAATTACCAGTAGCTAACAATGATGAATTCTGTTCAGTGCTTCGTTCTCGATATGGATCTTGTATATCGAGATGTATAAACGAACCAATGCAAATATTGCGTTCTGTACAGTCTGCACTCTGCAGCTAACCTATACCTCCACAACAACCAATTCCAAAATAATGCAAACAATCATAATTTACAACCTCCCATATATTCTATCTATTCTTCGTCACTACTTGAATCAGACTCTGCGTTGTCCTTCATAAAGTGAGCTGGCAGGTTTGGAAATCTTGGCATGACCCTCTTCCTTCTGCTATCTTCCTCTACCTGTGGTTTCTGAGCCGATGCTGCTTGACCATCGGTTGCCTCCTTTACATCTGCTGCCGCGGGGGCAACAGCAGCTGGAGGAGGAGCTGTAGTGGGTTGTGATGACGAGGCTGGTGGTTTCTTCTGCTGCAATTTCCTCTTGATGTCCACGCATGCCTGATCAACCATTCCCAAGAAGTCCCTCACTACGATGAACAGCTGAAGGGGATGCGCCTTTTTGTCCTTGGTGGCACCGGCATGGTAGTACTCGGTTGTCCGCTGGACTAGATCAAGAACTTTCTCCTGCTCTAATCTCAGTGCACCGAGTTCCTGTTCTGCAGCTTTCACAAATCCTCGCAGGCCTCTAGCAAATCCATCATCACCGCAGGTCTCCAATAGCCTCTTGATGTCTACGAGTCGGCTGCCCAGGATTGCACACTCGCTGACAACCGAGTCATAGTCTACTACAGCAGCCTTCTTCACGTTGGTAAACTCAGTGCTGAGACCTCCAACGATTGGCAGTCCTAGGTTTATGTATTCATTCTGCCTCTCCTCCCGTGATGGTCCCTGACTTGCGGAAGAGCTGCCGCCCTCGTGGCCAGACTTGGCAAGGCTGCCAGAGCGGCGGAGACTGTAGTTGCGGTTAATGGCAAGCCGCTTTCCCTCTGAACGCAGAACCTCCTCAACAACGAAGTGCAGCAGCGTGGTGCTCCCGTCAGTGCTCTTCACGTCGGAGAGCTTGCGCAGCGCAGTAAGGTTGAAGGCTTGTGCGTTGCCCCGTGCTGTTCCGGCATTCATCCTGTTTCCTGCCTTGAGCACAGCTTCCAGTAGTTTGAAGAACGGCCCCTTTGTCCTCAGCTCCTGACTTGCCATTTCCAAGGTCTGGAGCGACTGTTTGAGCTGCGCAACCTCGGCGCCATAGTTTACCTTGAAGAGCAATGCATTGACGCGTGCGAATGGGTTGGGCACGTCGAGGAGGAGCCGGAGAAGGAAGGCCTCTGCGGGGGCGAGCCTGTCAGGATTCCCAGAGAACTTGAGGACGGTGGACTCTTCTTCCTTGGATATGCTGAGCCGAGACAGCTTCTCGAGGACCTCCGTGCTAAGCTCCGTCTGACCGTCGCGAAGGGCGTCGATGATTTCGTCCCACCCCACAGTGAGGGACTTCAAGATGATGGATATGTTGTGCGACTTGCGAGGCTCGAGCAGGAATATTTGTTCAGGCGTGTTTGAGCGCCCGAGGCCGGCCGAGGACTCACCGGAGGAGTCCTTGGAGTCCGCAGATTTCGGCTTGCGGTTTGCAGCCGCAGTGCCGAACAGAGCCTCGATGATGTCTTCATCTAAGCTGGAAGAATATCACAAAATAACACGGTTAGAAACGTATGGCTCAGATCGAACAAAGAAAAGGTATCATTTTTCCAAACAGACTCAGATCACTGTCGAACCATGCAAAATTGCTCAAGCGAATATTACAGTAAACTAATCATGCAATGGGATGACGACAAGTGATTGTGCAGTGGCGCAAGCGGACACAGTCGTGCCCATCTTGACCAAGTTCAAGATGTCCCACGCCCCACATCCTCTTTTCAAGTTTCCATCAGTCCATTGCTTTTTTACGGGGCTAAAGTATCTCCGTCCTCATCACGATTTTATATACATATTTCAGTACTAGCACTAGTCTATAAAGTGGTTGATTCAGTCTAAGGTAAGGAAACTAAAATTCCTACCCATTGAAAGAAAAGCACGCTACACCAACTCCTATACTTGTTCCACCAAGTCCCGTATACCCATTCTACTAATTCCTTAATCACCAAGCTCGTGGTAGCTATGGATGAAAAGGCAAAACGCCGCCATCTGTCTTTGTCGCCAGCTTGTATGTAAAGTACTCCTACTCCATGTACTAGAACAAACGCGCACAGAAAGGCATCATGATTTGGGCATCCTATCGAGGATCCTGCTACGTCAGTCCGCCGAAAAAGCGACATGCATGGTTTGTGATCCCACCGAGGAATCAGGAATGAGCCCCTAGTGAAATGTACAGCGGAAAGGCCATTCATTTTTACTACCTATACTACTCTTTACCGCTGTCTTTGCATATTCTGGAATGGTCTTTTTTCATGGCAAACTAACAGCAGGAAATGCTACTGAAGAAATTTGAGTTTATGCGTTTTCAGAATTGGCAATGCCGAATTTGATTTGCTTGGTCCCTGCTTCCACGGCTGTACTGTTCATGCTCTATCGCATTCCTAGAGCCGATAGTACAGTACTCGTAATACTACGCTGAATAGCGATGGAAATGAAAATTAATTCAGGAGGGACTTACTTGAATGAGCCGCCGGTGATCTTGTCCCACACCATGGAATGGTCCGTGGCCTGCACATTGACCTTGTCCCAATGCAGCGGCTTCAGCTTCGCCTGCTGCTCTCCTGCTCCGGATGGCATGCCCGGCGCCGTCGGCGGCCTCGAGGATGCCGCGCCTCCCTTTGGAGGCGGCGGAGGCGGTCCTCCTTTCTTTCCTCCTGGAGGTGGCGGAGGTGGCGGGGACGGGCCTTTTGGCGGCGGCGGTGGAGGCGGACCGCCCCTGGGTGGTGGCGGTGCAGGCGGGCCACCCTTGGGCGGTGGCGGAGGGGGTGGCGACGCGGCTGCTGGTTTCGGAGGTGGAGGTGGTGCGGATGAGGCAGTGGCGATGAATGGATTAGGTGGCGAGCTTATCCTTCCCGGCGGCGGCGGCAGCGACGGCGATGCGCTTGGTGGCGCGGCAGGGGCGTGCGGCGGAGACGGGCGAGGCACGGAGCTGACGGCAACCGCCTGCTGCGGTGGACGCGCGTACGCCCCGGCGGCGTCCACGGAGAACGATGAGCTGGTGCCGGTGCTGGGCGGGCGCGGCGAGTCGTCGAACACGGTGGACGCGGAGTCCAGGGAACCCCTCGGGATAAGCGGCTCCTGATCTATCCTGTTCTTACTGGACCGCGGCGGCGGGGACGGCGACGACGACTCCTGCGGTTCCGGCCGCCTCTCCGCTCGCTGCTGCCGAGGCGGCTGCGGCGGGCGCCAACTCCCCGCGGTCTTCCTCCCCCTGCCGGCGCCATCGCCGTCCTTCTCGAACTCCCGCCAGTATATCGCGTCGAGCCCGTTTTCGTCGACCAGGCCGATACCGGCTCCTCCCGCTCCCCGCGGCGGCCGCTTCGGCGACCTCTCCGGCCGCTTCCCAGCGAAGGCGCCTTCCTGCGTCCCGTTTGAATACCCGTCCCCGGCCGTCAGCTCCTTCTTCCTCGCGCGGCGGAGGAAGACGAAGAAGGCGAGCCCCGAGACCGCGAAGCTGCTCAGCGCCGTGCTCACCACGGCCACGGCGATGTCCCTGCGCCTCACGGACGACGACGAGGGTAGGGACCTCGGAGAGGAGGGCGGCGCTTTGGCGGGAGGCGCGGCGGGGGCCACGATCGTCGGCGGCGGCGGGGTGGCGAAGACGGGCGTGCGGGTGGACGGGAACCGCGTCTGGATGTTGCGCTGCTGCTGCTGCTGCTGCGCGGCGGCGAGCGGGGTAAGGACCGCGACGGCGAGGAAGAGGAGGAGGAGGTGCGGGCGAGGAGCCATCACCGTGGTGGGAAGGCGGGGTGGAGGAACGGGAATGTGGCGGAGGGGCGATGTGGGATTGACTTGCAGGCAGGCGCTGCCGCCTGCCGGCCGGCGGCTGCTGCGTCAGTGTTTGGCGGAGTCGGGCTGGGGTGCGCGCGGTGTGTGCTGACCTGGTCGGGTCGGGCGAGGTGTGGTGCGGGTTTCGTTTACTCGGTCCAGCCGCGCCGCCCAGGTCCTAGCCGGACGAGGCGACACGACACGAGCTGGCAAACGCAGGTTCGCCGTGGCTGGGTCGGGGTGGCAAGACAAAGGGAGGCAAGCCGCGTCGCGGACGGTGTGGTCCTTGTGAAGGAGAAAGGAACCCAGGAAGAAGGAGCCGTCCGTCCGTCCGTCCGTCCGTTTCAGATCGAGCGGGTCAAAAGAGGTACAGGTTTGACGGGAATCGTTATTGGATCATTGGATGCAAGTGGAGGACCGGAATCACGCGTCCGCCCCGTCGAAAAAAACAAAATCAATGCTGACGACCTCGTGCGTATGCTTACATTATATTTCGTCGATGCGATGACGCGACCTTTAAGACTTGTGTAACCCGCCTATTTCTGGAACTAGTAGGACAACAGTTTGCAACTGCAATTGATCTTTAAGTATCTGTTCATCTGTAACGGTAATAGCTCTGGCTGCTCACGGGGTTGCTTAGATTGCGGTTCAGCATTATCGATTTGAGCTGAGATGCCATCAACTTTCCTAGAAATGTTTACAGCAATGGCCCCCTTCTTTTCCATAATCTCTCTTTAAGCTGAGCTCCCACTAAGTCAACCTACACCATTTCGTGAAAAACTGAAATAGGTGTAACAAGAAAACTAGGGAGTTGTTTCCGTAATAAATCAAGCCAATTACCTCTACTCGAGCTTCATCTGATATCTGGAAGCAGCTACGCGGCAGGTTTGGTAGAGGTAGAGCGGCTTGCAGTTGCCAAGTCACATACTTGGACTGAACAGCAACGTCCTCGAGAAAAAAAAAACTGAACAGCAGTGTTGTTGCATATGGCATTCTTAAGGGAGGGCAGGGGTAACACGAGATCAGCACAAAGGGAGAGGCCTAACACAAACCCAGTGTTCCGGCCCATCTCATCTAAGGCATGCGCCACCACAAGCCCAGCCCATGGCGCCGCCTCCGCGGTGACCATTGCGGCCGCACAAGCACGCCGTTGCGTGAGCTTTTATTGTCGTCCCCGTTCGTCCCGTAGTGATTGAGCAGTGGATATGCTGAAGTGTGATCCTGCAATCAAGTACAAGGAAGGAGGACAGATTTGGTTCAACGAATTGAAGTAAACGGGCCGTCGTTGCTGGATCAGAGATAGAAACGGGCCTAGGTCACTCGATTTCCCCTCGAATAAGAGTAAATGGGCCGTTTCGTTGCTGGCACGAGTTTCCCTGAGACAATCAGGTAAAGCCCAGTTCTCTAAAAAGAAAAGGGCAAAGCCCACGGGTCGCCGTCCCTACCGGTACGAACGTCGCTCATCTACATGCCACCACAACGAACGAATGGTCGGTGCAAAACACATGGGTTTTGTTGAAATTGGTAAAACAAATACGCTTCCCTCTCTTGTATGGCTCGTCTTTGCCTTTCTGTCGAAGCAGGCCAACGGTTTCCCCTTTCTACAGGTAAAGAACGCCCTCTTCTTTTCTGCCATGTTGCTTCTGTGGAACGACTAGAACACAAACAGTCATTTAGTGCAATCGTGCAAAAATCACTTCTAAACCACACGATCTACATTCCGCGGTGAGTGTATTTTTACACTTAAACCCTTCCACCTGCACACTTCAATTCTTTCAACTTATATTGTCAGGTGAGAGGGTTTAAGTGTAAAAATACACTCATCATAGGATGTAGATCGTGTGGTTTAGTAGTGATTTTTGCACGATTGCACCAAATGACTGTTTGCATTCTAGTCGTTCCCCTGCTTCTGGGAAGATGCTTTTCTTCCCATTTCATTTGGGTTTCATCCTTCATGCGAATGATCAGGTCGTTACTGATGCAATCTCTCTCGGCCTTTATTCCGCCAAGTGTCCAGGCTGATCGATCGATCGACCACTCGTGGGAACGTGAGGCTTGTTGCATCAGCGCCGATGCATTCCGCGAACTTTGGAGGCAGGCAAGGGTGCCCCGGCCTCCACACCAAGTATCCGATGCCTTGGAGTGGACTACTGGGCTGTAGGCTGCTTTGCTCGCCCTGTGCCATGCAGTCGTCGCCACCCTCTCCGTGGTTTCAGTTTCACCTGCAGGGTTTTAGGTAACGTTAGCAGCGTCGTGGTGAGCCGCCACCGACTGTTCTCGATCGCGATGGTTTCTACGCGTCAGATCATACCGAGATTGTCACAGGAAAAATCGAGGTGCATGCTGTCACGCGCAGGCAGCTACCACCTCACCGAATCCGAGCTGGATCCTGGGAGACCCGAGACTAGCTAGTTTTCTGGGCTGCCCTTCGCCTTTCATTCGTCTGGTGCACCGAATGCGAGCAAAGGACGCCCGGGCCCGGCTGTGCTGCTAACCCGCGCCTGGCCTCTGATATCCCTTTCACGATCCACAGGGAGCAAGCTACCTGCACTGCACGCGTTTAGGTGACCTACCGAGCTGTAATATAAAAGATTCCTGTTCGTTGCTTAACCGAACCTGCTAACTGATGGCGCAAGCGACGCGACGTAATAAATCATTGCGTTCAGGCCCGATCCGTATCGGATTCAAAACCTGTTCCTGGTTTCCCGCGGAATCTGAACTCTGTTGTTTTTCTCGCGTTCATTCCACGTCCTGATCACAGAACCAGGAAAGCCTGACAACTAGAAGTAGCTCAACCTCCCTGATGTGGTTGTCGCTGCCTTTACACGGTTTTCTTCAACGGAGGGAGTATATGACTAACTCTCAAATGCTGTACTCCACTTTTCAACAAAGAAATATAATAAGCTACTTGTTCTCACCTTATAACTTGGCGCCATCTGCTGCTAGCCTGCTGCTGCCGCCGCCACCATCCCCCGTCCTACCTCCCTGCAATATCGCGTTTATCCTCTCTAACCACGCCCTTCGACCTAAACACTTTAGTGTTTGGCACGAGTGTTCCACTCGTAACGAACGAGCACCCACCCCATGCCATCACCTCCATTGATCCGCCGTTTTTCCAGCATTGGCCATCGCATCGTCTCGTGAACCTGAAAGAGCTCGCGCCGGAAACCGAAGCTTCCACGTGTCCGGTGTTCTTCTCCTCTGACACGTACAGGCCCGGGAATCGGTGGCCGACGCTGGGGCGGCACCAACCTAATTAACCTGCCAAATAATGGTGGCGGAAACCGGTAGCTTCCGGGAGGGAAGGTGTGGCCTGGTCGCCGGAGCGGAGGTGCATGCATGAACCAACCACAGCGATATATCTTCTGAAGATCACCCAGCCGATGGAGAAAGATCGTTGGGCAGTGGCCATCATTAGCGTGGTGCTGACCTAAAAGAAAAACTCGTGTTCGTGTTGGGGTATGAACCATACGAGAGGAATTGAATACTGTGGCGTAGGGTGGTTGATGACCACTGGGTGGAGGAGTTCATCACACTCACGAGGATGGGATAGAGAAGTGTGGAAGGGGCCAAGGAGGGATACAAACAATCATTAGTTGCACTTGCCTTGCGTTTCTGGTTCTCCAGCTGGTCATTGGCCTCATCCAGCCTGGGCGCAAGTGTGGCCTTTTCACCACTGCCACGCAATTTGGGAGCAGATACCGTGTCTCAAGACCGCCCGATTGCAAACTAGCGTTTCCAGTTACTCCAAACATGTTATCGGTTTGAGGGTGATGTCATGGTTTGTTGTTCTTCGCCAATCCCCAAACTACTTTGATAAGTTAGAAAAGTGATTTCGTTCTTCTGTCCTAGATATCTCTGTTATTGTTCTGTACAGCTGCAAAAAGTATACAGCTGCTTCAGAAGTTATCATAGGAAATGTCATTGAACATGGAAGATGCATGTTCTTCCTACAGCCATATTTCAGTCTCATCAATCATCAAACAACATAATTGAGATGCCGTGGCTGCTACAAATTCAGAAAATGGCCTTTAGGACTCTGATCTGATGTCTATGTCGGGTTTGAACTTTTAAATGAACTAGCTTCCTAGTGCATGCTATATGCTTTCAAAGATTCCCACGTCTGGAAGTATTTTTATAGAGAAGTCATCTGGTTCACTGGATTTGTGGAGATTTAGGGGGCGTTAGTTGGAGGATTAGTAGTCTGTTGAGAAGTCCCCATCTTACGCTTCCACTTTCTGATATATAATGTTCATCTTAACTAACTACAATATTATTGTCTCTTTTCTTTGCAGCTTTGTATTTGTGCAAGAGGGCAATCCATCTGTAAAGATCCTTGCATAATCTAATGCTCTTGACTCCAAATACTCCTTCCTGCTAATGTGTGACGCAAGAAACACAAATGACTCCAGCTCTGCGAGTCAGAACAAACAAGTCATCACCGGTATAAGGAGCGATGGTAACATCCAGAACACAAGAAACAACCATTTGCAGGCCGACACAAAAATAGATGAACAATGAAGATGGCTTGCAATTGGGGAAGGGATCGAAGAAGCCACGTGAACCCAATTACTGGCAATGCCAGAAGTACAAAATCAGTTACATATTAGGCCAATATGGATGAATAAAGTGAGGCGGACAAGCACAACAATGGATCAGGCCATTACCGCAAAGCAGAAACACCAAGATACTATGCATCCTAGCCTAGATGAACATAGCAGATAAAATAGTAGTAGCGCGAAATTAGGCCTTTCTGGGTGGTGAAGCGGGTCACAATAGGATTTCAGCAAGGCACAAGAGTATGATTCACTCAATCTCGTTCAAAATCAATTCAAATGATATTATACGAGTGTACTGAAGAGACATGTAAATGAAACAATGAGGAACTAATAGACAGAAATGAAACCTTTATCCTATACAAGAATTGTACACCACCAATCAAGTAATTCCAACTCCTGGTCGTCGCCACCTCTAAATCAAAGCCTAAAGAATCAATCTGAATCGTATAACACATAAACAAGAATTCATCTCCTGTATTCACTGTCTCCTTCCTCTTGCTGCCACAGCAATGCGCCGCCCCTCCCCTCACTGTTCTGTACAGCCGAAGGCCGCGAGCTTGCAGTGGCAGCTGTGGTGGCAGTGGCAATTGCAAGGCAATTCCATCACTGGCCAAGAACCACCACATCTCCAAATGAAGAATTATTGTGTGTGCCATCAGCTTCTACCAAGAAAACGCCGCTGTGGGCACTGCCAATGCCGACCGGGATGGCGCTGATGCTGAATCGTTCTCGCCAATGTAAAGGTCGTAGGACTTCCAGGTGTGGTCGAGCGGGCAAGGCCGGCCAGCATCGAGGCGGTCCCATGGCTTGCCCTTCCCCGACCAGTGCATCAAGCTGACGGGACCCTTGTGGAGCGGGCGGCAGCTGCCGAGGACGTTGTCACCGCCCAAGCCGTGTTGATTCCACCGGTGGTCGACAGCCTCCACCTCGCCCGCGAAGACAAGCAGGAACGGGGGCAGCGACCCGAGCTCGTAGATTCTTTTTTCCTTCTGCATCTCCATCCACCACTCGATGCGACGGCGGTAGTTGCCGACGCGCCATCTCCTGAGGTCGATGACCATAACACCGGTGTTGAAGTAGCAGGGGGCGCGGCGGCGCCCGTTGAAGACGCGGTCTCCGAGCTGAGGGTCGGACCAGAAGGCCTCCGTAAAGTATCGCGAGAAGTTGGCGTGGCAGTACTCGGGCGCGGCCACCACCGCGGCAGCGGGTAGGCGCGTCTCCCAGAGCCGCCGCACGTCGTCGACCGCGAGCACGTCGGAGTCGAGGTATATCGTCCGCGGAACGCAGCGCGGGAGCAGGTCGGCGAGGAAGTTGCGCGCGTAGTTGAGCGGCGCCTCGAGCGCGGTGCGCACGGACGCGGAGATGAGCCCGGCGACCGCGTCAGCGCGGAATGGGTAGATCTGGAACCGCAGTGACGGGAACGACGCGGCCACGGCAGCCCTGAGCTCGGCGACCGGCGGCGCGCCGCCGCCCTCCGCGGCGACAAAGTGGAAGAAGAGCGATTCCGGGCAGGACGCGTGCTTGAGCAGCGAGTAGATGGCCGCCATGGACCCCCTGAGGTAGTGCGCGTCGAGGGTCATGGCGATGTGCACCAGGCCCGGGTCGCACACCCCAGCGCCGGCCACGCGCGCCGGGCACCCGTCCCCGTTTCTGTATTCCGGCGCCTCGGCGAACCTCGGCAGCCCTGCCACCGCCGCCGCCCCAGATGCGGCGAACAAGACGAGGGCCGCCGCCAGGATTAGCGTGGTCCTCATCACGGGGGAGGCGCCCATGGACGCCGCCGGCGAGGGCTCCCCCTTGGTCCCCGGAGATGCCCTCCCGGCTCCCGGCTGGCCCTCGGGTGGGTGGGAGGAGAGGGATCCGGTTTGGGTCGTGTGGTTTCGTTCCTGGAAGTGGTCGGCGTCGTTGGTGGGTGTGCGGGTGGCGCTCGCTGGCTGGCTGGCTGGCTGGCTGGCTCGATCGATCCCTCGGCCGAGTCGTTCGTTTTATCGGGGACATTTATATGTGGCGCTATCAATCAAGTCCGCGTGGGAAGGTGGGGCCCACGTGCGTTGCAGCTGCGCTAGCTGGCTTTCCGTCGCTTTGCTTGCCTACGCGTTAATCGTTTGGTGAGCTGGGGATCCCGGTCCCGGGCATTTTTATATATTATTTTTAAAATTTATACTCCCTCTGTTTTGATTTATTTGATGGAGAGAGTATATATTACTCCTACCTTAAAAAATAATATGGTAATAGTGTGAAAATAATGATATGGTAATATTGTTCTATATCTCGATATCACATTTGAAAAAAATTCTACGGTGGCAACAGCACATAGTGTCATGTTAGTGGAAATTTATACATATCTTTGGGGTTGGTTCTTCAGTACTCGTGAATCTATCATATCCTCATTACACATCTATGTATATAATCGGTGCCATAAAAAGTTATCCGCAAATCAAACTGAAAATTCTTTGGGTGGTATACCAGAATTTTGTTATTTGTTTTCGTGTACTTTTTAATAACAACATATTGAAATAGTTAGCCACCACTTGTATACATACTTTTTAAAAAAACATAGGCATAATACATAGTTGAGTAGTACTGAAAGTTTTGTCAGTTTCAGACAACTCTACTTTAGGTGTATTTTCATTGACATAATTTAGTAACTTTTTTCTTTCCTGAGTGATAAGTTAGTACTAACTCTTATTTCCATCAAGGGTGATGGGTGCAGATGCAGTCAACCCGTAGAATCGCACCCTGTATTCCGTGAATCCTGGAAGTCCAGCACCCAAAGAGAAATCTTTGTGTTTGCTATCAAGACATATAAATTTCCATATTAGTTATAGAAAAAAAGAGAAATTATCAAGTGTCATTATAAAAAATTAGTCAAAATACTTCTGTATATATTTAGAAATTACTCATCATTGTCACTATAAAAAATAGGCTAAATACCTAAATAACTTTGTAAATTATCCATCATTGCTATTACAAAATATTGGACTAAATTATCCATCACTGCTATTACAAAATATTAGACTAAATTATCCACCACTGCCATTAAAGATGCAATCAACCAAAACTAATGATGATAAAGAAAAATAATGATGGTATAATACAAATAAATTAATTTAGATGTAGTGAGATTGTTGATAATACTATTATATTTAATTCTACCACGTATTATGAGTCATCCAACTAGTTCTAATCAAACCTGCATATTTTTTTCTCGAAGAAAAAGGTGTAAAACCAAACTTGGATACATACTGATCGGTTGACTGACCGACTGATCAAAGTCCAGGAAATTTTGTTCCAGAAAAAGGGTTTCCGCGTTGGAATTCGTCCGTTTCGTACCAATTGGTGGTCCTCGAAACTGAAAGGATGGACCACGCGACACCACACACATACGCAGAGAATTCGAGGGCTTGGAGATAGTTCCTCGCTGTTGAGGTCCAAGATGTTCTTTGGCTTTTTCGTTCAGAAAGTGCGCATGGCTTCCAAGACAAGCCTTATTTTCCCAGGCAAATAAGTACCAGTACTAGCAGCTTGCGATCTCCGTAGCCTGTACGCCAGCAGCGCCGTAAAATGCTTCCATTGTTCTGGCCAAAGCCATTCCATTGTTGGTGAAATCCATCGTCAAATCTTACAGCCTGCCTTAGGCCATTTGAAATTTTGCATTGCTACTACATCGAACTTGACACTGTCCTAGTCATGGTCATGGCCCCTTTGGGGCAAAAGGTTTCCGGGGACACGAATCGTAATTTCACAAATCACACGGCTCACTGTAAAAACGTCTCTGCGTTCCAGAGACTGCGCGTCGGTTGAAACGACGACATCAGAGATTCAGATGGCAAACGTGGTCTCCTCTTCCCTTTTGCGATTCCTGTACACACACACACACACCTTGCATGTTTGCGACGCCGACAAGTCGGCACGTTTTCCATATATTTGGGTTGGTGAGGGACAGCACCTGCTGGTGCTGGGCAGCTACTCAGACGGCACATGGATCTAATTCGTCTGCATTTCTTTAGCACAGAGGAGATGCTTCATGCGTCCTCTGCTTTTTCTGAATATTCTATATACTCGCGGCGGCATCTTAAACGATATAAAATACTTCATACAGGCGTTGAGGCGTACACGTTCATTATAAAAAAAGGGTCTTGACAGTCTTTGTGGAGATCACAAAGAGATCTGACGAGAATAATCTCATTACGATTTGCAGGTTGATAATGCTGCTGTATTGTAAATTTGATCGTACTAGTATTATGGGGTCTGCAGTGCCAGACATTGCTCTGCACTGCTTTTCAACGCCTGCAAGCGCTGCTAAGTTGCCGGGTAATCCACGTCTAAACAGCAAGTCGTTTTCACGGAAAATGTATGCATACGTAGTACAGTACGTTGTTTAAACTGGAAGCATCTTGTCACCCCTGGCATTCCTCTCACCGTCACAAGCTTACCGTGTCTCTTCTTCCACTTATCGTGTCGTTTGCTTTGCTTTATACGTGACTGATCACAACGGACAGACTAATGACGCCATCGCTAACTTTAATCCATCTGGCTTAATTTGTTCTTCACTTGCGTATGGTCTGCCGCGTGCCTCTCCCCGCGTCCTAATAAAACGGGGGAAATAAAAAGAGCCTTCGCCCCGCCGTGCAGTGTACGTGAGTTTGCGGTAACAGTCGTGCGGCCGGGCCAAACGAACAGTGAAACGTCGTCGTCGTAGGTTTGATTGCTTTGCGTCTACTCGTCCGTGATTTTGGTCGATTAATACCGTTTGCGATAATCGGTACCGTGCTTTATTGCATCTGTTCGTTCGTAGTCTTTCTTGTAGTACAAAGAGTACGTTTACAGTATTGTTCAGACCATGAGTTCCTGAAAAGCATTCTGATTTATGCTCGTTCAGGAACTCAATTTCCTGGTGCGTAAAACAACCGAATTTCCCGTTGCGTAAAACTTACGCTCGTCAAGGTCTGAAGCTGTCAGACGCGATCGGGACGGTCACCGTCACAAAGGCAGGAGGAACCAGTCGTCAGTCACCCGTTGTTTGATCTCGTCGATCTCCTGACAGCATCATTAGACGCCAGTTCACTCGTGGAAAATCAGCTTACTGAATCGAACACGCGAAACGAAACCAGTTAGGCTCCGTACTATCTCAGCGACCCGTTTTCCTGTTGCAAATTTTTGCCGCTTCAAAAGCGATGCACGGGAACTCTGTATTTGAGACGTCGATGTCGTCATGAACATACACACACACACTAACAAAAAAAGAGTAAAACGACCTTTATGGATACGAGAGACGGGTCCGCGGCCTTCAGTAACGGCTGACAGTCTAAGCCTTAACGAGAAAGCAAGAGGAATCTAGCCGAAACCGGGATGAAACATAGCATACTTTCTTTTCCCTGTCAGAAACGGGATGCCCATCTTACCTTCCGGAGGCCACCACCGGGCCGGGCAGTGACCGCGTCGTCCTCTACGACGAAGAATGGATTTATCAACACGTACGGATCGAACCAAGCGTCCAAAACCAAACGGAAACGACGATCCGTTCCATCCCCGGGCGGCTAGACCAGAAAACGATCGATGGGCCATCCAGGAGCAGGAGCAGGGGAAGCGTCCGTGACCCGTGCAACCTATTGACCACTTCCGGTTATCGGAATCGGAACGCGTGCCCGACGACGACCGAAAAGGTGCCGCGGAGGTCCTCGACTTCCTCGTGCGCGCGGTGTATCGTCGCGTCATCGAGGTTTTTTTAGGAGAGAATGAGAATGGGTACGGGCTAGTACCTTCGATGCGGCTTCTCTGCACCGACACCGCTCGTTAGACGTGATTCGTTGTGGCGGTAGACTGGTAGGCACGAGTCCGGCTCTCCAGCTAGCAGTCTACTTACAGTGACGTTGATGTGGCGTCGTTGCTCGGCTCCGGCGGGTCATGCTGGTTACCGAGCAGCCGGCTTTTGCAGCATGGGACGGTCTGAATTCGGTATCCTATCCCGCGGATTCCTTCACGCCAAGTTACTAGCCGGCAAGGGACACGCGAACCAGAATTTCCATGCGTCCCCCCGCCCCGATGCGGCTTCTCTCCTCCCATTTCCTGCTGCCCCGGGGCGTACGCGGAGTTCACGTACCGACGGCGTTCGTGCGCGCCACGCTCACTTTTCCCTTCGCTTTTGTGGGGGAGCGGGCCTCCGCGTCTCGTCAAGCAGTCTCGAGCGCGACGTACGTCTGATGACGCGTCCCCCGTAGATGGGTTTGGACTTTGGACCAGGGGCCGCCTGATGCGCCGGTCCATCTCCAACGCGCGACGTAAACGCGACGGGGGCGGCGTGTCCGTCTCAATGTTTGAAGGGGTCGTGCCTTCCGCTCAGTACACGACGAAGACGACCATCTACATGGATCTTGAAGAGTTATATTGTTGGTCGATGAGGCGGGAATCCACCGGGGTAACGTTCTTCTCTAACGCCCAAGCTGCACGGGGCTGACGGCTACTTGCGATGTGTGCGCGGCGCCACTGGTTCGTATTTTTTGTGTATCTGCAGCCTGTATGTGCTCCATAACTGGCGTACAACCACGTAAAGGCTCGTGTCTTACCGCGATTTGTAGAAGCATGTGAGACTGCGACGGTGAGTCATTCCGTGGATACCGAGTTGAGTCAAGCGACATATAGGCGGACATGTCACGTACCGTGTCCAAAGTACGTATTACAACAGCTCAATCCCGGCGCATACGGGGCATGACACAGCTTGAGCAGCAAAAATAGCGACTCTCGGGAGGGGGTGAAGCGACATATTGGAAACCGAATTCTCTGTGGGAGGTTCGATGCTTCAGATCCAGCCCACAGCCCATCGGTACCGCATAGTTAGCGCTCGACCATCAGAATGTGCCACTTGCTTCGTGGCCCAAACAGGTAGCGCTGGGCCTCGACCATAGAAACTCCATCGACTAAGGATTAATTTTCCACAAGTACATTTTCAATGGATGTGCAACGCCGCCGCTTCTCCTGGCCCATCCAGTAATAATTTACACGATGCTGGTCCGAACTGATAGTATATGCAATGGCATACTTCATAATCCCAGATGGACGACATGTTCAATCAAAATGTTCAAAGTTAGCATCAGATTAACAGTTATAGATACGTTAAAGGGGAGCAAATAAGCTTTTCCACGGATCACATTAAACGTGCACGGGAAACAAAACATGAGACAGCAGAAAGCGAGCAAATCTGTTCCAACCTAGTACGTGTTTTTCTTCCCAACCATGACCAATTATGCGGGCCAAATCAAGCCTCAGTAAGAAGCCACCCAGCAGCTGTTCAATTGAATTGCAGAAAGGGGAAAAAAAGAAGCAGAATAATTAAGAAGCTGATCCTCCTGGCAACGCATCACTATACAGGTTCATGTCGAAAGAAAATTTCTAGCAATGCCCGGGGTCTTCTTCACCAGTACTTATTCTCATGTTACCATATCCTATTAAGAGGAATGACCATCTTGTTGCCATCCTAAGGAAGGGAAGCTCTCATCTCCTTCCTGTCTGGTCCAAATGACTGCACGATCAAACAAGTATGTCAGGGTTGGACATCCCCGCATTCAATGATAAATACTGTGGGTGAAGTATGATAATATCAAGAGCTGAAATCACATCCGCTCTTTCAAGCACCTATGACATGTCTAGTTACAACTCGTGGAACATGCTTTGAAAAAAATATTCAAATCATAAAGGCTCTTATACAAGAACCACAACAAATACATATTGCTGAAAGGCAACTCCTTATAAAGCCTGACCACTAATTAGAACATTCAGACGGCGACAATATTGGTGTAATGGCATAAATATGCCTTCAGATCACTAAAGCTATTTCAAGCAGAGCAAGATGTACACTATGTTTTATGCATCTCAGAATTGTTAACACTGATACAGAAGTTCCGTTGAAATACATTTAAAACCAACGTACCTCCACACCAAAGCCCTTCTTGTAGACATTTGTGAAGAGCTCAGAAGCATCAGGCATAGAACTTTCCTGCAAATATCGAGAGGTGCATAGGTAAGCATAACTTAAAGCCAAAAAACTGTAAGAGCATATTTAGACGCAAACGGCACCTTCGCTTTAGCAATGGCAGCATCAACTTCTTTCCTAATTTCTTTCTCCATATCCTGGGAAGAAATAACAAGTTATCAGGAATTAGAATACATACTGAATCAAATAATATATAATCCCAAAAGAGTTGGTACCTTGAGCTCAGCGGCAGTTGCTAGGTCATGAGCGAATATCAATTTTCTTACTCTCTCGATGGGATCACGCTCCTGATAACATTGTAACAGAATTAATTGAAATACATTCTTTGTGTGTATTAAACACCAAAACTGAAAGATGAAGACATCTTTACCTGTCTCACACCTGAAATCTCATCCCTGGAACGGTAAGTGCTTCCAGGATCTGACATAGAGTGGCCATGGTACCTGTAAGTGTCCATCTCAAGAACCTGTACACATTGGAGAAAATTAGTGACTATCATCCAGAATGTAACTTGAAACAATTATGAGCACATAAATGCCTGTAAGTTTTTTCAAACAACACTTTGTATATGTACAATGCCCTACAGAATCAACCCTTATAGTAGCAGCATCAAAATGAGGTAACACGAGAAACTATAACTACAACACAACAGACCACAGCTTGGAATCACATTAAGGTTCTTATACTCCATCCGCCCCAGTTACTAGTCATTCTGGTTTTGGGCACAAGAAACAAAAAGAAGTGGAAAAGGTGAACAAAAAACGGGGAGAATGATGTCTTGGAAAGCAATAATGACAAGTAAACTGGAACGGAGGAAGTTCCGGTTTTGACAATTTCTATTTCCGCTGCATATTTTGTTTAAGTTTGCAGAAACGCCTAGGGGGCATCGAGGTGCTTTCAGAAGTAATGCAGTTAAATCCTCCCATATACTCTAGGAATATTAAATCACAAAATAGAAAGTGTGGGAAGCTTTTTAGGTAAATTAATATCAGGTATTAACCATGAGAGATCCAGATCCCCACAGCATTTTGAGAGACAGCTATTCAAGCACAAAAAGCTAACAGAAGTTCAGTAGAGCTAAATTCTGGTCTAATACATTTGTTCATCATACAAATGTAAGAAAGAAATATGAAACAACTAGCAACATCAGTATATAACCCCAACTACTAATCGACACGGTGTGCATACTTCAAACAACAGAAGATAACAAAAGTTCACAGTGCTCACAATTGGGCCATTTGCAACAGCATGATCCTTTGCAAACTTGCAGGCTTGCTTAACGGCAAGAACATCCATTCCATCAACCTACAAAGTGTACTGAACTACGTCAGCAGAAAACACTATGTATCATTTAGCATGAAAGGATGAAACCCAAGCTTAACTGTCCCCTTACTGGTGTTGCTTCCATAAAAAAAAACATAATAACTCAGGTCAAATTCAAAGTGCTGGTTGGTGGTTAGTGGTTACAGTGAATGAAAAAATTGACTTATTTCTGTACATACTGGAACAGTTTAGCATAGTGGCATAGTGTGCAGATAAACTGAACAGACACATCCTTCTATCTAGGAACACCATCTTTGGCAAGTAAGAGATGACACAGAATCTACAGGGTCTAGACCTCCATATAGAATAGCTATTAGCAATCAAAACAAACCACAGTTAGAAATCAAATTAATCAAAGTAGTCAGCTACTTAGCTTTCATGAATCCAAGCAGCACGATGAGCAAAGTTGACAACAATAATTCTACATTACCTTCAATCCAGGCACATAGTCGCCGCGCTTGTAGTAGGCAGGACTTTTTGCCGCCCTCCACTCAGCAGTCCCCATCCCATCTATACAACAGAAATCAAATCCAAATGATGTCATGCTAAATAAACAATTGGATATTAAGACGTCACGACAAATAACAAAAGTGATGCAGGAACTCACAATGGTTGTTTTCGCAGACCAGTATAGCAGGCAACTTCCAAAGGGCCGAAATGTTCAGCGCCTCAAAGAGCTGTCCCTGGTTAGCAGCACCATCACCATAGAGAGCGAAAGTGGCGGTGTCCTCCTTCTTGTACTTCTGCGCGAAGGCAAGTCCGCATCCGAGGGGCACCTGCGCGCCGACGATACCGTGCCCGCCATAGAAGTTGGCGTCCTTCTTGTAGAAATGCATGGATCCGCCCTTCCCACGTGAGCACCCGGCCTCGCGACCCATGAGCTCGGCGAAGGCAGAGACGAGGTCCCCTCCGCGGGCTAGGTAGATACAGTGGTCACGGTAGGCGGTGATGATGGAGTCGGATCGCGTGATGGCGGCCTCCATGCCGACGGCGACGGCCTCCTGACCGTCGTAGAGGTGGCAGAAACCGCGGATGAGCTTGGCCTTGTAGAGGGAGTCGGCGGCGATCTCCATGCGGCGCATCAGGGACATGTCGCGGAAGAAGGTCATGAGCTCGGCGGGTGTGGTGGTGACGTCGCGGGAAGGCGGGTCGACGAGGTGGGAGGTGAAGGGGACGGACGTCTCGATGGTGAGCGCCGCCGTGGAGTCGGAGATCGGGCGCGCCGCCATGAAGGCCGTGGCCGGGGCCCGCGCGGCGGGGAGGCGGCGGAGGAGGGCGGCCGCGGCCATGGCGACGCCTCGCTAGGGTTTCAGGGGAAATGGGAAGGAAGGGGGGGGGGAGGTAGGAATCAGATATACGAGAAGAGATTTTTATCAGGGGAGTTGTTGCCTTCTCTTAAGAAGAAGAGGGTGGTGAGGGTTGGCTTGTGATTTGCTACCGTGGTCGGGCCTGGCCGGCTGGCGGCGCAGATTGCTCGCAGGCGAACGGGCTCGATGCTGTATGGTTTGACCGATATAATAATATACTCCTATGAGATTTGCAATATAGTCGTATAAGCTTATAATAAATAATAAATAAACCGACGACAACTGACAATAGAATTTTGTTCGAGGTACGAGCACATCTGATATCCAATTATTTTATCCTTTTCATTTGGTATTTTGTATTCTGGTCTCTGCTATGTGGGACCGTGTTATAAAATTTTGCTTGGCTGGCACAATTCTGACTGGATTCAGCACAGACAATATACTTTTTTTGTGTCTCCATATTTTTTTATATTGCTTTATCAACAAAATAATAAAACAAGTGGCTGCAAGTAGATCAAAACCTTTTTATTGTCACCAAGATCTGAATTCAACTTAGAGCCAAACCACTTCAGTATGATATCACCAACTGGTATGCAGTAGCGTAAGTTATACAGATGGTATTATGCAGTAGCCAAGAGAAGTGCTCGGTTAGTTGGGATGCTCTCCTTAATCCAAGCAAGAATTAGATGGTTGGTGGATATTTGTTGCTGTTGGTGACGTTGGGAATATTAGTAAGCAGGCAAAGCAAAGCCAACTACTCCCTTTGTTATAAAATACTCCCTCGGTTCCACAATAATTGACGCTGGTTAGTTCAGATTGAACTAACCCGTCAATTATTGTGGAACAGAGAGAGTATATAACGTTTAGAACAACTAGTTTAGTTTAGATGGAACTAGTTTGTTGTCCTAAACAACAGTACATTTCTTAATTCAAAAGAACCCAAGCAATGGCGAGAGGCCAATCACGGAACAATGTCTTAACCAGCCATCCTTCACATGCATTATTCTGCTTTGGGTGGGCCAAGGCATCTGTCTGAGCAAATGATAGCGATAGAGCTATATATTTTTTTAGATAATGGGAGCTCCCAACCTTCATCTCCACATGAGGAGGTTACAGCCACTTTATTATAAACTGTAACAATTTAAACGTCTTACAAAACGGAAGTAAAGGGGTGAATAAAAGAACAACTGGATACACCATCAATACTTTATCCTATTCCTAAACCTTCATCTGAAATGAGCAAAAATACTCAAGGTCGTAGTCTCCACTTAGCGATAGAGCTATATATGCTGTGGTCAAATCCATTTATGCAGAACTGCAGACTACACACAAAATAAATCTTTTAGGTGTGCAAGGCACAAAGGTTTCAAGTGCATAGGCAGCCTTCATACGAGTCCCTGAATACAGTGCAGGCAAGACCTGAAGAGTGGTTAGTTTGGTCATATCTGAATTCTGAAGTGTGGCAATGGCCAGACCTAGGCAATTTAATTGGGTTCATAGTTCATCGTATGAATTTCAAATAGAATACTACTCAGTATTATCTCCATGCTCTGATCTAGCTTGAATACAGTTGGACATGTTCAGAAAAGGATAGACAAGAGAAAAAGGATAGACGCAATAGACTACTGAGATAATGGTGTCAGGAAGCTTTAGAAGTAACTAAGATAAGCACAACAACATAAAGATCGACAATAGAAATTAGAGAAGCTACAGGGCAGCAATGAAATTTGCATTGCTCTCTTTTTAGACTGAAATGGCCTGAAGGCATCCTGCATTGAGTAAATACAATGAACCCTAGGCAAAGTCACATCTTTTTACCTGCTTTGACAAATTGTACAGTCAAATTCTCAAGCATGCACTAAGAACTGCATTGCTTGAGCATACTATTAGCCTACAAAAATTGGTTAGTAGAAGATTGGCCCATGTAATGCCGCATAATGTTGCTGCCTTGCGTCAAATCAGAATACCACGACTTCCATGCTTCACAATAGTGAGCAAAAAGATCACCAAGGGCTGCATTCAGAAAAATATGGACAAATTTAAGTCCGAGATGTGACAAAACATTCTAATAACTACTTCAGAGCAACTTCCAATATTCCTACACTGTTACAGTCCTTTTTCCCATCTTGTTTATGCACCCTCTTCTTGCAGCTCTTGTTGTGTTCATCTCTAGACTACCCTACACTTAAGAAAAAAAGGTTTTGTTGTTGTTTTTGTGCCAACAAATGTCCACAATAAGCTGCTGGTGGATTTTCCCAATATCTTCATACTCTAATTTTCGCTAAAAATAAGACCATGATATTGCATTAGAGATGTGTTGCACTGTTCTTAATTGTTAGGGTTATGCTTGAATTTAGGATGGCCAAAGTTAAAAATTGTGATGCTACTTCCTCAAAAAAAATGGTGGTGCTATTTGGCTTGGGTGGAGTTTTTAGAAACTTTGGTTTACTAGAAACAAGATACATAGAGAATAACAATTTGAGCCTACTGGTGCCATTACTAGTTTTCAGTAAGGGGTTTGTGATGCATAAATTATTCAGAATTTCAGCATGATAGACATGCTCAATACTTATACTTCTGGCCTAAATCATGAACCAGACAGCTTACACAAATTTCCTTTACTGACCTGAAATAAAATTCTCTGAAGAAAGATTCTAATTTAGACTAAGGAATCAAAGCAATAATTAAGAGGTTTTGAATCTACCTTGGTTCTGGTAGTGCGGGCGAAATGAAGCAGAAAGATTCTCCCAGTCTTCAGCCCTCTCCCTTTTTCCTGACCTATTAGCACCATCAGGCTCCTGCTTCCTAGCACTAGCAGGGTGGAAAGGTCCATAAACAAAACCACTCCTACTACCCTGCTCGGGACGACTCTGCACAGACAAATTGCAGCTCCTCAAGATGTCACTGCCACTCTGTGCCAGTTTTGCTTTCTTCTGGATTGTTGGATCCAGATTGCTTCTATGCGTGTCAATGTTAGTGAGTTCAGTCCCAAATGTTCTTTTGTTTGTTATAGTTTTCACAGATGGTGGTAGAGCAACCAGGACACCATTTTCTGTTTTCGGTTTCCCTGCCTTGGCCAACCAACGGAATGCAGGTTTTTTTGTGTTTGCTTGATGTATCTGAAAGACACGGGCCAATAGTGGATGAGAAGAAAGGGATGCTATACTTTATTTTATTTTTATTTGAAAGAAACAGATATTATAATTGGGCTGCAACTCTACCACCAGTGAGCTTTCAAGAGGTTACCTTCTCGATTAGATTCAAGGAGGACAGCACATTGGCGATATCATATAATCTCCGGACCTTAGCTAAATTATCAAAAATCAAGATTAGATTATGTTAAGTTAATCCTGGTACGACTACAGCTGCACGATAAGGAAGAGAAAATGCAAGTACTAACTTCTCATATTGGTCTCCTTATGGCCCTCTCCAAGGAGCAGCTTTGAAGCTTCGTCAAGTGAGATCGTGTCAACCTGCTCCATGTACAGATTTCAGCTCAATGACTTGGGGACACATGAATCTTTAGGGAGAACTACAAACAAAAAGAGTTCCTCACCTCCATAGTCAGGAAAAGCTTCACGAAATTTTGTGTGAGCAACCCAAGTGACTTCTCCTTCCTATGATCTGAAATGTTACTAAAATTCTGAGGCTGACAAACATAATATAACACACATTTTAAATCATAATGAACTAAATAGCAATGTACCAGATCTAAGACGGCATTGTGGAGCACCGGGTTTGTCAGAAGGATTGTCCACAGTCTGACTCAGTTTGTCACTGTCAGTATCACCGTCAGGATCACACAACTTATCATCTTCATCAGCAGACACCTTCAAGG
This sequence comes from Neostapfia colusana, assembly GCA_030760725.1. Classification (NCBI taxonomy): domain Eukaryota; kingdom Viridiplantae; phylum Streptophyta; class Magnoliopsida; order Poales; family Poaceae; genus Neostapfia; species Neostapfia colusana. The sequence continues at coordinate 1,906,363 of JASWHV010000003.1, read as the reverse complement.
CCATAGGAGAAGAAACACTTTAGTTAGGAACTACGATCTGCATATAAAACCAGAATACCAGATACATCTGTTCGAATTTTAAAGCGGGATAAAGAGAAAGAGATCAGACATACATTAGCCGCAGATTGCTGCTCCATTTTCAGAGGAGCCAAGCCAGATTTCTCTCTCAACGCCCCGTCCTAAAAAACACCAAGAGGAAAGCAATCACAACTTGGATGGACGAAATCCACAGTTGTTGGTCGAATCATCACGCAGGAGGTTAACACAAACCTTGAGTTCTCGCAAAGCAATTGGGATTCCGTCAAAGCCTATCCAGGTGTACCGATTCTTGGCCTTCCTCACGAGGATCTTCTCGTAGGCGATTTGAAACATGACTCAGGACCCAAAAAAGTATATGGTGAACCGGAATTCCGTCCAGGAGAAGCAAAAGAACTAACCCCGATGCTCTCGAACACGTTGACAATGTCGTAGATCCGGCGCCTCTCCACGCCGAGGCTCCTGGCCGCCTCGTCAAGCCCGATAGGATCCACGTTGTCGCGGTTGTACAAAGCCACGAAGCTGAAGGAATTTGGTAAGAGCAGCAAAGATCAAAGGGAGATCAGAAAATGCAAATGCCCGAGACCGAAAGGGGCCAAGGCTGCGAGAAGCTCACTTGGAGCTGAGGAGGCCGAGCGACTTCTGCTTGCGGCTGTACGCATGGTGTCGGGACTTCGGGCCCCCGGCCCCCGCGAGCGTCGCCCGCGGCCGCTCCTGATGCGACATGGCGCGCTCCATCGCCGACGCCGCTGCCGCGGGCGCCTGGGAAACGGGAGAAGAGGCCGCAGCCGTCGCCATCGATTCAGCGAGAAGACCGCGAGGGTGCCGCAGGATTTGCGTTCGCGAGGTGCGGAAGGCATTCTTATAGTGGCGGTGGCGGTGGCGGTGGCGGTGTGTATAGTCAGATCTGTGCGGGGCGAGGGAGAAGGCGCGGCGCCCGCCGTCGAAGCGAATCTGGATGGCTCGATTTGGCGCCGTGGCGGCGGACTCGCCCGCCTTTCAAATTTTTTCTCCCGTGCGGCTGGAGTGAGATCGGCTCGGCCTGGCTCGCCGGCAAGTGGGTGTGCGAAGCGTGGCTACGTGAAGTGAAGGGTTTGAAATTTGAGCGGCAGGCGCGCGCGGCTTGCTTAGCCGAGGAGCGGCGGCACGTGCGCGGAAGCCGGCTCGTGGCCGTCGGATCTGGGTTTTTTTCTTTGCGCCGCTAGGGGCTTCTGCTTCTGCTTTGAGTTCTTGTGATCGCGCGCCGGGGGGAGCCGGAGTCGTCGTCAACTCCCGCGGCTGGTGGTGGAGCGCGGCAGGCCCGCCACGTGAGCATGCAACGGTTTGGTGTGGTGGTTTGGCATCGGCTGCCCGCGGCGCGCCCTTGCCGCGAAATCGCCGAGGAAGAGTTCCCCTGCTCGCCGTCGTGGCGCGTGACGGCGTGAGTTGCCGGGCGGATGCGGGATGCCTCCCTCAGAAACTAATTCTTTTTCTAAAAAAAATGTTGTGACACTGGCAGATGTAATGCCACCGTGTCAGGCGCCTGAAGCCAGCACACGCATGAAACGTGGTGAAGAACCTCGCCAGTACAGAAGCGTTTTACATGACGCATCCATAGTACGTACTATGCTAACCGATTCTCAAGTAGCACCATTTACAAGACGCATCCATAGTACCGTAGGATGATACATCGTTACGTACTATGCTACTAATTCCCAAATAGTACGATGGGGAAAAAACACAGTGATCGAACTCATGCCAAGCTGGGGATACTCCTGGGCACCGTTGCTTCAGTCTTCATTAGACGTTCGAGCTCAGCATTCAAAAAGCCAGTGCGGCTTTAGAGTTTAGACCAGTACCCAGTCGTTTATGCTTTGGAGTAACTCCTGTAGAACTCCAGAATTCTTGTTTCACGACAAGCTTTCAGCTCCAATGAGAATGGCAAGGTTACAAAAGCCCCTTCAGTAAAAAAGGCTGCAGTTGAAGAGAGAATTATAGCTGCATCCATGCTCATAAGCAACACGAGTAGTTCACACTGCATACAAGATCTCTTCTTCATGCTTAACCCATCCTGAAGAAACTATAAGTAGGGGGAGAAAAATAATTAGGCATTGTCAAGTAGTTGAGCAGAACACAATTATGTAAGGCTAAGGCACTTCATGTTGCATTGTCATTGTCAGCTTCAAACTTCACTAATTTATTATCAAGCAAAATCTGATTGGCACAACTACGTATATCAGCAGCAACAACTGATGTGTAAAGAGCTTGATTATTAGAGCTCTAATTGAGAGCAGGGAGAATTACCTTGGCTTTTGTAGAATTGTATTCTTCCTCCTGCTTTCTTGGCTAACCACTGTTTTCCCTACAGATGATATGTTTGGTTCGGCTAATGGATTGGTGGTGACAAATCCACCCTGAAGCCCAAACTTCTGCCTTTCCCATTTGTAAGGAGTTCTGCTCGCCTCTGAGCTGTTTGCTGTGTCAGACACAGAAAACCTGGAGGAATACCTGCCACCATCCCGCCTTCTCCAGAATTTAGGACTCAGAATGCAGCAGGTGTTTACAGCAGGTTCCCTGTTTGACATCCTTCCTGAAGAAAAGGCCAAGTCACGAGAGATCTCGTCCAATGCCATCTCTAGCCCATGCACCCTTGTCTCCAAAGAATTCATGCCATTCTCAGACTTTCCCATAAATTTCTGATAAACCAAAAGGATAACAAAATTTCAGACATGTTTCTAAAAGAAGAGGGTAACAGATACTCATTTGAAGAATTAGTGTTCATAAGGTGGTTAATGACTCTATGCCTTACAATACGAAATGTTAAGTGCCATTTGACAAATGCAGATACCAGCAGGATGATAATGTGCCTCAATAACACTACTCAAGTAAGTGTATCGTGACATTTGGTCATGACATGTCATGTGGGAAACCTGGGCAGCAACATGACACGTCCTTGCTAGTTGCTACCTGTATGTCTTAACTTGCAATTATCATGTTACTTCAACACCGACACTACAAGCAACTGATACAGAAAAGTCAACACAGGATGTTGACCAGCATTTTTCAGTAGCAGTTTTTGTCTAGCATTGTGTAGTCATAGATCGTCCACACTCATCATACTTAAAATGTTCCTCTAAAGAAATATTCTAGCCTTTTGCAACATACTCTAAAAGATTCACTACTCTATAATACAATATTATGTGCTCGTTATACTCTATATCCTACTCTATACTACCAAAACAGGACGTGGATCCACCTGTGTTTTAGAGTATGCACAATAACACTCGAAATTTAGAGAAACACTGTTCATGCTCTGCCTTAGGCTATTCGCACTCGTGGACCTCTATATTGGGCCTCTAAAGGAATATTCTTAGTCTTTTACAGTTAACTCTAAAAGATTCCTACCTTTACAGTTTATTTGTCCGCACTCATTCACCTCTAAATCAGATCTCTATATCAACAATTTTATATTAGATAATACAACTATATCATAATTTATATTATTTCATATAACTACTTATGTTAATAATATTATATTTATAACTTATATAAATTTATTAATTTATTTTTTACTTCTTTTCCTCTCTTTTTCTTATTTTCTCCTTTTCTTTTTTTTTTCCCTCACATTTTTTTCTCTTTCTTTTTTCTCTCACTTCTTTTTATTCTTATTTTTCCTTTTCCCTTTCTTTTTTCCCTCACTTCTTTTTTTTTCATTTCTTTTCTCCCTTCCCTCTCTTCTTCTTTTTTTTTCCTTTCTTTTTCCCTTTCCCTCCCTTCTTCTTTTTTCCTTTCTTCTTCTTCCTTCTTCCCTCTCGGCTCTACACCCCTCCTGTAAATTTCCAGCAACACTGTAGAGACCTGGAATTTCCAGGCCCTGTACGTGCGCCCGCTGCAGCAGCACGCTACCCGCGCGGCCGCTGAATTTGCCGGCCCGGCGCGGGTAGCGCTGCTCGCTGCGCCCAGCCTTAGAGTAATGTTTACTCTAAATTTAGAGTAGAGCAACGTTTACAGTTATCGCTGCGGGCCGTCTTACTTTTCTAGATACAAAACTCCCGCATTAATGAAAAGAATGGCCACAAGACCTGTAACTGTAAGCCTCAGAGATGAATTGTAAAATAGAATATCCAAGGCAAGAAAGACAGTTACCTGGAGAAGATCTAGTAAACTGCTTTGCTGATTTTCAATCTGGAGCAGCTGGGACCTGATCTCTGACAAGCTCTCATCTTTGTGAACTGATTGAAACCTTTGTGATCCATCATCAACTTCGGAAATCTCTCCCAAATTACCACTATCCTCGTACGGAACAACTCGTGACCCAGTTTTCAGTCCGGCAACCTCGCTGCCCTGGAAGAGTGTCCTCCTTGCTTCCAATCTCTCTCTCACATTGCTTCCTTCCAGAAGTTTCTCCTCTGTCACCGTTTTGATGGGGGTAGCATGTGGAGCAACATCAGCGTCAACCTTGTAGCCACAATTCTTGGTTCGGCCCACTTTGCGGTGTGAAGGAGGCGAGAGCTTTTTATTCCGAACGGATACAGGGGCATTTGTTTTGGTGATGCCAGGCGACACATCTGTCGGAGGCGATCTGGTCACTGGTAACCTTCCCCTCCTTGTCGCCGTTGGAGCTGAATTTGAGCCTAAGGAAGCAGCTGGATACCGCCCATCACTTGCACTCCCTGCATAATTGCAACACTATTCGTGTCAACAATAAAAACAGAATGATACAGCATGTCCCAGCTAGTCAAAATTTTATACCAGCAAATTAGAATAGAGTCTACTCAACCGAAACAGCTCCTTTTATGTGGTTTTTTATAACTTGCAGAAGCAAGAGTTTCTGTCATTGCTTATTTTTTGCAGCGTACAAACAAAGTTTACCAGATCTGTGCAAGCAAAACAGTAGCATCAAAAACAAAAACTATGAAGAGAATGGTCCTCACCTGTAAAAGAAGATCTGCATTGTGATTGCGACGCTGCTGGCGCCTCGGAGGAGCATTCACCCTCTTCAACATCCGGGATCTCCTTCCATACCTCGATCATCCTGTTCATCGACTCTCGCACAATCTTGACCTGCATTGCCAAAATTCCATAATGAAAATCTCAGTGACACATTCAGATCCGGAAAATGAGATGACATAACCAAGATCCGAACAAAATTGAAGACTAACCTTGTCAAACCTTCTGGCCTCAAACAAAGTTATGCAAGATGACTTGTAGGTGACGAGAAGATCCGTGTGTTCCAAGGCCAATGCCGCAAGCGCCTCAGCCGCGGCTTTCCTTGCTGCCCAGTCGTCACTGGCGATTGCATCGTGGAGACACGGGATGGAGGCGGTAACTTCGGCAGCGCCACCCATGGTCGCAGAGGCGCCAATGAGGGTGATGAGCGCGGGCTTGGCCTTGAAGGCATTGCTGCGGAGGAGCTTGAGGAGGCGCGGCTGGAGCTTCTGGAGATAGGAAGCAAGGTCAGCGGTGAGGGCGACCGCCTCGACGGCGGCGGCCGTGGCGAGCGCGGCCGCTAGCTGCGCGCACTGGTCCTGCTCGTGCAGCAGCGCGTCCGTGAGGGGCCGGAGCGCGGCGGACGCGGAGGCTGAGGCGGCCGCCGCCGCGCGGGCGGTGTCGACGAGCGCGGCGCGGACGGAGGAGTCCTGGTCCCGGACGCGGCGGAGCGCGGCGGCGAGGATGCGCGGGACGAGCGGCGCGACGGCGTCGCGCGGGTGGGAGGCGGCGACGAGCGCGAGCGCGCGGAGCGAGTGGCGGCGGAGCGGGGTCTTGTCGGTGGGGCGGGCGTCCGAGACCGCGGAGACGAAGGACGGGAGCTCGTCCGCGTCCAGCGCGCGCGCGATGGCCTCGAGCTCGGCGGCCGCCATGGCCTCGGTGTCGCGGTCGGCGAGCTTGAGGAGGCAGCGGTTCACGCGCTGCTTCAGCGGCTCACGCCGCGCCGCGGTGCCCATCGCTGGCGCGCGGTGCCGCTTTGCTGTGCCACGGCGAGTTTTTATTGGCGTGCGCGGGACAGGGGGTCAGTAGAAGGCAGCAGCGCGGAGTGGCGTGGAAGCTTAGCAGCCTGGCTACGGCGACGGTACATCTCGCTCGTCATCTCGATTATCAAGAGGCAGCTCTGCTACAGTGCTACTCTGAGCTTCTTCTTTTTCTTTTAACTTTTCTTTTTTTCATTCTCTTTCGCTTTATCTGACATGTATGGAAGAGTTCAACAGCAGCTTTGTAAGCTAGTTTAGTCGAGTATAAAAAGTCAGTAAACTACCATCTGATACATATCTGGGCAGTATTAGTGAATGGACTTTTGGACGTCGTTAGAAGGAACTTAACTGACGCCTCTACGTGCAGCTGCAGAAGTTGTACCCTGCTCCCTGCACATTGTAACAACAACAGCCACAAGGCTATTTACAAGAAACTCGAAGGACAACTCTTGAACTCGACGCACAGAATTGACACATGCTATCTGCATATCATGAATACAGCAGCCGTATTCTAAATAAAGATATAAATTAGTACTGTTTTTCTTCAAAACACACGGAAAACGCTTGCATACACACTCTAACATCCACTATAGAATACATGCACGTACATCTTGCGCTTAGACATATTGGAAACTGTAATCTTAGATTGACGAAGGCCACAATTCTAACTATTGAGAGTATATAGCTTATACGATGAGTGAATTTCATAAAACTCTAACCATTCGTGTTTTGTATCAGAAGACTATTTTTTATGTTAATTTTAGAAAACTACGATAATTTTGATCCTCTATTTCAAGAAGACTACTACTATTATTCTGGCCCCATTTGTCACCGTCTTTAACCCTAACAGATGGGATCAAACATAGAAGTTAAAGTTTTATAATATACGACGTCAAAATTGTTATAGTTTTATAAAACTGACATAAAGATATAATTATGTGATACGATAGCATAGATTACGGGGAGGTAGTGGGAACCCCCACCCTGGACTAGTTTACTAAATTTTACGTCACGTCAAAAACTAGTCTGCTAATTTCCTAGTTAAATACTAACAAAAAAAGAAATTCTCGTGTATGATTAGCACCGCTCAAATTCCTACTGTAAAACGTTAACTTGTGTGTTTTTCTGATCCTGATGCTAGTCAGCTAGTGGTACGGATCGACCCCGTATACGCGCAGGCTGAACGGGACCAGTTCGCTGGCCCGTCAGTATTCTACGGAACTAAATTCTGGTATTGTGCGTGCATGCTACACCAACCAACATATACCACAGATTTACAACACTTCGTGATCGTTCTGTGCACATAATGGCACGCTATACTCTACCTCTTCGCGGTTTTTAGATTGATGTTGTTAGGATATCATTTTTAATTTATTTACTAAAAACATAATTTTTTAATGATAATGATTCAAAATTTGAAGAGGTGCACGGTGTAATTCGATCGTGTTGGCCATGCACGCAATGAAAGCCACGTAACAACCGACCGAGCGGAGGGACGCACCGCACGGCTCTCGGCTCGGCAGGCAGCAGCTAGCTTCGCGGGCGCAGTCCTGGCCTGCAAGCCGAAGCGCAGAAAGCGTGGCGGGCAGGTCCGGTCTGCCACGCCGCTTGGCGTCATGCCGTGGCCGTGCCGTCCCGAGCTACAATGGCAGTGCAAGAGAAACACGCGGGGCAGGTGAGCAGCAGGGCCGAGCTGGCCGCCGCTAGCCGATCCGGGCGACCGGCACGTGAACGTTATGGCACGCTGCTGCTGGCTACCAGCTTTGGCTTTGCGCAAAGCCGGCGATGGCCTTCTTCAAAGCCGAGCGGAAAAAGAAGAGGAGACAGCACGGTTTTGTGTACGTATAGCAGTATGTGGCAACAAAAGCTATACGAAATCGTCTTTCGACGCTCGCTTTAATAAAGTAGTATTACTTAAAACCATAGTTAATACTCTTATATACTATGCATGTAAGGCCTCGGATCTTATGAATTGAAAAAAGTTATCGTCGTTACTTTTTAGCATGCATCTTAAAAATTTAAGTTGATGATAAATGATGAATAATCGAGTTATACTTCTTCGGACATCAAACGGAATAATATTTAGTTATAATTTGTTTTAATAAATTACATCCATTAAGATTCAATATAAAAGATCTCTACTCTACGTGTGATATCAAGCTCTCGAGTATAAATATTCGGTGTATAGTAGCTCAATATACTGAAGGTGTGAAAAAAAATAACATCTGTTCTCCCAGACTTCTATCTGAGTATCTGAAGAACCTAGCGTAACAAACAAACAAAAGCGTCTGGTTTAGCACTTGCGCGGCATAGGATAAACCGAGAGCTCGTCTGACCTCCACAAGGAGAATAGTAATGATCTAGGACGTACAGTGCGAGACAATGCGCAGTCAAGCAAATAGCTGACACACCACATGCATCGATGATTGAGCCGGATAACCGCTAGTACGTACGTGCGAAATTTGTTTTGGATTAGTCCTCCATTATTTCACATGGCAATGTATAGTTCGGTACAGCCTGTAGTAGGAGGATGAACACGTACGCGCACGTGACTGTCAGATTCATGGCGTTCAACGATTGGAATTTATGTCTACGACCCGAGTATATTTAGAGTCTGTTGGTTTACCTATTGATTGTGCACACACTCTAGATTCTAGATTGTGGAATCCAGAAGCTGGGAGCGGACGACAAACAAATAAGCAGTCCTTGCAGTATTTTCTCCGAAATAATGGATATTTCTGTAGAATGTTTCCTCGGCCGGAGTAACCACGAGCGACGCACTACGGTACATAAACATGGTCAAGTGAATGCCATATAAATTGTGGCCAGTGACACAATGCCGCAGTCCCAGGCCGGTGGCCATGTGGCTTTGATGGTTGTGGTGCCCTGGCATGGAACACCATGCCAATGGCATGTCGCGGGGGACGGGAGCCGTTCGTTCAGAGAGGTAGGGGAAAGGCAGCATTCGGTTAGATTACGCGTACGCCCAATGATCTCCGACTCCACATGCGCCGCGGCACAATCATAGGTGCCTGCTTCCCCTTCCATCACGCCGGCCATGTGCTCCCTTTCTTGGAGTTGGAGTTCCCCTGCATTACTGTACACTCACTGACATGCGGGAGCAGTCCCGTATGTCGGTGAATCTCAATGCTGCGATCATCACCCCAGCCACACCACTGGTCAGTTCTCAGTTGGGACTCTGAAGTGTTCTTTGGCCGTGAATTTCAAGAAATCTCGGTACAACCCAAGAGATTTCGTCGAGTTTCTACACGATGCTGCAGAGAGCCAAGCAGCAGGTTGGTGATGTTGGTGCATAAATAAACTCATTTCGTCCATATTTGCATGCACCTTGATAGTATCCGTAATGCCCGGTGGACCACAGGGCATTTGGAAACAATCATCCATCGGCGTCCGTGATCTTGTAGCTAGCACGAGTCCTTAGTTTCTTTTTTAGCCTGTAAATTGGTCCAAATTAAAGCGGTTCTGTGATTCATCACAGGTGCCGCACACGGAAAAGAAGCATGGTTGTTGTGTTGATGACTGTGGACTATTGAGATCTGGAGCTGTCCCGCGTCGTAACAATGTCTGCTAGTCGACACACTTAGGACCGAAGCGATGATCTGTCGGTCACAGATGTTACGGCCTGACATTTAGGACACTGCCCTGCCATGTTCGCGCCATATTTTCTTCTCGTCACCGTAGTATTCAAGGTTCAGCAATCCCATACGCACAGAAGGCGTAGACTATCGTCGGATGCACACGTTGATGTGTTGCTCTGGATACATCGTACTCATGACAGCCTTCTCTGAACCGAAGCTACTGGGCTGACACGGAGGCTGAGAACACTGGGCGCTCGCTCTGCATCAAGGTAGCGAGGGATCTCTCTCTAACACACTGTTCGTTAGGTGTGTGTAGCGTTGATGAAGCGGGAGCTAATGGTGTGTAGTAGGTGCAGGGGAACTATCAATAAAATTTCATAAACATTCAATGCAATAACGCAAACGACAACATTAAATCGTGTATTGAGAAACAACGTTTATTGCATCTTGGACACATACCGATGTGATCTCCCTTTCGAGCTTAGGTGAGCTAATCTGAGGTTAAAGAAGGTTAAGTCCTTGGTTTATTAGGTAATAGGTAGGTGCGCTTGCCACACACCTAACATGTACGAAAAAGATTTTGTGTCCTTGGTTTAGCTAACATGAAGAAAGAGGGGGGATCCCTACCAGAAAGGTTCAGAAGTCCCTGTTTCTTCAGCGCCCCGGGAACTTTACCTGGCGGATGTTTAAGGAGAAGCAAGCCAGATGTTCGGTACTATTATTTTTCTACTCCCTCTGTTCTGAATTAAATGACATTTAGAACAGCTAATTTAGTTTAAAATAAACTATTTTTTTCTTAAACATTATTTATTTCGGAATGGATGGAGTAATTTTTATGACATCACATGCTGTCAGCATATATATGGTTGTTGGTAGTTGGACGACGGTAACGTAAAGATCTCATACTTACCATGGCGAGAATCATTTTGTCTGAAGATGAAGACAGAGCATCGGCAAAGTGATCTATTTGTTATTATGATGGTGAATGCTATTTTTCAATCAGTTAAAAGTTGGAGTCCTTCACTCAACGCACGAGACATCTGATCTATGTTAAAATTTATATTTTTGTTGCTATTTATTTTTTCTACTTTTGTAGGATTATATATTTGATATAGAAAGAATATTGATGTATTTACTATATAAAGAAATTGTAAATTGTAGTTGTAAGATCTAGACAATGTTTGTGTAAAATAACCTTCTGTTTTCAGCTGATTGAAATTTGGACTCTGGCTATTATGATTGTGTATTTCACATGCTACTTCCTCATATGTATCGAGGATCTTACTAGGACCATAGCCATTTTAAGATCAACCTTTTACAGGTAGGCAAACCTGCGTGACCATCCAACTGGAGCCAAACATCGTTCCTCATTTACACTGGGAAATAACTCGCATTAGATACTTTCAGGTACCAGGGGTGCACTTTAATGTATCTGACGCCCCTTCACTTCACCCACGCCATGGCGAAGGCGTGACGGACTTGAAGGCTCGCCGTGACCACTCTGTCGTGCGTGAGCGATCACCGATCAACGACGCGAGATTAATGGCGAGCCCGGTTGGGGCTGGACCGTGGGCGCACCCACTCTACCGGTACGTAGCCGAAGCACAAGACACGGCCGAAGGTCGCCACGAATATGGCCCGGCTGGAGCGGCACGGTGGCGCCACTCGTTTCGATGCGTGGGCGCGCGCCACCGGCCTTCGGGTGCGGTGCAGCCTGCGGCGGTGGGGCTTGGAAGAAGCGTCGAGCCCGCCGGCTGCAACGCCGCTTCAACGAACGAACCCCGCGGACGGACGTGCTCCTCGCCCTTCGCCGGCCGTCGCGGGCGTTCCCTCTCCCCGGACACGGCGGATGAGCCTTTTTTTCGGGCGCCGGTGGACGTACGCATCATTGGATCCTGTCCTGCTCGTCCGCAGATCATGTGCCGGGCCGGGGACCTGGGCTGAAGGCAAGTTCATGCGGACGGAACTGTCTCCGTCGTCTTTGTCTGTTCCGGCCGGGCAGCCGATGGCTTTTCTACAAGGAGGCGGTAACCCTCGTGCACACACACACACACTGCCATTTGATGAAGAGCGGATGGATTGCTACCGATCGAGGTCCGAGGGGGGAAGTGATACCGCTTGATTGGGAAAACATACGTGTGGGCGCAACAGGAATGCAGGTTCATTCTGATGGCATGTCGGTCACCTAATGTGTTTGGTAGGCGATAGCTTTCTGGTGACCGGTGTGGGGCGCAGCACTAGCTGCTGTGTCTTGACCCGTGGCATAGGCTCGTCGGATCCGTCGAATATATCCTGAGTCTGTCTTATGAACAGAGGAAAACATCCCAATAGTTTTGTAGGGATCCGAGTCGTTCGCATAGCCGAATCGAATGAGCGCTACACGGGATTACTTGTAAATGCCGTTCAGAACTCAGAAGCCTCGAGCAGCACCTATTTATGATACGGAATCACGCAACGATGGGACTAAATGTTTCAAGATATGTAGATTCCTCATTCTAACTTCAGGGCAGTGGACTTGTATGTCTGCCTTGTCCAATCTGGCAAAGACTTCCTTCGCTGGTGAGCACAAGAAAAGTACTCGTCGATTGGAGGAAGGCTTGGCTCCCCTTTCTCGACTTCTGGGTAATACCTACTCTCTAGTTCATGCCCGTAACACAATTTAGTCGTTCATTTATTTGCGAAAGGAGCAATGTAAGAGCAGAGATGTATAAGAACACATATAGTGGGAAGTATAGGAGCAGAGATGCATATAACTACAAGAACAGAGCAAATCATCTAAATTTTAACACGCAACTCGTACTAAGAACCCATTTATTTTTTATTACCTTTTGATCTGACATTTCATAGTGACACGTAATGATGTAATTCAACAGCTTATTTAAGAAAATCAGATATTTTTTCATAATTTGATCTACAAGGATTTGAGTTCAAGGGATTAGGCTAAACATTGTATCCTGGGTTCCATCCTGCCCCTGCACTGACTAGAAATAGCTTTTTCTTATCGATAATACTGACTATAAATAGCTGGGAAGGTGGCTGCTTGGACAGCGTGGAGGATCTTGCCCCCTCTAATCTTTGCCATGATACATACCAAGGAGGATTGTTAACAAGAGAACAGTGTTCGAAGCATTGACAAATATGACTTGGATTAGAGATATCCATGGAGTAGCTGGGCCGGGTCGAAATTCTGTCTTGGCTGACGGCCGAGGACTGAATGCAGGAGGAGCCGTATAGTCAAGGGGAAAGTACTTTCCACCCCTCTCAAATTTTTTTAGAGTCTGATTTTTTACTCTTTATTTTTTTTTACCAAAAGCTGGCAGGGGCACTGCCTTTTCATTATAGTAGGAATAAAGGGGAAAACAGCAAAACACCAGATTAGTACAGGCTGATTTTTTACTCTTTAAACTATTAATACCATGTGTTTTCCATTCTATAGCTGTTTTGGAGGGCACAACAAACTTCGTCAGCAAAGGATTTTCAAGAACATCTATTCACATGTTAGGCAATCTAGGGAGCACGGCGAAAGGCGTTGCATGAGGATCTTTTCCAAAACCCACTATTAACATTCCGTTTTATCCCAGAAATCCTAGATTACATGGAACTTGCTGGCCTGTGTGGAGTTAATATCGAGCGATTATCTCTGAAAACCATCTGGTTTGTTACTGAATGGATAGCATGTCCGCGTAGAGGGACGGTTGGGATTAACACGCGAGAAATGAACATGACTCCAGCGAACCGCACTCGTTACCAATCACCGCGCGCCAAATGTTCCAACCTGCCTGTTTATTCATGAGTAGCTGTGTGTAAAACAGAGAGGCATATTTGCCCCAGTGAACTTGGTCTGGTCTGCACGCTGCTCCCTCTACGTTGCATGATCCAGCTCGTGTCTCGACTTCTCTATGTAAAAGAATCAGAAGCTCTTTAATCGCTATGTTGTGATCGCCGTTGGAAAGCAAGCAGATGCGGTAATTCACCAGCACGCTGGATTTGTGCTGGTATTTCAAAGATCATCCTGGATGTGAGCATCAAGAAGAAACCAGCTGCTTGAAATTGATGGGCGTTGCAAAGCCCATCTCCAGCGGGGCGTAGAAGATGGCCGTGGCGCCCTTCCTGGACATGGCCTGCGTGCCGTGCACCTCGTCCCAGAACAGGTACTCGTTCCGGTTCTCGCAGTAGGTGGCGTTGGGCGTGCAACCCGTTTCCGCGTTGAGCCGGCCTCCGCCGCAGCACGCACCGGCCACATCCTTGAACCCCGCGGCGGCCGGGTGCGCCGTGAAGGAGGACACCACGTTGTACGAGCTGCCGATGGAGTACCTCAGCCCCGGCAGCGCCCCGGAGGCGGTGAGGTTGGCCAGCAGCGACCCGAGCGCGTCGTTGAACCCCCTGGCGAGGGCGTTGGCGACGCCGACGCACCTGGCCTCGCCGTCTGGAGATTTGGCCCTCACCGATGGCACGCACCCGATTGGCGCCACGTCGACGATCGCGAGCCGCCGCGCCCCGAGGCTGTAGAGCTCCCGCACGTGCCGCGTGTAGTTGGACAGCATGTCCGCGTAGAGGGACGGCACCTCGCTCGCCGTCCGGTTCCGCGACAGGAACGCGAACAGGTCGTTGCCGCCGTCGCTGACGAGGAAGAGGGACTTGGACAGGAGCTCGTCGATAGCTAAAGAGCCCATGCCGCCGCTGTTCGCCATCATCTTCGACTTGGTGGCGGCGAAGTACTCTATCTGCTTGGTCAATGTGATGGTGTTCCCCTGTTATACGTAGATACAGTTCAGAAACCGGTTAGATTGAACACGGAGACGAGTAGTGGCCAAAGATCATCGAAATTCTACGGCGTGTTTCAGCACTCCAAAATTACAGTCTCTACGTACAGTGGTGTCGAGGATGCCGGATCCGCCGGACGCGTAGTTGGCGCCGCGGAAGCCTCTCATGATCTGACGGCTCATTCTTGGCGTCAGCGACAGGTAAGCCGGCGGGCTCCGCTTGAAACCCAACAGTTTCGCTGCAGTTCAGTTTTGCGTAGACGCGTAGTAGTTTTTAATTTCTCGCGTGGGTGAAAATAAAACGATGGCAATCACTTGGATTTCGAGACAGGTTTTTGCACTGACCAACGAAGTCCGCGACATTGTATCCGTTGCTGAACCTTCCGGTTGGCCTCGAACGCGGGAAGTCAATGCCGTAGGGAAGCTGCAGCGCGGGGTTCCCAGGCAGGTACTCGTTGTTCCCCACGTCCACCGTCGAGTCGCCGAACACGTACACCGCCGGCACCGAGTGCACCTCCCGTCCACTAGCCGCGGCCGCCGCCGGCGAGGCGAGCAGGCCGACGCAGAGAAGAAGTACTACTGATACCATGATCAGAGGCTTATGAGTGGCAATACTTACCTTAATCATGGCGCCTGCAGCTAGTGTGTGTGTGTGTGTGTGTATTCGGATGGGAATGGGATCTGCAGTTATGCCTGACAGGCTATGCCGAGGCGATTTGCAGCTAGACGATGAGTTGCGTTACAAGGTAGTAGTTGCCTTGCTGCAGGGAATATGTGCTTGGAATGGGTTCGGGGGCAAACTGCCTGTGGCTGCAGCAAAGGGCCGGACTCCATGCTTTCATATGTAGGAAGTAACACTCCACACGCATGCTGCATATAGGTTTTGGGCACGCATGATGCCTTCATATTTAACTGAAGCACGTGGAGATGCACGCGGCATCTCCACACATGCTCCAGCTGATAACCAGATGCCATATAGGAGCAACCTGACTCGTGTTCCACCACGAGCTCACAATCCGTAATACAAAACGGCGCCGATCCCGAACGTCTGACTTTGATCTGGATGCGGATCAATTGACTGTTCACACTTCTCATCGATCATCACGCGTTGACCCGGGAAGAAAGATTCCCAAACAGGCGCGGGCACGAAAGTGAATCAGTCAATGATCCATCGACTGCCCTCGCTGGGACATTGAGGAAGTACCAGCGAACGAAGTGTCTTTTCTTTCGGACTAAATACTTGAGAAAATCCATCGTCAAGGAAAAATATTTGAGAGAGTTCAAAGAACATGGAACTGGACCGGAATGAATCACCCTTATGCGCGGATGGCACGAACAGAAACAAGTGGATCGGTAAAGGTGCACGCACACTGTGTAATTAAGCGGATAACTGGTGGAACGGAACCGAGACGATGATGGCTATAGAGATGATGACGAGTTCGTGATGGATCACGGGGTTCGTTGGCCGCGCGCGACGCATAAAAAAGTTGCGGCGGTTTGCACCTGGAGTGCACCGACGGCCGCCCTCGTTCCGTCGTTCCTGCCCCACGCGCGAGCGCGTCGTCCCCTGACCAGCTCACTCCCCCTCTCCACTACCTTCCCTGGTAGTGGCAGAGACCTCGCCCTGTTCCTTCAAATCTCAGTCTGCTCTTTTCGTAAACACATAAACCGTACGAAGGATCGTGTGCGCCAGGCGTGCGGTGAACCAGGGACAACGGGACATCGGCGTGGAGTGGCGCGCGGACAGCCCAGGTACTTGATTGCGAGGGATGCCAGCCCACGACGTGCGCAACATGACATCCGCCGCGGGCGGCCCACCCCATCCCAGGTCCAACACCGCTTCATCCTCGCCGGGTAGCACGTGTCCCTCCAACGCTCGTCGCTCGCCGCCTTGTTGGGTTCCCACGGTAAACTAATGGCGATACTCCAAGCCATAGCATTATTAGCATTACTACGCGGCCACGTCCCAGCTCCCAACAGGTGGGCGCACGGATCGCAACGGCTGCCTCGCATGCACGCGGGGCTCCGTGCTGGGGCGGTTCGACGCCACGTCGCGGAAGGGGATCGGCCAGCTCGGTCCCGGCCGGGAGCCTTGACATGACATGACGCCTCTCCCGGCTTATAGCGCAAAAGGCGGCGGCTAGTACTACCGATGAGAACAGACGCCCATCCGTCCGTCCCTATCGGATTGCTTCGAGCTTCAGCGTTGGACCTGTGCTTTTCTGAGGTCACACGTCAGCGGCTTTATCAGCGACGGCTTCAGGCTTCGTCAGGGGAGATGAGGAGGCTGCTGCTTGCTCGTCATGGGAACTTCGGTTACTCCTCCGCCGGAAGCTTGGCGACCAGAGCCCCTGCACTGCCCGCGCTTTGTGACGGTGCCGTTCCCAGGGTGAGTTCACCGGTCACCACATCCTATTTGTACTCCCTGCCTTTCTGAATGGGGCCCGTCTTCACCAACATGACGACATCACCTTTACTTTACTCATCATTCTAAATATGCACAGGAATCAGGACCAAGCGCCAGGGGGTAGTTTTGAGTCCGTCAAACTGACATCTCGTGACGTTTTTGTTGCACATGTCGAAACTGCTGAGAGATCAGGATGGAATTATCCTCTAGACCTCTAAAAGTCTGCTCTGAAAAGCAATCAGGCTAACAGGGCATAATCTGTAGGGTAGCGCGTAGGACTTGATGTACAAATATTCAAGCAGAAGTTAATTTTTTTTTGAAACCATAAGCAGAAGTTAAAATATGCAGATTATGTAATAGAAACTGATGCAAAATTTCGTTCAATTGATTCTTATACCGTGTGTTCGCGATCTCACTTTTGAGTTTTGGTGTTGCCAGTATTATTCGGCCGAGAAACATGACGCCACGCACACACTGGGTGGAATCGGGGAGAAGGCAAGATCAACCGCCGAAGAATTCCTGAGGGTGGCCAAGGAGAAGACCGATGAGGTCAGCGGAAGCGCGAAGGAAACATTGCACGAGACGAAGGAAGCGGCGACCGGGGAGTCTCAAGAAAACAAGGAGGCGTTCAAAAAGAGGGTTGAGGAGGGGAGGTACGATCACCAGAAATAAAATGGCAAGTGTTCACTTGACTGCTGTATGCAGCCATGGCTCGTTAAACTTTCAGGCTCTGTGGTTTATGTAAAGTACGTGCTAGTCTTCGCGTTTTGATGTGCCTGATGTGTTTCTCACTTCCCCTTTAATAAGGTGGCCTTTAGTTTTACATGCACATGTTATCCACTGTAGAATGAATAAGATTCGCTTTTGTAGCTTGACAATCTTTGGTACTGATACACGCCATTTCCCACTGGATAAGTAAGTTTGGTCTTCTGAAAGCTGCTCTCACTGTCACTTCCGCATGCTGACTGAACTTGGGCATGGAGAATTTCATTTCGAATCTAATGGTCATATGCATGTAAAAGAATATAAAACTAGATACATATGCTGATAGAGACGCCATTTCTTGCAACTGCAACCAAAGGCAACACAAAGACAACAGGCAGGAGAACAGGCGTGTTTGAACCAACAACTGCTGAACAAAAGATACAATTAGAATTTCTGATTGTTTTGGTCTCTGTCGTTTGCCTGAAAAACATATGTTCCGTCTAGTTAACAAGGACGGGCCGTAGTTTATAAAAGTATCGCCCTTTTACGACACGTCACGGAGCAAGCAGCTGAATAAAACTGTGCAAAGGTGAACCCCGGTACGCTTGATTGTTGCAGAGATAGATGCTAGGCTGAAAATTTCCAGAATGTTCAGGAGGGCAAGAATTAGAACTTCTAATTGCATAACGCAGCTTCTGAGTCCTATGGTCTATGGACACTTGAGAAAAGAATTATTATTCTTCCCTGGTACTTTGAAAGAAATTTCATCTGTTGTTGAATCTAAGGTATGGTACTTCTCAACGTGAGATGCACATATCTGCTTTGTACCATTGTGAAATGATCAAGCAGTCGACCTCCAGCTCCAGACTCTGAGTTCCTGCTTTGGGCATCACACCCGATTCATTCATTCGGTCTCCTTCATCCAGCAGAACAAAAGGCTTCGGGCTTCGATTTGAACTCTGAAATCTGGATGCATCACAGGCTCTTTTGGGCCCAATAAAATGTTTGTCGCCACCAATACTATCTTTTGGGCCTTACGGTATAGCATGCCGGGCTTCGTTTTACAAGCCCCCCGTTGCTGGGGCCTAAGCACACTTTCGCACGCGGCTGAGACCGTGACGCTGACGCATCACACCTGTCCATTACCAAAACGCTATCCGAGTGTTCTTGATAAGTTCATTTGAGCACCTGCGATTAGAATATGCTCGTCTCTACCTGCAGCAAGATTACAGATGCTACGGACAAGTTCTTGACCAAATCAGTGGCCTGACTCATCGGCTAGAATCTCCTAGCTACGCTACGACCGAAAGGACATCTCGGCTTCTCGGGACGTCAAGGGGAGCAGCAGGAGTACTTGCTTTGGCTTTGCAACAGTTGTCTGAAACTGAATTAACGAACATTAAGACACACAGCAGGAGACAAAGATCTTCCTTAATTAGTTCCAGTGTTTATGGGAAAGAAACTATCTCCTTATTATCGACTCGAGAGCCTCACAAGTCACAATGCGTAGAGTGGCATTAGCCTGTCCTACTCTATAGCTTGTTGTCTATATACCTAGATGTAATCACAGTTACAACGACAAAAACTGGCTTGTCCTGTACTCCCGCTAAACTTTCTGCTTGTCTCGTCATGCTCCTCAAGCTAGTTGCATATCGCTTCCGATTCCCAGCAAGGGGACACCGAGCGCAAGCCCAGCCGTGGCGTTGCTTTTGTTTGGATCTCATGCATGATGTCTGACTCAGTAACAGTTACACAACCACCGGTCTAAAGAACGTATCCTTATGAACATTGCACTTCGAAATACGAATTGTTGTTGTCGAGTGCAGTCACAACATATCAGCACACCTGATGGCCATTGCCTCTCCAGAAAACAGCAGTAATTCGGGTAATATTGCATTATTATTGCTTGTTGCAGCCGGAGAGCAAAAAATCTCAACATGACAATTATTGGTGTGCGGCTAGAATGACAGGGAAATCGGACGACAATTTGGGAATAGCTTTCAGGATATGAATGTTACGTTAGGCGTGATACAGATTTGTCCTGCTCCTGCGTCCTTGCCGATGCCTACAGTAGCATAGTCAGTCGCGGATAGTATACACAGTTGCATATCACCGTCGAGAAGACGACGTTGATACTATATGTTGTACTGTGTTCTTGATTGGAGCAGTCTATCTTGGAACAGGAATCGAGTTTCCAAGAGTTAATTTTCAGTTATGTTAGAATCAAACGACAAGAAAGTGTAGATCAAAACAGAGGAGACGCAGATTTTAACATGGAAAACCCCTCCAAATCGGAAGGGAAAAAACCAGGGGCACTGGCCGGCAAATTTCACTATATCAGGAGGTTTACAATCGTGGGAGATTACAATCTTTTTTCATGCCTCTCCCGGCGGCTCACAAGGGATATTTATAGGTGACGACTTTGGGTTCTAATCCTGCCTCTTTTATCTTTATTAGAATTTGGATCATCAATCAACAAGTTATATACAAACAAGAGAAAAGAGCTGCAATTCTCTTTGGACCTCTAATACGCATGCGTGTAACGAGCAACACATAGCCTGGATAAGGTGGAAACGAGATCGATGAAGTCATGAAAAGGCCAAGCTATGATTACAATACCACCTTTGTGTAGAATAGAATGCATCTATGCTTGCTGGAAAGTAGGCAAAAAGGGGATATGATATATAGGGCTCCAAAAATGCTAGGGCGCGCAAATGCTGGTGTTGGGTTACATCCATGGATACGCATGCGCCGCACACGCAGTGGTCACTGCTGCGCCAATTCAACCATCTTCTCGCTTCGATAACGCCATGCATGGATAAGAACGCGCGTATACGCTTTTGGTATTTTTTTCGTGAATTATCTTGAGCAAAGCTACCGAATAAGGTGCAAATGGGAAACATAATTTCACTTTTTGACCGTTGCTAGCTATATTCTCGTTATTTGATGCAGACACTTTACCAAAATATCTTGTTGTCACAATCTGGAGCACTCTCGCCTGTCCTTCCCCCCTTCAAAAATGGGGCACATAAGTTGCTGCCATTTGGATTTGGGTACATTGACGCATAGAACCAAGCAAGTGGCAAGTGTGAGGATAAAGGAAACGATATGCAGCTTTCTGATGAATCAGAATCGCTACACGTCGAATGGAAGGAAGCCGCTATCCCATCAGCGCATGTCCGTCCTAAACGATTCTTATTGCGGTCAGGCAGTCATCATCTTGTTGTCTCTCCTTCCTCGCAGATATCTTTTTGGCTTACGTGTTTGGGTCGCCGGTTCTATGAATCCATGTGGTGACCAAGAAGAAAGCCAAACCCAACATGCATATGACTACGAGCGCGCGTGCAGAAGCAATGCTTGCTCAAGCCGTGTCGCTCTCGTCACAACCGAGCCTTCCTTCTCTGCCATCGTTAGGCACCCGTGACACGAACGTAAGCCCTTGCCTAGACCAATGCGTCGCCACTTATCTCAGAGGCCACTCCTCCTACGTCTCTGCCCTCGCCGTCGACGGCGACTCGCTGTACAGCGCCTCGTCGGACGGCCGCATCATGGCGTGGCCACTGGAAGAAGGAAGAACCAGAAGGCGAGAACATCAGGAAGACGGTGTCGACATCTGCGGAAACACGGTTGTTGCCACGAGCAGCAGCTCCGTGAAGTGTCTCCTCGCCACGGGCGATGGCACCGTCCTCAGCTCTCACCAGGACGGCAAGATCAGGGCCTGGCGGATCGGCAGCCGGAAGGACGGGACGCGGCGCCTCGTCCTGGGTGCCGTGCTGCCGACCGTCTGCGATCGCCTCCGGACGTGCCTGCTCCCGTTGAACTACGTGGAGGTCCGGCGACACCGGAGGCGCACCTGGGTGCGCCACGCGGACGCGGTCACCGCGCTCGCCGTGTCCCCTGATGGCGCGCTCCTGTACTCCGCGTCGTGGGACCGGAGCCTCAAGGTGTGGCGCCTGCCGGGCTTCCTGTGCTTGGAGTCCATCGCGGCCGCGCACGACGACGCCATCAGCGCGCTGGCGGTGTCCCCCGACGGGCACGTGTACACGGGCTCCGCCGACAAGAAAATCAAGGCGTGGAGGCGCCACCCGGAGCAGAAGAACAAGCACGTGGCCGTCGGGACGCTCGAACGGCACAGGTCGGCCGTGAACGCGCTCGCTCTAGGAGTCGGTGGGAAGGTGCTGTACTCCGGCGCGTGCGACAGGTCGGTGGTGGTGTGGGAGCGCGGCGCCGCCGGGCGCATTGAGGCCACCGGCACGCTCAGAGGGCATGCGAAGGCGATACTGTGCTTGGCGGCGGCGGGGGAGGTGGTGTGCAGCGGATCGGCCGACTGGACGGTCAGGGTGTGGAGGAGGGGAGCGGAGAACATTTCGGAGTACACCTGCCTCGCAGTCCTGGAAGGCCATGGCGCGGCAGTGAAGAGCTTGGCGTTGGTGCACCGCAGTGGGGAGGAGAGCTCATCGGGCGGCGGCGGCGGCGGCGGTTCTACGCTTGTTTGCAGCGGCGCGTTGGATGGCCAAGTAAAGATTTGGAGCGTGCTTGTTCCTTGCTTGCTTGAAAGATAATCAAGACCGGTCTTTGGAAAAAAAGAAAGAAAGATGAACAATATCAGTTATGTATACAACATGCTACTGATTAAAATGCTACCTGCGTGAGTGCATAATCTTTCGAACACGGACTTAACAAACACTCGAATCTAGTAACATTGGCTTACCGTAATCGTTCCGACAAGACGGCTCAATGTAGTGGACAACAGTAGCAAGCGAAGCTCGATCGGCGAATACTCGTACAAACAATTCCTTAAATGATTCTTATTGCATTTGCGGCCCGTGAAACTCCCAACTACAGCTAGAGCCAGGTGCAGTGCAGCCCATTCACTCTGGTAACAATTTTCTGGGCCTACTCGGGCTGGTCAGTCTCAACGCAAACGAGGGTAGGGTACGGCCCGTATGACAATTGTTTCCATCGATATAACTACGCATGCTTGTCTTTTTTAAAAAAAAAATACAGTACAGAGATGGTCACTCGTTATGACTTATATGAGTATTTGACTGATCTGTGGGCCACCCAACCTGTCAGCTAATGAGCACCTATTCATTTGAGCAGTTTAACGGTTAAACCTCGAGGCGGCAAGACGGCGACACCGTACGTCCGACGAGCTCAGTTGTCTCACTGCCCACCGGGACCCACATGTCGAAAGCTAAAATTAATTCGTCCGTCTCTCTCCCTCTCGGTCGCGTCTCCACCCCCCCCCTCGTGCCCCCCACCCATTTCGTCGGCCTCGCCTCGCTTCTGAGCTTGCCCGCCGGCCTTCCCGACGGCGAAGTCCTAGCGGCCGCCTCTCTGCCGTTTAACGGGGCTCAGCCCGTCCCCCGCAGGCTGCGGCGGGTGGGCGTGACTTGACCTCCTCCTCACCGCCACCGTAAGATCTAACTAGATTTCTGGGAGTCGGGGAGTGGCCGGTTTTCGTGGGCTGCTGCTGCTGCGGCGGCGCCGGCAGAGGTGACCATGGCAGGGTCCAAGTTCGGGTCGTTCAAGGCAGAGAAAGGGGACTCGACCGCGGCTGCCGGCGCGGCGGCGCAGAGGAGGGACCCGTACGAGGTGCTAGGGGTGGGTCGAAATGCTACCGAGCAGGAGATCAAGAGTGCCTTCCGTCGCATGGCCCTTAAGTAAGTAACGCTCTTAGATTCGGACACTAAGCGTGCTGCTCAGGAGGGAATGATTGAATGTGGAAACTGTTGCGCGTAATTTTTTCGGAGTTATTCGTATTCTTTTCACTGATATTTCTCATAATACGAGTATGCCGTTACACGTTGCTTATTTTGAATAACAGTTTCGGGGAGCTTTTTGAATACAACAAGCAATGCCCGGAGTTAGTCTAGATAATGGCAGTTTTGCTAGCCTATTTTTTTAGACTGAGTTTCGTTAGCCTGTTTAGCGAAGAATTGATGGAGGGTGAAATGCAGCTATTTGAATATTTTCTGGTAAAAACGGTCCTGCAGGTACCATCCAGATAAGAATGCAGACGACCCTGTTGCCTCAGAGAAGTTCCAAGAAGCTACATTCTCTTATAACATCCTGTCAGATCCGGATAAGAGGCGCCAGTATGATTCATCAGGTTTCGAGGTGATTAATGGCGCGATTTGATTGTAGTAGTTTGAGCTGATCGTTCCGTCATGTGACTATAGATAGTGCTTCTTCTACTGTATCAGGCCATTGAAGCAGATAGTCAGGAACTGGAGCTGGACCTATCAAGTCTGAATACTGTAAATACAGTGTTTGCAGCTCTGTTTAGGTAGCTTGTTGATGGTACAGCTGCATTGTTCAATATTTATTGACTCATTATGTGATGATAATATGTTTTTGTAGCAAACTAGGTGTGCCAATCAAGACCACTGTCTCAGCAACAGTTTTAGAGGAGGCATTGAACGGGTCAGTAGAGGTTTCTCAGCTTGAGCTGGGCAAATCTGTTTGTAGAAAGGTTGGCAACTTTGTTCTTTTACTTGCATTTTCTTTTGACCACGAGTATCATTTTATATTTATACGCATATTGGCAGGTGGAAAAGCAGTCAGCTCACTTTTATTCTGTGGACATAACAGACAAAGAAGCCAAAATGGGCTTAGTGTGTAGAGTTCATTCAACTGCTAAAAGTAAATTTAAGGTTGGTTCCTAACTCACACTAGCATCAATCTTCCGTGTAACCACCTGTGCAACCGCCCCATTACAGCGGCTGTTGCCTTTTGGTTGTAAACTTAATGTCCCGCATATAAACTGAATACTGTTTCCCTGTTACTCAGAATTGACAATGTAACTGCTATTACATCAGTTAACCAATAAGCATGGTGTTCTCTGTTGTAATGTTTCACAAGGAACCTGTTTTATTTTCATTCAAATAAATAATTATTTACTAATATTCACAAATAATTGTTCTCTAATTTTGGTATTGCGTGCTATTAAGAAATGAATTGATGAGGATGCATTCTTATTAGAGGGCTAATGGTGGCTGTATTAGATGGATAATAGTACTGAGGTACAGGTCTGATTATATAGAGGGATTAGGAGGGGGAAAAGGACTAAACTACCCCTAACCCTAATCCCTCACTAATGACTAATATGCCCCTGTGACACACACATAATCACAGTGTCTAACACCCCCCCGCAGTCATAACATCTAGCCACTGCAGATGTTGAGACTGGACCGAAACTCGGAGAACAGCGACGACGGGAGACCCTTCGTGAAGATGTCGGCGAACTGCGTCGTCGTTGGGACATGGTGTACCCGAATCTCGCCGCGTGCAACCCGCTCACGAACAAAGTGGAGGTCGATCTCCACATGTTTCGTGCGCTGATGCTGGACCGGGTTGGTGGAGAGGTACACGGCGCTGACGTTGTCGCAGTAGATGAGGGTGCTCCTGGCGACGGAAGTGTGGAGCTCCTGAAGCCACTGCTGGAGCCAGGAGGCCTCAGCTACGCCGTTAGCCACGGCGCGATACTCCGCCTCAGCACTCGAACGCGACACCACGGGCTGTCGCTTCGAGGACCAGGAGACGAGGTTATCGCCCAGGAAGACGGCGTACCCAGAAGTAGAACGTCGTGTGTCCGGGCAGCCTGCCCAATCAGCATCGGTGTACACGACCAGCTCGGAGGCCGTGTCACGTCGAAGGAGGAGGCCGTAGTCAAGAGTACCTCGTAGGTACCGAAGAATCCGCTTCACAGCGGTGAGGTGCGGCTCCCTCGGGTCATGCATGTGGAGGCACACCTGCTGAACTGCATACGAGATATCCGGCCTGGTGAAGGTGAGGTACTGAAGAGCACCTGCAAGACTCCTGTAAGTAGTGGGGTCAGAGACGGGTGTCCCGCTGGTAGCGGAGAGCTTCGCCTGAGTATCCACTGGAGTGGAGCAAGGCTTGCACTCAGTCATGCCCGCTCGCTGGAGAATATCCAGGCAGTACTGTCGCTGGTGAAGGAATAAGCCGCCTGGTCGGTCCTCGACCGCAATGCCCAGGAAGTGGTGAAGACGGCCCAGGTCCTTCATAGCGAACTCCTGCTGTAAAGCAGAAATGGTGCGCCGAAGCAGAGCCGGACTCGACGCTGTTAGTACAATGTCATCGACGTACAGTAGGAGGTAAGCAGTGTCACTGCCACGTCGATAGACAAACAGCGAAGTGTCCGACTTAGCTTCGACGAACCCCTGTGAGACCAAGAAGGAGGCGAACCGGCTATACCAGGCTCGCGGTGCCTGCTTCAGTCCGTATAGAGATTTGTTCAGCTTACAGACCATGTCTGGGTGAGCTGAATCAACAAACCCTGCCGGCTGACTGCAGTACACCGTCTCGGTCAGTGTACCGTGGAGGAAGACATTCTTGACGTCCAACTGGTGGACAGACCAAGAACGTGAGAGAGCTAGCGACAGAACGGTACGAACCGTCGCCGGCTTTACCACCGGGCTGAAGGTCTCGTCGTAGTCGACTCCAGGGCGCTGAGTGAAACCCCGGAGTACCCACCGAGCCTTGTACCTCTCCAAGGTACCGTCTGCCTTCTTCTTGTGCGTGAAAACCCACTTGCCTGTGACAACATTGCCACGACCAGGACGGGGAACCAGGTCCCAGGTCCGGTTGGCAAGCAGAGCCTCATACTCTTCCTCCATAGCGCGGCGCCAGTGAGGGTCGGCGAGGGCGCTACGCACGGAAGTAGGTATGGGTGATATCGAAGAAGAGTCGGTCGGTGGAGAAGTCGTCGACGAGAAGGCAGCTCCGGTGAAGCGCTCAATTGGACGAAGACTCCCGGATGCACGTCGAGTCACCATCGGGTGGACGTGACCAGGATCTCTGTGGAGAAGAGGAGGGTTGTACACCGGGCGCTCGGGTACAACGACCTTCTCTCGTCTCGGGGCCACACGTGGTGCAGCTGGAGTAGGGCCGCCCCCCCGTGCTCGTCGCTGGTAGGCAAGTACGGGGTCGGCGAAGCGAGAAGTCGTCGTCGGTGCTGCTCCTGGTGCGCCTGGTGACGTCGGGCTTGCTACAGATGATGTCGGGGAAGCTGAAGCCGTGTGTGGCGCAGTAGTCGACGTCGGGGACGCAGAGGCCGCGCTTGGCGCAGCAGGCGTCGTCGGGGACACCGGGGCCGCGCGTGGTGCAGTGGGTGACGTCGGGGGCGCCGAGGCCGCGCGTGGCGCAGCCGGTGGCGTCAGGGACGCCGGTGCCGCGCGTGGCGCAGCAAGTGGCGTCAGGGACGCCGGGGCCACGTAAGGCACAACAGGTGGCGTGGAAGACGCCGAAGTCGTGCGTGGCGTAGCGGGTGGGTAACCTGCAAGAGGTAACCGACAAGGTCGCTGTACAGGAGCGGCCTCGGGGTCAGTAGAGAAGAGGGAATCCAACTCAGCGACGGGGCCATAGGACGGGGTGGAAAAGGGAAAGGAAGACTCGTCGAAGACGACGTGTCGGGAGATCAAGATACGACGGGTGGTGGGGTCAAGGCACCTGTACCCCTTATGGTCAGGGGAGTACCCAAGGAAAACACACTGAGTCGAGCGAGGCGCAAGCTTATGGGGAGCTGTGGCAGAGAGGTTAGGGTAGCAAGCGCACCCGAAGACCCGAAGATGGTCGTAAAGAGGGTGGGTGCCGAACAAAGCGAAGTGAGGGGTGGGAGCACTAATCGCCTTAGTAGGAAGGCGATTAATGAGGTAGGTGGCAGTGTGAAGCGCCTCCGCCCAGTAGCGAGCAGGGATAGAAGCCTGAAACATCAGGGAGCGCATGACATCGTTGGTGGTCCGAATCATGCGCTCAGCCTTGCCGTTCTGGGGGGAAGTGTACGGACATGACATGCGTAACTGAACACCGCGAGAAAGCAGAAAGTCACGGAACGTAGAGTTGTCAAACTCGCGCCCGTTGTCGCACTGGACCGCACGAATCGTGCGCCCAAACTGGGTGGACACCCAAGCGAAGAAGTGAGAAAGAGTACCGAAAGTATCAGACTTCTGTCGCAAGGAAAAAGTCCACGAATAGTGCGAAAAATCATCCACGACCACCAAGTAATACTTGCATCCAGAGACACTAAGAACAGGTGAAGTCCAAAGATCACAATGAATCAAATCAAATGTGTGCTCGACACGAGTGACAGAGTGTGGAAAAGGAAGTCGAACATGGCGACCCAACTGACAAGCATGGCAAAGAGACTCATGAGTACCCCGAGTACACGAAATCGCTGAACTACCAGACAACTTTGACATAGTATCAACACCGGGGTGGCCAAGCCGACGATGCCAAATGGTCGAAGATGCTGTCGTAGTCAGGGCAAGAGGCGGAGCGGAAGCAGGAAGACGCATCGTGTACAGGGGACCCGTACTATCACAACGAAAAAGAAAGCGTCGAGTAGTAAGATCCTTCACAGTTACACCATAAGGATCAAACTCAAGGGAAACATGATTGTCAGTAGTAAAACGACGAACAAAAAGAAGATGCTGAATGATGTCAGGGGCAACAAGAACATCACGTAGCTGAAACGAATCCGGCGAACCCGAGTCACCTACTGAGGTGACTGGAAGAGTCGACCCATTCCCAACAACGATAGATGAAGGATCAGAGGGACGGGAAGGGCGGGTAGAGGAGAGGATACCGACGTCAGGGGTGGTGTGGTACGAGGCACCGGAGTCCACCACCCAGTCAGGGCCACACGGCGTGAGACCCTGCCGGTAGATCGACGGTGTAGAACGGGTCGCGACATGCCCCGGCGGTGGCGGCGCCGGGAAGGAAGACAACGCGCTCGGACCCTCGATGGTGGTGCCAACAGAGTAGGCAATAGCCGATCCAGGTACATCAGCCGATGGCGGCCGAGAGGCACTTCCCAGGGCGGCAGCAGGCCAGGCGGCGCCGTCGTGGGGGACTGCAGGACCGGCAGCCCAAGGGGCGGCTGCAGCTGCTGCGGGCCAGGCAGCGGCGATTCGAGGGGTGGCAGTGCTGGGGGCTGCAGGAGCGCCGACGGCGCGTGGTGGCAGCGGGGCGGCCCCGGGCAATGGCGCGGCGCCGACGGCGGCCCAGGGTGGCAGTGCGGCGGCGGCCCAGGGTGGCGGCGCGGCGGTGGCCCTATCAAACGGCGCAGCGGCGTGGCTGGGGTGCACACCAGCAACCCCAGCGAACCCGAATCCGGGCGCGCGCCGGCTCTGCCCGAGATCGGGCAGCCCGGGCGCGGATCCGGCGGCGGCGCCCCAGGACACAACGGCGCGGGCTGGGGGTGCGCCTGCGGCAGAGGCGGCGGCCCCATTAGATGGTGCGGTGGCGTGGCCGGGCTGCGCATCAGCGGCAGCAACAGCAGCAGGCGGCGCGGCAGCGCAGGCCTGCATTGCCTCAGCGGCGGCGGCGGCGGCGAGGCCTGCAGCGCAGGCACGCGGGGCGGCGGCGGCGCAGGCGCGCGTTGCCTCAGCGGCGGCGGCTCCGGCGGCTGGCGCGCCGGCGAGGCCTGCTGCGCAGGCACACGGGGCGGCGGCGGCGGCGCAGAGCCGCTGCAGCGGCGGCGGCTGGGCCTGGGTCATTAGGATTAGGGTTAGGCCCTAATCCTAATTAGTTCCTAGCTGATACCATATTAGAGGGCTAATGGTGGCTGTATTAGATGGATAATAGTACTGAGGTACAGGTCTGATTATATAGAGGGATTAGGAGGGGGAAAAGGACTAAACTACCCCTAACCCTAATCCCTCACTAATGACTAATATGCCCCTGTGACACACACATAATCACAGTGTCTAACAATTCTATCTGGAAGAACCCGTGTTTCCTGAGGGAAAAGATGACTAAACAATCATTAATTTTTTATGATCGATATTTGATAAGCAGATTCTCTTCAGTAATTGTTTTACCACAGCATAGAATATTTGAATAAGTCAAGTACTACAAACTAAAATTTACAGTGTAATTGCACTATGGAAAGTTTCCTTAATATATCCCTTTTGACTAAGACATATTATTTTTTTTCTCTTTTCAGTTGCTGTATTTTGAGTCTGAGGATAATGGTGGATTAAACCTTGCTTTACAGGTATATCTTTTTTTGTAACCAGCTTATCAATTTATAAGTACAGATGAAAAAGAATGTTATATTTATTACTATTTTATCACCTGCCAAGCATGCCCTGTCAGACATGTGAGAT
Source organism: Neostapfia colusana (assembly GCA_030760725.1). NCBI lineage: Eukaryota > Viridiplantae > Streptophyta > Magnoliopsida > Poales > Poaceae > Neostapfia > Neostapfia colusana. Next base: position 1,876,768 of record JASWHV010000003.1, on the reverse strand, counting down.
AGAAATACTTTAACCAGGATTGTATCTTCTGGTTTGCTGTAACTTTGTGGACTCAGTTGTTGCATTGTACGACCATAACGTTGTAAATATGCAAATGCATTATCCTTTTAGATGTTTTTTGGAACTTTTTTCCTTCTAAAAAGTAGATTGTAATATTTATCCCTATGTAATAATGAATTTTCAACCTGCACATATCCCTGAATAGTCTTCAAGGGGATGAACTATGCATACTTCAACTGTTCACATTACTTTCATGTTTAGTGTTATTAAGAGTAAATTTCAAAAAGACAAAAACCTACAAGTATACTGACATGGGTGCAAAAAACTACTATTTCAGAAGCTATTTGCAGAAACCCAAAGCTACTTTGTACTTTGACATCTCATAGTTAATAACTAATTTCCTGAAATTATGCAATATCTCAATAAAAGAAATATGTATGACAAGCTTCATTCTTTTGAACAAGAAAGAGGTTCTTCAACCATGTTATTATTTGGGCATGATTTAAGTTAACATATGTCAGCTTTCTGCAGGAAGACAGTGCAAAGACTGGGAAAGTTACTTCTGCGGGGATGTATTTTCTTGGCTTTCCTGTATATAGATTTGAACAAAATAGTTCGGTGAGTATATGAGTTAGTGCTTCTGTGACTCTCATTGTGTTCTTTTTAGGTTCTCCCAATCTTTTACCAGCTCCTATTACTACCAGGCTGCTACTGCAAAGGATCCTGATAGTGCATTCTTTAAAAGATTGGATGGTTTTCAACCATGTGAAGTAAATGAATTGAAAGGAGGAACACATTATTTTGCTGTCTATGGTAAACTATTTTCTATCGCGCAAGATTTAGCTATCCAGTGCAATATACAATATTTTCAAAGTCTGTCATTTTTAGGTGATAATTTCTTTAAAAGTGCGAGCTATGCAATAGAAGTTGTATGTGCTGAACCCTTTTCTGCTGCAAAAGAAAGGCTAAGAAGTGCGGAGTCGAAGATACTTGCAAAACGCTCTGAGCTATCCAAATTTGAGTCAGAATATAGGGAGGTTTGCCCTCACCTTATAAATAATTCTTTTTGCAGGTTCTTAATTTACATGTTCAATGTTAACTTCAAACACAGCATTTTAAGAACTAAAATTGGCAGGTTTTAGCAAAGTTCACTGAGATGACCAGCAGATATGCTCAAGAAATGCAAACGGTATGTGCGTGAATTCAAACTATCATTTGTGTTTCTCACTGTGGTCTGAACCTTTTATGTTTCCTTCCATAGATTGATGAGCTTCTAAAGGAAAGGAATGCAATTCATGCATCCTATACCAACAACCCTACTCTCCCGCGGAGTTCCAGTAGCAACAAAGGGAAATCATCCTCAAAAGGCTCCAAAAGCGATGATGACCAAACTATAAAGAAGGAAAAGAAATCGAAGAGCCAGCACATGGAAGGACCTCAAAGTGACGAGGAGGGTCCTAAGAATAAAAAGGAAAAGAAGACTAAAGAACGGCTTCGAAGAAAGAAGTGGTTCAACGTTCCTTTGAAAGTGGACAAGGGAAGGCCGTGCTGAGAATTGTAATTTGCTGTGTAACTGTGTTCTTTTATTCTGAAGGTGACTTTCAGTATTTACCTTCTCTTTTCTGTTGATGGTCTATCACAGGGAACAGAAAAGGACCATTTGATCTTATCGTGACAACATTTTGTTGCCTGAAAAATCAGGAACCTCGTCAGTTTCAGAAATGATGCAAAGAAATGTACGAAGTAGTTTTGGGATCCGTACTGGTTGTATGTCTTCCAGTCTGAAGTTAGACGGTTACTGACGAATGTACACAAGAGGTATTAGCAGCGTCATCACAAACCTCTATTCAAATCTTCTGATCCTGCTAACGCTCTTTATCTTCCAGAGAAGGCAACCTTACCAGCCTGTGACGCTGGATGGACGAAGCTGGCGCCTCGTATGTCGATGAAGGAACAATGTATGAAGGTTCCTTTTGTTTGCTTTTAGTCATAGACGTAGGAAATCTTACTCCAACAACTGAAACATCCATCTCAGTGGAAAAAAAACTAAAGCATCCGAGCATGATGTTGCTTAACAATTATTCAACACTACAAGAACCTGTATAATTAACCGGTTTTACAATATGGTTTTCTTGGTAATTCTACTGCACCTTGCATCATAAGGATTTCTTTCCTTTTGTCGCAATGGCTCAAACCCACAATATCTGAATGCTGGCTGTTAGCTAAATGTAGTAACGACCAGAAGGAGGGACACGTGTGTAACCTCTGCAAACGTTTCCCCGCCATTCCATCCCTTCCGTTCGCTCTCCTCCAACTCGTCGCGTTTCTTGGACCCTTACACGCGCGCCTCGACGCCAGGAGGGAACCCGCCAAGAACCAATACGGCAACGATATCAGCCATGCGCATCTCCCTCCTCCTCCTCCTCCTCCTAGTGGCCGCCGCCCTATCTGCCGGCGCGGCGCCGGGGCCGTTGCCTCCCGCGGGAGGGAAGCTGACGCCGGAGTTCTACGAGCAGACGTGCCCGCGCGCGGAGAAGATCATCGCCGAGGTGGTCCAGTCGAAGCAGATGGCGAACCCTACGACGGCGGCGGGCGTGCTCCGCGTCCTGTTCCACGACTGCTTCGTGAGCGGGTGCGACGCGTCGGTGCTGATCGCGTCCAACCAGTTCGCCAAGTCGGAGCAAGACGCAGAGATCAACCGGTCGCTGCCCGGGGACGCCTACGACGCCGTGGTGCGCGCCAAGCTGGCGCTGGAGATGGAGTGCCCCGGGGTGGTGTCGTGCGCCGACATCCTCGTGGTGGCGTCGAGCGTGCTGGTCACCGTGACCGGCGGGCCCCGGTACCCCGTCCCGCTGGGGCGCAAGGACTCGCTGTCGTCGTCGCCCACGGCGCCCGACGTTGAGCTCCCGCACACCAATTTCACCGTGGACCGCCTGATCCAGATGTTCGCGGCCAAGGGGTTCACGGTGCAGGAGCTGGTGGCGCTGTCCGGCGCCCACACGCTGGGCTTCTCCCACTGCAAGGAGTTCGCGGACCGGATCTTCAACTACCGCGACAAGGACGGGAAGCTGGAGCCGTTCGACCCGACCATGAACCCGTCCTTCGCCAAGGGGCTGCAGGGCGCCTGCAAGGACTACCTCAAGGACCCGACCATCGCCGCGTTCAACGACATCATGACGCCCGGCAAGTTCGACAACATGTACTTCATCAACCTGGAGCGCGGCCTGGGCCTGCTCAGCACCGACGAGGAGCTGTGGACGGACCCGCGCACCAAGCCGTTCGTGCAGCTCTACGCCTCCAACACCACCAAGTTCTTCGATGACTTCGGCCGCGCCATGGAGAAGCTCAGCTTGCTCGGCGTCAAGACCGGCGCCGACGGCGAGATCAGGCGGCGCTGCGACACCTACAACCACGGGCCCATGCCGATGTGATGCGCGCTCAACGCTTGGCGCCGGTGTTAAAATTCGTACGCGAAATGTCTTGTTCGATCGCGTGGCTCGATCGTAGTATGTGTGTTTTGAAAATGGAAATATTCCTAATTGTAACTCGTACGAATGATTTTGCTTAGTGTAACATCCCCAAAATGTTGTAAATTCAAATTTCAATCAAATAGACGTAATGCATGTTGAGGGAAAATTCAAATTCAAACTAGAATTTAAATTTAAAGGAAAAACAGAAAAGAAAAGAGAAAGAAAAAGGAAAAATAGCCACTGGGCCGAAACCCACCCGAGCCAGCCCAGCAGCCCGCAGACCCTCTCCTCCTCTCACTACCGCGCGGGCCCCAGCCGTCAGCTTCTTCTCTCCCAACCGTCACCGACTCTCCCGCGCCGATCGCTGCTGTCGCGTCCAAAATTCGCGCACCCCGGCCACGATCTCGGAATGTCAGCGCTGGTATCGCACATCCCCAACCTCCATGACCTCGGTTCCATCGGATTTATAAGCCACGAGGACCCCACGGACCCTCTGCGCTCGCAACTGCATCACACCGGTGAGTGCTGCCGCCGAAGCCAAAAATTTGCCCCGGTTATCGCTTTTCCTTTGAGTCTAACGAGTCTCACCGCTTCCCAGGAACTCCCTAGACCCCTCAGCGCTGACGGTGAGAAGAATCCTCGCCAGAAGACTCGATTTCGTCACACACCGGTGAGCAACCGTCGCCCCTCATCGTTGCATCGATGAAATCCTAGTCCTCTGCCCTTACTGATCCTCCAGTTCGATTGGATGTGTGGTCACACAACTCTCAAGCAAGAAAACCCCAGAGATCCGGTGCCTAAACGCTCGGGCTACGATCACCGACGAGCACCACCGGTCTACATCGCCGCTGACCGACTTCTAGTACCTCCGAGTTCAAGAAAACCACCAAGGTGAGACCCCCTACTCCCCCTCCTTTGAGTTGTGCAAAGAAAATGAAGATCTAGGGCTGGTAAACGGGTTTTTCGTGGAAATTCGGCGAGCTCGCCGCCTCCCTCCGCCGTGTGTCGCTGGATAGCGCCGCACCCGCTCCTGACAAGGCGACGTGGCCATCAGATCTCCGTCCATTTTAAATCGTGCGGCCAGGAACTGAAGCCCCCGTACCCCTTCGGCGATTTAAGCTGAATCTCTCACTTTAAATCCGACAACCCACGTTTGAAATACCGATTCCTGCTGGAGATCCTACGCGCTACCCCCTGGAACTCTCAGAAAACACGAGCTAGCCTCGGAATCTTCTGATCTAGCTCCTGTACTTCCTGAAAACTATGCAAACACGTGCATAATGCTGATCTAGCTCCTGAACAATTAGAAAATTAGGAAAGAATTTGCATAGTTAGACCCCTAAAAGTTTAGAAAATAAGATTTTGGACCCTGCAACAGTATAGGATTTAAATTTGAACCCTGAGGAATATTTGAATTAGAAATTCAAGCATTTGAGTATGGTTTAAATTTAAATAGGGGTGCAAACACATATGCAAATTCAGTTTAAATTGCCCTATCCCTTTGAAAACTTGTAGAACAGTTTGAAATATGGATTTAAATAGAAAATGAATTCTGAAAATGCAATATAGTTTCTGTTCTTATTTATGAAATTCACTCTTTAGGCATAAAACAATTCTGAAATGTATGCACAAATAAATCTAAAATAACCTAAACAATTTGGAAGCCTGTAAATTTTCTGTTTGTTATTTCTGATAAATATATATATTCTGTACATGTGTTTATTTTGCTGTATTTAATTCTGAAATTTACTTTTAGGCATAGAAATAAATCTGAATATATAAGAAAAATATATATACACTTATGAAATGTCATACAAAGTAATTGAAAATAAAATTTCAAGTTGAAAATTGATTAGGACATCTGAAATCCTAATTAGGGTTGGAATAAATATTTTTATGGAAATTTTGTAGCTAAGAAGTGTAGTATTTAATATAGAAATTTGTTCAAAGTGACAATTCATATTAGGTGTGAATTTAAAATATGAATATCGAATTTAGAAACAATATATATTTAAAAAGTGTATGTATGCATATAAACAACCCATCTAGTGTGAAATTTGGTTAAAAGCAAAGTTTAGATGTGATATATATGCACACATATACACCAGATTTTGTTTAATATGTTATAGAAGACTAAAAAGAAGGATTTCACCATGAGACACCTAGGAGGATTATATATATGTAGAATTTTGTAATTTTAGGCTATATGAATAAAGTGAAGCAATGTGTATGTATGTATGGCTTGCATGATGAGTATGTATGAATGGTTGCTTATGAAATGTTATTTGCTTTTTGCTATGTGTACGTGGCATGAGTAGAACCATCCCCAGAGCTGATTCTCAACTTCCAGGAGCAAGACTTCCTGTTTCCCGAGCAGCAGGAAGAAGGCAAGTGTACTTGACTACCTTGATTCCAAGCTAGGATGTGTAGTTAGAGTTAATTGCTTTTTCAATTGAATCATAAAATCCATGTTAGAAAGTTTCCCTAGATTTTCATTATCTTGCTTCCTTGTAGCCTGGGTTGGGAGTTATTTTATTATGTCATTTATTTATGCTACTCATGCTTAGCCATGCTTAGATTAGGATAAATGGGATATGAGATCATCACCTTGATTATTTACCCTTGAATGTAATATTATGAATTATGTTAGAGGTAGGAATCTAGTCAAGCTAGATGCTTTGGTTGGTGCTGTGTGCACGAGACTCGGGTTTGTGTATAGTGTTTGCCTGAATCCTAAGGACCGGTTCATGGAGCATGTAACCTGGCTTTACCGTGCCAACCACATGCTGAGATGGGGTAGCTTGACCAATTAATTAGGTGCATTTCCAACATAGTGTGGGTGTTTGGATGGTGCGGGCAATAGATGTCAGCTGGACTACCATAGGAACCGCAAGACTCAAGAGGGGGCCACTGTAGTAGGGGTTGGAGCCTCCTGGATGCTGTTAGGGGTGAAATCTCAGCGAGCTCATACTCGTCGAGAATCCCTTTGTAAAGACCATGTAGTGATCTCCTGACTACACACCTCGGAAGTGTGAACGTGGTTCGCGGTCATAGGCATAATGGAGGTTTTTAGTCCACCCGACAACAGAGGATGAAATCACTACATGTGGGTACAGCAGTGCAAACTCTGCAGAGTCAAAACTGTCATGATAGTTGTGCTCACGATCCAGAGCGGCTTAAATTTATTCATGATTATATGATGATGAATGAAGAGGTTGAGGATGTTGAGCGGGGAGCTTAACAATGGAATTGAGTGTATGGGATTTGGACCACTTTACTTGCATAGTAATGTAGGTGCTTAATAAGCTAAGGAGACATGCATTAATTGCATAGTGCTTTAACCATGTGTTCATCCTTTCCTTATTCTAGCCTGCATGATATAACTTTTCCACACTTGCTGAGTATCAATGGTACTCAAGCTTGCTTTTCGTTGGTTTTCCTTGCTGCTCAGGCCAAAGAAATGAAGTGGTGTATAACAATGAAGACTTTGGTCCCGAAGAAGGGTTTTAGGTTCACGGAATCCCCCGGGCAACGCCTGTAACGGAGCCCACAATACCCTATTTCCACTGCTTTATTTATTTACATGTTATGAATATTTTATCGTTCTTTGAGACACTATGTAAGACTTATTTGTATTCGAACTACTGGCTTGTAATATTATGATGTTTTTCTATTTGTCATCACATGTATGAGAAAATAATCATGACATACATGTAGAAATCACTTGATTGTTCTTAAAAAAATCAAAAAATCTCAGGTGTGACACTTAGTCCTTTGATTCAAGGCTCAGCTTACGATGGGAAATTAGCACTAGAGTAGCTTCAAAAAGTGATATTCTAAATTTAAAGCGTTTACTGTACATACTCTAAAACGCCCCGGTGTTGGTTGACACTAGTGCGATACAAAGGTATTGTAAGTACTGTGCTAACACTGGATTACCACAATGGCATCGTCTATCCATTAGCCTTGCCTCAATGGAGTTAACTACAAAGAGGTATGAAGTATGAACTAACATGCCATGCCATGCCATTGCCATTGCCATTCCCATATGCAAACGCATAACCAAAATTTCCTACTTATGGTTATAAAATATACAACAGATCTAGCATAAAGACAACTGCAGTGTGCCACCAGAACCTTTTGTTTGTTCCATAGGACTCTCATCTTTTGAGGGCATAATATATAAGCATATACCAAGAAAATTCAGAATGGTGGTCTACCACTGCGGTATTTTGCTTAATCACATTGCTCAAACCGACGGGAAGAACTTGTTTAGGTTGAACGGCAGGGAATAGAACTCCTCACTTCTTGTGTCAGTCCTGTACGACCGGAATTTATCCCACCAATGGTACCCACGGTCTTTTTTGACATTACTTTCATGCCTGTGAAGCGTGTTGTCCAGCAGATATGCAACAAAGCCCGCGACAAATGCTTTTGACGAGAAAAGCACATTTACAATGTCATTGAACTGTAAAGAGATGAGAAAAATTATCAGTACTGCTCCACATAAGATATCTCGAAAACTGTACTGTTTTACATACCCATCTTGAACGTGTGTGCACAGGCCCAAACCCAGCAACAGATGTGTACTCATTGAAGTATTGAGGAACTGAAAGGCCCATAAAAACTGAAAACCCCAGGATGAATTTAGTCCTAAAGCTGTTCAGATTACAGAATTGAAGGAAGCCAAGACCAGCAGAACCTGTTGACAAATTACAACATAGTTCATCACAAATACACATTTATCCGATTTGCCAACAGTTATAGTTTCAAACAAATTAAAATGCATAAGCAGCTGAAAGGTTTCAACCCACCTGCATAAGCAAAGAAGACACAATATAGGGCTGCAAAGATGGGTGAAGGTATTGCGGCGAAAACAGCTCCGAATTTGCCTGGGTAGTCAAAATGACTATGATTAGTACGTTCTGAAGTGATCGGAGCTAGCAAAATTGTAGTGAGGACGCTAAGTTAATCATCAAACAACAATTTGCAGCTTCAAGTGTCAATAAAGTACTGAAGACACCACTATGTTTATTACTGAATGAAACACACTCAGGTTCACATACACAAGCAGAACAAGAAAAAAGTAATAGAAATTCACAACATGACATCAGCTTTGTGTAATTTGTAATCGGTTCAAGTTTGTCAGCATGGTCCTCTATATACAGGATGCGAATGAAGAAATAAAGGAAAGCAAGCAAGATTATACCAACAACTTATCCTCTCTATTTATCTCTAGAACAACAACAACAATAACCAAGCCTTTATCCCAAGCATGTTGGGGTCGGCTATCTCTATTTATCTCTCTGTTCGTAAATTCACAGGGAGCATAAACGGATAAACCCAGAACCCATCTCGCCACAACATAGCTACTACAGAGAGGCTTGGATCTATACCTCATAGGATGTTCGAGCTTCGCCTGAAACTTCCAGAGGAACACATTTAATCTAATGTATGTGTTAAAATATAAGTGAATCGCCCACCTTTCTCAATTGCCCACCTTTCCCTATCGGCTTAAACTTTTCGGGTCAACCGGTCGGTGCATAATAACTTAACATGGTATCAGAGACAGAGGTCTCGAGTTCAAATCCTGGCAGGCACGATTTATTAAAATAAATTGCAGCCGACTCCTATTTCACTTTGCGGTCCAAAAGAGTCTACGCGTGAGGGGGAGTGTTAAAATATAAGTGAATTGTCCACCTTTCCCTATCGGCTTAAGCTTTTCGGGTCAACCGGTCGGTGCATAATAACTTAACAGTATGCACCACCGACGATCTCAATTCCAGTGGAGTTTTCAGATGCCTTATTGGATCATTACATCAGTAAACAACAGCCTTCTGGGATAAAACAGAAGTCCCTATCCGAGGACTACTATTCTAGCTTATGGGGCAAATGAAACCTAAATTTACTATCTCAAATGATCTTATAAACAACAAATACTAGTTTGATAGCAAGCAATCTTACCCAGAATTGAGAAGAAGATCATGAAACCAGCTGATATCTGCACTACTCTCCGGCTACCAACACGTGTCAAAGCTAGTAAGCCAGCATTTTCACTGCAGATAAGGCAAAGTTGTCACATTAAAATTGGATTAAATTAAATGTATTCCATAAAATAGAATAGTCATATCAGAACGAAAATGGTATGCATTCCTTAATAATGTAATGTCTAATGCTTACACCGATACAGAGGATCCATTTCCAGTCCCAAATAGTCCATCCAGGAGAATACCAATGCCCTAAAACAAAAACAGTGCTCCAAGTGAGTTGATCAAACTTGCAGTTACGCATTAAAGTTCAAGGCAGGTGGAGGATGAGAGTAAAAGGAGACGCAAACCTGCCAGCCAATACCACGGCTAAGTACAGAGGGTGGGATAGGTGTTGCACTGGCATACCTAGAAACAGCAATGAAAGCACCGGTAGACTGTAAATAGATGATACAGCTAGTTAGTAAGTTCACTATTACATCATTACATCATCTCACATATTGCAATGAAGTGCTCAAACAATAGTATAAACCTCCACAAGAGCTACAAATGATGCAGCCATCATTGCAAAAGCTTCACCAGCGTCAAAAGTTGGGGCACCCCATTGAAAGGGATATGGTACTCTTATCCTGTCATTTTAGTTGTGGAATGGTTGAGAACAGATCACATGTTTTACAGCAAATACAATTACAAATAAACAGTTGTATCTTCAGAACGGTAAAAGAATACCAGGGCGCGCTTCCAATCAATCCAGAACGATCAGTTCGGCAGTGAAATTGAGTCTTTGGTGGTGCATTTCTGTATGCTCCTCCAGCAGTGAGAAGATACGCATACAGCCACACTATTGGGATAGTGAAGAGAACAGCAAATCGGTCAAAGATAGACTTCATCATGTGAACAGTGTGTGGGAGGTACTGCAAGTTGGAGCAGGAAGGAAAAAGATAATTAGAGGACACAGAAAAGTTCCATGTAGCAAAGTGGCGGTAAGAACCATCTGCATAGGAATTCAAGCATACCATTGCAAAGATCACTAGTAGAATGAGTTCGGGGAGACCAATCTCAACACACTTAGCAACCTGGGTATTCATAGTTCAAGCATAAACCATACCCTTGGAGAGATTGTGATAGAATACAATTGCTAAAACTTACTGAGGGAAAGCCTAGCTCATAAAGTCCAAAGCCAACTAGCGCCACCAAAGGAGCTGCTGACAGTGGACTCAGGTACCTGAAATAAAACCAAAACATAAGGTATAAAACTTCAGGTGAGAGAGAGAGAGAGTGATAATGTAACACATTGTTTCTGCAACATTTCTCCTTGCTCGAGTACCTCTTGAACACCATACCTGGCAACATTACGCCAAAGGCCACTGAAACCAACAATAATCTGTAGGGCCGAAGCAACAATCAGTGCACCTTGTGTTCCACGCATGATGCGGAGAAATTTCTACACAATAACAGGCAAATCATCAGATCTACTTATACAAAACTAAGATGGGAAAGCTATTAGATATAGCACTTTGAACATACGGTGTGTGGGTCTGGCTCATTGGCATAACGTCCAGCAAGTATGATGGATATAGTAGGCAGAACAAAGGTGTATGAGCCGCCAATCACTGCAGGCAACCTGGTACCAAAAAAGCTCTGGAGGAGGGTGTTGATCCCTGCCACGAACAGCAGTGTCTGGATTACCACTGCTTTGTCCTCCTAAAATAGAAGGAACCATTAGTATTTGATTGAAAGCTTAAGACCAAGGCAACCAGAATGAGTATAGTTGAATCTCACATTGTTTCCACCCATTTGTGGAACTAATGCAGTTGGAATGATCACAGTGGTACCAAGCATGACCAGGTAATGCTGGAACCCAAGAAGAATGGCCTCAGCTGCATCACAGACAATCCAAATATATGATATAAGATTTCAAGTAAATGTAGATACTCTGAATAGCAGAGAACGCAATCATGTTTGTAGGTGCAACACAGTCAACTATGTTCGAAAAAATATGATGCAAGATAGAAAGCCAGCAGGCCACACCAGTTCAGTGGAAATGCGGAAAAAATAGTATTATTTTATTCCTTTTTTCCAATAAAGTGATCCAAGCTTGCAAGATTTTTTCGCCTTTACCATCATATAGTAAGTTTTACTTTCAGTGCACATGGATCATGTGAATTGCAACAAATGGAACCTTGCTGGTGTCTTCAACCCCTTTTGGCCACGGAGCAAGCTAAAGCCAGGAGGTAAAAAAACAGCGCACATTATATGCAATTTAATGAGATATATAAAAAATCTGAAACTATTTGTGTCCAATTGCAATAAAACACTGTGCATGCCATAATGGCAATCATTGGAGTCAACTGGGTGGCATGGTATGCTCAGGCCTACCCAAGTTTTATAAAGATCAATGGAGATTAGCTCTTTATGCAATTAAATTCAGTATCATCTAGTACCAAGCTCCTACCAACCACAAACTTTCTGGCTTCGACTACTGATGGCAATAGCGGGGTTTTACAGCGTTATAGCTGAAAAAGGGAGCGTTGCATTGCCAGCTACATCGCACCATCAAAACATGTCCGTTAGCATACTATATTAGCTAATGTATCGGATCATTCAAAATGTAGAAAGTTCCAGGTCAACAATGCAAATAATCAATGCAACTCAAAGCGACAGCGATGTCTCAATATGGACGTCAGGTATGGAGCTAGCTAGGAGGCACCAACACAGTCATATACCAATGCAGTGATGCGCTGCATTTTACTCACCGACTAGGCATGGACTAGCCATGATATATACTAAACAAATAGGCATGGAGGTGGAGCATGTGACTAAGACTGGAAAGAATCAACGCTGGAGCTAGTTAACACCGAAGTTACCCTACAGAACTCCAGAGCAGCACGAGGTTTTCTGAACGTTCCATCAACATAACTGAGAAGTCTCAATCCTAGGGATATACCATGCCATGAATCAAGGTGACAGCGAAACAGGATAACAGATTCTGGGCCTGTGCGCAACTTGAGCATGAAACACACGACTGAAAGCCACTTGCAGGAAGTCCTTCATCCGAGAATCCATCTGGTGAACATACGCCACTAGCACCAGCACGAGTCAAAGCGGTGCAGGATCACGAGCATCCCATTATTAAACAACTAAAGAAGCGGAACGGAAAGGCGGGCCGCTTTTTAGAAGTATCTGAGGTTGAGACGAGGAAAGCTCAGGCAGATCTGGTAAAAGTCCGCCGGAGAACCCACACCCGTCGCAAACGAAGCTAATCGACGAGTCCAGAGGTAAACACTACGCCGCGCGGACGCCACTGAGCCTTGAGAACGACGCGAGGGAGGAACCGCGGTGTTCGTCGCGGCAGCGCATCGCGTCGCTTTCGCAAGCCGACCAACCACCCACCGAAACGGGACCATACCGAAGCCCCTGAAACCTCGCACCGCGCCACAGAGCTTTCGCTGACAACGACGTGGAGAACGAAGGCGGCAGCGGGATGCGAAAAAAAACTCGCCACGCGAGCCGGAGCCGAGGAGGAGGAGGAGGAGGAAGCGGGTGGGGAGGAGGCTCACGCCACGGAGGAGGGCTGGTGATGCAGTAGGAGACCCCCGGGAGCTGGTCCTTGACGGGGTGCGGCGTGAGGTCGTCCTGCTTCGCCCCGCCACCGCCCGCCATCTCCTCGCGCCGGCCTCCCAGATCACTCCCCTCCCCCCCTCTGATCCTCGCTCTCTCGCACCCAAGTCGCAGTGGTAATGCGTAGCGAGAGGAGCAGTAGAGTATGGCACTGGATCAGAGGACTGGGGCGACGAGGGGATGGGGTGGAGCGGAAGCAAGCCGACGCCGTCAAGAAGCGCTGGCTGCTGTGCGCGGGGGGCAGGTACAGACAGAACGGGTTGTTTTGTGCGCGCGTCGTCTCTCTTTAGTTACCGCTTTCGCGCGACAGTTCACGCCCCCGTCCGCACGGCGGCTCCAAAACCGCATCGAAGCAGGTGTTGCTTTGCGTGTGTGCGCGAGCGAGCCGTGCGAATCTCCCTCCTCCCCCTGCTGCAACGCAAATCCTCCCCTCGCGCCGCGCGCGCGGGGTGCTTGCGTGCCTCACCGGCCTCTCTGCCTCCTGCCTGTCTGCTCGCCCGCCACCGCGCCGCGCCGCGCCGCGCTGCCGCTCGACTCGACGGCTGCGGTCAAGTTTCTGAAGGTTTTGGTGCGAGATCGTGACCAAAAGGGTGGTCTCGGACGCTAGATTTGGCCGCGATTTTCGGGGCCTCTCTCTTCGACTCTTGCCGGCTCCCGCGCGGCTTTGGGTTTCGCCCGTTCCGTCTACTGTGTGTGTGCGTTTGGGGTTGTGGGCGTCGGGAACGTGGCTGGCTGGCTGGCCCCTGCGATGGACCGTGCGTCAAGAAAGAGGCGTCGCTACTCGCTAGCTTCACTGCCCCGAGTTGTACTGGGCGGGATGACAGAAGTGGGGGTTGTCTTTCCGCTTCTCCGTGTCGCGTTCCGCGGGGCGGTGAAAAAACAGCAGGCGACGATGCTTTCGACCTGTACGCTGTACGCACATCCGCGTGGCTTTTTTTACAGCGCTGTTACTACCCGTCTCGGCGAGGACGACGAGTCACGGAACCACTGCTGCGGCAGCTCTTGTTCACGCTAAACAAATATGTACTACGTGTGCTGCTGCAGCGCCTTGGTGTCCGGGATACTTCCTGACGACTGTCAAGTGATCATGCAGCGATAGTAGTAATTTATCTCAGGGCCTGTCTAGAAGCGCAGCTGCAAGTGGCTACTTGCTCATTCATAATGATCAAGTGGTCTTGCTACAACTTGGCGATACTAGTAATTTATACTACAGGGCTTTTCTTAAGGCCCAGCTGCGAATGGTTACACCCCATCCGTCTTAAACACATAGAGATTCTAGTGTTAAAATTTCATTTCCAAACTATAAGGGGTTATGGCGATATAATAAATTCTTGTAATTAATTTGGTAGCTAGAGGGTGACTGGGCAGAAACAAAATGAAGAATACAATAGTTATTCTTGTCTCCACTACTATTTTTTATCTTGGGATTTCTCGTGTATTTCGAGACAAAAAGGGAGTAGTATATGTTACTTGCACAGTAAGCATTAATTTAGAAAAGCCGCTTGTGATCATGGAGATCTCGAGTTCTCGGCCACGAGGAACGAAATGCATGTTGCCTGTGGGGATTGCTCATTACTCCGTACAAACGATGAATGAGGCAGGTATCGGCGCTTGTGGGGGTGGCAGAGTACAGCGGGGAAGCAAGCGGGAGCACAGGTCAAATGTGACAGCGCAATGCGCCTGGAATTTCCAGGAACGAAGAAGCAAATGGACGAGCTCATGCTAGACTTGGTATAAATTAATTATGAATTGAAAGTGGTGACCCGCTGCGTTTTTATACTAGTCACAGTCACAGGCTGGGACAAAATGTGCCAAGAGCCAAAACCTGACACATCTCACTTTTACTACTGCCCGTCCGATATGATAATGCTCGATCAACAGTTCAGCACCCTACATGCGAACAAAACACCGGATTAAAGTAGTGCCAGTGGATCCCCCCCAAGACAAAATCGATCTAATGGTACCCGTGTTCGTACGCCTTACATGCGTCTGTTATAGCGGAACAGACCAATGGGACAAGCCACCTAGCCTAGTTCAACACATATCTATAAAACCAGTAGACTTGACCCCTGTTCTCTATGCTCCTAATCGCAAAATCATAACCACCTCGGCAATCAATGAGAACGAACAATAAAATAGATGGCTAAGGCTGACTCTAATGGTGGATTGGCAAAATGAGTAAACAATGTTTGGGTAACCAATTTTAGATTTGCTTAGCTTCCACCTTCAACAACATATCCATTTTGCATGATGTGAGTAGATGTTGTGGATGCATTTGTGGGCCGCCAATATGGTCGGCGTGGGGCCCACAAAGCCCACAACTAGGCCGGCCAGGCCCTGCAGCCGCACCAGGAAAATATTTAGAAGAATTAATTAGATAATGTTTAGGAATAAAAGGGAGTTATAGATTGAATCAGTTTAGATAGAAAGAAATAGACTAAAAAAAGGGAAGAAAAGAATCCTAGTCAGTTTGGGGGATTATCCCCAAACAGACTAGGAGTAGGCTGCGGCCAAAGGGGGGGGTCCTGTCCCCCCTTTATAAGCAGCCCCCCTCCCTCATGTTTTGGGCATCCAGGAAAAAAATAAGAATCCCCGTTGAGGGTTGTTCTTCTCCTTGGATCACGGTGGCTTCGAACCCTAACCCTAGCCGCCGTGACCAGCTACTTTGTCCCCCACGTTACGTACTGCGCAGCTGCCCCCACGCCTCCTCGCTGCTGGTTTCTCCCCTGCGCAGCCCTAAGCGCAGCCAAGGGGTCTCCCACCTCCCTGTTTCTCAGCATTTGGTATCAAGAGACTCCGGGGCAGCGACCATGTCCGGCCCCGTGGACGATTCTGGGACTTTCACCCGCCAAGATCTCGGCAACATGATGAGCAAGATGATGGGGCAGATAGACACCATCAACAAGCGCTTGGACCGCCACGATATGCGCCTTGCGCGCTTTGAGAAGGCACCGGAGCGGGAGCTCTCCGGTGGCGAGGACTTGCAACAAAACTCACCGCAGGGCAGCAACCTTCCCTGCAGCTGCGGCAGCGGCAAGGGCGGCGGCGGTGGCAGCGGCGGCCATGGCGGCAACGACGACCACTACAGTACCAGGCGCCCACCGGGACGCCCGACCTTCGACGACAGCGGGCTGCGTCGTCACAAGGTCAATTTCCCCAAGTTCGACGGGGAAACAGATCCGCTGCCCTGGCTCACCAAGTGTGAGACATACTTCCGAGGGACACGTACGATGCCAGAAGAAAAGGTGTGGCTCGCGTCTCTCCACCTGGAGGGTGTCGCGGCCGAGTGGTACACTGCTCTAGAACGTGACTGTGGCATCGTGTCCTGGGAGCGGTTCGCGGACTTCGTTAACATGCGCTTCGGGCCTCCGCTCCGCTCCAACGACCTGGCGGAAATTAAAGATCTCCGTCGTACTGGCACGGTTGAGGAATATCAGCGTCAATTCCTGGTCCTTCTTTGTCGTTGCGAGGACCTCAGCCAGCGCCAGCAGATCAACCTCTTCACAGCTGGCCTCGGCGAGCCACTTAGAACGGATGTGGAGCTGCAGTTTCCCACTAATCTACAAACCGCCATGAGTCTGGCCAGAGCCTTTGAACGTCGACTTGTGGCAATAACAGATAGCGGAATACAGAAGGGCGCCGCCTCTCAACGCTCCACACGCTCTTCTATTGTGTCCCGCGCCTCTGCTACGGCCTCAAGTGGCAGTTCTACAGCACCCGCCCCGACATCGTCAACAACGGCATCTTCTCGCCCACGCTTCAAACGCCTTACACCCGATGAGATGGCTGCTAAGCGGGCAAGCGGCGAGTGCTATCACTGCCCTGAACGGTACACACCGGACCATAAGTGTGCCGGCAAAGGAATCTTCCTTCTGGAGCTTGACGACGATGATGACGTTGACGCGACCGTAGCTGATATGGGCATCTCCTTACACGCCCTGACCGGCATCGACTTCGCCAACACAATGAAGCTCCAGGTCTACGTCCATGGCAACCTACTGACAGCATTGGTCGACACAGGGTCCACTCACACCTTCATCAGGGAACCACTCATCAAGGAGCTCGGCCTGATGATGTTGCCACGATCAGGCGTCGGCGTCCGAGTCGCCAACGGCGACTCTATCTCCTGTACAGGCATCTGTCCACGTGTACCCTTGATGATTGCAGGGGATCGCTTCGACGTCACATGCTACGCACTCCCACTGGACGGCTTCGACTTTGTTCTAGGAGTCCAGTGGCTGCGATCTTTGGGACCCATTCTCTGGAACCTTGAGGACCTCACGATGAAATTGTGGCGCGGGGACCGTGAGGTGATCTGGACGGGGCTGCGAAGTTCAGCTCCGGTATGTGCCTCTCTAGCACCACCTACTGATATGATGGGCGCCCTCCTGGATGGCTTCCAGGACCTCTTCGACGAGCCACGCGGGCTTCCTCCTGCACGACGCCACGACCACCAAATCAGGCTCCTGCCGGGCACAACTCCAGTAGCTGTCCGGCCGTACCGCTACTCCCAGCTTCTTAAAGACGAGATTGAGAAGCAATGCGCCGAGATGCTTCGCCAAGGCATCATCCGAGAATGCACATCTGCATTTTCCTCGCCAGTACTGTTGGTCCGAAAAGCCGACGGCACGTGGCGCTTCTGCATCGACTACCGCGAGCTCAACGCCAGAACTTTGAAAGACAAGTTCCCGATCCCGATGGTTGACGAGCTACTGGACGAGCTTCGCGGCGCAAGGTTCTTCACCAAGCTTGACCTCCGCAGCGGCTACTTTCAAGTGCGCATGCACTCGGACGACATTGAAAAGACAGCATTCCGAACTCATCGAGGCCACTATGAGTTCTTGGTGATGCCGTTCGGCCTCACCAATGCGCCGTCCACGTTCCAGTCGTTGATGAACGACGTCCTCGACCCCTACATCAGAAAATTTGTGCTTGTCTTCTTTGATGACATATTGGTGTATAGCAGGACCTGGGTCGAACACCTTCAGCACGTCAAGCAGGTGTTCCAGACACTACGGACAAACAAGTTGTTCCTGAAGAAATCTAAGTGCTTCTTCGGCCAGGAGACTGTGTCCTACTTAGGACACATCATATCCGCTCACGGCGTGGCAATGGATCCGACCAAGGTGGAGGCCGTGGAACGTTGGCCTACACCTCGGTCCTTACGAGCCTTGCGAGGTTTCCTCGGGCTCACCGGCTACTACCGCAAGTTCATTGCGGGGTATGGTGCGGTGGCCGCACCCCTCACAGCCCTACTAAAGCGGGAAGCATTCCGCTGGACTGATGATGCGCAGGATGCTTTCTCCCAACTCAAGCAGGCGTTGATGACAGCGCCTCTACTTCAAATGCCGGATTTCGACAAGCGCTTCATCGTCGACTGCGACGCGTCCGGCGCCGGCTTTGGGGCGGTTCTACACCAGGGCGACGGCGCCATAGCATTCTTCAGCCGCGCTGTAGCGACTCACCATCATAAGCTACCGGCATACGAGCGTGAGCTAATCGGTCTTGTGAAGGCCGTACGTCATTGGCGGCCTTACTTGTGGGGTCGTCCCTTCACTGTTCGGACTGATCACTTCAGCCTGAAATATATCCTGGATCAGCGACTCACGACGATTCCCCAACATGCTTGGGTGAGCAAACTTTTTGGTTATGATCTGCAGGTTGAGTACCGACCGGGGCGCTTGAATGGGGCAGCTGACGCCCTGTCCCGCCGCGACGAGGAAGACATAGTTATTCACGCCATATCCGCGCCAGTCTTTCCACTCTTCGACTCGCTCCGCGCGGAGATCGCTACAGACCAGCAGGCGCAACAGCTATGTGCCCAACTCCGGGAGGGAGTCGCACCTGCTGACTGGGCCGAACGCGACGGCCTTCTACTTCACAAGGGGAAGCTCTTCGTTCCCGACAAGTCCTCCTTGTGGCCCTCTCTCCTAGCTGAGGCGCATGATGGGGGCCACGAAGGCATCCAGAAGACAGTGCATCGGCTACGCCTCTCCTTCTACAACCCGTCCTTGCTACGGCGGGTGCGTGAGTATGTCCGCGGGTGTGCTACGTGCCAACGCAACAAGACTGATCATCTTCATCCAGCCGGCCTGCTACAACCGCTGCCTATACCGTCGGAAGTCTGGAGTGATATCTCCATGGACTTCATTGAAGGTTTTCCGAAAGTTGGTGGGAAATCAGTGATCTTGACAGTGGTAGATCGCTTCTCCAAGTATGCCCACTTCATTCCCCTAAGCCACCCTTACAGTGCTGCATCAGTGGCGCGGGCATTCTTCGACGACATTGTACGACTACACGGCTTTCCCTGCTCCATCGTCAGTGATCGTGATACCGTCTTCACCAGCCTCTTCTGGTCAGATTTGTTCCGGCTAGCCGGTGTCCAACTTCAGCTCAGCTCGGCCTTCCACCCGCAGTCTGACGGCCAATCTGAGGTCGTCAACAAGATCATCACTGTGTACCTTCGCTGCTTGGCTGGTGACCGACCAAAGACTTGGTTGCAGTGGCTTCCTTGGGCTGAGTATTGCTACAACACTTCCTACCAGACGGCCCTCAAATGCTCGCCCTTCAGAGTGGTCTATGGCAGGGACCCTCCGGCTCTTGTTGGTTACCAACCGGGCGTATCTAGAGTAGCAACAATGGATAAACAGCTAAAGGATAGAGATGAATTCTTAGCTGAAATCAAGAACAGGTTGGTACAAGCACAAGTCACCATGAAAAGCTATGAAGATAAGTTCCGCCGAGAGGTGGAATTTCAGATCGGTGATTGGGTTTGGCTGCGGCTTCATCAGAGGACAGCTGTGGGAGTAATGACGACGCCTTCTTCAAAGATTGGACCAAAATATTTTGGACCATATCAGATCATTCAACGCATTGGGACTGTATCATATAAACTTCAGTTGCCTCCTCAAGCAAGGATACATGATGTCTTCCATGTGTCCCTGTTAAAGAAATTTGAAGGTCCTACTCCCATACAGGTGGTGCCTTTACCACCACTTCTGCATGGACGTGTTGTACCTACGCCTGAAAAAGTACAAAGGGCGCGTTTGAACAGAGGTGTCTGGGAGCTACTCGTCAAATGGGCAGGACATTCTGAAGCTGATTCATCATGGGAGCAACTAGAAGATTTCAGGATGAAGCACCCCTCCTTTAAGCTCGAGGACGAGCTCTTTGTCGGGAAGGGGGAAATGTTGTGGATGCATTTGTGGGCCGCCAATATGGTCGGCGTGGGGCCCACAAAGCCCACAACTAGGCCGGCCAGGCCCTGCAGCCGCACCAGGAGAATATTTAGAAGAATTAATTAGATAATGTTTAGGAATAAAAGGGAGTTATAGATTGAATCAGTTTAGATAGAAAGAAATAGACTAAAAAAAGGGAAGAAAAGAATCCTAGTCAGTTTGGGGGATTATCCCCAAACAGACTAGGAGTAGGCTGCGGCCAAAGGGGGGGGTCCTGTCCCCCCTTTATAAGCAGCCCCCCTCCCTCATGTTTTGGGCATCCAGGAAAAAAATAAGAATCCCCGTTGAGGTTGTTCTTCTCCTTGGATCACGGTGGCTTCGAACCCTAACCCTAGCCGCCGTGACCAGCTACTTTGTCCCCCACGTTACGTACTGCGCAGCTGCCCCCACGCCTCCTCGCTGCTGGTTTCTCCCCTGCGCAGCCCTAAGCGCAGCCAAGGGGTCTCCCACCTCCCTGTTTCTCAGCAGTAGAGAACTCTTTTTAAGTATTCTCTCTCCTCCTTACCTACTTTGCCAATCCTTTAGGTACTCTGTTGGAGAAGTTTTTCAAACATCTAGCAACCCATTTTATAAATGACAATCCATTTGGATCTTCCATTGAAGTCAGGCTAAGATAACTCTTTGATAAACTAAGTGAGCGCGCCGACAGCTTTTAACTTGGAGCTAAATGATTCCCATGCCAGACAGAAAGATGTCAGCAAAGTTAGCATTCAAAGTCTCCGGTGGACGAATATCGACAAACAACAGTATCCCTTGTTTAGCTGCTCAGCAACTCCCCCTTCTTTCAATACCGTCAAGTTCTAAATGTGTTGCTCCAATCCAACCCTTCCAATTATTAGACACTGAATAAACCAAAGAACAGTAAGATGTGTTATAATCAATTCAAATGGCACATTACATCAATCCAAGAGTATATACTTGTTGAAGTGATAATTATGACAAATTTTTTTGCTGGAAACAACATATCATAAAGTTCAATGGATGAAAATAAAGAAAAGAGGGGGGCAATATTAGAAATAGAGAACAAGGGAGTTAACGTGGAATTAGTCAAGCCAGGTTAAGAGAACTGGCCAGGTACACACGCATGCAATCTATTCCTTTGTAAAGTTAGTCAAACCCAAGTTAAGAGAATTGACCAGGTACACGGGCGTGCAATCTTTTCCTTTCAAAATCAACCTGCCAGAAACAAAAACGCCCCCCAAAAAACTGTTAGTCTTTTACCTGTTTTGCAAAACTATGAGTATTGACTGCAGGAATGGGTTGTTACCACTTTCTTAACCCGCTCATTTGCAGCAGATGTTCCCCCACTGACATTTTCAGGCAGGTATGGACTGCGTACACGAACCTCCTTCATTACAACAATGTCAGTCTTGTCCCACTGAACTGGAAGCCTGATGGAATGGAACCATAGAAAAATGTTGTCACTTATCCCTATATTAGAATAGAACTGGAGGCAAATAAAAGTTTCCTTATATTTTCACATGTGACCATGCGGGCAACTAACTGTTACTGAAAAGCAACGTGCAACTATAGGATATCTGACAGAGATAACGTAATATGCTCTAATGCTTAGTCATTTTTATGTAGGTAAATCAAATTATTGTACAAGAACTAGTGCAAGACATGCCAACAAAAAATAAGTTGCTGCAAATTAACCTGAGGAAACATCAACTGAAAACAATTTCTATGAGAAAGTAGAATGTGCTGCAATCTTCCTAACATACAGAAAAATTTGACATTTCAACGCCGTACATAAACAGCATACCTTGCCACAATCGATTACGTAATGAGAGAATTACCTGATTGATGCTGATTCAATGATCCTAGACTAGACTCATTTGGAGAAAGTTTCTAATGATCAAAACTGTCTAGAGATTACACTTATGGAGTATAAATGAATGGAAATTTGGGACATTACCATAGCATTCATTACCAGTTTTGTACGCAGAGACACAAAAAAAATTACTGTACAAAAATAAATAAAAATTGATGAAGACAATCTAACAAAACTAGAGACCAAATTGTGATGTGTGACCTCATATCCAGATGTAGGATGCACTCATTAGGCAGATAAGTAAACTTACGTCCTGGACAATGCATCGAATATACTTTGAGCCTCAGGGGTGACACCAACACCAATTCTCTCGGCTTCAATCTCTGCTTGTCTGGAGATTACCACACATGGTGTGAGTGTGAAAAGTTGTGTACAAGATGATGACTTTAAAGCCCCCCCCCAAAAAAAAAAGTAGATGGTAATAATGAGGTTAATGCATAATATGTGTTTTTGGAATTGATGGGACATATCATCATAAAATTTAGATTTAGCAGTTGGAAAACCAAACAGGCTCAATGCTAAGGGAATAAAATAACAAAAAGACAACACAACAGGAATATGAAAAAAATGATAGGGATGCAAGTGGGTAACCAATGGGTAGTTGCGGGTCAAGCCTCTAGTTCATTTGCTCTCCTAGTTTCATGGGATAGAGTTTTGGACCGACCCATTGACCCAAAATATTAGAAACTTGCATCCCTAAAAATGACCATTACATGACTACATGAAAAAACAGCATACAGAAGAATCACACCGATGCTTTGGCAAAGGTCCATCATCCACAGAGATAACATTAACATCCTGAGAAACTTCTATAAATAAACACCATTGACCAGACATACTACAACATCCCAACAGATTGTACTTTCATTTGTTCATTTCCTAAAGCACCCTAACATTGGGTATCAAGTCCAACATCAATATTTCATCCATCAGGGCTGATAATGAATGAAACTCGCAATAGATGAAACTCAAACCCAAAATCTCTTGACAAAATCAAGCATCCATGAAATTTGGGTTAGAGTTTCATCCAACGGATAGGCAGTGCCCAAGTTTGAGTTTCGTCGTTCTCTTCCCGTCCCCTTTCTAAGCCCTCCATAAACAACATGTAACATCCAGCTCATGTATGAACCTTTTATGGAAAATAAGGTGGGGATGTCCCCCAGCCCCCGCATGAATTCCTCAAAAAAATATCAGAAAAAAACCTTGCAAGTCCAAATTTTACAAGCATGAAATGGATATCTCTATATTCCAAATATTGTATGCACAAGCCACCATGCTAGTCCAGTTAGGCAGTTATATAGTTGGCCAGGTTATGAAACCCCAGTCGGTTTAGTTCTGATGAGTGATAAACGCATTACAGCTCTGATCAGATCATGAGAGGGACACTCCAAAGCCCATGAGCAATGAATGTTTCAGTGGATACAAAGTCTTTTCTTGTTTTACTTCTAAATTCTATTCTGTAATATTGTAAAACTGCAATAGTTAGAGGATGCGAACAATCTGTGGAAGCATGCGAACAATCTGAACTAGGCTATTATAGAAGATGACCTTCTTCATAACTCCCTTAGTTTCAGCAAAAAGTGGGTTTCCTTCACTTGTTAGAACTCACTATGAACACAATTATCGCTTCACCATCCATGAATTGTCATGCAGAAACGAAAGGGTCCAACCAGGAAGCTACTTCAATAATTATCAATTTAGGTCGCATGGAAACCTGATGCCTGATTGCAATGTTTTGCTTTGATATGAATTTATAATTACACTAGCTCGTACTTGCATCCCCCATTGAATGACCCACTCATTATAGCATCTAAAACACAAGCAACCAAAAAGCAGCATCTCTTGAGCCTAAATAAACAGTGAATCATTCACCTGAGCGCGGTCTCCTCCCGGGCATGGATAGCGGCGAGGTCGAGCACACAGCCAGTAGGATCGAGAGGGTCTTCGTCCTGGCTGACCACGGAGAACTCCCGGATGTAGTTCGCCTTGAGCACCCTCACGTTCCGCCGCTCCCCTCTGCCAGCCCTCCCCACGCCCTCCTGTGATTTACGCCGTCATGGAAACAAAACAACCACGCGCGAACATACCAGCAGAGGGATAGACCAGGTGAAAAGCATGGAGATGGGGGTGAGAGGGGGGGGGGGTGGAAGCGATCTGGGAAGGATATGGATGACGAGGAGGTTGGAGGGGCCGTCGAAGGAGACGATCTGGCCCTCGAACTCCTCCCCGAGGGTGGTCCTCACGGAGATGACCACGCCGATCGCGAACTCCTCGCCACCGGCCTCCATGTCGCCGCAGCTCGGTGGCGAACGCAGTGGAGGCGCAAGCGACAGGGGGTGAGGGGGGCTTTTGGTAATTTTGGAAGAACCCTGCGGACCGCGGCGCTGTCGACGTCCGCGCCATTAAAGTACATGGAACCCGTGGACAAAACAACTCCCTGAGCCGTTCAGTCATCATGCGGTCGGGCTGCTTGTAAGCCTACCTGCGGCCCGTTAGCAGCCCGGTCCGACCCGCGGAAATAGCAGCCGAATCCGACCCGCGGAAAGATGGGGTCCTCTCCTCTGTTCCTCACTCGGCCCGTGCTGCTCGTTTCGGACGCAGCGAAACAACACCACCAGCCTCGGTGGCAGACGAACACGACGGCTCGGCGGCCGTTTCCGTGGCCCTCGCCCCCCCCCCCGCCGTACACGGCGACTGCCATCGTGGCACACAGCAGCGCGCGACGACCACTCACCCAAACTGCCATCCACCACCCCTCTTGGACGCGGGCCCACAGTTCCGTGGGATCAAGACGTCAGCGGCACGCCACCGGGCGCGGGCAGCGACGTCCCGAACACGCGTGCCTTTCGGACCACTTGTCAAATCTCTCCACGAGCGTCCACATCAGCGCGCGAGGAAATCACTGGAGGGGAGGCACCACCCATCTGCCCACTGAGAGTCAACACTGGCCCACCCGCAGCGGCCTCACCCGGGCGGGAGCCGACCGCGGGTTAGCAACGGACCCTCGGCGGAGCAGGCGCGAGCCCGCACGAAGGCTTCTCCGCGCGCGAAATGACGGGAGTGCCCTCCCTTTCCTCTCCCGAGGACGCCCGCATACCTTCCCCATCTCGCTCGGCGTCTCTGCCGTGCTCCATATAACCATCTCTCTCCTCGCAGCCCCATTCTCTCTCTTCCCAAATCGCCATTTTTTTTTCTTCTCTTCTCGTTCGCCCCACCTCAGATCGAGACCAAACCCCACGCCGAGCCCCCGTCTCTGACCCGGCCCCGGAATCCCCAAATTTTCCAATCGAATCTCCCCGCTGTTGGACTCGATTCGGCCGAATCCGAGCCCCGATCTGCGGCTTCCGGGAAAGGCGTTGCGCCCGAATCGGCGAATTCAGGCGATCTGGAGGTATATGGAAGAAAGCCCCTCGGATCCAGGGTTCCGGCGCTAGGGTTACCGGTGGATTCAGCAGCGTCGGTGGTCGCGATCTGGTGATGGTGCAGCGCGGCGCCGGGGCTCGGCGAGGAGGGATCGGTGGCAGGGAAGATGCAAGGCTATGCATGGGCGGCGCGAACGCGGTGGTGAGTGGTGCGGCAAGAGGCGGCTTCTCGTTCGGCACATGTGGTCAGGAACTCGCGTAGAGGCAGCTCCACCACCGGCACAGGGACCAGCTACTACTCCTTCCAGCTCCTCTGTTCCTCCACACCAGGCGACCTCCTATCCACCTGCATCGACGACTCCTCCAGCACCAGCGCAGAAGCAGGGGCGCTTTGATTCTCCTCGCCCGGTTTCACCGGATTCCTTCATAAAGGTGCCTTCTTCAGTAGGAATCACTTGGGAATTTGCTAAGTCAGACGAATTTTAGATAAATTGCAGCATGCTCGTGCCATCAGATTGTTGCTGTCTTTCTTGTTGGGCTATGCCAGTTAGTAAATTAATTATATCACTTGGCCTCGTTGGGGGATTGGAAATGCTAGTTGGAAACATGTCAAGATTTTCTTGCGCTGCCTGTTGATGCTTACATGTTAACATCGAAATAGCAGAATGGAGTTCACTTTGTATGATTGATCAAATCCAAGGGGCTTTAGACATCTCATCTTCATGTTTTTGGCGCCCCACATGTCATGTTTGTCCATAGTCATACAAACGTTTTTTGTGTTATAAACGTTGCACGTGGAACATATTTTGCCTTTTAGTTAGAGAAATGGTACAATACGGTTCAAGGTTCAAGGGAATGAGTGGGTGGGCAGGAAGCATCCACTGAGATTTTCTAATATGCAGCAAAGTTATGCATTCATCGCAGATTGCTGAAGCAGTCTGTATTGTTCGACAACATAGGTGGCAACTCTTCTTTGTTTGTATTTCATTGAATGTTTTCTGCTTTTGCTAAAATAATGGGTAGAAGGCAGTAGTGATTTGTAAACATTTATTTTGAACCAGAAGTTGAAGAGGGAATATAAACCAGAAGTAATCATGTGTTCGTTCTGAATTCCAATTACTCAATTCATTTGCTTTCTAGTTCGATGCCGTAGAAATTTTCAGTGGCGCATATCTGACTTCTATGCCTGTTCATTACTTCATTATGTTCTGGATCATTGTATAGAGCTGAATTAAATACTAATAGTTGGCAAGCAGTGTTGTTGCCTTGTGAGTTGCAATAGCTTTTTTTATATGAATTGCCACAAAACATGGAAAAATAACAAACTTCCTTTTTGTGTTTTTGTAATTTGGCAAACCAGTCTCTCTGCAAAAGTTGAGGTAAGGCTGTCTAGAGATAACCCTTCCCCATACCCCATAACGCGTATGAGCCTTCGGCATCTGGTACACCCTTCGGTAATCAATGAAGCTATTAAGTCTGTTTGACATTATGCTTGCCAGCACATCTTGGAACAATCTTGATGTACCATAAATACAGTCTCTTCCTTAAAAGTAACTAATTGTTTATTTAT
The DNA here is from genome assembly GCA_030760725.1 of Neostapfia colusana. NCBI lineage: Eukaryota > Viridiplantae > Streptophyta > Magnoliopsida > Poales > Poaceae > Neostapfia > Neostapfia colusana. The sequence continues at coordinate 1,849,686 of JASWHV010000003.1, read as the reverse complement.
TTCCAGGACGGACGTGAAATTCGAGTTGGCGATTGTGCACTTTTTGAAGCAAATGATGCTCCTCCTTTTGTTGGTTTGATACGTTCGATTGAGAAAAAAGAAGAAGGATATCCCAAGTTACGAGTAAGTTGGCTTTATAGGCCTGCGGACATTAAGCTCAACAAGGGCATACAGCTAAACGCCGCACCGAACGAGATATTCTATTCTTTTCACCAGGACGAGACATCTTCCGTCTCACTGCTGCATCCTTGTAAAGTTGCCTTTTTGCGTAAAGGTGTTGAGCTGCCAGCTGGAATTTCATCCTTTGTATGCCGCCGCGTGTACGACATTGACAACAAGTGTTTGTGGTGGCTTGCTGATAAGGACTATACTAGTGTAAGTTCTCTACTTTTCCTTTTCTTTTCTGTTATATATTGGCTTCCTAATTTGTGCAACTTATAACCAGGAACGACAGGGAGAAGTAAATCGGCTTCTACACAGAACAAGGCTAGAAATGCATGCGGCGGTACAGTCAAGTGGGCGTTCACCAAAGCAGCTTAATGGTGCACCAGTTGCCCAGCAAAAGTCCAGTTCAGATGGCACCCAAAACTGTGGTCCATCTAAAGGAAAGAAGAGGGACAGAGCTGAACAAGGAAATGAACCAGCTAAACGAGACCGTGATCGCCCTGTTAAGGTCGATGAAATCGAGTATGGAAACCTGAAGGTGGAGAATATAAAGTCTGAAATTGCAAAGATTTCAGAAAAAGGTGGTCTTCCGCATGGTGAAGCTGTCGAGAAGCTAGTCCATCTTATGCAACTTGATCGAAGTGAACGGAAGATAGACTTTGCTGGACGGGTAATGCTTGCAGATATTATTGCAGCCACAGAAAGTCCTGATTGCCTTATCAGGTTTGTGCAATTAAGGGGTCTTCCTGTGTTGGATGACTGGCTTCAAGAGGTTCACAAAGGGAAGTCTGGTGAGGGTAGTAGTCCTAAAGAAACTGATAAGCCTATTGAGGAATTTATTTTTGCTCTGCTTCGTGCACTAGCCAAGTTGCCTATTAATCTCAATGCATTACAAAGTTGTAGCATTGGAAAATCTGTCAACCATCTGCGCAGCCATAAAAATCTGGAAATCCAAAAGAAGGCTAAATGTCTTGTTGAGAACTGGAAGAAGCGCGTTGATGCTGAAATGAAGTCCAATGATGTGAAAGCAGCAGTATCAGGCCAAGCTGCACCCTGGCCAGGGAAAACTGTTTTTTCAGAAATTTCTAATGCTGGAAATAAACGAAGTGGCTCAAGTGACTCCAGTATGAAAAACCAAGTATCTCATACTTCTTTGTCAAAGGCTTTGACCGCAAAATCTGGTGCTGCTGACGCTGTTGTGAAGTTGACTCCTGCAATGTCTGGTTCTAAATCACAACATATGCAACCAGCAAATGCTACAAGCAACTCAAAGGACCAACCCTGCAAATCGACTGGTGGAACCGAGTTGCCTACTGTGAAAGAGGAGAGAAGCAGCAGTTCTAGCCAGTCACTGAACAATAGTCAGTCATGTTCTAGTGACCATGCAAAAACAGCTGCTTCTTCTTGGAAGGAGGATGCAAGAAGTTCTACTGCTGCTTCTGGCAATGCTAGTAAATCTTCTGGAGGCTCTTCACATGGCCATAGAAGAGGAAACAATGGGCGCCTTGGTTCTGGAATCCAGAAGGAAGCTGTCACTGGAGGATCTGGATTATTGGATCGATCATCATTGCCAGAAAAATCTGCACAATCTGGAATGCTGTGCGGGAAAGGAAGTGATACACCATCAGATCATGCCAATGGCCATAGATTGATTGTTCGGTTTCCAAATCCAGGTCGTAGCCCAGCTAGAAGTGCAAGTGGGGGCTCACTTGAAGACCCATATGTTACTGGGAGTAGAGTTTCATCTCCTGTGCTTGCCGATAAACATGAACATAATGATCGTAGGGTTAAAATGAAGACAGAACATTCTCGTCCTCATTTAGCATCAGAGGCTAATGCTGAGTCATGGCATAGCAATGATATTAAAGGGGCCACAGGTTCTGATGAAGGTGATAAATCACCTCATGCTACTTTGGAGGTTGACCGTAGCAGAACAGCTGAAGAAGCTGGTAAAGATGTATGTGCATCCCGAGTTACAAGCTCATCGTATGTGGATGAGAAAGGCGCCTGCTCAAATGAAACCAGGGCAAAAAACTCGTTCAACCCAATGAGTGCTTTGATTGAAATAAAGTATTCTGAGGCAGGTCCTTCATTGCAAGTTGGAGATGACACGGCGATGAATCTTCTTGCTAGTGTGGCTGGGGAGATATCTAAATCTGAATTGGTTTCCCCATCTGCCTCACCAAGCAATGTGCCAGCAAATGAAGAGAGTTCTGAACGTGAGAACGTAAAAAAGATAAAGGTAGAAAGCGCCATGGGTCCATCCCAGCATTCAGGAACATCAGGTGAGCTTGATAAGGTCATGACGGGGAAGCAGGAGAAAAATGATGCTTGTTTGGTTGCAAAGGAGGAACAACACCAGACGGCTACTGGACCATCTCCTACATCTAAAGCATTCGAGTCTTCAGCACCAACTGTGAGCCAAAAAGAGGAACACCCAAACAAATGCTCTTCCGTTCCTGCTTCAGTTGATTCACAAGGTGATAGACATCAAAACTCACATGCAAACAAGACAACTGATGTTAAGGTTAATATGAAGCCTAATGTGAATCCTTCTGCAGGTGAACATAAGAGTGCTTGTACTACCAATGAAAAAGTCGAAGATGGCTGTTCAAGCAGTCCTGATGCTACCTTAGATGGCAATTGTGGTGCCATGGTGACAAACAAAGTGTCAGAATTGCTCCATGCTGAGGAATCTTCACTGTCTGCTGGTAAACAATCCCAAGGTTTGAAATCAACTGATCAAAATCAGGTTGCCGGTGTACCTGATCACATGGAAGTCATTGATAGATGTGGAGAAAGCATTGGTAATTTAGATTTGAAGTCTTCTGTTCCATTAGAGGCTACTGAGGTGAAAAAGGCTGATGGCTCGGGGGTTGGTAACGTAGTGCTGAAGGAGGAAGAGAAGAAGGAACAGTGTTCTTCCACTTCAGCTGATATCACCGAATCAGTTGCATTACAAACACCACCGCATGGTGCAGTGAAGGGGATAAACAAGACTAAAGAATCAGAAGACAGTTCTAGTGAGTCAAGTAGTCATGTGAATCCTTGTGGCACTGCATCTATGGAAACTGGACATACTACAAGACACAGTTCAGATAAATCTAGCAGCGACGATGGTGGAAAAGAAGACCTTGTCTCCTCAAATGAGGGTTCTTCTTTTTCTGCTAAAGGCAAGTCAAGTACCGGTGCGAAGCTTGATTTTGACTTAAATGAAGGGATACCTGGAGATGAGGGGCATCAGTCTGAGCCAGCTAGCTCTCCTTTGATACGTTCTTCACTTCAAGTACCTAGTACTTCTGCATTCGTATCGCCTATTTCAAGTGGACTGCCCGCTCCAATAACAGTTGCTGCTCCAGCTAAAGGACCTTTTGTTCCACCTGAGAACCTTCTTAGAGTGAGGTATGAGACTGGGTGGAAAGGCTCAGCAGCTACAAGTGCATTCCGTCCTGCAGAACCTAGGAAAGCTTTGGAGATGCCTGTTGCAGCATCTGACACAGCGGTATCTGATGCTCCAAAGAAGCAGTCTCGCCTAGGACTTGACATTGATTTGAATATTGCTGATGACCAAGCTCTCGAGGAAGATGTCCCACAGAGTTCTGCGCAGACAACTGGTTCTGAATCTGGAAACACTAGAAGTCGTGATAGGCATGTAGGCATGGAACTTGACTTGAATAGAACTGCAGAAGTTGCAGAGAATGGCCAGGTTTTGTCTATGTTTCCCGCAAGACCGTTGCCTGGAATTTTCTCTAACTCTGATAGAAATAGCTCGATGGACTTCGATCTCAATAATGGACCGAACCTGGATGAAGCTGGCACAGAACCTGCACCAAGGAGCATGTCTAAAAATCCTAGCAGTATACCATTCCTACCTCAAGTTGCTGGCATTAGGATGCATAATGGTGAAATGGGTAGCATATCACCATGGTTTGCTTCTGGAAACCATGGTGCTCCTGTAGCTATGCAATCTTTTTTCCCTGCCAGAGCAGAGCAGCCTTACCCAATTGAGGCAGCACCTGGAGCCCAGAGGATAATCACATCTGCAGCAGAAAGTGGGCAATTTGGAAATGATTCCTCCAGAACTCCTTTTATTTCGGCATCACCAACTATGGTGTTTCATCCTCCTGCATACCAATATGCTGGGTTCCCTTTCACTCCCAATGTCCACCTTCAAGCGCCGGGGTTTTCTATAGGATCGACACCTTTTGTGAATTCTGCACCTGCAGGAGTTCCATATTTCCCGACCATGACCCCATCATTTGTCGGGCAGACGGGCGTATTACCTGGCCACCGTGCAAGGCAATATGCGATAAACCTTCCTGAAGGTAGCAGTGGCGGTGGACATGACAGTAGCCGGAGATGGGGAAGGCAAGGGCTTGATCTCAATTCTGGCCCTGCAGTTATCGAAGTAGAAGGAAAGGATGAATGGATGCCTTTACCAGCTAGGCAAAATTTGTTAACACCTCCACATGCTCTAGTGGAGGATCAAGCTAGGAGTTACCAAACGCCAGGTGTAGGAATAAAGCGGAAGGAGCCAGAAGGGTCACAATACAAGCAATTATCATGGCAGTGATTGCTCCTTTAGAGGATCACTTTGGCAGCGGCTGGATTGCCCATTGAGCTTGTATGTATTTTTTTTCCGTTTCTGAAGACCTATCTAATTCCTCCTTACTTGTCCTCTTGTAGCGTAATTACAGGATGATGCTTTTCTTTGCAGAGTCCCAACTGTTCCTGGAACTCGGGCTGTTTATTGCGGCCTTGCTGGAATATACAACATCCGCCCCTGCGATGCGCATTGTGATGGGAGACAAAACCTTGTTGTAATTGCCATGCTTCTGTTTGCAGAGTCCCAACTGCTTCTGGCACTGTGTTTTGGTTGCTGCTGTAAGCGTTCATCATATTCTTTGCTCTCCTACTACTGTTACCAGGAGAGCAGGAGGAAGAGCAGCGTGGCATCCCGATCCGCCCCACCGTGCATTCACGGGCTGACACCGCCGCAGCGGGGGCCTGCTGCCGACAGCAGGGGGACAGCCGCGACCGCGCACGCGAGGGCAGGGGCGGATCGAGACGTGCGGGGGACACGGTCGCTGTCCCCTGCCCCGCTCTTTCTGTTCTCTCTACGCGCTCGCTTCCCCGCCTCTCGTTCCGCGAACCCGGCCGGCCGTCCTTGTGGGTCCCGTCACGCGCGAGGACTCGCTCTCTTCCACCTCCGTGGTGTCCCTTTCTCCAGCCGCCGGTCTCGTGACGTTTGGATTCGACCGGACAGTACGTGTGAACGCAACTCTGTTGACGTAAAAAGGGCGGGGAAATTGTTGGACCGAACCAGCATCAGGAGGGGCCATTTCAGGAAGGGGTGAAACCGCGCTCCATGTCTCGTTCCTGCCGGCTTAAAGTGAAGTGTGTTTGTGGTAGGAGGAGTCGGGCCCTCGACCTTTTACCCACCCGCCCGACCCGAGCACGAAGCATGCAACAACAAGTCGAGCGGGATCCACTGCGGCCCCCGCCACCGCCAGCCACATCACATGCGGGAGATGTACTGCCGTTCCCCCTTCCGCGTAAGTTGCGTGTAAAATAAAGCGGAAAGGGAGGCGGCGAGCGGAGCAAGACTCCGAAAAGAGAGCGCGGGGGGAGAGGACAAGGAGGTCGCCTTCCTAGGACCGCGTCCCTTGGGCACATGATTGCCTTGCCTCCCCTGCTTTTCTTCCTCTTTCTCGCAGGACCAGCGCGGCTGGCGGCTGTTGTCTCGGTGCTGTCCGGCTCGCACAGCGTGTGGCCGTGGATGGAAGAGAAGACAGCATCGATCGCGTGCGACGAAATGCGCCTTCGGAGGATAAACCGGTAATTGTACTCAGCTCGCCAGGCCGCGTGCAACAAGCGGCAGTACTGGGCCAGAAAATTCGGCTAGGCCGAGCTGAGCCCATAATAAGTCGTGGAAAATCCGGCTCGGCCGAGCTGAGCCCATAACAAGTGGTAGCGAATTCGGCTACGCGTAGGTGGGCCCATAACAAGTGGTACTGGGCTCGGCTAGGCCTGACCCTGCCAGGGAGAGACGTTAGGCCTAGCCCAACTCGTATGCGCCTCCACCGACGGATCGAGATCGACCACGGGCTAGCTACCTGCTCCTTCACACGAGTGCTTCCGGACTCCGGAGCGCACGGCACCGCGACACTGTTCGCCGCGCCCAAGCAACCTCGAATCGGTGCGGCCCTCGGTCAACGGCGATTCCTGGATGGACGCGTCGTCATGGAACGGCGACGGACGGAACCGTGGAATAAACCAAGCAGAACACACGGCGCGATCAGATTCACATGAGCTGTGACTTCTTCGCCATGAAAGGAGAAAACCTCACTCACTCTCTTCTTCGGCATCTGTCCAACTGCGGCTAACTCCGGGAGCTAACCACACGAGAAGTGTACAACGCATGACCAGACTAGCCTCAATGGTCGACCCCTAGTGATTAATAACCAAAGGTGCAACGAAGCACATCAGGATTTCAAGCTTTTTTTTTTTTGTTGGCGAACTTGTGCGGGCCTCACGGCACTGGTTCATGCGAGACCTCTTCGGGTGCTCAGGATTTGAAGCACAGCATTGTTCTTCCACGGAAGACGTTCCTGCATTTGTACCGCAATAAGCTGGTGTTTCGAAAGTCACAAAGCAAAACAGCTACAGTAGGAATCTAGCATGTTCGCTCACATACTGTATGTAAACTTTACACCGACTTAGATATCCAAGAAATTTCCTAGTATAGTAGCCACATTCAAAGCTTACTACTGCAGTGGGATTTCGTAAGGGTGCGTGTGTCTGTATATTTAATGGGGAAGGCACGAATCAACTGATCCTCAACATTTCAAAATCCCAGGGTTTCATTACTGATAACAGAATTGCACAAGACTTTTTACACACAAAAAGGAAATGAAAAAGGAAGATGTGTTTAGGTAAGTAGATGCAAAGTAAACGTATTTAGAACATGCAATTTAGGTCTACTAAATCAAAAAATGTATTCAAGGCTAATCTTGTGATTTAATCAAGTTGTTAAGGTAAAGGATCATGTCAAGGATTCTAGGAACAAGAAGAAAATGCTTTATAACCTACAACAACAACAACCAAGCCTTTATCCCAAGCATGTTGGGGTCGGCTAAAATGCTTTATAACCTAGTATATTAAAAATAGGAACAGAAATCAATTCTCTTTAAGCAGGGCCTGCAGTTTCATATAAAGGAACAGTCATATTTACTTACAGTGCAGAACATCCTCGCCGTGACTTCTTTTTCTTCTTCTCCCTGAGTTTAGTTGGAGGCTGGATTACAACCTTGATGGCAGCATCAAACACAGCTTTGACATTCTACATGTCAGTGAAATATTCCAAAATAAGGTAATTGTCCATGTGCAATAACACGTCGCATGACCACAAAGAAGGCCACAGTTAGTATAGAGCCAGTGGACTCAATTTCCCTTGCAGCAAATATACCTGCTGTGTCTTTGAGCTGCACTCGATGTAATACATTGCACCAATTTGTCTCTGAAGTTCCTCCCCCTGCCAGGTGCAAATATAAAGGTCAAAAAATACTCCAGAAGCTATATTTCAATCATTTCTAACAGATACTAGAGATATACCTGTGCTGTGGTTACAGGTACCAACCCAGGATGATCCATTAAGTAGTGCTTGTCTTCACGAAGATCTGTAAGTAACATCAAAATTTGCAGATGTTCAAATCAACTATCTTACAAAGAAATATAATTGTGATTGAGGTAAGATTACATTGAACCAGGTGACTAGATAGATCATTTTAGGGCATGTCTTCCCAGAAGCAATTGGATGATCGTTGAAGGGAATAAAAAGAGTGAAAAGCAGCTAATTCATCGATAAATTATAATTAGGGCTTTCTACTCTGCTACATTAAAAGTTTCCATTCAATGCTACCAAAGTTTCTACCTACTACATATAAACACAACATTTCACGCATTTCACAAAATAACATAAAGCTTTCCACATTTGCTAAGCTGAACTACAAATAAATTATGCGGTCAGTTCTTTATCGACTTCTGGTCACCAACTACACAAAATGATAACATATCTTTTCACCACAGAATACAACTTTGCAAGTATCGCTATCAGTGCAGTAAAATCCAAAATTAATTCCAATAGACAGAGAAAAAGAGACGCTAACAACTTAAAAGGATGCAATCAGACTACAAACCTATGCTCAGTAAGTAAATGCAATAATGCTGAAGCTCAATACAATACAACTCACCCAATTTTGTGCCAACCAACACAATGGGTACTCCTGGTGCATAATGCTGAAGCTCTGGTATCCACTGCAGAGAAAGGGCAAAGAATAACATTTTCAAATCTCTGGGAAATTCCAAAACAAATATGAACTGTAAGAACAAGTGTCCAGAAACCAAGAGCCCGAGTTTGTGCATTTCAGCACCTTCTTCATGATATTCTCATAGCTAGCTCGGCTCACAAGGGAGAAGGCAAGCACAAAGACATCAGCGCCGCGGTAGCTTAGAGGCCTCAGCCGGTTGTAATCTTCCTGCCCTGCAAAGGATGTGATGTTGTAAGGTTTAAGTTACACAAAGAATCCTCAAAAAGCAAACTTTCCAGGTACAACTAGCAACTGCGTAAAGAACTTAGAATTCCCCAGTACATTTGGAAAAATCAAGCAATCAAATAAAGAGCTCGCGTTACCCGCAGTGTCCCAAAGGCCTAAATTCACCGTGGTGCCATCAACAACTACGTTTGCGCTGAAATTGTCAAACACCGTAGGTATGTAGTCCTGCGTCTCAAAAAAAAATTGATGAATCAGCAATAAGTGATTGAAAGTTCTCTTAGAGGCGAACAAAATGATTCACGCTAATAAGGCAGGAGAGAGCTAAAAATTAAACTGAGGAAGATCGAGCTATTGCACATCAAAGAATCTCCCTGAAAACAAAACCATCAAATATACTGAAAATCATTGCTTGAAACAAAAAATAGTCGAACTTCACAAGAAATTAGACATGGAATCTCACGTCTTTCGCATTAGAACCTGAGAGAGAGAGAGAGAGAGAGATGTGCTCACAGTGGGGAACTTGTTGTTTGTGTAACAGATGAGCATGCAGGTCTTGCCCACGGCGCCGTCGCCGACCGTGACGCACTTTATGAACCGGGAAGCGCTGGACGCCATGGCCGCGCGCCCCTCCCCGATTCCTCCGGGCCAAGTGAAGGGGAGTGAAGCGGAAGAGAAGGAGGGTGCGAGGAGACGGCAGGGAGGGAAGGGACGGAGTGTGTTCTTTGGCTTCTCGGTGGTGTGGTGCGTGACTTGTTGGCGAAGAGTGAAGAGGGTCACATGCTTCTCACCTCACTGCCTAGAGAAGCGCCCTCCGTTCCCTCGTTCTTCATTTTTATCTCGATGTCCTATTGTTGTATTGTTTATACTTCCTCCGTTCTGAAATAATAACGTTTAAGACAACTAATTTAGTTCAAATTAAACTAGATTTTATGTCCTAAACATCATTTATTTCAGAACGGAGGGAGTACATGACTTCTTATATTTTTAAGATTTTATTATTACAATTAAAATTTATAATTCAAAAATAAATTAGAATTGTTGTACTGATGATAATAATTAAAAAAAAGGAAATATTGCTATAACAAGCAGCTCCTGGGAGAATATTTCGACTTTACGGCTTATAGTATGCTGATTGTGGAGTAGGCAACCACGGTTGTTAGCAACCAAAGATCCTTTTTATGATGTTGGGACAACAAGAAGAATGTGTTTTGCGAGGGAATACTTTTATAATATGAGAATTTTGTAACAACTATCTGAAGAATTTCAATGAGTATATTTGGTTTCTAATTTTGTGAATTTCATTGTTCTTCGTTATGGTGATAATGTTATAATTATTCTTTTTACAATCTAGGTTTAGGTGATTTTAAACGACATTTTGGTGCTGTTGGAAATAATAACATTAATTCTGCTGATGAATAAAAATCTATAACAATTTATTAAACTCAGCTACATCAATATTTATTTTAATACCAATGCTTAAAGCTTGAAGGGGTCTAAAATCGATATCTAAACCTCGAACGGGTGTATAAATTGTATTAAAATACACATTGCCCTACCAAAAACCGGTCAACTTCGGCAACATACTCCTCCGACAGATGCTGTATCTATCACTAAGGAAATGAGTTGTGCAAGATATTTAAATTAATTACCATGGATATCTATCGTTAAGATATAAATATCTTCTATAAATTGTGATATCTTAATAGATATACTACTGGAGAAAACTTTCTCCGTGAAGGCACGACGACGGTGCAAGGAGCCGGATAGCGAATATTAACAGCATTGAATCTTAATAGTATTCCAACTGGTGCCAAGGAGCCGAGAGTAGCTTGTGCAAATCCGTACTAGTTTTACCAAATGGAGGGTGCATATAGTCCCTTGTTGCCTTTTTTTTCTTTGCGAAAGAGAGAGCTCCATTAGTTAAAGCACAGCCTTATTATAAATTGAGATCACCCGATCAAGATCGGGTCTACTACTACTGGAACCGCCAGCAGACCCTGAGGTATTAACAGTTCCAGCTCATCGCTATAGTTGATACTCTCTCCGTGCCGAATTATTTGACGCCTGCTAGTTCAATAATTCGAAACAGAGTGAATAGTTCATATATGTCTTTGCTCCACACGAACCTTTTTCGGTTGTTTGCCAAGCCGTGTTGTATACTACACACTATGATTACGTCCTCCTGTGCACCAAATCATTTGCAAATGAAGCCTTCATGATTACAGGGGTCGCGCTAGCACTGCGGAAAAAGGCCGTCGATAAATCATGACGTGTTGGTCATCCCCCGTGCCAAAAGCATTCACGCTAGCTTACAGAAGTTTCAAATGATGAGACAGGTTATTCAGAGATCATGACAGAAGCCTCAGATTACTGGTATGGCACGAGACGGTTGCATGTCCCTTACGATGAGCTCAGATTAACAGTGTTAAACAATAAACAGGCGTGGGCAAGTACAGACACGTCACCAAGAATTTTTTTTAGAATAATGCATCACCCAGAGGATGAAAACCCAGATGACAGAGCCATCTGGTAGTCTGTCTGTACTGCTACCTTTACTCCCTCTGTTTCGAATTATTTGACGCTGGTTAGTTCAATTTTAAACTATTCAGCGTTAAATAAATCAAAACGGAGGGAGTACTTTTTTCTGATACATACGTTGAACCCGCGGAATGGTTTATCCGGGGAGCAAATCCAAAAGAGTTTCCATTCTATCGTGACATAGTTGTGTGTGTGTGTGTGAAGCATCTTTACAAGCCTAGCGAAGCTAACGATTACTTCCTGCTGGTGGTGTGCGCGCCGAATTTAACGAAACCAACGGGGCGCCGAAGATGCGCGCCGGCCGGCCGGACACCCGTCCGCTCCGCTCCGCGCTGTCCCTGCCTGCCCGTGCGCCGAGGGAACGTGACCATTGGGGGCGCCGCTATATATACTTTGGCCGGTTCTTGGGTGGACGATCTGATGGCGGTGTACTACTGTTGGAGCCACATGTCTAATGATGCGACGCATGTGTCTTTGGTCCTTGCTCGCGTTGCGCCCAAGGGCCAAGGCCCAAGGATGTGGTGGTCGAGCCCTAGTGATTGTACTGTATTGCCTGTTGTTGCAAAACCGCTTCGCCGAGTCACTGCTTGTGACTGAATTCACGGGTTGATAGCCATCGATTTTAAGATGGTACAGGACAGCCATGGTTGATAGCTGTGGTTGGTCTAACGAATACAGCCATGCCAAGGGCAGCAAAGGGAAGGTGGCGCCATGAGCATGGGCTGGGCAGGCCATGAGCCCAAATCTTCTCATCCCTTGAGCTGGAAGCCAGCTCTCCTTTTGCATACCAATCGAGAGGACACCTGCGGCTTGACCGAGACAGGGCCGACTTACTGAAACGAAGAAAAAGGAATGACATGGGCTATAAATATTTGCAGTACGATCTCGCCGGAAACACCATTTGTACTCCACGAACTGACAGCGAGATTTGAAATGCAAAAGGTAAAACGCTGCAGAACTTTGCCGCTGTCAGCGACCAAGTATGATTTCTCATTACTATAATATAATGTATAATCAAATCAAGGAACGGAACACTGTTTCTTACTACTATCGTTTTCATGATGACTCGGCTGGCAACAACCCCAGCTTATGGTGATGTGACGCTTCCCGAGTAGCAACAACACTACGACGCAGCATTAAGAAAATCCACTTTGGGTATTAAAGGCCTTTTCATCCATTGACCAATATATGGGTTTCTCACGGACTACTCTTGACAACCAATTCAATAAAAAATGTGGCCCGGCCCAAGCTCGGGCACCTGATACCTCAAGGCTGCACTGTATTCCCATTAACCCATTAGGTGGTCTTCAGGTCATCCGACATTGCAGAAGGTATACAGTGCGTCGTCAGAATGTCCTGAGTAGCAGCCTTCGCAGTCTTTGTCTCAAGGACAACAATCTGTCAAATCATATATTATTAGTTCAGAAGCAACTGCACTCGAAAAGCATCGTGACTGCTATTCTAGAACAATTTTTATCATGTCATGTGATAGCTCACTATTTGATTCAATCATCCATTGGTAAGACCACGGTTTATGGCCAATCTGGCAAGATTTTTTTTTGAGTTCATCTGGCAAGAGAGATTTACTACTCTTGAATAAGCATAATGATCAAGAAGTATAGTTTTGAGGGAAAACTGTTCGAGCTCACATAAAAAGCAATAGGTGGCATTACAAGTGCTTATAGAAGGAAATGACAGATGAAGAACTAAAAAGGAATAAGAGATACCTGGTCATACTCGAGATCAAACTTTAAAAATTCATCCTTGCAATTTTCCACCATGCTGACTAAGTTCTTCAAGTTTTTTACAGGCTGCCCATTGAAAGCGAGAACCTACCAACAGTGTCACAATAAAGAGTTTGTCACCAAGAAAAGGCATTAACAAAGTGATCCTTATTAGCTAGCCCCTCTAGTTTTTAAATCGATGACATTGGGACAATTTTCTTAGCTCAAAAATGAAACAAGAACGTTGTCTTATCGTCATCAATTAAAACCCAGAGGGAGTACCTTCAAGCCTTCAACATACTCCCTCCGTATGAAAATACATGTATGTGCTCATTGAACTGGAAGCAATTCAATCCACGTCATATATTCCATTCAGAGGGAGTAATGTATCTGTGCCAGAAATAGCTAATGAGAATAATGCTATAACCACAGAGAGAAAATCCTTCATTACCTGTGTATTAACAATTTCTTCATAGCCGATATTGATGTCAGCCACAAGCACCTGCAAGGGTACAATACAACACATACAAGTTACAAGTTGAAAGAAGATACCAGACAGTCACGGTGATAAATGACATACTACAGGAGCATCAGTTAACAACAGAAGAACTTTAAACCTGTGATACCACCACAAGTTGTTCATCAGGTGATTCTGCCATTGCATGCAAATGCTTCACCAACAACTTGACAGGTGCATCATATTCATAGTCCTTTCCATACTGATAGATAAGAAGCATCGATTAGCTTAAAAGGTGAATAACAAAATCCCTGTGTCACATTTTCTTAAGAAGGATAAGCACAAAGAGATATTAGTAGTTGCAGTGACATGACAATTACTAGGATATAAACAAAGTATGAGTGATCTGATCATTTTGGGGTATATCGAAGCAATATAAGGGCTGGTCTGGATGTAGGAGACTGGGCAGTTAAGATTGATTTTAGCTTAAAGGGGAAATTTAGGAAAAAGGACGTACCCAGTGCTGAAAGCTCCCACACATTGGTCTAGGGAAGCGTGGGAAAAAATGGTCACCAATTTTGATTCTAACACTAAAAGCTTCATAGAATAGGGAACTTGGGGACATCCTTATCATCAAAATGTTTTAAGATACAGAATATAAATTGCATTAAGACATGTTGTGTAGAAGACAAAAAGTCCAGGCTCTCTAAAGTATCAGATTATGAGGATTGCAACACATCATGTTAACACTGATGAAAGCAAAATTGGTAAATAAGATACGTGAATACCTCAGATCGAAGATACGGAACAGAGACAGCTGCAAAAACAAAGCCAGCAACTATGTAATATGATGGTGGCCTGCCCTTCACATGAGCTGCAACAAGTCGCTTGTGGGTTGCAAGCCTAATTTTAAATTCATGGACCTTTGAATCCCGCAAGACTTTAACAAGAGCTTTCTCGCCAGTATATTTCTGAGAAACAAGGTAACTGAAGCCAATGCGCTCACCGTGCCTGAAAGGTACTGTTGAAAAAAAAACATTATGAAACAATTATTAGAGTAACAAGCCAAAAAATGAAGTTAATCTTCAGCTACACAGGGTCAACCCCAATATGGAACAATGTGTTATAGAATGGCTTAAGTCTACCTCAGCCTTCAGCTAGTTTTCCCTTCTTTGCTTCTGCTTTTGTTTCTGCTGCTACTTTGTATAGTTTTTTTCCGTTTTCTTACTACTGTAAGTACCACCCTTTGTTTTTCATGTCTAGCCTACCCCAACGTGCTTGGGACAAAGGCTTTGTTGTTGTTGTTTGTTGTTGTTGTAAGTACCACCCTTTCCGTTTTACTCAATAAAAAAACAATAGGGGGCTCCCTTACTGTAGTTATGCTAAAAATTTGATATGGCAACTTCATTTACATGTAATGTCAAACTAGCAACTAGTAGTAGCAGTACAATACAAGCCAGCTAAAGTTACAAATTCATGATGATTGGTTGCACTTATGCACAGCAAAACATAGTTCACTAAATGCTAAATGTCTGGTTGGAATTGAAACATTTTTTGTAAATATGAAGCTATATGACTAACCTGTTCCATCATTAGCAATATCAACACCATCAAAGCTAAGAATAATATCAGATGGTTGTAAGCATCCAGATTCAGGAGCAGTAGGCTCCACCCTCCTAACACGAACACCCTTTTGATCTGGTTTCATCCCCATTGCTTTGCGGAGATCAGGGTTTTCCATTTTCTGCCATTCTATACCGAGTATAGGGAAACCTAAAAAAAGATGAAATACTGTCATGTTAAGATCCAAGAGATAGAGAATCATGGAATGGAAAGTATTCTATAGAGTTACTTATAAAGAAATGATTGCCCCGATATAATAATCTTGCCACTTCAATCAAAAGAGTAAAAGACCATTAGTATAGGTGAGACAGCTGGTTGATTCTATCGGAACAATGACTCTACTTCTGTGGTTGTTGATAAAGTTCATGGTAATCAACATAAACATAAAGCAATACCAATAATCAGATAGTAGGCCATAAATCATAGAATGGTGAGCAAACCTTACATGAAACCCAATGATAATAAATATTAAATAATAATGCTTGTGAGGTCATAACAAGTGACGTCCATACAATTGTATATTTCTATAGGTTACAGATGCCAATATCACCCAACAAGCTCTAAGAAGAAATTTCAATGATTCAAAAGAAGAGGAGGATGACCATGGTGCTTGAGATAGTAGAATGAGGGATCGCGCTATAGAACTACTTCCAGCATAATTTCCACGGATTCTCTATTTGACCAATGACTCTATTTTTGCGATTCTTGATGAAGTTCACAATGATCATCAAAAACATCAAGCAACAACAATGATAAGACTGCAGGACATAAATCATAAGGAGGGCAAACAATATTTATGTGAGACCCAATGATATAATATTTATTCTTGCAAGGTCCTACGAAGTGACCTCCATCCAATGCATATAGATCTATAGAGTACGTGTCTATATCACCCAATAAGTTCTAGTAATTAGTAAACTAGATTAATGATTCAAAAAATAAGAACAAAACAATGTCCATTGTGCTTGAGACAACAAGTAAACTCAAATGAGTAATCATGCTATAGAATTATATACATCTTCCATACAATTAGGGAAAAGAGCAAGTTACCTGTGTATTCTCCAGATTTCTCATAGTCTTGAATGAAGTGCTTAATAACAGGGGTGGGTATCACATAACCAATATTTTCTGCATCTTCATGTTTGAGAGATTGAAAAGCTATACCAACACATTTACCCCTATCATTAAAAGCTGGACCACCTGAATTCCCTGAATTAATAGCCGCATCTATCTATAAACAAGATGGCACTTAGTATTAGATAAGTTGGTAAGTAGATATGTCATGATTCTCAAAAGGCTAACATCATGTACATATTTCTAAAAATACTTATTTGAAGGGACAATAACATCAGGATGAAAAAGGTACCTGCAAGCCGAGAAGTTCTGTGGAACCATGAACATATGAAAGTATTTCTATCCTAGAGACCACTCCACTTGTCACGGATATGGTATCTCCTCCAATTGGATAGCCAACAACAGTAACCGCATCCTGAAGTGCGGGTAATGTTCCAAACTCAACAGGTGAAACTCCTTCCCAGAATTCATCATCACTGACAGTTAAGAGCGCTGAGATGGATAGAACAGTATCAAATTAGATTGCAAAGAAAAACAGAAACAATACCAAGTTAAATACGCATGAAGTCACACATTTGATAAATAATACAATCTAAAACATCAACAACAATCAAATCAATCATAGTTATTATGCATTTGATTTCAATATTTCATAGTCACAATGGACAAACATTACCCCAACGTGCTTGGGACAAATGCTTTGTTGTTGTTGTATAGTTACAATGGACAAACTTTACAGGCATTGGCATGGAAGGAGAGAGCATACACACCAATGTCGCACTCTGTGCCAATGGCCAGGACGGTGGCAAGGTACTTGGTGTCCGACCCACGCTTCTTAAGCTTAACCTGGGTGTAATGCTCAACCGAGTGGGCATTAGTGAGGACACGGCGGCCGCCAATGATAAACCCGCTGCTGCTGGAACTGTACTGCCGCTTGCGCTGCCAAGGCAGCGAAAAGTTGGGCTCCGTGTGCACGCAGAACACCTTCACCACAGCGTCCATGCACGGCACCACCCGCACCACCTCCTCCCAGCTCGCGGGGCCCGCCTCCACCACCGCCATCGCGTCGCCTCCATTAGCCACAGGCTTCAAATCCCCACGGCGGTGCGGGGACACCGGTCGAGAGCCATCCACGTCGGTGGGGACTTCGTGGCGGCGCGACTTGCGGCCACGGCGGCCGCCGACGGCGGGGATAGGGTCGGCGGCGGGAGGCGGCGAGGAGGAGGAGCGGTCGGGCGAGGCGGGCGACACCTTGGGCTTGCGGCCGCGCTTGCGCTTGTTGCGCTTGGAGGCGGAGGAGGGGTCGTCCATGGGGGCGGGCTAGGGTTTCGCGGCGGCGGGAGATAGAGGACCGAGCCGGGGAATAGGAAGGAACATGTGAACTGGTTCGAGCCTTAGATGAATACGGGCATTAACGGCACGCCGCACCGTGCGGTTAGCGGATACTAAGTGATTACGCTTTCGTTCTGGGTTTACATGAAGTATACAAATTGCAATCTTGGTTTGAACGCGAGAATACGCCGTTCGTTTCACTTTATGCACTAGACGACGAATCCGTTGTGCATTTTATTTGCGTGTATAAAGCTGAGAGACTAGTATTGAGTTTGTCCAGACCGTTCAGCTCTTTCACTATTTTTGGAACCTGCAAAATCTTTGCGATATGCGTCCACGAGTGCAAGTTCATCTCTCTATGTTGTGAGACTCTGTCTTTGAGCATAAGTGACATCCTGACATTTGTACGTGTAATGAGCATCAGTTCATTTTTAATGTCATCTCCGGACCTCTTTAGCACACTCAAACGAACCTCATTTTAGAAAACTAGTTCATTTGAGTGTACTAAAAAGGTTCCAAGGTGACCCAATTTGCACCCTTGTTTGTTCATTTGTCTACCATCTTTATGGTCGCAACTAGATACAGATGTGAGAGTTCTGAATTTGTATTATCTCCAACAGCATTCATCACAGCGACTATAACTCACGCCTAACCTTGTCGTCATGGCATCCACTGGTTCTTCTGTTTCATGAAACCTTTTCTGATACGCGCTGCTCTCTTTCTCAAGCGGTTTGCCTCTCTGAAAAGAGATAAGCCGTCTAAACTGAATTTCTGCCTCTAACCTAATCGATGGAATATCAAACTTGTTTCCATTACCTATAAAAATTCAATCTGAAGTGTAGAGGCAGTACCAGTGCCCTATGATTGCCGCCTTCAATTGTGTTGCTGCTAAGGAATGATTGATCTCAACCCCTCCTGATTATTCCTAGTATGTGTCAGTTATCAACTCAAGCAACCTTGTTCACGTTTGATTTGCATGTGGAAGGTCCACACGGATGAGTAGTTGATTTAAACAGACTCCTTGAAACGAACCTTTCCAAGTCATTGGCATGATTTGCAACTCGCCTTGGCAGCACTCCATATACGTCTACCTCGCTTGATCTGGATGGATGGACGATGGACACTGCAGAACTGTGTTGCCTTGAAGCTTGCACATTGGAGACCTGGCTTGTTAGGCTGAATTGTTCTGCTTCCTGAGAATGACCCTCAACATACTCCAAAAGTAATCAGAAGAATATAGTGGACTTCTTCCTTTCTAGCTAGAATGGCAAAACATATGAAGCCAGTTCATCTGGTAAAAGGCTCTGTTATACTACAACCTGTATCGAACTGCCAGACACCATTTGTTATACTCACATCTTGCCAAGCGTGAAGCATTATTTGCATATGGTGAATATGGTGATTATGCGGTCCGTGTCACGTATAAAACGGACATTTGCGCTTGGCAGCGTCACCTTCAAGCCCCACTAAATGCAGAGATCTTCTCCCAAGGACCTATCCATATGGATTCCGTAGCGAAAAATTATCCCCCGGCTCGCAACAACACCACCGATGTAACCAACACCATGGCATCTACTACTATTTTGAAATGATGAAATTTTGGTCTCATCCTCCGTATTTTCCTGTGAAAGCGCAGTAGTCTTTTTGCTGTTATGCTCCGCACTTCACTATGGGAGCATAATTTCATTTGCTGTGTCATTTATTGCAGCCTGGTTCAACAGAAGTGATGCATGCCATATATATAGTAGCGACTGAGATGCGACCATCGTTTTCGTAAAATTGTATAAATAGTTCTTCAAATCCACACAATTTTCATCCTACGGTTACCATATTTTTTTACTTAAGCCTCTCCACCTGGCAACGGTGACTGTCGAATGAAGATCGCATGGATTTAAAAAGTTGTTCGTAGGATTGCATCAAGATGTTGATGACATCCTAGAGGCTCTGCTCCCCTTTGTAGCACTCTGTCATCCACACTCGGTCAAATAATCTTCAGACACACCAGCCAGGAGCGTTGTTATTCGGAGGGACCACACAGGGATAGCCTATGTTTCTGGAGTAAATGTTCTCTCAATTTCAATAGTGGGAACACCGCACCAAATCCACACCTATATTTTGCTCTCTCTCTCCAGGTTACTGTGCTTGCTTAGAGAAAAGGTTCTCATGAACCTCCAGCTGAGATCTTCAGTACGGCTGCATTTGACGATGTTCCATAGGGAGGGGATACATGCACAGTGTCGTGTGATCTTGGCTAGCATCCAGTGCCATCTCTTAAGCACCCAACTCTACGACCCCATTTCACCCTCACAGCATCTACGTTCCGTATTCGTGTGATCGTGTCTAGCTATGGATGGCAAGCAAGGATAAGGTGCAGCAAGAAACAGTCTATCCGTTCAGGATTCTGTTTACCATTCTGGCGTGAGGTATCAAGAAAGAAGATAGAACCAGTAACTTACCATCAGCCATGCATATCATCAACAAGCAGAGTAGGACAGGAGAAATCCATTAAGGTGGACTAGAGTGCCCATCCTTGTCGATGATGACCAATGCTGGCCTGGTCATGCTTTTGGGGGTTCCTAGGCAAACCAACGAGAGTGTGTGCTGATCAGTAACGCTTTGCAGGATGCGCGCGGCCCATGTGCCATCAATTCCAGATCGAGATGAGCTCAAATCTGCAACAAAGTATCATGCATGCGATGATTGAAGCCTAAGACTCGTAGGATTCTGCTGTGATTGACCGGTGGATTGGATGCATGCGTAGTGCATGTGTGGGTCAAAAGGACGTACGTGCTTTATTTCGCTGAGCATAGTGAGGTAAGTTTTGCTGGGTTTGTAGTTTCGGTTTCTGGCCGCAAGTTGAAAAAATCTAACAAAATAATTGGAGGATCGATAGTTTGGAAACAGAAACCCAACCAAATGGTCGCAGTTTCCAGGCGCAAAAATGGAAATGTTTCAAGGTTTCTCTTGCAAACTGCTAAAAACAATCTCGAGCGAGAAACAAAAGCATTTGGTCACATTGTAATAAGATATTGCCATATTTTTTTCCTTATAGTTATAAGTTGTTATCTGATTTTATTCAGTACTAAAAGCAAAGTTAGTGAGGTTGGTTTAGGGTCTGCATTCATTCCCTGCATGATTTGCATGCAAATGCATACATATACTGCAGATCCGTTTTGGTTCAAACAACAATGTTATTGGGAGAGAGTGGTGGTCCAGTTTGTCAGAACGAGAGGGAGCGGCCGCAGCAGCTCCCTGCTCAAGGATGCAGAGCAGTGGAACACCTCTTGCAGCTTTATTGCCCTCCAGGGCCACACAGACACATTGGCGCCGCAGCGTCATCACTCATCACTTGCTGTCAAGAATGTGAATTATCAGTTCTGTAAGAGTGCTGAAAATTTCCCGATAGACCGATGGAGAAGAGATGTAGGGTCTCTCTGCCTGCGCACAATTCCATGTGTATTCTGTGGTGATATGATGCTGTTCCAGAGCCATTCGATTCCATCCAAGTGTGTGCTGGATCCATCATTTGACCCCCTGTTTTACGAAAGCATGGTGACTTCGCTATTACACGCGTGCAGAGAAACGTATGCCGCTGTAAACTGCTCATGGCGAACAGCTCTAAATCAACCTTAAGTTCTGCAAAATGCAGTAAAATGTGGAAGCAATTTTACTTGCCCCAGTGAAACAAGAGGCGCAATTTCTGATCACCGAATTGATGCATCAGTAATAAATCGTATGTTTATATGAATGGTGAAGAATCTAAATCCAGTTTTGAGCAGACGATTTGCCAGTGATGGGCAAATGCCCATGTCTAAAAGGTCGTGGAAGAGAGAAGCAATGTGCTCGTACAGTACCACCACGACCTGACCTGAGAGAGAGAGAGAGAGAGAGACTGCTCCCTGTTCTAGGCAAGTGTGGTTGCTCGCTCGGTCGCTCCCCCAGTGGAGTCTACGAGCAAGAAAAGGAAACACCTACTCCTACACCCATCGTCTAGCTTCCACCAATCCTTAGATTCTAATGCCCTTCAGCTAGCTTCGAAATCAAGTTCAACATCAGCATGCAGTGTCTAATGATCACCTAAAAGTGAAGGAAGCCACGCAACTACTACAAGTGCACAGCTCAGCCGGTCAAAAGCCTCTGCTTAAGTTTCTGCTTGAAGCTGCTGCAATGGAGGAGCAGCTTAACCCGCTGGCTGTGACGCACCTGCTGCAGCACAAGCTGCGCAGCCTCTGCACCCAAGACGACTCCCCGTGGGTCTACGCCGTCTTCTGGCGGATCCTTCCCAGAAACTACCCGCCCCCCAAGTAAGCCATTGTTCACTTCAATTTGCACTCCCTCACCTTGTTAGTTTGACAGGGAAAGAGCACCAGAAACCTTGCTCCATTTTTATTTTATTTTTTGTTCGTTTATTCATCATCCTGAGGCAGGGTCATCTAGTTCGGTTTAGCCGTTTGGGTTGGTGATTTGTTTAGCTTTTGTTCAGGTGGGATCTCCAAGGTGGAATGTATGACCGGACCAGAGGGAACATGAGGAACTGGTACGGTCGAACGAGGACAGGTTTTCTCCTCCCTGATTTCCTATGAATTTTGTGTTTGTTTGTACGTGATTCCTGGGGTGCAAATTTTCATGTAGGATTCTGGCATGGGAAGATGGATTCTGCAACTTCGCAGCCTCTGCCTGTGACCACGAGGGCGCAGCAGCAGCTGCTGCTGCTGCTACCGCCTACACGGAA
The DNA here is from genome assembly GCA_030760725.1 of Neostapfia colusana. NCBI lineage: Eukaryota > Viridiplantae > Streptophyta > Magnoliopsida > Poales > Poaceae > Neostapfia > Neostapfia colusana. The sequence continues at coordinate 1,827,486 of JASWHV010000003.1, read as the reverse complement.
TGTGCTGCTGGGCGGGAGGAGCTGAAGGGCCTGCAGCCCGAGCTCTTCTTCAAGATGTCCCATGACATCTACAACTACGGTGAAGGGTAAGTGAAGCACAATACTTACCTTTGCTTGAATGCTAACCAACCACGACGGCTTTTTCTTGAGCGAACTAATCAGCAAGCTTACCGCGCGCGCTGCAGGTTGATAGGGAAAGTGGCAGCCGACCACAGTCACAAGTGGGTGTTCCAGCAGGAGGCCCAGCAGGAGCACGAGATCAACCTCATCGCCTCTTGGGACAGCCCTGCCGATTCCGTAAGCATCTGATCATCAGCCAACCAATTGACATGACAATCGACCCTTCCATCCATGCATTGAGTACATGGCTAATGACAGTCGGTTCGCAAACTCGACCGGACACTCCAGTTGATCACGTTTTGTCTGTGTGCGGTTTCTCTTCTTTGCAGCGTCCAAGGACCTGGGAGGCTCAGTTCAAGTGTGGTATTAAGGTAGGTAGATAAAAATTTCAAGGGCCGGGCGCCGAGGTCGGGCGATTTGAGTGAAAAGCTTCGCATGCCAAAGCTGATGCCCACGTCTTTCACCGTTCTCCCTGCAGACCATTGCTCTGATCGGCGTCAGAGAAGGCGTTGTGCAGCTTGGCTCCATGAAGAAGGTACATTATCGTTACTGTTTCTACGCCAACTCCAGCCGTCCGGAGCGACGACTGTGTGATCGACCTGGTGTCCCTGGTGTCACACTGCACTCACTCGCATGGATTTTAGCATGATGTTGCTTATACACGAGCTAGTAGGTTTCCTGATTGAACAACAGAACGGGAAAGCTATGAACAGGCTAATATATACATGGTTGGGACTTGAGGTGCACGCAGGTGGCGGAGGACTTGAGCTACGTGGTGATGCTGCGCCGCAAGTTCTGCTACGTGGAGAGCATCCCGGGGGTGCTGCTGCCGCACCCATCGTCGGCCGCGCTCCCGGCCAGCGGATGCGTCGGCGGCCCAGCAGCAGACGTCGCCGCCTGCTGGCCGCCGGGACCCGTTCCGCCGCCGACGGAGTTTTACGACCCCTACGCCCACCAGTCCACGCCGGCACCGGCGGCGGCAGCCCGTCAGATAAACATCGTGCCGTCAATGAGCAGCCTGGAGGCGCTTCTGTCAAAGCTGCCGTCTGTCGTCAGCCGCCCCGCAGCGGCCGGCGCCGGCGGCATGGCCGTGGTGGCCAAGGAAGAGGAAGACGCCGCCGAACGCCACGGCAGCATGGACAACGTGGCCGCGTGTAGCGGCATTATATCCGCCGGCAGTGTCGACGAGGGCACCGGCGCCGCTCCTCCCGCCGCCGCCACTATTGCCACCGTGTCTTACTACGCACCATGAGACACGGCTGCATCACTAGGCCCTGTGGAGTCGGACATGTATTGTCATGTAGCGGACGTACGTGCTGGCAAGCCTTAGCGAGCTCGGGAATGAAATCGGAAACCTCGTTACTGTCAGTCACGTTGCCTTGCCTATCTGTTATCCTGATTATCTGACTGCATTTCATTTTTACCTGTGGGCAATTGTGGACCCTTTTTCCATATTTATATATCCTTGGGGGCTTTCCCGTTCATCAGAATATTAGCAAAACAGATAGCAAATTTTGAGTATCAAATTGAGAAGCTACAATGTAACACTTTAAATTAAAAAAAATAAAGGCAACGGAACAGCGGGTGTACGCTGATGTAGCATCGTACCAGTCTGGTATTTTGTTGCGAAATACAATTAATTGCCAGTGAACAAAAAGTGAAGAGACCAGCTTCTCAGAGAAAACAAAACAACGAGAAAGAATGGAGACTGCTAGACTAATCCAAGAGCAATAACAGCTATTGCAACGGGGATGTATTTTACACCATTTACAAGATTGACATAATTTTAAAATAATTTTGTTCAGCTCATCGTTCAAAAGAATGTTGCAGTCCATTCGAAGCATTCCGCCATAGACAAGGCACGAAGTAACAGCATTACCAAGACTGCGTCATCGCCTTACCTCAAGGAATCCGGAGGCCCCCCTCCCTTCCGAGTTCTGAAGCCGAGACTGCCCCTCAGAAATCAGAATGACGCCGAGGCAGCATCATGTCAGCAACTGAATCATCGCAGCTGATTCTCCTTCTCTGTGGTGGCGTTCTTTCTCAGTTGAGACGGCGGCGGCGGCCTCATGGCAGCCGCGCCTGTGCCCTCCTTGTTGATGCTGCTCCAAGGTTCCTCCGGCTTGGCAGCGTTGCGGTCACTGAAGGGAGGAGGGTTGGTCTCGGCAGCCACCGAGGACATGGCTCTTGGCAGCCTGAGAGGGATGTCACTTCTATCTCGTGGGGCAGCTTCAGTGTTCTCTGGCACGGAGGGCGGGAGAGGGTCTGATGGAACAAGCTGAACTGTAGCCCTGCGCCAGTTTTTCCTGCGCTTCGTCTTTGCCTCTGCATTTTGTGTTGCCTGAGGAGAAAACAACAAGCAGTGTGAGCCCATGGCATATGCAACTAACTAGATAATTCCTCAGCCGTATTGGGGATGCTAATCGAACAAAACAGGGTATTGCTGCTAACGATTAGCAACCACTCTGTTGTAGGATGCAGTAGTTATAAGCCACAGTGGGGATCACAGTACTTACAGGAGTATTGCCGATGTCCGCCAGCGGTTTTCTTGATTTCACATCATGCACTTCCATCTCAGAAAAAGCGTTCTCAAGAAGCATGACTCCCTGATTCACGATTTCAGTGTTATCTGAAGAAGACTCCCTATTGGAACATTTGGAGTTCTTGCAACCACATGCTTCACCACATTGTGCACCTGAGACCCTGCACTCACATTTATTGGTTTTGCATGATGAACTTCTCGAACACGAGCAGCCATGACAAGCAAGATCTTTTGACAAAGTAGGCTTTGAATCTAGAAGTGGTTCTGAATTTTCTGTTATACTTTGACGACCCGAATTAAGATTAGATACTGTTCGACGCCGTCTTCTGATTTTCCTGGCTGATCGTTCCCAATCTGAATCAGATTCCTCATTCATACCTTCTTTCCTCGTTGATTGTACCCAGTCTGAATCAGATTCCTCATTCAAATCTTCTAACTCTTCTGAGTGTTCAGAGTCTGATATGTCCATATCATCTGACCAATTAATGTTGTTCTTACTGCAAAAGATCTGAGAAGGTCGAGCGTCCTACAATAGAAGAAGTCAAGCACATTTAACAACAAAAAAAACAGTAAGGTGTATGAGGTAGTTGTGAATTTCAGCAGATGTGCTCTAGATGAACTTAAAGGCAGATAATACCTTTTGCAATGCATAAGTTTGACCATCATCTGAAATGCCAATACCATTCTTTGAAGAATTAACAGGTTTCTTTGTATTGTTCAATGCGGTAAAAAGCTGTCAATTAGTAGAAAAAGTCAGCATATAACCGGAGAACCTAACTTGAGTCTATATTGAAATACATCATAAAATTTCCTACGATGCAATCAAATCTGAAGATTGCAATTGCTGAAAGTGTCTTTACCTGCATATTTTGGTTATTTAGATCTTTCACTTGTATTTCTAACTGCCTATTTCTGCTACTAAGCACCACTACCTTTTCCTTCAATTCAGTAATGACGAGTTCTTTTTCATTACACATCACCACTCTATCATGCAGCTGACACCTACAAGTACATAGAATAAGAAGATTTAGGAAACCAGGAATGCACAACTCACATTGAATTTTCACAGCAATGTATTGAAGGATGCAAAGTACCTTGTATTTGATGCCAACTGATAAAGGTAGTTCATCACGTTCTTTGCCTCTGGTAGTGACCTGACATAGTACCATCTACCTTTACCATTGAATGTGCGCTCCCGTTCCTCTGCTTCAGACAGTTGAGATGCCATAGACACCATGGCGCTGGATGACGAGGCCAACATGTTCTCTAGTGCTGATATCCTAGAACTTCTCGCACTAGGAGACATAGCTTGAGGGTAACCACTATAGAAATAACAACCAGTAAGGAGAAATTCAGATATATTGAAGTGTAATTATTGAACCAATGAAACACAAATCACCAAACCTTATCTTGTGCTTTGATTCTTCCTTTAGCTTTGCAATTTCTTTGGAGAGTGTAGCCCTCCTGTTTTAATAGGAAAAATCCAAGTTACGCAAGTGCAGTTGAGTAAATCTAATACAAAAGACACCTACAGTACTCAACTAACAGATCCATCATTTCTAACTACAGGCCATATATTACATCAGTCACATGCAGTAAAAAGTGGAACTTATCACAGATAAGACATAATGGATTCAGGTACAAGTAATAAGCTAACTTTTGGTTAAGAGGTGCCAATTATTTCCCTTTAAAGAATTATGTATTATCATCTGCTACACCCATAAATGACTCTGGTGGCCCGGTAACCCATGAAGTACAACAGGAGATCATTACAAATTTGCATGGATAACTATAATCATTTTATCTATTTCATCAGCAAAAATTCTCAAAATAACCAGCATCTCATAAAATACAAAAGATGACAAAAAGCGTCTAAAGAAACCAGTCCCTTACTCTTGCATTTGTCGCTCATAATGTGAACGTAATTCATATGCCCTTGCAGTAACTTCAAGTTCATCATCAATAGCTCGCATTAAGGCCTAGTGATATTACAAAAGAAAACCAGACTGAGATATTACAACAGCGGAATACAGTAAATAAGTTACTGTGATTGCTAATGCTAACTAGAAGTGTTCATGTGTTTTCAAGGCACACCTGCAACCCCGAGCCACTTGCACCTCCTGAAAATTAGGAAATTGAGTCAGGAGGTGGTAAAAAATCACTAAATATGACTTAGCACCAATCTAATGGTAACGAATATGAAGTCATTTTATTCACTGAAGCTTCGCACCATATGTTTCGCGAGTGGACTTCTTTGCTTCAAGCAGCTCTTTCAATCTTTTCGAAACTGCTGTAGCTTCTTCTGTTTTCCGCTGTAAAACCTATAATTTCAAGCAGAATAGTGCAAGTTACAACCATGCTATTTGAAAAATGGAAGACATAAGAAAAATGAGAGAAAACTGACCATTTTTTGCCTCTGATTTAAGGCCAAAAGTTTGTGCATCTCATATTCTTGTCGCCTTCCTTCCTTCTTCAGCTAATCAATGGAAACAAAAAAATATCACAATAAGTCCTTATAGAAAAGAAATTTATAAGAGTTATAATGGACAACCTATACAGAAAATTACCTGAAGTACTTCCTTTTCGCGAGCGGCCTTCCAAGATCTAAATTGTTCAGATTCTTGCTTGATCTTTTGTTGAAGTTGAACCTTCTGAGACTTTATGCGATGAATCTCCTCTTGTAAACGTTTAGCTGCATCATCACTTTTTTGTTTCTGCCTTAGCAGCTGCTGTTGAGCTTCCTGCTTTTTCTTGAGCTCAGAGACCTGCAAAATGATATGTAAGTAATAAATGAGGATGACAACAAAGATTATTCTGTCTTTACAAACCTGAGATTCGAGTGCGTTCAACTTCTGAAGATAAGTTTCTTTAAGCTTTTGTGCATTCTCATCAGTAGATGATGATACATTGGTTAAAGCATGACGAAGATTCTCTATTTCTTTCTGTAGAGATGAAGTGTGTTACTGTTGTGTCAGAAGATACAATATAAATCAGCAAATTAAGTTAGAGAAACCTGAAGAGATTTCTTCTCTTGCTCCAGCTCAAGTAACTTCTTCTCATAATGTTGCTTTAGAACAGAGGTGTCACTCTTGGCAAATTGCTTCATCTCTGCCTGTTGGAATATGAAAGGGGTATAACTATTAACTATGATCTTCAAGGTGAACCGAGAAACATGATAATAGGATTTATGGTTGAAGTAAAATATATCTTCAAAGCTAGTGTTAGAAGGGACTCAAATAAGATTGAGACAAGAAATCAGTACCTCCTTTTGTTGCAGTCGTTTATCTAGTTCCTGCAGCTCCTTGTCAAGTTTGTCTTGCATTGTTGAATGCTCTCTCTCCTTTTCCTCTTCATCAATTTCACCTGAACATAGTGGAGTTGTTAAACAGTGATACATGAAAATATGTTTAGTTAAAATATCTCTTATAGGGGATGAAAAAAGTGCCTGTACTGTACTAGCACAAACAATGCTCTCTAACAAGAGTACAATTTCAGAGACAAAAATGCAGGCTACAGTTATCAAGTTCAGAATAAAGCGAACAATGATAAGAATATACAGATAATTCAAGCACCAAAATTACTGCTAGCAGTTCTTGAAAGAACACTCAGGATCCCATACATTAGATGGTTTAAATGCATGGTTTTACTTGAGTTGTATGAGGTTGTGTACTGAAGCATTTCCCTTACCCAAAGTAAAAAAGGTCAACTACCAAAACAAGGTGCTAGCTAAAGTAAATGCTTTGAAGAAAGGGTATGGATGAGTTTGTGGATTACTTGAAGCATCAGGTGTTCCTACTTCGCAGCCAGAATTCAGGTCATTTACAAAAATGTTATTTTCCATGACAAGCTGATCATATGTATCATTTCTGCATGCAGTGGAGAACTTTTGCCGCATGAGTTCACCCTCTAACTGCTGGATCTGTAATATGTAGCTCTTCATAAGATCGACATCCTGATAAAAACAGGAAATAACAAAAACAAAGAAGTTAGAGTAGGAACGATGTCACAATTCATGGAATGTATAAAATTCACTCACTTGGCTGTTCCCAGCACTCTCAATATCGTTCCATGATCTTCCATTCCGCGCAGATTCAAGCTTTAGCTTTAACTTATCCATTTCCAGCTGTGTGAATGTATAATGAATATATTATCCTGTTTTGATATGTAAATAATATCTAATTATTTATATCTAACAAGCTAGCTACATAAATAAAAAAATACCTGAGCATCACGTGCTCGCCCTGCAAGCTGTTCACAGCACAATTCTCTTTGCTTCAGCTCATAGTTAAGCTCAGAATTCTTTATTTCAAGCAAAGAGACCTTTTTTTGCAACAACTGAAATACACGTGAAATAATATTAGGTGGTAACAAAGTCAGCTAACTGGACCAGTTAATAGAGACATAACAAATCAACCTGAAGTTCTTCTAGGGCTGCACCTCCACTGCGAGAGAACATAAGTTCGGTCTGCAGCTGCTCCACCTGGCTCCTCAACTTTTGCATCTCTTCTTTAGCTGGGTCACGGTTTACCACTGCTTTATTTTGAATGTTGCGTGCACGATTGGCATATTTGAGTGTGTTTATGGTTTCCTCAGCATTTGAATCAGCTGGACTGATACAAGCTGCAGGGAAAGAAATGACAAAGCAAATTTATACAAGTACCTCCACTATTAGAATATATGCCTGGTAGAGGTTGCTTACCAATCATGACAGTTTTACTGTTTCCTCCTAGAGAATCCTGCAGAAGGAATTGATGCCCTTAGCAATGCCACATTGTAAATGTAACTAGGACAGGCATTTGATGTAAAGAAATCATCTAATGAAGTCCCTAGGTTGATTATACATTGTATAATTTAAAAAAAAGTACTTAAGCATTACATTACTGTAAATAAGTACCTGTAGAAGACGTGTTAACTTGCTGTCCCGGTATGGGACAAACGCACCCTCTTTCCTCTTCTTTTCATCACCTAATGCACTTATTACATTACCAAGAGATAGAAGGCCTTTATTTATATGAATACCTGTATGGATAGAACGGAGAGAAAACTTGAAATCAGTTGCCCCGTTATCTATTGATCATAACCTGCATAGATATTGGAAGATCCCTCATTACCCTCTTTAAGCCTTAGCCCATCAGCTCCTGTGCGCTTAGCCCTTTCAGAACCAGCAAGGTCGACAAGATGAAACTTTGATGATAAAATATCATAGTCACCACAAGATGTCCTCTTTTGCTCAACACAAATTGTGAAGATGGCATGAGAGCGACTACAAATGAAAATCCATCACTCGCATAGATTAGAATAACTCACATGTCACTTGTTTAAAAAAAAAAGAAAGGGCAGCCCGGTGCATGTAGCTCCCGCTTGCGCAGGGTCCGGGGAAGGGTCTGATCATGTAAAATACATTATAAAACATAGCAAATGAAAGAGGGGGTATAAAACAGAACAAAAATGTGCACTAAATTAAATCTAGTCATCACAGAATTTATACTTGATGTTTAGCATCCCATAATAGTGTACCTTGACTGTCTATTCATGTTTGTACTTGCTGTAGCACGCGATGAAGACCCACGAGCCAAAAATGATGCCATTTCTTCTTTTGACTTTACCTCAGCCTCTGTGACACCAGCAAGAGTTATGCCACCAGTTGCAGTCTCTCGAATTTGAATTGGCACTCTGGCAGGAGCTGATGATTTGGCAACAGATCCTGAATCAGGTCTTGGAACAGCATGATTTGCATCTAGTAAATCAAAGACCTCCTCCTTGAATATCTGAAATCCATAGAAAAAAACTACACAATGAATACGAGCAAACATCCTGCTGTCACAAATCAGAAAAAGATGAGTACATATTATCTTACCTCAATGAAAGATACCCTGATTAAAAACTCTGTGCCGCCCTTTGTGGCAACCAGTTTCCTGAATATTGTCTCCATAACTTGAGGAATTATCCCTCCACCGTTGCTTTCACCAGTATAATCGGTACCCATAGTATATGTTTTGCCAGAACCCGTCTATAGTAGTCAAAAGAATATGGGAAGTTACAGTACAATCATCTAAACAGTCCGCATATCAAAACACTATTAGTCTTTTCATGCAAAAGAAAATTGCACCTGGCCATATGCTAGGACAGTAGCATTGTATCCATTGAATAGAGAGTCAACCAGCGGATGCACGCATTGCTCAAATATCAATGATGATGAAGGGCCCGTACTGCCATATACGTGATCAAAGGTGAAGACATGGGGCCCAATTTGAACCTATAATAGCACAGAAAATTATCGTTTACAGTTCTGGATGCAAATTACAACGACTGGCTTTACGGGATATTGAATAATAACCACGAAATCATCAAGCGAATAATCCTAAGCATATATCAAGTACTGATTATCTTGAGCGCCTAATGTCCCTTGCTGGACCAGGCATCCCAAAGTTTCATCCAAACTATGCTTAAGCATCAACTAAAATCACATACGAATCATGTTTTCCAAGACAGCCAGAACGCATCCATAACGCACTAGCCCCCAAACCAGGCCATACCTGAGGCTCCCCGGGCGTGATGGTGACGCAGTCCGTGCAACCGTCTCGGAGCTCCTCCGTGATGAGCGGCCGGATGTTGACGGCCACCTTCACGCTGTCCTTCAGCTGGTTCCCCGCGGCCTCTGAGGCCTCCATAGCAACCCTGACCACGAAAAACGCCCAAACTGATAAGACCAGCGCAAGAAAATTCACCTAAAGTCGCACTGAAAAACGCGAAAAATATCACCTCAAACCGGCGGATCTTCCGGATCGGCGGCGCTCCGCGACTAACGGCGGCGAGCAGCGCTCTGGTTCGGAGGTTAGGGATGCGGAGAACTTTGCTAGGGTTGGGGATTTTTTTTTCTTGATACGCTTGGGGGATTGATCGCCCTCTCGAGGAGAGAAGAGGGAGGAAGAGAGAGAGAGATGGGCGGAATGGCGAACGGGTGAGAGCGAGAAGCGCCCGCTCGGGGGATTTCGAAAAATTAGGGCGTCGCGAGACCTACTGCGTCACAAACCCGTTCCCACGGACCGTGCCCATGGACCGTGCCACTAGTTGGTGCGTGGACTTGGTGTAGGCTACGAATTAAGTCGAGGGACAACAAACGGGAGCCGCACCGAGTCTGTGAAAGATCGACGAACCTGGTCTACGTGGCACGGTTTAGTTCTAGCCGTCGATTTGAAGGCCCTTGATTGTCAGCCGTTGTGTGGCTGTCTGGGTTCGGAAGTGAGTCTTGGACCCGATTTAGGGAAGTAAGAGAAGGTGGTCCCGGATGCTCAGACAGATGCCATTGGATACCATTTCGAATTCGAACGATAGGAAATGACGACTCTGGCCACGGGAACGGCTCGTTCTGTTTGACCCAGCATGTGGGAACTGGGATTCTGGGAAGGGCATCTCAAGCTTAGATCGGATTTGGTAGTTTTTTTGAGTTTTGTTTGCGTAGGTAGCACTTTTGATATTTAACGGTGTAAAGATGTAAAAGTACAATTCTTGGGTCTGGTAAACCTTGAAGGTTGTTCAAACCGAGCTTCACTCCAGAACTTGAAGTTGGCTGAATTTTGATTGGGTTGAGCTCAAGTTTAGCCTTGATCTAGAAAACAATCACTATTCAAGCACAACTAGGACTGATAGGAATCTTGTCACAACTATGGTTGTGAACCAAGCGAATAATTGGACTGTAAACTTGACTAGAAAGTTGTGGCTTTAAACTAAACATGTCCATAATTTGCATATTTTAGGGCATTATCCCTTTACAATGGTAGCAGAACCGCGTAGCTAGTTTAAAGTAGCACAATGCATAGTCGCACCTTTTGTCTATAAAATAGGTAGTAGCATCTTCAAAAGAGGTTCAAAAGCTACCACTAGATCAGATGATTGGTAAACTAACTAAAAAAGCCTCCGGCGGGCTTCAAAGTCTCCCTATTATTTTAGTTTCTCATAAACCCCGTTGTTTGAACTCCTCCTTATAAAAGAAGCAACATTATTGTGGTTATACCTAATTAAAAATATTTTTGAATCTACTTTAAAAGAACCATCAAAAGATGGTTGGAAAATTAGCCCTAATAATTTTTATATTAGTCCTAAATTATGTTTTTGGGTTAATCTTATGATTATGTCCTGAAGATGCTTTAACAACTGCGTTTTTTAAGTTTGCTCGAATTTATACTACAATGTGGACCGATTTGGTGGGGTTTTTATATACGGACGCGAATCCGTATTATACTTCCACGAGTCTCCCACCTGCTTCAAGGACGCGCGCCCATGCTCGTGATTAGGGATGGCAACGGGTGCCCATTACCCGTTTACCTGCGAATATCCGACCCGATGGGTACGGATTCGGGTATAAATTTAGATTCACGGGTACGGGTTCGGGTGACGGATAGAATCCAATGGATATTTCTTAGCGGGTAAAAAAAATTCATACCCATATCAGTATACCCGAACCCGTTCTGTGACATGTGGATCCAATACAACATGATGTAAATACATCTAGTTCTAATGTTTTCTCCTAGCTCCCTGGCTCTCTGCGCAGCGCCGCATCCTGAGTCCTACCGATGCTTTGTATTTTTATTTAAGCTGTAATTATTCTGTTGTTAGGAGTTTATCAATTGTGCTAATTTATGTTTGTGTTATGTGTTAAACATGTTTTGTTATGTGTTAAAATATTGCAGAAATCTATATGCAATGTAACTTTTTATTAAAGGTTTTCGGGTAACGGTTATACCCGTGAATAAAAAATATCCGTAAGTAACGGATATGGATAATCTTTTATACTCACTGCGGATAATGGGTACGAGTTCAGTACAGATTTTATCCAGAGCGGGTATGAGTAACCTAGAGTAATATCCGTGAATTTTTTACCCGTTGTCATCCTACTAATGGCCACCACGGCATTTTCATGTGCAGCACAGCGAGGACGGCTCGCACATTCTTACGACACAACGGCCAAACTCGCTCACATGCCACGAGCTCTCAGCCTGCCGAGCACAGCAGGGGAGGTCCCGAGTGAGTGACACTTCTCTTGCCGTGGATCAATGAGAGGCTGTTCTTTTGTGTCTGAAGCATTGGAACTGCAGCGCCAAACTGCCTGGGTCTCCAGTCCAGAGGAAGTCAGATCCTTGGCATGTTGGATGATATCTGACATTATCCAGTGCTGGTGCCATCTCCGCGAGGGAAAAAATAATCTCGCGCAGAAATTTCTTGGCCCGGGTGGACGAGCCCTGATACTATATGATCCGGGCCTCGCCGAACCCAAAGTTTGCGCGAGGAATCTACAAAGCGAAAGCAAAATCCGGCGAAGCTGCGTCCTCGGAAAGGAAAGGGGAAGTTGTAAACGCCGGGGCTGGGCTGGAGCTGGACCCGGCCGTCGCTGCTGCCACCTTTCGCGCGGCGTGGCATCGAAGGCCGCGATCCGCGAGGTCAAACGGGGGAGGGGAGCTGCACGTCCGCCGCGCCGTGCCACCGCCCCCACCTACAGTGGCGACGGGGTCCGTGTCCCGCATGGGCACCGAGACTCGTGAAAGTTAGCGGCCGAAAGCGACGCGCACCCGCCCGGTCCCGGCTCCTCCCAAGTCCCAACACAAGAAGCCACACGCTCTCGCCGCCGCCGCCTCCGCCTCCGCCCCCGCCTCCTTCGCCGCCCGCCGTCCCTCCCCTTCCCCAGTTCCCCTCCGCGCACGTCTGAGCCCGTCGCCACCATCCCTCCACGCCGCTGTGCTGTCAGCTCAGCGGAGCGGGTCGCCACGGTCAGAATTCTCTATCCCGCTGCGGATCCGGGCTCCACCCGGAAGTGCCCACGCATTTTTGGTCCCTAGTGCTTGAAGTCTTCTCGGTTGAACCAAATTTGGCCTTTTTAGGTGGGGAGCTCTCGCGTCTTTTCAGCTACAGATTTCATTTTACTGGTTCTTAGTTTTGGTTCGTGCCAATAGATGAGCTGAAGATTGCATCGCGGCTTGGACAATCACGGCTGATCCGTCCTCCCATCCAATCAGATGAGTAGTGGGTGTCTCCTCCCAATCCGAGATTACAGGAGATGGTTGCAACCGTAGTTTCCTTCCAATCTTCCTTCACACCCCTTCCCCCCAACACGTCCTCGTCGTCCATCATCCACGGCGTCATCAGGGACTCGCAGCCTTACAGCACCCAGTCCCCACCGCAGGTTCAGACAGCTAGTGGCGGCGGCGGCGACGGGGGCAATGGGAGAATCAGCCCCGCGGTGTTGTTCGTCATAGTGATTCTCGCGGCCATCTTTTTCATCTCCGGCCTGCTCCACCTCCTCGTGAGGTTACTGATGAAGAAGCAGCACCACCGCGGAGCCTCCAGGGGGGATTCCGCCGCGTCGCCGCACCGGCCAGGCGCTCGTGACGCGGCAATGGACCGGCAGCTGCAGCAGCTGTTCCATCTGCATGATTCTGGTCTGGACCAGACCTTCATTGATGCGCTGCCTGTGTTTGCATACCGTGAAGTCATTGGTGGCAGCAAGGAGCCGTTCGACTGTGCCGTGTGCCTGTGTGAGTTTGATGGGGAGGATAAGCTCAGGTTGTTGCCGGTCTGCGGGCACGCCTTCCATCTGCAGTGTATAGATACGTGGCTGCTGTCCAATTCGACATGCCCGCTTTGCCGCGGTACACTCTTTGTTCCGGGAATGACAGTAGAGAGTCTCATGTTTGATTTTGATGAGAGATTGGAGGAGAAGCCGCTGCCAGATGAGTGTGAGGATGTATTCCAAATTTCCAGGCAAAAACCCTTGGACGAAGAGCAGCCAGCGACTGAGAAGAGGGTGTTTCCAGTAAGGCTCGGGAAGTTCAAAAATGTTGGAAGTCAGGGTGCCATCTATGGCGGTGTCAGCAAAGGCAATGAAGCTGGTATAGTGACTAGGGAGGCAGGGGAAAGTAGCGGTAGCAACTTGGATGCTAGGAGATGCTTCTCTATGGGCACTTACCAGTATGTTCTTGGGGATTCTGAACTTCGAGTGACTCTCCAGCCAGGTCGCGGTGGAAATGGTGCTAGCAGCAGATTTAGAGGAAGAGTTGCTGGCCTAAGCTCTGTAAATGCTGAAATTATGGAGGGCAAGAGGATATCTGCGAGGAACAAAGGCGAGAGCTTCTCTGTGTCGAAGATTTGGCAATGGTCTACTGTGAAGGGCAAGCTACCCGCTGTTTCAGACAATTCCTCAGATACCGGAAACCTACCATGGCTGAAACCAAATGTGGCTGGAGAATGGCGATAGGTCAAATATGTCATTTTGTCTATAATTTTTTGGTTCGCTTTCTTGCCTTGTATTGGCTGCTAAATTGTTTCGCTATAGCTATTTTTATCTGATTTATCATGTCTCGGTTCTCATCAAAATGATCATTCTTATTGATGAATAAACCTTGACAGCCTCACTATATTGCACCTGATTGTTTGTGATTGTTCATGACACTGTAGTTTGTATTCATTCTCATGTTAATGGTATCTGGAAAATTCAATTCAGAACTCTGATCTCATCATCACTACTAAGCATCAATCCAGATAATCTTTGCTCTTGATTCTGCAATTTTCTGACCATGTTAACCTTCAGTATGATATGATAAGGATTGGCAGATATATGCCTTACTCACTGCAATAGTTACTTCTTCGGTATTAAGCTTCTAGTTTTTATAAGAGAGAAAATCCATTCATTATCTTCTGGTTATATTACATATTTTACATCAGGGATTTTGAATTGCAAGAGTATAATCCTTAAAGATAAACCTCTAAGGTTCTGTTCAGTACAAGCATGTAATTTCTGTCCTTTTTGTGTATTTCTGTGAGTTACTAGGACCTATATGTGATGGTTTAATCAACAAAGTTTTCACATACAGTAGAAATTTCCCTTTACCTTGTTTCATGCTTCAGAAGGACAAAATACATTAGAGATTATACCTTGTAGCAATCTGTATTAATTAGCATCCTAATTGACCCCCTCTTAGTATTTGTTCACGCTCCGCCACTGCTATGGTGGTACATTTTTGAAGATTGCAAATTGTTTTGCCCATGTCACTCTGAATTTTGAAAACCTTATGGGTGTTGCAGCCGCTGAACGACCTTTTATTGTTTCCTAATTCTTCATTTCAGTGACCCTATTCGTTTATCATATTGAAGAACCCACTATAATTGCGTCTCAGAAGCGATGTCTTGTTCCCAGGTGAAACGAACCAACTTCTTTTTGAAATGCTGAAGGTTCAACAAACTTCTTCCTTACATTTCCTTTTTGAGTAAACTGAATCCTGGTGTTTTCTCTACAGCATCCTCTCATGCTGCACTGAATTGATTATGCATGAAAACAAAAAAAGTGTGGGTCACGAAGGATAATAGGATATACTATATAGAAGGGCATGTGTTGTTATCATACATACTCGAACCATGATCAGTGGACTATCCATTTTCTACTTGGTCTTAATTAATGGCTTCCTTTTTCTACCCTTTTTCTCGGAAACCTACCGGCTCATTTTATTGTGGGATTGGCTGTCAAGCTTTACTCGCTGGCATTCCAACGAACGATGGATTGGGATATCAAGAGTGAATGATAATAGTTGTTGCTACCTATATCCACCCAGCCGTGTCCGATATAAATTTCAGAAAAGCCTGTTGGCCGGACGGTTACGGCTTAACATCAACCGAGCCTGTCCGGGGTTCCAAGATTTCGTCCGTGACACTCTGATCATATGGTCTCCGTGATCATACACTGTAATGTGATGGAGGTGCCAAAGTTACAGCAGGCAGTCTGACGTTGATGCCATGATAGAAACTGAGCGTTCTCATGAATATTTTACCCGTCTTGGAAGACTTCATCAAAATGTTGTCAGCAGTTGGAAACGGAGCACACCGGTAACATGCACATGCGGGTCGTTGTTGATCTCGAGTTTACTTGCAGGACCAGAAATCCAACGCGCGCGGCCGCCGCGAGCTCCTGGAGCTGCTCTCTAGAACGCCTCCAGACGAGGGTTTCCTACCCGTGCGTCGCGATCAGTCACAGCTGGAGCACGGTAAGACGTCGCGATTGCCGTTTGGATTCTTTTACTTGTTCTTGCCGATTATGCAAGTCTCCAACCCAACTCGGCAACGCAGTGCACGACGTGGCATTTCGTTGATCAAAAGCTCATGATATGTTCATTTAAATCGGGACAAAACTGGGAGAGGGTGAGACGGATTCATTACAGGAGCAGTAAGATGACCACGAACGTAGTAGCAATCTCTCTTTTTTCTATTCTTTTACAGATGGCGAACCAGTCAACGGAACAGAGGGAAATGTAGCAGTCTCGCTCGCCCACCGTTCGGCCGCGGGATCGAATCCGTCGAAAGATGAAAGGGGCCGTGGTTTGACCACCCTCCGAGCTCTCCTCCGATCCGATGGCCGACGTGATGGGACCGGACGGTCAGGCTCGTGCGGCGCCGTCGGGGGCCGGCGGTGGCGGGTCGAAGAGCGGCGGCGCGTCGCGGCCGCCGAGGTCCATGGACGACTTGGCTGGCCGCGGCGGAGCGACAAAGCGGGCGGAGAAGTCGCGGTAGCCGATGTATTCGCCCTCGGGGCTGGCGGCATGGCCCTCGTCGAAGTTGAGCGCGTAGCTGAGCGCGTCGTAGTTGAGCTTGCCGCCGCCGAAGTGGTGGTGCGGCCGCGGCGGGCCGTTGCGGCCGAACCGCCGGATGAAGGTCTTCCACCGCGGCCCGGCCGCCAGCTCGGACCACTCCCGCAGCTTGAGGACCGCGTCCACCGCGCGCCGCCACCGGCTCTCCTCCTCTACTCCCGCCGCCGCCGCCGCGGCGGCGCCGGCACGCTGGTGCGCGGAGGCGGAGGGGGCGGGCCAGGGGAAGCAGCAGCACCGGCGACCCCGGTGCGCGAAGAAGGCCGCCGCCTCCGCTTCGTCCATGCCGGCGCCCGACGCGCCGCCGTGGTGGTCGGTGTCCATCAGAGGGCCGAGAGCCCGAGACGGCTGCCGTGGTGGATTTTTTGCGGGGAAGCGGTTTGGGGGCTTTTGGACTGTGCCGTGTGCGGGTTTTATCGGGTGGCGGTTTCGAGTCAACGGTTGATACGGCTCGCTGACGTGGGCCGCGGGCCCGGACGCCTCCCAACGTTCACAAAACCCCCTGCGCTTACCTTTTATTCTCTAGAAGGAAGAGTTTTTTATCAACGGACCCAGCAGTGCGGGTGAATTGCTTGGGTTCGCGTAAATCGTGGTACGCATTTTTTTTCATCGTACCATATAACAACAAGTATAATCTTCCAACCTTTGAATGGATTTTTTTAATTATATGTAGGATAATTAGAAAGTAAAATAGTTTGACCCAACAACCCCAGAAGTCAACGCAACCGGACGGCGTGGCCTGCTCAACCCATTCATACAGTTCCCAGCCCGCATGCGGCCCACGGCCCACGCGCAGGCCGCGGCCCATGGGAGAAAGCGTCCCGCGGTAGCCTGGCGAGCGTTTCCTAATAGAAAATCTACAGGCCAACGATTGCTGGGCTGGCACGTCAGCAACGGCAATTACTGGACGACTTGAAGGTGGACTGCCTCCAGAATCCACCAGATATTGCTTAGCTGCTCGCAGCGCGGCCCGCTACCAGCGCCGCGCCGCCAAATGCAGCGGCTGCCGCGGTAGCGGGTGCTCGCAGCGGGGACCGCCGGACCGGTACAGGCGCTGTAAAACAGCGATACCTGGGTACGGGAAATGCAGCGCTGGCCTGTAACACCGGAAAGAGAAGAGAGAGAATTAAAGAGAGGAAGAAGAAAGGAAAGAAAAAAGAGAAGGAAAAAAAATGGAAAGGAAGAAAGAAAAAGAAAGGGGAGGAAAAGTGCAAAGTAAAGGGAAAAGGAAAAAGAAAAGAAGAAGAGAGAGAAATGTGAAAAAGAGAAAAATAAGAAGAAAAGAGGATGAAACGAAAAAAAGTCGATGACTTTTTATAAGTTGTAAATATAATCTTATTAACATAAATTTACTTATACAAAATAATATAAAATATGAGTTAGTTGTGTTATGTAATATAAAATAATATATAGATGGTTGATTTAGAGGTGAACGAGTGCAGAGAATTGGACTGTAAATGTAGTAATCTTTTAGAGTTAACTGTAAAATACTAAAAATATTCTTATAGAGGTCCGATATAGAGGTCCATGAGTGCGAGCAGTCTTATACGCACGAGGTGCGGGATGTCTCTTGGCCATTCTCTGGTGCAACTCCAGCTACAGAGCGTTCTGCTTATCAGATCGAGCAGTTAAAATTTAAAATAATTGGCGTTATTTATTTTGAAACAGAGAGTACTTGAAACTAGTAGGAAGGCCCGTCCAAAGGTTCTCAAACTTTTTTTTTGTTCGTCATATCGGCGCAATGATGCCATTGTTGCTTTGATTTACAAGACTAAGGCTATTCGCACTCGTGAACCTCTATATTGGATCTCTAAACAAAATTTTTTAGCCTTTTACAGTCAACTCTAAAAGATTCCTGTCTTTACAGTTTAATTCTCCGCACTCGTTCACCTCTAAATCAGACCTCTATATCAACTATCACACATTTTATATTAGATAATACAACTATATAGTATTTCAAAATATTTTATATAACTACTTATATACATAATATTATATATAGAACTTATAAAAAAATACAAAATTATTTTTCACTCCCTTTTTCTTCTCATTTCTTATTTTTTTCCTTTTCCCCTTTCTTTTCTTTTTTCCCTCCTTTCTTCCTTTCTTTTTTCCTTTCTTTTTCCTTTTTTCCTTCTCTTCTTTCTTTTCCCTCTCTCCTCTCTCACTCTTTATTTTTCATTTCATTTTTCTTTCTATTTTATTCATATTTTTTTATTTTTCTCCTCTCTTATTTTCTTCCTCTCTCTTTTTCATTTCCTTAACTTCAGTGTACAGATGCTACAGTAGATCTTTATACTTACCGGTGCACTGTAACCATCTGGAAAATAGCGGGACATTTGCAGTTACCGCTGCGGATGATCTGTTACCGCTTCCCCTCCAAATATGCCGGCCAGGGGAGTTTAGCGCGCCCCTGTGCGGCAAGTCTAACTGCATGGTGTAAAAGATAAGGCTGGATATTTCGCGGACACAGAGTGGCTGCATGCAATTGATAAATGTGTGTTTCGGGATAGATCGACTGCCCATGCACGAACCAGTACTCTGATGTGTCACTGTTTCCCCGAGCTAAAGCTACAGTGCTCCCTTCCGTGCCACTGTTCGTAGGACCCCGCTCGTTGACGCAACGGGAGGGACTCCACCTCAGCCTGTTATGAATGTCTGTAGGAGAAGCTGGAATCTACTAGTATGAAGGAGGACATCCGAAGCTGACAGTTACATCTACCTGAAAGTCCGTTAAAGAACTCCGCGTAAGCAGTTCTAGTTTGCTGCCTTTCATCCCCTGCCGCCCACAAATGCTCCCGACACGTGATGATTACATGAACAAAGAATATAGTACTAGGATTAGGATAGCTCAAGTGGCAGCTGTCTTGGTTAGTGGCCACCTGTTCTCGCGCACACTCGTCAGAGACAGGAGGCATAATTAAGTTACGTCCCTTCAAATGAGCCGTTGGTTATTGCGGTCGATATGCTGCACCAGTATACAGTATGACTTTGCTTGATTCGTACGCATGGTTTGTATGGGACTATCTGTTAATTATCAGCGTACATCCAACAATCCTGTTCAGGTGTCATATAAGAACACAGATTAGTGGAATGTGCCTCCATCGTGGAGAACATCCAAACCACCAAAGCACTATGCTCTCCTCCTGTCTGGACACAGGCTCCAACTGCTGCCCGCATGCGTCTGTCTTCTAGCCACTGCAGAAGCACAGGATGCATATTTCATTCTGCAACTTGTGAAATTTTCCATGATGCTTGTGCTTCCTGACGTGAGCTTTTGTTAACCATAGGTGCAGACACTTGGCTGCTTTGAACATTTCTGCGACCAAACAGCCACGGGCTTGGACTTGGATGAATTGTTACAGAGGCCTGAACTATATGTGACCGAAATTGATAGAAGCTTCGAGGTTGAAACTTAGCTATCACGGTGTGGCAGAAACTGGCTGTTCCTGGAAGCTGTTTGTCTGTCCCCGCATGATTGGCGTTTGTGAATTGTGATGCACATGTTACTATCCCTCTCTGCGATCAAGTCATTTAACTTGGAGCCCTCATTGAAGTCCGCAGGTCCTCAGCCTAGAGATCCAGAACCCATGGACACCGCGCCGAATCCAGATCAGAGGAAGGTACCGTGCTGGTTCGTTTAACTACACCGACAGCAATTCACTTGATCTAAGATGGTTAGTAATAAAATGATGGCTCAGCCATCACTCTGCGCCGTACGTGCGGTGCCTGGCTCAGGATGTGGCTGTGGCTGCCCATGGATGGGCGCCTGGTCCTGTACGTGCTCAAGTTCAGGCGGCGGCGATGATGGTCCCTCCCACACACACACACACACACACGGCGCTTGCTTGCTGTCGTGCGGTGGCTCTGGCCGCGCGACGCAGCAGCGCCTCGCGTGGCGGTACGCCTGAGAGCCACTCGCTGTCGGGGCATTTACGCCGCATGGACGGACGCATGCCGCGCCGGACGACTGCGACGCGATGCGCACGGACAGGCGTCGGAGCGCGCCCACTTCCGGAAGCTTTGAAGCGGCTTCTCCACACGCTCCGCGGCGTGCACAATCGTGCTGTCGGGGCGCGGGTCGATGGAGACGAGTAGCTGGCGTGGTCCATCCACCCTACCACCATCCTTGCATTACATGGGCGTGAGTGTTTTATCTCCAAATTTGGTAGCTTAATCTGAACGAATAATGAAGCGTCAGCAAGTCCGCTAAGGATTTCTCTCGCGCCAACTTGGCTGAAGCGATTGCAGGTTTGCAGCCATGGCCCAGCTGCCAGCTGTCTTGTGCATGGTTGAGCCATCAGCCCATCACACACGCGGGGCCATGGGTCGTTAATGCGGGTGGGGGGCAAGTATGCGCTGGCATGGGAATCGACTGATGCTGTTCCTGGAGATGGAGATCCTGACGTTGTGTTACTGTGGTGCCTGGTGAGACCCCAGCCTGCTGCCCGCCACACACCAATGTCCGGTAGGCCGACGGCCGGGAAGCCCCGGTCCCAGGCCCACGTGTCTCTCTCGAGCTTGCCGAGGGCCCAGCAGCAGGGCCGTGTATGGCATCCAGGTCGAGGCTGCCAGCCCGGGCATGTACCAACCGGCGATCTCGCTGCCGCGTTACGGAGTTTGCTGTGTTCAATCGACACAGTAGTTAGTGAAAGGCATTCCTCCCGTTACAGCTCGCTCGGGCGTCGGGCTCTTGCCTGTGGCGCTGCGGGGCGCGAGACTCTCCCGTGTCATGGCGCCCACGCTCACTGTGACACGGAGCAGGAGCGCGACCGCGAGGCTTCCGCTCGCGCTCGCGTCCACGACCGGGACCGGCTGATGCTGGCCGCCGCGACCGCGAGATGGACGGCAGAGCCTCCCTCCTGGATCGCAACCTGGTGTCCTGATCCCCGTGTGATAAAAAGATCTTGTAACGCGAGACATGGGTTAGCGACACGAGAACGTTGTATCATGCGACCGAGTCGGCATAATCAGGGGGGAGAATAAACGTCAAGCATGTCTAGACGATCGCTGACACTGGTGGTTACAGCAACCCAAAAAACTGGTGATTTTACCTTCCTCTCGGGCTTTGGATCAACGGATCGTTAACCGTCTTACATCTCTGCTTCGTCGTTTTGGCGAGAAAGGAGATGGTCAATCACGTCGCGTCCGTCGTCTCTCTCGCGTCCAAGATCGTTCGCACAACCGGGTCCCGGCAAATACTAAAGCCCGCCATACGCAGAGGTGCCCGTCCGCTCGCTGCTCATCCACAGTTGCATCCGTCGGTCCCGTGGAAACCGACACGAGCAAGCAAACGCGCACGGCGGCATGGCACGGCGTGCGCCTGCCACATTGTCACATTGACGTGTCGCTGTAGGCTTCCGCGTCCGTGTCACCGGATCGTTCGACGCACACGGCAGGCACACCCTGTCACCGGATCAGATGCCGGCTAGCTAGGCCACCACCGTGCTCGGATAGACAGATCGCACAGGGACCGGGAAGGGGGTCCGTTCAGCTTCAGCCCCGTCGTGTTCGACGCTTCCGCTCGCTACCGGTGCGTGACGTGGCGCGGCACCACCCGCCCAGGTTGGCGGGCGCGAGGCTTTTGGAGGCCGCGGCGGGATGAGCGAGCACCGGCGGCGAGCCCAAGGCAACAAGCAGACATGGATGCATGTGCCGGCGAGCAACAGAGCCCGGCGCCGGGAGAGCAAAGGCCTCATGCCCACTGAACCGCGGTGGCCATCGTACGATCCGATCTTCCGTGCGCCCCGGCCTGGCGCGCGACGAGTTGCGGCGGGACATGCGTCCGTCCGGTATCCGAATCCCGCGTCCCGGTGACCGACGGATCGAGAACGTACGTGCTGTGGGGTTGCTTACATCGCCTTTCTCGCGGCTCGCTTTTCTCTTTCGCCATCGATCGTTGCGGCCATGATGAGTGCCCTCACGGGCTACCCATCGCCACTTGTCCCTCCTTTGCAGGCACACCATCAGCAGCTCGCCGACAGCGGCGGCCTCCCTCCCTCGCTCGTGCCTCCTCTGCCGGCCAAGCCCTTCGTCCTCCGACTCCGATCCAGACGGCGCTATTGCACGCTAGTACTACGCTTTCTCCGATCTGTTCTCGTCGCTGGAATCTCTGATGACCCGGGTAGTTTATCCACTATTCCGGCCGACTTTAAAAGCAGATCGGTTGGTCTCGTAACGAAACGTTTTCTTCTCTCCCTTCGATTCCACGACCATACTTGGGGATAGAACCTTACGGGTTGTTTCCTCGCAACGGCAAACCTTACGGGTTCAGTTCGGTGATAGAACCCTGCTTGGATTAATGGAGGCAATGCCGAGAGTCGATCAATCGAGTGAGGTTCAACAAAAGATGGGGGATGATTATCGGCAACAGACACGGTTGTACGCATGCTTGTGGTAGCTACTAACTTTTCGTACGAGGGCAGAGCAGAAACCAGACACCTTTCCAAAACAGTGCACCGAGGGCTTCCTCGTCACCCCATGGGTTTGATGATGTTCTACAACAATTTTTCCTTCTTTAAGTCCCTCTATGCCAGGATCAGCGTTAATCGATATTGTTTTAGAAAATCAGCATTAATCGAAATGCAAGCATGCCCTGGACTGGAAGGGTGAGACCATAACCCAGAGAAGAGGTTAGGCGTGTCAGATTAGGACGGAGAAGAGGAAAGAGCCGGGGAGCACGAGGACCCAACGGCACCTAATGCGAAAGCAAACCTAGCGGGCCCGGTCAGTCCATGGTTTTCTATGCGAGTGAGCTAACTGAACCAAAAGGGACGTTGGTAAAGAGGATCCATTTATTGTGAATTAGATGAAAAATAAATAAATACTCTATGCGTTTCGAAATATTTAATGCTGGTTATTTTAATTTTAAACTAACCAACGTCAAATAATTTAAATTAGAGGGAATACATCATTCCTAGATCGCACCAATCAACAACCCTTCCCATATCATTTGCAGAAAAGGGTAGAACCGATTCCGCCCTCAAAAGAAGTGAGGAATCGCTATGATTAGCAGCGGGCTCTCCAGTTCCGCAGCGCCATCGCCACCACGTACGCGATGCAATCCAAGTCTTTCAGATACTGATCGGCCGCACACACCTGTGCCCGACAAGTGCTACCAAACCAGCAGCCACCGGTTATCCATCCCGGTGGCTTGTAACGGTCATGCACAACGCAAGCTGCTGCTCCGGTCCCCCGGATCGTGAAAAATGTAACCGTGCCGTGCAGTGTGCACGCTTGCGCAAGCGAGGAGGGGTTGGAAATGCAACGAAGCAGAGTACAGATGGAAAAAGAGGAGTTAGGCATGCACGACTTTGATTGGGCATTGAACCCACTTGAACAGTTAGATCTACTGGCTAAAAAACCGGCAGTAGCAGATCGAGCCAGCAATCAGGACGAGCAAAGCAAGGTCGATCACTTGTCAGAACGGCGTGCACCTTACAATGGTCAGCGGCGCAGGGCGGCCAACAAAACCCCCAAAATAACCTCCCGAAGACCGAACCATTCTGGTCACCCAAACCGGGTCTCCTGTTTCCTTCAAGCTCTGTACTTGACCTGCTTTTTTGTGCCTTTTACCTCACCATAGTCTAGTTAGCCAGTACCGTCTTGTCCACCTGGACACTTTCTCTCCTCCCAATTCCCACGCCTACTTCTAGAATAAAAAAAGGGAAAAGAAAGAAAAACAAGCCACTCATTGCACGCTCCGACTCCGAGCAGTGTATTCGTCATTCTATCTCCTGTCCCTTCGCCTCCCCTGAACTTTCTTTACAGCACCGCATGCATTTCCGATGCCACTGACAGGTCACAGCCCGAGCAGGATGTAGTAGGCGAGAGTGATCGGCAGGGCGATGAGCATGCCAAAAATGACTCTGCAAGCAGCGAGCAGAAAAAAAAAGGGTTAGCATGCATGGTGGTGCCCGTGTCAGTAGAGAGGGGCGACTCGAGAGAATCTTTGAAACAGATCGTGGTGTTCTCGTCCTTGCTGGTGTCGTGTGTGCAGGCGATTCCGACATGGGACTTACGCGGTGCTGAGAATGTCGGGGTGCACGCTGTACTCCTTTGCGAAGACGAAGGGGACGATGCCCTGGGGCAGAGCTGCCTGCTCGTCGTCGTCCGGCATTTAACAGAACCAACAGAGCACGGTGAGAAGAGAAAGGCGAGAGAGAGAGCTTTTATGCTGGCTGAAACGTACAGTAAAAAGGAAGAGGCGAGCACGAGGGGACCGAGAAAGGGAAGGAAGACGGAGGAGCACACAGCGATGCGGCGAAGACTTTTCGCTGTGTATCCATCCTTCCTTTCTTTTCAGCTCCTCCCAAAGTACCTGGACGATGGCGACGTGCAGGAGCGTGCCGCGGAGGCCCACGGCGAAGGACGCCGCCGCCATCACGGCCGGACCCGTCAGGAAGCGCACGGCCATGGCGAACGTCGCCACCTTGTTCCCGCAAGCGATGATCCGCGGCTGCAGCGCCATGAACAGACCTGCACCTCGGCGACGGACTACGAGTCAGTCCACTCCAAACTTTTCTGTTGGATGGATCAAACCAAGGTCGGAAGTGAAGGGAGGAGCATGGAAGCAGGTGAGGGTACCGACCGAGACTGAACATGGCCATTCCGAGTCCAGCATCCGACAGGATCGAGATGCTTTTCAGGACGATGGCCGGCATCTCAAAGTTCCACCTGCAGCACACCAGCAAAAACCATCAAACGACTGCTTCATCAAATCACCTGGCAGTTGGGCACCGCATATCCTTGAGCTAGGTGGTCTGAAAAAAAAAACGTACGGACCTGAAGCAGACGAGCGACCAGACGAGGCCGATGAGGCTGGAGTAGGTGTTGGGGTTGCGGATCAGCTTGCGCCACACCATGATCAGGATCAGCCGGGTCATCACACTCGTCGGCGGCATTGGGGTCGGACCCGCCACCGGATTGACGGGTTCGCCGTTCGCGGCCGTCGCCGCCTTCTCGTCCCCGGCCTCCGCATCCCTGTCCATCGCTCCCCTGTTCCCGAAGCTGAAGTTGTCCCGCTCCACGCAGTCATCCTTCGCTCCGTCCTCTGCATTAAAGAAACGCGAGCAGGTACGATTAGACCAAGAAACACTTCCCAATGCAAGGACGTGGTGGGAACGAGACGAGAAAGATTGCTACGTTTGCGGGGGGACTTGGCGGCCGCGGCGTCGTTGCAGTCCTGCGCGCCGCCGCCGAAGACGTCGGACACGGGGGACGCGCTGGAGCTCCAGACGAACATGTGGAGGTCCTCGCCCTTGGCCTGCCCGTTGGTGGCTGCCTTCTTGGCGCCCTTGGGTGCCGCGGCCACCGCCGGGTTCGGCGCGGGGTAGGGGCCTGCCCCGGGCGCCGCATTCACCACGGGGAGCTGGTACTTGGGCTTGGCCGGGTCGTCCTCGTAGTTGGACGGGCGCGGCGTGGCGCCGGTGCGGATGCCGAACGCGTCCGCGGCGCCGAAGTTGGAGCTGCGGCCGACCATGGAGTAGAAGTCGTTGTGGTTGAAGCTTGAGCCCCGCGGCGTCGGGTTGCGCGACGACTGCAGCGAGTAGATCTCGGCGTTGGTCAGGTTGCTGGGCCGCGGGGTGGTGCTGGAGAAGCCCATGGAGCGGCGCGAGTAGATGTCGGAGCGCGAGGCGTTGGAGCGGCGCACGGTGACGTGTATCTTGCCGTCCTCCTTGACCTCGGCCTCCGTCTCGATGGCGTCTCTCCGGCCGTCGAGCGAGACGACGTCCGGGTCGACGACGATGGAGGCGATTGCGCCGGCGGTGTCCGGGAACTGCTCGGTGATGAGAATCCGGGCGCCGCGGTACTCGAACATGAAGAGCATGAGTGTGTACCAGATGATGCACTGAAGCACGACGATCTGCACCATGAGGCTGCCGGAGAAGTCGCCGTACATTCCCTTGAGGAGGGGGATCCCCATGACGAGCGTGTTGGGCAGTGTGGAGAGGGAGAAGAGCGTGATGGTCCACTCGAGGCTGCCCCGGCGGCTGAGGTGGCTCCAGGCGGCGAGCACGGCGAGCACCATGAGCTTCTGCAGCGTGTCGGCGGCGACGAAGCGCAGGTTCATGGTGTATGGGTTGTTGGTGGAGATGAAGTGGAAGGAGAGCAGCGGCACGGCGAAGAGCGCGACGAAGCGGTTGATCCCGGAGCACTGGTCCGGCGTGAAGATGCGCCACCACCGCACCGATCCGTAGGCGAGGATCATCGCCACGTACAACGGCACCATGGCCGTCATCACATGGTAGAAGTCGGCTGCCGTAATCATCTTGCCTGTCCTCTTCTTCTTCCTTGCTTCAAGCTCCCTAGCTCCCTCACTCTCACCTCCCGAGCTCAGCTGAACCTCGCTACCTACTCTCTCCACACCACCACTACAACTCTTCACAGCTGAGCTGAGATAATGAGCAGCTCAATTCAGTCAGCCAGTGAGGACAGACTGATGAGGAGGGAGGAAGGGGGCATTCGAGTAGCGCGGCGCAGTGGTGGGTGTGCGACTGTGCGTGGGCGAGTGTTTTATTTAGGCGAGGTGGCAACGCAGCCCAAGATTTATTTTGGACCATCCCTTGTTTGCTTGCTTGCTTTACCATCTAAACGACGATGCGCCGTGACCGTGAGTGGGAGCAGCGAGTTTGGTGCCTTGGTGGAGAACGATTAAACGGTAGCTGGGGAGAAGCCAATGGGAGGAGAGGTGGCCATCTCCGTGCCCCAGCAATTGTTTATACGTATATCTGTACGCCTCCTCACTGCCCAACTCCCGATCCATCATTTGTACGCTGCACGTACATCGCGACATCAAGAGCTGGACAAAAGATTCAGGGCTTGCTCGGCTCGGCTGGTAATGTATTATACTAACCCATGCTATGGTTTGAACACTGCTAGATGCATATCTACATAAATTATGCGGTATATCCATCTATACATGCCCGTACATGTGTGCAGGAAGCGTGAGAGTAATCCAGTATATATACGCATGCTGCAGTATCAAACCGAGGCATAACACGCATTTTGTTCTTGTAGAGTAGATAATTGGATTTTGATTGAGTTATTTTTCTAAGGGAAAAAGGAAAAGAAAAGGTGGATTCAAAACCCTTTTTTCTTCGGACTTGGAGGTATTTCTGCTGAAATGATCGATTTTACAAACTCATCAGCTCGTGTTTTATTTGCCGCAAATTTGGAATCTGCTGCTTTCTTGCTAGTATTGTCTTGTCGAATGTTCACGGATTGTGAAACTGCATTGCACGTTCATTTTTTTTCTCTCTTTACACGTGAAACATGATGGGTTGATCAGAACGAATGGTTTCGTTAGAGGAACATTGGAAGATCAGTGACGTGTCGGCCCCTCGTCCATCGCCTTCTGCCAAATCTCGAGTTATCTGTAACGGAATCCGGAAAAGGGCAAGCCAAATTTTACCACAAATGTCGTTGAATTAGATTGAGAGGGAATCTGTGGAAGGGGTTGGATAGGCTAGCTCTAGCCGTGAATATTCCTGAAAGAGCAGCTCACCGGTCAGTATCACTGTCCGACCATATCTTTCTCTCCTCTCTGCGCTACCCAAGAGTACAGCTACAACAGTAGAGACGGCAAAACCGTAGTCGACGGAAATTGGAATGCTCGTGCGTGGCGGAACACCAACGATGAGTACTTCGACCAGCGGTTGTAGCTTGACCAGGAAGCGAAATGCTGCCGAAAAGCTGTTGTTTGGACAGCAGATACTGTATTTCGATGTGCCAATTGTAAAAAACGATTTAGTGATAATTTTAGCTGTCCATAAAGATCGTACCAGCAACTAGTATAATTTTATCATCGGAATGTCTGATATCCACACATGCCGACCTGCCGTTCCAAGCTTTGCAAGTAGAAATTCCGTGCTGCACGGCGACCAAACTACGTACCACTGGGGAAAAAGAAGAAACAGAAGTCCAAAGCGACAAATTGCCTCAAAATTACTCCATTTACGCTTCGGAATCCGCGCGTCGAAATGCGAGCAGGGCAGGAGTTTAACAGCACCGGTAGTAGTCGATCGTAAAAAGTGGCAGGGGACATGAGGGTGGGGAGTAGCGTTTAGAAAAGGGATGTCCTTGTTTTCAGTGGACGACTGAAAATGAGGCTTTCTTCACCTGGACTGAAAACAATGTTTTATTTACTTATTCTATTAGTTATCTTTTATTTTATGAAACTATGTATTAGCTATAAAAACAGTAATGTGTTAACCACAATAAAAAAGTTATAAATTATAGCTGTCCGAACTAGATCTAATGATTCCAAACAATTGAGTAAAAAAACTCCTATTTTCAGTAGGGTGTGAGAATTAGACACTCCGTTTGAAAGCGGTGAGGAAAGGAAAGTTTTCTGTTGGCTGGGCACAGGCTCGTTATTCCCTTCCGGCACGTGCACCGCCTCGCAGTGATCGCCTCCTGTACGAGTACAGGAAGCACACCCAAAAGGAAGCGATCATTTCATTCCTCGGCCTTTTTTCCCAGTCGGAATTGCGTAACCGAAGCGTAAATAACTTGCTTTATTGGCACTGATTCCGAGTTACAGAGGCTAGAGAAGATTGCTGAGGATTTGTCCATTTTTTCTCCGGCACTGACCGGCTTGGTCGAATCGAACACGAAAGTTTTTGGCCCTGCCCAACACATGCACGCGTAGCTCCCTTCTTGCGTAGCTCGTCACTGGTCCAGTAAACCATTGGTTTATATCAATTTATGCAGCGTGTAACTCCTGATCCTTGGAGTTACCGTCCACATGGCCTACCTTACCGGTTAACGGTGACGGAGGAGGAAAAGGACGACGAACAATGGAAAAGCATGCTCCTAAACAGACCCACGAAAGCTTTTGGCATGTCAGATCTTTGCGTCGACGCTGCCTATAAAAATCGCGGTCTCTTGCCGCGTGAAAATAGGTTTGGACAGATTCGATCCATGGACATGGGCCGCAACAGGTGTGTTTAAGCGTGCATCGTCTAACGTACCAGTTCCAAGTACCATCACCGGTTGTAAGCTCTACTTACCCAGCTTATTAAATGCTTGAAACGCTGTAAAGCGTCCTAGGAGTAGCATTTGCATGCTGCACCCATATGAGAGCCACTACGCAATAATCGCATTATATAAAAATTTGAGAGAGAGAGAAATAGGCAAAGTTTTGGAGAAAAAGGCTTGCCCTTGTACTGTGTAGGCGGGCATTTTATTATCTTTGGCCTAGTTCAGAAAACAATTACTAGTAGTACCTACTTAGTCTGATTCCAAATGTTCTCTTGATGCCTTCCACAACTTCGGTTTACGAGGGCAAGATATCACTCTGGGACCCTCTCTCTTCCTTAGCCCAAGGAAAAAAAATGCGTACCGCAAAAAAAGGATTAAAATACGCGCTTGTGCGAAAAGCAATACCAGAAGGCTTCGGAGTAGTAACTTGGCCTGTGGCACATCACCACTGATCCCTGAAACGGGGGATTTGGCTCCTGCGGCAGAGGAAATCCCTCCCAGATTAGCTCGCATCCTAGCCGGTTTCCCGGAACGAAATTGCTCTGATTTAGTTATAAACCTTGTTAGAGAAAAAATTGTTTTCCCCCCTTGGGACCTGAGCTGGGACCCTATATTTAGGAGGTAGATCCGGTGACTGAGACGGCGAAGCTGTGGTCTTCATTTCCGTCCTCTGGTGTCCGCATCGCCGTTCTGTACAAGATCCGAGTGGGGCTGGAGCCGTAGGCCGTAGACAGGTAGCCCCGGGCATGCTATATATGGATTATAGAGTATTAGCGTCCGTGATCGGGTCAACCGCCCCCATACCTTGCTGGCACTGCGGAGACCCATGGCATGGGCTCCCGGCGCTGACGCTGACCGCCCGGGTCGTACTCGTCGTGGCCGTGACGACCCCGGGGCGGGCTGGCGACGGCGAACCGAAGCCGAGAGGATCCCGTGCATCTCGCAGGCTCTGCTCGACACGACGCGCCGTTCCCGTAGCGTCTCGCCCACGCGCCGTGCCGCGGCAACGGCCAGCGGAGCCGGAGACCGCTCGCGGGAGGCCCCCCAGGCGGCCCGGCCCGTGCTGCGTGAACCGCTGCGACGAGCCCATCCACGCGTGATGCGTCGTCGTCCGTCGGGTTGGGGTGGGCGCTGGTCCATCGTGCGCGCGCACGCGTTGGGGACGAAAATAATCGAGTCCGATGCGGTCCAGCGCCACCGCCACCAACCGGATGTTAAACCATCCCTCCTCGCTCGTGTAGCCCCGATGAACGAGACGGGTTTCTGTACCATGCATCGGCCTCTTTTTAACTAATCTATCAATGCGACGATGCCCGTGGTTCCCAACGGACTCCTCTCGCTCGGTTCGTCGCTGCGCGTGGCTCGGGTTGATCGACGGATGAGCCTTTAGATTTGCCAGCGCCGCGCGCAGCAAAGAGGCTCTGTTAGTTCTCTGAACCCCGGGACGCGCGATTCGGCCCGTGGCCCAGCGCCGAGCATGCACCGCGACGCAGGGCAGTGGCGTGCTTCTGAAGCCACGCACCGCGCGACGGACCGTGCCTGTCGTCCTCGACAGACGCCGCGCTGTCGGGGACCTTACGGTTCGTTCCCCCACACCTGCTCTTGTCGCATGGTCCTCGATGGCGTCCGCCGAATCCAAGCCGAAAGCAGAGCAGCTGATTGCTTATAGGAACGAAATCAATGGTCTCGGGCCTAAGGTGGTCGCCACTGTCACGTGTTCATAAAAACGATGCATCTTTCCAGGACCGGGCAGGCGGCAATCTTCCTCGCATCAGAGCTCGATCTCGCAACCGTCCTTGCGCATCATTGTTGCTCGCTTTCCGGCCAGCCAGCCTGCCGCCACTGTTTCTACTCTGATGCGTGACGGTCGGCTGCACGGTCCTTCTCAGAGGTCAAAAATGACACTGCACAACCTCCCTGTTGCCTGTGCATGACGGTGTGTGCATTGCATACGTATTCCTCCCGACAATGCTAGTATGGCAGCCTATAACAAATCATGTGAGCAATAACCTTACACGTGGCCCGGGAAGGGAAGGCCAGGATGACAGGCCGATCCCACCATCCTCTCCCGGATCGATAGGCCTGGCCCAGAACGTCAAGCCCATGAATCCATCTCGAATCGTGGCGGCGTCGTTCCGGGTTCCACATTTTGAACCGTCGGGTTCGAACTGTGGTGGCCTGGTTCGAAGCCCGTGGAGAAGAGGAATGCCGTAACAAGGCGGCCCATCCACAAGTCGAGATGCACAGCGTTCGGATCCCACCAACTAGCTCGCCTCCCGCCGACCGGGTGCATATCCTCTGCAGTACTATAAATACAGTACCAGTCACTAATATGTAGGCCTATACAGACCACGGGCCCACATGTCAGTAATTGTTATTGTATATGCAGTATTACAGAGAATTTGAGTGCCCCGCCCGACCTGCACGACCTACGGCCGATATCCTTTCACGCGCACCGCGGGCCCCGGAGCGCAACAGAGCCCAAGAACCTCACCCCGGCGGCAGCGAACGCACGTTCTGTGAGCGGGGCTTAGAACCTGTGGGTGGTGATACTTGTTTTGGCATGGGATGGTGATAAATGCGCGTTGTCCAATACTGCCCGGTAGTGCTTGGCAAGTGACCCGCCAGCGGATCAGAGCTTGTTAGTGCGAGCAGGATGAAATTGTTGCCACGGTCCCACGCAGTAGTGTGCATGTGCATGTCCCTCAGCGGTGGGCGAAGCGGGTGGGCGAAGCGGCGGTGCTGCTCATCCGATCCCATGACGTTGCGCGCACGATGGCCGCTGCCGTCACTTGGCCGGTAAACCGAGCTCCGGCGGACCTGCATGTCAGTGGGGTTTAAACTGACCGTGTCGTGTGAAAGGTGACCCGGCGTCCACACCACGCGCGGGCAGGCCGTGGTCTCCGTAAGCACCCTTTTCTTCCTCTTGATCCCTTCCTCTGTTCGGCGAGCAAAACGGTTATCTCACCAAGGATGCAAAGCTTATCTGCTACGAATGACACGCGGGCCAAGTCTTTTTGTGAGCCCACAAGTCACTCTCGCGGACACACAAGCAAGTAGTATACATTATCCCGGAGCGACGAATCCGCCTGGTCCGCGCCTATCCCGTGGTCCACGAGACCTGCGCACACCTTTCCTAATTAATTGCGCACGCCGCGGTAGACGGAATTGCGTCGCTAACCGAGCCCCATTTGGTAATTAACCGCGAATCCCCACTTCATTCTCTTTCCGGTAAAACCCTCGGGGTTCTTTTTGCTGCATCCTCCCCGAGCCGAGCCGCCGACGTGACGGAGGAGTGGCGAGCCATGCCCAGGAGTGGCAGGCTACTGGCCTACCGGTCGCTTGCAATTAGCGATAACGAGTAAACAAATCCCGTTTCGGCCACCGGAGGACAAGCCAATCGCCGCGTAAAGTCACGACCCCTCGTTAGTGGCCATGTCGGATCCACCCACCCACCACCCACGCCAGTAGCAGCGGCCGAACCGATAGAGACATGGGCTTCGGCGGCGGCGGCGGGATGAAGAACTTCCTCAAGAAGCTACACTTCTGCGAGGGTTTCGGCGACGGAGGCTCGTCGCCTCCTCCGCCCTCCCGCAAAGGCGGCAGCGGCGGCGGGGTTCATCATCAACCGTACCACGAGCAGATGCAGCAGCCCTCATTTGTGTCGAGCTGGCTCGATAACGTCCCTACATGGCCTCCGCCTCCTATTCCAGTGGAAGCTGAGCGGCCAACGTCAGCGCTGTTGGTCGGGGCAGGGGCATAGGATAGGAGCTCGACGCAGCAATCGGGGGCGGTCGAGAGGCGGCGATCGTAGGAGGAAGAGAGGAGGCGGTTGCCGGAGGGCGAGATGGAGAGGGAGCGGAGGCGGTCGCTGGAGGAGGATGAGGTGGAGGAGAGGGTGATAAGGGAGTCATCGGAGGCGGAGGAGAGGAAGCGGGAGAGGGAGAAGGAGGAAGACGAGCTCGAGGCGTACCAGCTGCAGCTGGTGCTGGAGATGAGCGCGCGGGACAATCCGGAGGAGATGGAGATCGAGGTCACCAAGCAGATCAGTTTGGGATTCTACCCACCTCAAAGATCGCCTGTGGAGGTCCTCGCTGTCTGGTACTGGGTCAGTGTGTCAATTCAGCCCCTTGTCGTTCCAATTTCATCTTCTACTAACGATACTCTAATTGCAATTTTGAACTGTGGTGGTGTTGCGTATTGCTTGATTTTGCTTCTGCTTAGGGTTACACATTTTCTCAATCACAATTGCTCACAATGTATTGTCAACTGTGCAACTTCCCTTTGTTACGGTGCTCCGTAGTGTATAACTCAGTGCAAATTGTATGCATCTCTCTCATCAATAACGAAAAATGGCGTCCTACACAATGTGGATTGTGTGGGGTCTCACGAAGGAAAATAATAATTCGAGTTTTTAAAAATTTCTGCTGTATCAATTATGATTTGTATTTCATGCTCTTCGTGACCGACAGCGTATAATCAAAAGTTAGCAGCTATCTGATAGGAAATTCTTTTGCCATATACTCAAATAAGTATAACTCATTGCTTCTGTGGTTTCTGAGTGTGTCACTAATGTAATCATCTAGAGATCTGGTGATTGCATAGGACTTTGGAACTTTTGTATGTGTGATCTCCGTTTTAAAAAGAATGGAAGTGGAGTAGAGAGGCACATACCGGGGCTCAACTTCGCAGCCCCGTCCAAATCACCTCACGGTCCCCGCGCCACAGTTTCATCGTGAGGTCCTCAAGGTTCCAGAGAATGGGTCCCAAAGATCGCAGCCACTGGACTTCTAGAACAAAGTCGAAGCCGTCCAGTGGAAGTGCGTAGCATGTGACGTCGAAGCGATCCGCTGCAATCATCAAGGGTACACGTGGACAGATGTCTGTACAGGAGATAGAGTCGCCGTTGACGACTCGGACGCCGACGCCTGACTGTGGCAACATCATCAGGCTGAGCTCCTTGATGAGTGGTTCCCTGATGAAGGTGTGAGTGGACCCTGTGTCGACCAATGTTGTCAGTAGGTTGCCGTGGACGTAGACCTGGAGCTTCATTGTGTTGGCGAAGTCGATGCCGGTGAGGGCGTGTAAGGAGATGCCCATATCAGCTACGGCCGCGTCAACGTCATCATCGTTGTCAAGCTCCATAAGGAAGATTCCTTTGCCGGCACACTTATGGTCCGGTGTGTACCTCTCAGGGCAGTGATAGCACTCGCCGCTTGCCCGCTTAGCAGCCATCTCATCGGGTGTAAGGCGTTTGAAGCGCGAGCGAGAAGATGCCGTTGTCGATGATGTCGGGGCGGGTGCTGTAGAACTGTCACTTGAGGCCGTAGTAGAGGCGCGGTACACAACAGAAGAGCGCGTGGAGCGTTGAGAGGCGGCGCCCTTCTGTATTCCGCTATCTGTTATTGCCGCAAGTCGACGTTCAAAGGCTCTAGCCAGACTCATGGCGGTTTGTAGATTAGTGGGAAATTGCAGCTCCACATCCGTTCTAAGTGGCTCGCCGAGGTCAGCTGTGAAGAGGCTGATCTGCTGGCGCTGGCTGAGGTCCTCGCAACGACAAAGAAGGACCAGGAATTGACGCTGATATTCCTCAACCGTGCCAGTACGACGGAGATCTTTAATTTCCGCCAGGTTATTGGAGCGGAGCGGAGGGCCGAAGCGCATGTTGACGAAGTCCGCGAACCGCTCCCAGGACACGATGCCACAGTCACGTTCTAGAGCAGTGTACCACTCGGCCGCGACACCCTCCAGGTGGAGAGACGCGAGCCACACCTTTTCTTCTGGCATCGTACGTGTCCCTCGGAAGTATGTCTCACACTTGGTGAGCCAGGGCAGCGGATATGTTTCCCCGTCGAACTTGGGGAAATTGACCTTGTGACGACGCACCCCGCTGTCGTCGAAGGTTGGGCGTCCCGGTGGGCGCCTGGTACTGTAGTGGTCGTCGTTGCCGCCATGGCCGCCGCTGCCACCGCCGCCGCCCTTGCCGCTGCCGTAGCTGCGGGGAAGGTTGCTGCCCTGCGGTGAGTTTTGTTGCAGGTCCTCGTCACCGGAGAGCTCCCGCTCCGGTGCCTTCTCAACGCGCACAAGGCGCATATCGTGGTGGTCCAAGCGCTTGTTGATGGTTTCTATCTGTCCCATCATTTTGCTCATCATGTTGCCGAGATCTTGGAGGGTGAAAGTCCCAGAATCGTCCACGGGGCCGGACATGGTCGCTGCCCCGGAGTCTCTTGATACCAAATGCTGAGAAACAGAGGGGGGGGGGAGACCCCTTGGCTGCGCTTAGGGCTGCGCAGGGGAGAAACCAGCAGCGAGGAGGCGTGGGGGCAGCTGCGCAGTACGTAACATGGGGGACAAAGTAGCTGGTCACGAAGGCTAGGGTTAGGGTTCGAAGCCACCGTGATCCAAGGAGAAGAACAGCACTCAACGGGGATTCTTATTTTTTCCTGGATGCTCCAAAACATGAGGGAAGAGAGCTGCTTATAAAGGGGGGACAGGACCCCCCCTTGGCCGCACCCTACTCCTAGTCGGTTTGGGGATAATCCCCCAAACTGACTAGGATTCTTTTCTTCCCTTTTTTAGTCTATTTCTTTCTATCTAAACTGACTCAATCTATAACTTCCTTTTATTCCTAAACCTTATGTAATTAATTCTTCTAAATATCCTCCTGGTGCAGCTGCAAGGCCTGGCCGGCCTAGTTGTGGGCTTTGTGGGTCCCACGCCGACCATATTGGCGGCCCACAAACGCATCCACAACAAAACTACATCTTCGATTTATACTTCATTGCAGTATATGAACCTTCTGTCTGGTCTTGTATAGTTGTATGTTATTTTCCGTTTCTTGTAATGAAAAACCACTGTGTGATACCTTAATAACCTTTTCAAGAAGCAGGTGAAGCAAAGTTGAGCCTAAATTACATGTAAACCTGATTTAGATACCTCTGTAATTTTATAAAAACTTATAATTTATAAACCCCATTAGCTCTTCTCTACAAGGTTTCAGTTTGAAGTCTAAAACAGGTAGCCGTTTAACTTATTGTAGTTTGTTATATGCTTAAACCGGGGAACAAAATCATGCTTGTTTATAACTTTGGCAGTATTGTATGTCGATATTCTTGAAGGCAATGTAATTTGTACTTAGTCATAGGCTGGTTTAAGTGCTACCTTAGTTCTACTAAACAATTGTGTTGATGTACAGGCTGAATGGATGGCAGCTGAAGTACTTAGGAATGAACCATCAAATGAAAAGTAAGTTCTACTGGTTGAAAGCTAAGATATTATTTACCTCAAACGATGTTGTGCTTGCTAAAATGATTGTGTGTTTGCAGATGCGACGTTTTTATCTATGGAGTCATATTATGGGAACTTTGTACATTATTACAACCTTGGGAAGGTATGAACGTCATGCAAGTTGTTGGAGCAGTTGGGTTTCAGAATCGTCGCCTTGATATTCTAGATAACATTGATCCCGTCGTAGCAGAGATAATAGTGAAATGCTGGCAGACGTTAGTACTCTTAACTTGTTTGCTGCAAATTCTTAAAGTATATTGCATCGTTCTTCGAGATGCAGTGCATTGTCTTAATCAATTTCCATATTTCTGTTTGTTAAATTTGCACTTATGTTTCCTGGGTTCAATTTAGGGACCCAAAGTTGCGGCCGTCATTTGCGGATATTATGGCCACACTAAAACTATTGTTGAAGAACATGACAAACAATCAAGCACCAAGACAGAGAGTACAACAAACAGATGAGTGAGACAAGGAGATTAGCAGCTCCCAACGTTCATGTATAGCATATTTATGTACAGTGACACCAAACGTGTGTTCAAGATGGAAAGGTGTGATGTTAGTCTGTTTGCTACTCGATCCAAGTATAAGTGTAAATTCTTAGTGGGAATGCACTGTTAAGCTTTCACCGGTGCTGGTATGCTTGTCAAAGTAGAGCAAGGATTATGAACAGACCAAGAAACTGTGCAGAAGAATAATGTCTGGCACTGTGCGTAGCAAATCAGAAGCTGACCCGGCTGGCGGAACAGGGCAGTTTGTTCATACCATTTCTCCTTTTTTTGTAATTTCCTTGAGTCTTTCACCAAACGGTGGGTATCTGTGCGTAAATGTCAACGCACATAATGTGCTGTCAACTGGAAAAAAAAAGAAAAGCTTGTTCAGCTTGTCACACAACTTGGGACCTTTCTTACTGCTGATGTGTCTCCAGTTTATTGTCAGCTTGTTCGGGTTCGGCTTTTGGAGGTCAAGTTTGTCACTGATGCTCCTCAGCTGTTGGTCACATCGATGTCGATTAAGCAGCAGTCAAGTGGTCTGGGAACTGAAACTATAGCACATCACGATGTGACTGGTTGCGCCGAGGGCCGCATCGCTGCTGGCCTGGGCGGACCGAAATGGCCTGTAGACCAGTCACCAGTCCTCCCTCTCGGTACTCGTTTCGGACCGCTCAGCCCACTCAGCCTACTAAGAACTCACGACCCATTAAGTGCCAGGCACAGATCCGTCTTCGTCTTCCTATGGTAGGCGAATCCAGTTTCCACCACATAACATGTTCCCATCCCTGAGCTTTTTTGTTGGAGCTCAAGATATATAGACCCAGGAATAAGGAAGATGTTCCAACATATGAATGCAAATGTTCTAGCATGTGAAATCATTTGTCCTAGGGTTAGAAAATACTTTTTCTACCAAAACCTCAAATTGTTCTAGGAAAAATATAAAATTGTTCAAGCGAGAGCTCAAATTTGTCCCAAACAAAATACTCCTGTGGAGATGGCGAAGAAGCCGAGAGAGGGAAAGGAGGTGGGCGGTTGTGTGGCCAGCGGGGTAGAGTAGATCAAAGAAGTCTTCATCATCGTCGTTGTATTCACTGTTGCGTGCAGCTTCAGAGACCCTCCTTGGTTCTCTAACACGGCAAGCAAAGCTAGTTACTAGCGACTTATCATCAGATCGGAAGCATGACATTTTCAACGACTCGTACCATGAACGTGCCGCCCAGAAGCGGCCCCGCGTTCCGCACGGGTTGTCCACACGTCGTCATCACGTCCGGATCGCGAGCGCCACCGCCGACGCGGGCGCGGAGATCAACGGCACCACCACGCAGATCGCCGGCACGGGGAAAATGGCGAGATCGAGCCGGCAGAGGACGTTGGGTCTCCGTCCCGGAGAGCGGCAGATGTACGTTGATACTTGTAGTGTAGCTTACGTCGATCGGTAGACAATTCGAGATGTAGTAATCTTGGATCGGAATCAATGCACGGCACGGATGGATCTATCTTCTTTCCAAAGATTAAAGAGCACACATGGGCGAGCATTGTTCATGATTTGTTCAGTTGCAATTTAGGCCAGGTTGTTGTTTTTTTATTCTTTTTTTGAAAAGGTTCGGGTTGTTTTAAATTTTTGCTCATGCTCGTGTCATGTCATGGTTAGTGTACCTGAATTCTTCCATGAAAAAGACGCCTCTCACCTACACCGAGACACGTGAAGAAGAATTAATAATTCTCCTAAAAAAATCGTAAAACACACGGGAACAACGACGAGAAAGTGACCAAACGCCATGCTATTTCACGAGCAGCCGCCACCTTAAGCTAAAAGCCCATCCTCCCCTCCCGGAGAGCCTCCCGCCTTGCGCCCCCTTAATTCCCTTCCCCGCCACCAGCGACGGGGCGCCGAAAATAAACGCCACGCGAACTACCTCGTCGCGATGGAGGTTGCCGAGGCGGCAGCGCCGCCGGCGCCCGCGCCGGACGACGGCGGGCTGGACGAGCGCAGCGTGCCGCTGTTCCTTCCCAGGCTGCTCGCCGGGGTCGTCTCGGGCGCCCTCACCGGCCTCTTCGCTCTCGGTACTTGCAGCCGCTCCGGCCTCCCTCGCGCACACGCGCGTCCTCTCGCTTATTAGTCTCCGCCTCGTGCTGAATTCCATGTGCCCTTGTGGTGTCCGCGGCATGTAAAGCTGGAGCCTTGACCGGGGGCGTCACGGGCGCCGTGGCGGGCAGAGCTTCGGACAGCGGCGTTCTGCGTGGAGCTGGAATGGGGGTGTTCGCCGGAGCTGTCCTGTCCATTGAGCTTCTCCAGGCTTCCCGCGCTTATTGGTGCTCCCACAGGCTGGGTCCGCGCGGCGCGTCCTCCATGGTCAGTAAATAAGCTTCTTCCGCGCCTTGGTGTTTATCCGATCCTCCCGTTTTGCTTTCACTTTCAGATGATACATCCGTGTAGGTTGCATAATGTTTTAATAACATGGTAGTTTGTGAATCGAGAACTTATCGAATTAAATTATGATGCTTACTTGGTTTACACGCCATGATCGACGTCATCTATCACCAAAAGAAAGTCACGTCATGACGCACATGCGAGATCGTGACCAGTTCATAAGCTTGATCTCTCGACCGCACTATTTCAAACACCTTTTAAAGCCCATACACCAAATATGCAGTTTTGACTGTCGGTATTAATTTAGTAGACGTGCCCTCTGAAGAAAGCTCATGGTATTGTGTGCAGTCCGATTTCATTGGGCAGCTCCTTCGTGCTCGGTTTGTGCAAGAGCAGTCTACACCTTCAGCATATACATCATATCGTTGGCAGGTCAGTAGCATCAGCTTGTGGTTGTTGCCACAGAACGGAGAGACCATAGTGTTGGCCAACGCTGCAGAGGAAAATGTTGAGGCTCAGTCACTATGAATCCATCATTTTGATGCGTGTGTGGTATTTTTCACTGACAGGTCAGCTTATCAGATTTTGGTCATGACGATTTATATGGCATCTTTCGAGACATTTCATCAAAAAGTGTTTCACGAGAGTCCCTGAAGAAATTGCCACGTTATGTGGTCACAGACCAAACGCGTGACGCATTTGGTGAAATCCTGTCTTGCCCTATCTGTCTACAGGTATAATCATGGACGCACGCTTCATATTGTCCAAAAAAAAAACTTTTCGTGCACGATCTGCACCTCCTCTAGTATCAGACGATCATCTAGAAATCCCTATTTCAAAGTGTTTTCCGTACATCATATATAGTCAGCGTTTGGCTACCCTACTAGTGTTATTTTGCTCCTCCATATAAACGTGTACTGTTTGGTAATCAAGATACGTCCAAAACTAGTGTCCTTGTCCATGTTTGTACTGATCGCTTACCGGTTGGTGGGCTGCTATGGCTTCCAGCTCGTCAGATATGATTTTCTTCCGGTGGTGGTTGAACATTGCGTGAATTAAAGTTACTTGCAGCTTATCATATTGCAGTCTAGTACTTTGACTAGGTAAAACCGATTAGATTAGTTTACTAACAGTAACAACTCTTTGTTGTAGAGAAAAAAGTCATCAGTGATAACCATCCAGTAGCCAAGCTATACTAAATTCTGTTTGTTCAACCAGAAAAAAAAAGAGCTAGGTCTGGCACTCGGTGGCGGGTCCAGATGGAAATTATAGGGTGCTGAATCACATAAGTACTTTCTTCAAAATTTAGCTCTTAATTTCTTTTCCATGGCCGAAAAAATCAAGAGTGGGCCTCAGTGTTCAATGGGCAGTGGGGGCTCGAGACTCCGTGCTGACCCATTGAATCCGCCACTCTGGAACTGATTACTATGACAGACAAGTGAACTATGGTTGGATAATGAATGCCAGGGACAGAAAATGCATTGTAGCCTCAATAGGGCAACCGCAATTAGCAGGTTTTGATACCAAAATTTGCCTGCTACTAAATGCAATGTGGTTAGAACCTCCTTTGAGGGTTTGAGGCCATGTCCTCTCTTCTCAACGCCGACCTTATCGGCTTACACTTGTTGCAGGACATTGTGGCCGGCGAGACAGCGAGGAGGTTGCCCAGTTGCTCTCACACTTTTCACCAGCCTTGCGTGGACAAATGGCTCGTCGATCATGGTTCATGCCCTGTGTGTAGGCAAGATGTGTAAGACAGGTAACCTGCTTGTGTGTTGCAAGCTCCTGGTGTAGATGAATGGGGATTAGTTGGGCGAAATGTGTGTTTGCTCTTACACTGTACCGCGTATTGAGGCACATGAAGCGGTGATGTAAATAGTCGAATCATGAGCTCAAAACTTGATCCATCGCGAAAGAAACTAGACGCTGATGGCCCGTTGTCAGACAGTGCTTCCTCGACTACCTCGCAATTCATAGTACCGGTTCATACAGACCAGCAGTGTTGCAGTTGCAGAGCTTCGGCCTCAGTTACGATGATGGTATTTGGATCGACCACAGCGGCAGAAAAAATCCACGTCATATTGGGCCAGACAAAGCCTATCTCGCACAAAATCCAGCCCGGCCACAGCAGTCCCTAAGCTGGGCTAAACCCAGTAATGCTCAAGACTATGTTAACCAGGGCCCAGGATCGAAGAAAAATACTGGTCCACCCAAAAGACCAACCTTATCCAAAAGACAAACTAGACAGCGGAGCAAAAAAAAAAGCTTGAGCCCGCCGATAGACAGTCTCACAACCAGCTCACGTCTCTTCCGAAGCAGGCAAACAACAATGGCGTCCCCGTTGGTCAAGCCACACTCTCACTTCGCCGGCACTCTGCGCTCCCCGAGGAGGGCCGAGCTCCATGGCCGCTACTGCCCTGCAACCGTACACGCCCCCTTCACATGCATGTAAGATGCTGTATTGAGTTGCTTGTAGGTCTCATGTGCTGTTTCTCTGCAGTTGGGCAGGTTCCAGGACCATGGGTTCAGTCCCAGGCAGTCCAAGGTAAATTACCTTCCCTTTGTGCCCAAACAAAAAGAAAAGTGAAATATTGATGCCCAGAGAAACTTGATATGCTTAGTACTGATGATGATGATGATGTGAGATTATGAACCGAACAGGGCATTTGCTCCTCTTAAGGAAAAATAAAAGAAACAGAGTATCCATTCCGAAACCTGAAGAAGACGAGTTTTTATGCCTCGGTGTTACATGTTGCAGAAGTCGATCGGGAGTGTGAACGCCTTGCCGTCGTTCGACGTGGTGCCGTTGATGGCGGTGATGGTGGACCACGTCGCAAATTCGAGGGACTACGTCGTCCACAAGTCCATCTGGCATCTCAGCGACACGGCCTTGAAGAGCGTCTGTGAGTACTGAATAAACACCACCAGTTTCCTCCCAATCTAAGTAACTGTTTTTCTTCGTTCTGAAAGAAACATCTGTTTTTTTTTTCTCTCTCTCTCTCTCTCGTAATAGACACCTTCTACGCCATGTTCACTGTCTGGGGCGTCTGCTTCTTCGCGTCCATGAAGGCAAGCTCGCCGTAGTAGAGGATCTAGGCCTATCGGTAGGAATCGATTCAATTTTTCCGCGTGTCGTTCATCACGAGAGCTGCCCTTGTGGACTGTTGTAAGCAGGACCCCTTCTACGACAGCGAGACTTACAGAGGCCAGGGGGGCGATGGAACCGTGCACTGGTACTACGACAAGGTGTGCAAGCTAAGCATCATTTCACGGCAGCATCGATCGGCACGCGTGAGCTCTCACACACGGTGTTGCT
The DNA here is from genome assembly GCA_030760725.1 of Neostapfia colusana. Classification (NCBI taxonomy): domain Eukaryota; kingdom Viridiplantae; phylum Streptophyta; class Magnoliopsida; order Poales; family Poaceae; genus Neostapfia; species Neostapfia colusana. The sequence continues at coordinate 1,784,750 of JASWHV010000003.1, read as the reverse complement.
GACATGTTGTGCGATATTTGTTGGTTCATCTGCAGCAAGAGGACCTGGAGGCGTCTGCGAGGGAGGAGCTCCTGAGAGAGGAGCTGCTTGAGGAGATTGAGCAGAGGGTCGGAGGGCTCAGGGAGCTGGAGGATGCGGGCAAAGAGGAGCTGCTCACGCAGTGACAAGCCGGTGGAGGACTGATAATTTCCCTCTGTTTCAGAATAAATGACGCTGGTTGGTTTAAAATTAAACTAGCGAGCGTTATTTATTTTGAAACTGAGGGAGTACCTATCTGGACTTTGCATGAAGTATTCAGCCTACTGTCCTGCACATTGTTTATACGTGTTAAACTGCAATTTGCAGTATAATACCAAGGCAAACATGATTCTCCCATCCACTGCGCATCCGCTAGTTCATGTCATGCCAACCTATACCGTAGATTTCGCTCGGCGCCAACGTCCGACGAATTCCACATCAACATTTCATCTGGTAAATGCATCGACATCAGGTGATCCCGCCTACAGCAGGTTTTGCTCTGAACCATGTATACTCTTTCCCGCACTACGGTTTGTATTAATAATGTAGCCACAGGGATTCTGCCCGTACATGGCAAACTAGAACTGTCGCGTACAGCATCGCCGCTCGGCGCGCAGAGAGAGTTGAAACAAGGGCGCTGACTAGCGTTGTACGGCGCGCTATTGTTCGGCGCCATACCATGCCTGGGGCAGCGGCCTCTGCAGCCTGCGGAGAACGGTGCGCAGAAAAACGCAGCGGCGCCGCGCCTGATGAATGGCGTATGACCTCGCCGCGCGCTGCAGCTCCAACGATCGATTCCCACGCTGAGTTCCGCTGCGCGTGCACTAGTCCGTGAGACTGCGACTTGGAGCAGCTGCGAGGCTGACGGGTTTCTGAATCCGGCCACTGGTCAGACGAAAGGGGCAGCCCGGTGCATGTAGCTTCCGCTTGCGCAGGGTCCGGGGAAGGGTCCGACCCACTTGGCTCTTTTGTACGCAGGCTTTCCCTGTATTTCTGCAAGAGACTGTTTCCAGTACTCGAACCCGTGACCTCATGGTCACAAGGCAACAGCTTTACCGCTGCGCCAAAGCCACTGGTCAGACGAGACGACAGAAAAATAAGACAATTCGATTCGGAACAAGAAAGAAGAGAAGCAAGCGGGGCTTCATATACACGGGTAATTCTTCATTTTTATTGTCATTCTCTTCATCAGACGATGGTGAATTGATCTCTGGCGTTGCATCATTCAAGCTAGGTGATTCTGATGACATCGTCAAAACATGCAGGGTGTGAACGGAGCAAGGCGACCAGATGCAATGGCGGTGAATGAGAGGGAGCCAATTAAAATCCTCCTGTACAACTTGACTACCCGATGCACCTCTCCGATAAATCACCAAGGTTACACGCATCAACTAGTGATGTGCTAGCCTTAAACGATCCAAAGGGGTCACAGACAGAAAAGAAACAACCTATTAGAGCCAACTTGGACAACGCATACCAAAACAGTCAGGCACTGGAGAGACTCCACCCAATCACCGGACATTCCGGCCGCTAGAAGATATAGGGGTCGATGAAGCGACCACTGGAGACTCGCTGAAGGGTCCGACCCCGTAGCACAGCCTCGTGAAAAAATATTACGAAAACACAATCAAACGAACCCCAAATTCAATGAAATTTGAACCGTCGTGCCCTAGATATCACGAACCTCCTCTAACAAGAATAACTCAAAAGCCTTAAGAAGAACTTAATTTTGGTGGGGGACTTCGGGTTTCGATTTTGGTGCTCATGCTATGGATTCGACCAAAGGATCAATTAAGGAATATTCTAGCACGTCCTACCACCAAGATGCCCTAAGAAATTTACCTAAAAACTCAGGCAGAAGATATATCACGAAAACCACCATGGAAGGGCCAAAAACACTATTTTCACCGTGCCAACAAAAAGAGGAGGGAGAAAAGATTATCATTAAAATAAATATTACTTTATCGATTTAAGGATCTAAAATACGCGATTACATGGCTACTAAACCGTTCTTGCCTTTTCTACTATTGTGAAGAATAGGAAATGTCTCTCACACACTTCTTCTCCCTCTATCTTGAAGCACTACCTAACACATCAAATTCCAACTCTAGCAAATATCTTGATAGAGAGTGGATACCCCTCCAACCATCCATCTCCCTCTATTTATAGTCCTTATTATGAAAGATCTAAAATCCCTTGACTCATTAAACACTTCTACCTAACACAAAGGGCAAAGTCATCCAAATTTCTCTTTGTCGCCAGCTGGACGTCATCAGGTCCTTCATATCTTTGCTCCATCAAGATCACGCAACCTCCACGACGGTGTCACATGCACCACCAACTGCCGCCACCAATTTTGAGTCTCAAATTAGCAAACCGTTTCTTTGCATGGTTTTCAAAATGTGACTCTTGCCGCTTTGCTTACATCTTAAGCAAATCCTCTGATGTCTATGTTTGTCACCTCGTCCCACAATCCTGATCGCCAGCAAGTCTCTCCCGATCCTAGTCCATTAGGTCCCCCTGTCCCGTTCACTTTGACTTGCATTGGTCAACACCCGTCTTCATCACCTCCACGGTTTTCAGAGTCAACTGTGATTTTGTTCTTCCTTCTTACCTTCTCTAGGTGTACGGTGTTGATCACCCTTGACTTTACCCGACCCCTCTCGATCGCCCGGCCCCAGGTCCCCCACTCGTGTCTGATCCTCTTGCCGTTAACTGCCAAGTTGACTCCAATTGTCCTACACACCATGAGACAAGCAAACATGTTTCCCTTCTCCTCTAATTTCATCAACGCATCCACCAACTTTGGTTAGTCATATAAACATAATCATATATAAGCTTGTGCAATCCCCAAAATACCGCATTTGAACACTAACTCCAAGTGAAAATATGTCAATTACTTATCAAAAATATATTACAAGCTACAGTACATCTCAACATGACTTCTGAGGAAGCAATATATATGTCGGATATGCAAACCACATAATCAGAGTGAGACTTGAGACATAGAAATTCCAGTCTAAGTAGGTCACGCATGCATCCTCCTATAATCCTCCATAACGTGTTATAAGAGGCCACGTACTACGTGCAGAGCATATGGAATATGCAGGCAACCACGTATACATACCAGCTGATCAGAATATATACATTGCGTGGTTGCGTCCTGGTTCACCGTGCTCTCCAAAGCGAATGGAAAAGGGTTATATCCCAGTTCGAAAGAAAACAGCAGAGATGAAGAAACACGCCTTTTTACCTCAATTAGATAGTGTAGTTTGTGGCCTCACTTAACAGAAAATTAGAACTAGATCACACCATCTGAGGCCTTGCATGAGAAAACGAGGCTATCGTGTAGCCAAAAGAAAAACCTGCCGATCCATGATACCTCAAGGCTCTGCATAGATCTACAAGCGCGCAGAAACTCATGCAGGTCGAGTTCCCCGGCCGCCGGATCGGAGGTATCTCGGCCGGCAAGTCATCCTTGGCTACACAACGAAGCACAACCTCATCCCCACATGCAAAGCCCTCGGATGATTTTGCGACGAGCTAGATCGACTGCCGAGAAGTCAAGTAGCCAAGTAGTACAGTACTGCTGCATAAGATCGAAACAGTGATGTGGCTGAAGAGCTAGGAAGGAGAGAGCGAGAGGAAGAAGAGGAAGCTCTGGCCTACTCTCTTCTGTGTTTACTACTTGGGTTCGTATGGACGAATGATCCAACGAAGAAGGTTGGTGAGTTTGTATCATGGAAGTGTAGTAACGCGAGAGAGCGCTAGGTGCAGTGACGAGAAGAGAAAAGATGTGTCTTTATTAAGATTGTGTTCGGTGCATGGCCCTGGCCCTGCATGGATTTGACGCTGCGCGGCAGTACTGACATGTCTACGAAGTCGCATTCGATCAGGCCGTTCGTTCGCTACATTTTCACGTGAGACATGCACCGAGAGCCCCGTTTTGCTACGACTACTGTTGGTGTAGGCCATTTCCCAGCTGGTACATGCATGTGAGCGGCTACAGGCTCGTCGTTCCAATCACACAAGCCCGATCGGAATTCATTCTTTTCACCAATGTGTTATGCAGCTCGTAAGTTTATCTGTCATCCATTTTAATTCTGTAGTGATTACCTGCTGATTGATTATACTCTGCTGAAACGGAACTGGCCGTTCGTACTGCATTGTCTAGGAGTACATATGTACTATGTGTTACCAATGTGCTGATGGATGCAAGAAACCTACCAGCAGCAAAAGGATGAGGCGAGTGATGCAGACCTGTACTTTTCAATTCCTCGCCCAAGAATTAGCTCGGATCCGAAGAACTTTCTGCCCGCTCGTACGCGAGTACTACGAGGCAAGCTTCACGTCGCCAGCGGCAAAAGAGGACTTGGCAATGCAGTAACCCTGTAAATCCGTAACGATGAACACCAGGAAAGAGAAAAACGCGTCCAATTGAAACTCGAAACACTAGAGGGTCTACAGTTGATCCTGCAGGATCGGTACTCGTGCCGCGTGCCGAACCGATCGACACGTGCCGTTTCATGTTCGGCTGCAGGCAGGCTACGATCGGCACCATGCATGAATCTAGTTCTACGGCATCGTACTGGGGCTCCGCTTCTCCCGCGAACGCCTTTTGCTTTTTCCCTTGTCAGTTTTGATGAAGCAGTACAAGAAGCACCAGTGTATCAGGCCAAGCTCCAGCACAGGAAATTGTTGGAAAACTAATGCAGCTAGCACTTTAGCGTCTCAAGTTCTGAACTTTATTGATTTACGCTTACGGTTTAACTCCGCAAAATGTGATTTATTTGCCGTGAAAATTTTTACAAGACCGAGTTTTTAGTAAAAGGGGAGAGGAGCAAGGGCTGAGCATGCAGACTAGTACTCCCTTCGTTCTCAATTATTTGACGTTAGGACAGATTGTTTAGTTTAAAATTGAACTAAAAATCTTGTTCTAACGTCAAATAAAAGAGAACAGAGAGAGTACTAGCATTGTTATGTTTCTAAGCATTGTGGACTTATTTCAGATGATCTTCTATTCTCGTTTAAATTACATGGACTTCCAAGTAAATAACATATCTCTTTTTCTGAAAGTCATGTCATTTCTCATGGTCGACAGCACCAAGAAAGTTGAACAAGAAGTTGAGACGATGCATGCACCGGGACATCGCACTTTGAGTGATTCTAGCTGGGAAAACAAAGCCATGTGCAAGGATCAGATACCATAGTGAAATGCATCCAGCAAGAACTGACACACTCCTCTGGGAAGACACATGAATAGGAAATAGACTGTTTAGTGACTTGTATCTATAGCTTTTTAACATGACACATCATATCGCTCACATACTACAACGGCGAGTGTCGTGTAAAAAATGTTATGGATCTTGTCCTTTAGGCGGACTCTCGTAGATGATAAACTCATCCAATAGCACAACCTGGTGGCTAAAGTACTTCACATCAACTTATCCGACGAGACAAATGCATTTTCTTCGAACCCTACTCAAGAGTGGAAATTTCTCTCTCCGCTCTATGTGTCATTTTTTGATGAACCAATATACTCCCTTTAATCACAAATTTATTTGGAAGTTAAAAGTTCCTCTAAAAATTAAAAAATAGTACCTACAAAAGGATTATATTAACGAGTACAATTTAAATAAACTTATGTGGGATTCAAAAATATTATTCCTATAATTGTAACGAGACTATTAATCATATTCTTTTTTATTATCACCGTGCTAAGAACATTTAGAGGTCGTGCAAGTGGTTATTGGGTTAAAACTGCCTAGATCGTTCTCATATGAGTCAACTACAAAGAGAAAAAACTTATCCTAGCTAGGGCTATGGCTTTATGTTGGGCAATCTGTTGAAACCGCAACGATATTTGTTTTGCCAATGCAGAAAATAATACGCTTTTTATAAGCTATTTTTAGGAGATCATGGTGACCGTGGTTTTGGACTCTATTGCAGTCTAAGGAGATAAGGGAGAAGATCCATTCCATAAGCTCCACACATTGAAGGCAGCTGATTGGAGCTTTTTGTGGGTGGATGGGAATTTAATAAAAGACATTGTCCACATGAGAAGGGGGTCTTGGCGCAACGGTAAAGCTGTTCCATTGTAACTATGAGGTCACAGGTTCGAGTTCTGGAAATAGCCTCTTGTAAAAATGCAGAAAAAGACTGACTACAAAAGACTTAAATGGGTCGGACCCTTCCCTGGACCCTACGCAAGCAGGAGCTACATGTACTAGACTGCCTTTTTTTTACATTATCCTCCTAAATTGTAATGATTTGTTTCCCTTGATCCCAATTTGAGGATTTAAAAAGTAATTGTAATAAAATCACATCATGTACAGGAACGTAGAGCCGAATACAATTTCTATTATCTTAAAAGAAGTGACACGCGTGGGCTTTGCCGTTTTGTTCCTTTTAAAATATATTTTTGACATTTGGACCCTCCATCAAAGTATTACTAGAAATGAAACATTCCTAAGATGTCAGATACTCCCTCTATTCTGAAATAAATGACGTTTAGGACATAAAATTAGTTCAATTTGAATTAAATTAGCTGTCATAAACGTCATTTATTTTAGAACAGAGGGAGTATTCTATTGTCCGGTGTTCATCGACGTATGTATTTGGTGTCCACAGAATGACGCTAAAAAACTTGGCCACTTGGCACCATGTTATAGAAGTAGGACATTAAAAAACATGATGTTGTATGAAAGGTTCATTTATAGGAATAGATTCGATGGGTATAAAATATAAAAAATTGAGGACAAAAAGCAGAATTTGGACACACGTAACGCACCAACGAAGGCCCATGAACTTTAAAGGGCTTGACGTATTCGACTTTGTATGCACTTATGGGCCGTTGGGTTTTTTTATGAGAATAGTGACTCAGAGAAGTAAACCAGTAGTACGCTTGCGAACCAGCGTCATGCAGGGCATGGTCGCGCTTCCGCCGGTGGCTCGACCCACACGGCGGCCACCTTCAATCGTTCTGCCCCGCCGCGGGCGCGCCGTCGCTGCCCTCATCTGCTGCTGCGGCTGGCGGCACCTCCTTGGGGCCTCATCGGTAGCCGCCCCTCTCCTTCTCATCGCCCCTCCTTCCCTCGCCGCCCCGCCCATCGACCCCGACTTGAGCTCATTCACCACTCGTACTCGTTCTTCTATGTATGATGCCGATTGGATTGCTTCATGGCCTCTTTTGGTTTACTTGGGTGGGCAGGACAGCAGGTGATGCTTGAACGAGTGCACCCGTCGAGGCCGGACTGCTACGAGGAGTTCTATGCCACGGCCTTGGACAAGGGCATGTAGTCATACGAAGCCGAGGTATACTGTTTTGTCTCTAGTTTTTAATTGACTTTCTCCGATTGAAGATTTACTTTGTGTGCTCGAGGTGTGTCTTTTGAGAATTTTTTGCAGTTTACCATTCGTGTCAGGTTACCAGAGTACAGAAATCGCAATTGGACATCTCACTGACTTTAGAGCAAGCTGCACGAAGTTGTCTTAGGCCGTGTTTTTTTTTTGTACTAGTGATCGTGAGAATTCATTGGATTGTGAAAAGCTATGAAAAAGCTGATTTGTGAAAAGTTGTGATCCAAAAGCTGAAATAAACAGGTGGATTGTGACTTTGTGAGATTGTGGACTTTATTTAATGCAATTTGAACTATAAGCTGGCAAAAGCTGGGGGACAGTGGATTGCGAGATTCTGGATTTTTAGGGGGTCAGATTGTGGAATCGAAGACAAAATCTGCCCTCTTTGTTTGCACTAGAGATTGTAGAAACATAATCTCAAAAGAAAAGCAGTACTGCAGACAAACAGGGCCGTAGTGTGTCAGTGTGGCGTCTAGCTGAGCCCACTTCTTTGAATAAGCTGATACAGTTTGACGTTGTGAGCCTGTGATCTGTGTCATTTTACTTGTTATTGCTCATGACTTTATTCTGCTTTTGATGTTTCAAGGGGTAAAAATGACACGCCTGGCTCTTGTTCAAGTTCGGCATGAATACTATAGTCTTATTCATGATATGTTTGAAATTTTAATAAACGTTTCCCTAGATGAAGATTGCAGATTGCAGCATATAAAGCAAAGCTTTTTTCTCAAATGACAGCTGTAGGAAAGAACATTATGGAGCTCGGAGTTGGAACCAGACCCAACTTCAAATATTATGCAAACGACAACGGGGTCTATGTAACAAACACACTGAGATTTCTGCCAGGACATCCTCAGTATCTGCAGGACTTCCATTGTCAAACCTCACGCTTAAAAGAGGGGTACTGGTGTTATATGTTATTACATAGCTAGCTGTGTTTTCCAGTTAGTATCATAACTATATTTGGTGCACAACTGTATTTAGGTTGCAGAATCTGTGCCAGTAGAGGACAAGTCCATGGATGTGGTGATCGGCAACCTGGTATTGTGTTCTGTAAGTAACACCGATATGGCACTGAGAGGTATTATCTGTTCTTCACAATAATGATTGTTTGCTTTGGGTTGTTTATTAATCAAGATGTTTGTAGTTTTAGCTAATAGCTAGTGATTATGTCTCATCCCATGTTAAACCTTCATGATATGGGCTGCCTGTAAAAAGTTAATGAGTACACCTGTAACGGGATCAATGTCAATCTTTGGTTTCCTCTTTTATTTGAGGACGTTGACAATTCTTAGTTTCATACTCATCTTTTACAGTAGCATTTTTGCTGTGATTTTTCATGTGTGTATTTCACTGGTGGCCTCTACCTGTTCATTGAGCATGTTCCGCACCAGGTACTCGCAGTTGAAAAACAACTATTGCTACTCCTGGTCCAGTGTTGCTGCTTCAAATCTTACGCTATTTATTTTCCAATTTCAAACTGTTAACTATTGGTCTTATTGTTTTTCCTGGGCTTTATTATTGTTGTTCTATCTCCACCGTAGATGGTTCCTTCCTCCGATTTGTTCAAGGTGGTGCACTTGATCCGCTGCAGCAATTTGTGGCTGACGGATGCCACCTGACCAGGACAACTGGAGAGAACATCAGAGATGTCGAGTTCTCGAGTCTGAACATCCAGAGTGTCCGACTATCAAATGCATTCAGCATTATCCCTCATGCTTATGGCGTAGCCTGCAAGTGAAGTTTGACTATCTTTGAAATGTTTGTCAGTGATCGTGTCTTTTCTGTAAAGCGACTTTGTGATATATTTAACTCTGGGAGTTATTGATGATATTGAGCTTTGTTCCTTTGGTCCTCGAATGGCATGGACCTGAAGAGACCAAAGTAATTGGGGCTCTGCGAAGCACTGTGGGCCAAGCAAAGCTATAGTTCCAGGAAGCTTTTGTTGGGCTGCTCTCCTGGCCATGTTTCAGTCCACTCTCTGCACCATTTCGGGCGTTCTTCGATGCGAGGATGAGGGCGGACAGTACTCCGTGTTTCTGCGTGATCCAGCAGCCATTCACTTCACTCAACCGGGGATGTGGCCGACGGCAGCATTGGCCCCACGCCGCTGCGACGTCCTTTCACGGCTTCACGTCGCAAGACACTTGCACGGCGGTACACTGCTTGCGGCACGTCTCGTATACTTTCGATTGGAGGCACGCCATGTGCCTCAGATACAGTTACGCCGGTGGCTTTCGTTGGGGCGTGGCCTCCTGCCCGTGGACGGGTCACGGGTCCCTCTCCCGTATCTGCAAAAGAGCGCAACAGCCCCTGCTGTTTCCTGTCTTGTGAATTTATTCGACCACTCTGAGTCTGAACTGAAAAGGATGGACGCGTGTTTGAACATGCAAATGCAGGAGTACATACGGGTCTTGTCGAAGCTTCTCTCTTCCAATTTTCTTTACTCGTTCACCAAGCTGAGGGAGGGAACCGGCGTTTTTCGGCATTGAGATGGCCTCCAATTTTCTTGGTGAGGTTCTGTTCGCCCGTGTCTCGCCATCAGGAAATCCGGAGGGGCCTGCGCCGTGCGGACAAACGGTCTTGTGCGCGGGGCCTTGTCACGCGCGGCGCCGTGCTGCTCGGAGGCCGGAGGGAGCATGTGGTCCGCCGCTGCCGTCCTGCTGCTTGCCTGCTTCCTGCAGGACCTGACGGTCTTGCAGCAGCCCCACTCGTCTGCAAAACCTGCGCGTTTGGGGTAGGCGCCGTTAATGAGCAGTGGGAACAACTGGTATCGAGGTGTAGAGCAGTGTGCTAACCAAAAGACATTTGTTTAGTCTGTGACAGTTACGATGGGATTATAAATTAACAAAAAAAAAAGATAACCCTGAAAGTCCTGCACTACTACCTCCCTCCGTTCGTAACTGTTAGCATTTCTAAGCTTAATCAAGGTTAATTTCTTCTAAATTTAACTGAAAATAGAAAATTTTCCAGTAAAGTTGATGACATAGAAATAATATTATTAGATTCATCATATAATAAAATATAAAATGTAATTCTTATTTTATATAATTTATTTTAATATAACTTTCCGATAAACTTGAAAATTTTAACTCTAACTAGTTCCAGAAATACTAACAATTCTTCACGGCTTACTTTACTTGAGTACGGCTTGCGAATGGGTCCTCGAATCTTGAGCGACGACCATACAGAATCCTGAAAAGGAAACTGAAGGCCGCACCAACGAAAGGCTCCAGTGGCAACCGAGTTCAGAGCTATGAGCCAACACCAACAGATCCCTTGGCCTGTGTGAGCACGTGACATGATCACTCCACTCTTCGGTGGAGCGCAAGCTCCGGTCCGGTGCTCCACGGTGCGCAAACTTGGTCTTGGTCTCGCTGTCTGTCGCGGCTCAGATAGTTGTTAGTTTGTTGCTTTATTTAAGGCTATCCAGATGGCAAACCACCGTAGTAATAGATTATTCTACTCACGGGCGTGATGCCCCCGTTGTCTACCCCTCCTGCCGCTTGCGGGTGCCCACCGCCGTCCGAACCTCTCCGACGCTAGTACGCCCGTGGCCGTGGGGATTGAAGCTCCTCGTTCACCGAGCCAACAACCCAGAAACCCTAACCCCCGTCACCCTTCTCATCGTGCTCCGCCACCGCCTCTCGACTCTCTTGCCTCACTTATCACTTTGTACGTGGGCTGGACCGCAGAGATACACGTGGGCTATAGGTTTTCAGCATGTAATAGCAATGTAATTGGGACTGGCTCATCTGTTGTACTGGCCCATGAGTCCAGAAATATGTTGGGCTGAAGCCTTTCACCGTGAACAGTTGAAGATTAGTCAACGGCTTTGCACACTAACTGTGGCTGCTATAGTTACGGCTAGTTAAATGCGGTACTAGCTGCGTGGTCCAGTCCAATTTTGCGATCGAAATCTCCATGTCTGGCGCGCCTGCACGCAGGAGGATTTGCAGCGGTTTAAAACTCAAGTCCACCAGAGTACGAGCGGAGCAATGGAGTGTCAAGCGAGCCGCCATCTACTCCCGCCCAGCGACCGTTCAACTTGCAACTTCCAAAGCGGCGGCACCGTCACCGCGACGGCTCGGCCTCCGCCCGCTTTACTGCGCTGCGCCCTCACTTTTGCCCCCACCTCTCCCGCCACGGCTCCCAAGGCCGCCAGGAAACCCGTGTCTCGACGTGGTAGCTCCGCAACTTTTGCAGCGCGTGGCGTGCCCCGCTCCGCATCCGCGCCACCACCGTCCCGCCCGTCCAGTGGCCGACGCCTTTTGCTGCGCGCCGCGCGCTGCTGTTTGAAACCATGACGCTGCCGCCGCCTCCCTTTCTATTTAATACGCCTTTCACCGTCGTGCCAGGGAACCCCACCAGCAACCGCATCCTCGCTCCGCCCGCCGCCACCCCTGGCACTGCACCCATCCGCTCCGTTCCCACACTCCACCCTCCCCAGCTCGATGGCGCTTCGCCGAGCCGTCCTTGCCGTCGTGCTCCTATGTGCTCTGCTCCCGCACGCGTGCTCTCGCGGGCTGGGTTTCGGCCACGCTCACCCGCATGCGCTCGTGCACAGGCCGGGAGTGGCTCACCCGCACCCGCACCGGCACGCACCACTAGCAGGAGGCGCGTGGTCCTCCGCCCACGCCACGTTCTACGGCGGCGGCGACGCGTCCGGCACCATGGGTACCTGCTCTGTCAACAAAGCCTCGTTCTCGTGACCGGTTTAAAAAAACTGCACGTCTGCTCCGTCCATGTGACAGAACTCATGCTCCACGACCTTCCTTGTGCTGCAGGAGGGGCGTGTGGGTACGGCAACCTGTACAGCCAGGGGTACGGCACCAACACGGCGGCGCTGAGCACGGCGCTCTTCAACAACGGCCTCAGCTGCGGCGCCTGCTTCGAGGTGCGGTGCGACGCCGCCGGCGGCGGGTCCCGCTCGTGCCTTCCCGGCTCCGTCGTGGTCACGGCGACTAACTTCTGCCCGCCCAACAACGCGCTCCCCTCCGACGACGGCGGCTGGTGCAACCCGCCGCGCGCGCACTTCGACATGTCGCAGCCCGTCTTCCAGCGCATCGCGCTCTACAGCGCCGGCATCGTCCCCGTCTCCTACCGCAGGTCCGTCTCGTGCAACGCTTGTGACGGTTCCACTCCCAAACTTGTACCGGGTCTGACGTTGTCCTGTCGCTCTGTGCAGGGTCGCTTGCAACAAGAAGGGCGGCATCCGGTTCACCATCAACGGCCACTCCTACTTCAACCTCGTCCTCGTCACCAATGTGGGCGGCTCCGGCGACGCGCACGCGGTGTCCGTCAAGGCCGAGCGCTCAGGCTGGCAGGCGATGTCGCGCAACTGGGGCCAGAATTGGCAGAGCAACGCGCTCCTGGACCGTCAGGCCCTCTCCTTCCGCGTCACCACCGGCGACGGCCGTTCGGTCGTCTCCAGCAACGCGGCCCCCCGCGGCTGGTCGTTCGGCCAGACCTTCAGCGGGGCTCAGTTCTGAGCTATTCCCATTGCTCATGCGTCGACGTAGTGGTAGTACGAGTTCAGCGTCGTAGAAGTTGTGCGTCCATTTGGAGCGGTCTGAGAGGCGCCATGGTTTTATGAATGGTTGCTTTTTCTTTACATCGATTCTTGGGGATTACCAGTAGTTAGGCCTAGTATTAGAATGGGTTTGTGCTGGTTTTTAGCCTCGTTGGTAAGTGTTCCTTGGTAGTTAAGGGTGTTTTGGTTTGAGTATTGGAAGAGGTGGTCAAGGATGGCTGGGGTTAATTAACGGTGGCCTCCTTGTATCACCCGCCGATGGGCGTTGAGTTGTGGCCTTTGTGCATGGCCGTGCCGTACTCATCCTTGTCAATGTTTTGTTGCTGAACAGGGTTGAGTTGTTTTGGTACGTATTGCTCGTTTTATTTTCAGTATCACAATGTTTGGTCTTGTTTTGGATGAACCATTGTATCTCCCCCTCCCCAAGTATTCCTGAACCAAACAGGTACTCCTGTAAATTTGAGATATGCTAAATTCTATCACGGCCAATTGTTAGGTATGTAAAGCGTCAGCGTAAGATCTCGTTAGACACAAGGTACATGTCACGAGATAGACACTCAAGAGTTGCAGCTGATTAGGCTGCCCGCAGCGGCAGCCTGTAAAGCGCCTGGCCGCCGAATGTAGCGGCGCCGAGCGCTGCCGCTGTACGCAGCGGCAGCTGTTTACAGCTGCGCTAATTAACAGATTTGTATAGTGCAGCTCTAAACTTGGAGACGCACTGTAGCGCCGGTAGAAGAGAAAAAAAAAAGAGAAACAAATAAAAAAGGAAAGAAGAGAAGTAAAAAGGAAAAGAAAAAAAGGAAAGAAGTGAGGAAAAAGAAGAAAAGAAAGAAAAAGGGAAAATAAGAAGAAAGGAAAGGAAAAGTAAGCAAAAAAAATTGGTGATTTTTTATAAGTTGTAAATATAATTTTATTAACATAAAAATAGTTATATGCAATAAAATAAAATATGAGTTAGTTATATTATATAATAGAAAATAAATGACATTTGATATAGAGATCTAATTTAGAGGTGAACGAGTGCAGAGAATTAAACTGTAAAGATAGTAATCTTTTAGAGATGACTGTAAAAGGGTAAGAATATTCTTTTAGAGATCTAATATAGAGTTCCAGACCAGTCTTAGAACCCAACGAACTCTGACGATCCTTCTTCCTTAACAAAAGGTTCTGTCGCGACGTAAAAAAGTTCATGTCGCAATCAAAGCGATCCTTCCATTCTGCTGTTTATTAATCCGTGAGGCTATCGTTTAAACTGTAGACATATGCCTGTATCATCACGAACATGAAACAACGTGTATGATCCTAACAAAGGCAGTTTCTGAATAGTAACGAAACGCACGCCTCTGCCTGTTTAGATCAGTTCCAGATGCCTGTATTCTGGCATGGTGGAGAGTTTCCTTGTGCCCCCGCATAGAGATTCTTTCTCGTAACCCAGATGAAGCCATCGTGCATTCCGGACGCAGACAGACGCCGTAGAAAAACCTCGCGTCTTGGTCTCTTCTTCAGTCGCATAGCTGCACTGCTCGAGAGTCGAGACGTTAGTGCTCCAAAAGGCGAGCGGCCTAGTCGTAAAATAAAGCAGGAAGACTCTGACCGTCCAAGTTTGACTGGAGACCACCCTACCCAATCGGATTCTTCTGTGGCGTCCGACGAGCTCCAGCGTTATATAGATTCAAGACGTCTCCAAAACGAGTGAAAATGTGCGTGTCGCAACCGCAACAAGAGTAGTATTATGGAGGCCACCATGCACTGCTATTCTGTTGGGGATCCAGTACTGGCCGTTTGAAGATCTGACCGCTGTTTTGTCGTAGCAACGTTATAGTAACGTTCTGTTTACTCCTCTATTTGTTGCTGGGCAGAAACGTTGCGAAATGAATGGAAGCAGGACCCAAGCCTGGTTATCACCGCACCCGTAAACGACGATAATTCGCTATCATGATGTCTTGCTGCCACAAAGACGCTAGTGATGCAGGCAACCGACAGCACCCCCTGCTCGCGTGGGATCGGGAAAAGCTCTCGCGATCGTTCGGCGTGCAAAGGGGATGCCATGGCCATCGACCATCGATGCGCTCCTTTTTCCTCTGCTAGGGGCGACATGCGCGGCGCGAAAGGCTACGGGTCCTCGTCACGGAACTGGAGAATGTGATGAGTGAGGTGGTGGCGGTGGCGTGCGGCTGTCAGTGGAGTGGACGCACGCAACGCAGCGATTGCGAGCTGCATGGCGCAGATACGCATGCAGCTTTATACATCGCGTGTGGTGGGAGTATCTGGTGGCAGTGTTCTAGCTGTATGCCCGTCCCGTCGACTTGTGTGGTGTAGGAGTATGGACGGTCGGAGGACCTCCTCTTTTTCACCTTTTACTTTGCCTTTATTATTTACTACGATACGGCCGTTTCTGAGTTTTCCGTGGCGGGTTCAATTCTCTGCTCGAATTCTCTGACAAAACATTACAAGAACGGTAACAAAACTGGGTTTGAGCCAGGGTTAGTTGTACACCCGACACTTTGAGGCATAAACTTCTCTGACGGCGATTGGTCGTTAAGGTAAGTCAAAGCGCACGACGTGTCTTAGATAGCCAGATTTAAATGCGAACCAAACTAGTCCTACCACTGTTATTTGATTTAAAAACAAACTAACCGGCACCACATAAAAAGAAACGAAGAAGAAAGTAATTTAAAACGAACAGAGTATCTGTGAATGACAAAATCCAAATAGGAGACGGGACTACGGGGCGTGGTTGTAGGGGCCCCATCCAGGATGCTTGCGTATTTCAGGGGGGCGTAGACGCCGTGGCACGGGAGCCGAGAGTGGGGGAGGAGGAGGAGGACTCGCTCGGCCCCGATCTCTAGCGGCGCGGCGATGCTTCGTCCTGTGCCATCTGACCTGACGGATGCGTGTCGTCGCTGCCATGCCCTCGGGTTCACGCGAAACCGTACTGTACAACTCGTCGCACGGTTCCTCCGCCGGAAGGCTGCGTGTCTTCTCTCCTCGGGCTCGCCGACGACTCGAGGCCGCTGGCTCCGGGCTCCGGTTGAGCTCCACCGCGCGGCTTCCGACGGTCTTAGTTCAGGTGGAGCAGGCGCCGGACCGACGTGCAAAGGCCGGGAGCTCTGGATGTGGCACTACGGGGTGTGTATTGGGCTTCATCTACATTGGGATGTTACTGTTGTTTTCGTCCAACCAAGGCCCCGCTGTGAGCCTGGCAGTAGTAGGGCCTTTCCCAGACAGGCCTCGAGTCGTCGGAGATTTCTTTTTTCTCTTTCTTTCTCAACTGGTCGTATCATGATTTTTTTTAATCCTCCCTTACTGGGTACACGTCGATCTTGTGCTGCTACCAACTGCACAGATCGTACCATACGTCATTATACATCATTCTGAATTTGTTGACTATGTCCTAGTTTAGAGGAGAAATCAAGTGAAGCCTTGTGCTACTCTCTCCAGATTTCCTAGACAAGCTTGAGAAGTGCTTAGAACATAGAAAAATAATACTCTCTTTTTTATTTTATATTTAATACAATAACTTTAGTATTACAAAAACTAGAGTTGTTGTCCTAAGAAAAGAGGGAGTATGAAGCTATGGCCACGGGAATTTCCAATTTGTACATATCAGTTTGTGTGCGCACTTATTGAAATTCCTTTACATGTTATAAAGGAATACTTAAATTTGACGCTTCAAAATACATTCTTTTTTAATTAAAAACTGCAGATAATTTAAGCCCTAAACATTTACCACGTGCTGACGTGCAAAGCACGAAAAACGTTACATGAAAATCATAAAAAAAGATAGTAACAGATGTCGCAGCTGACATACTAATTGCACTGCGGGCATCTTAACAATTTCTAATCTTGTGAATTATCGACCAGGACTTATATCAGTTGTGTTCTACATACGTTAGGACTTACATTAATCTTTTGTGCTCCAAGCAGACCAGATCAATTGATGACACACTAGTCCCTAATTATATAGTTCCTCTCAATCACGCATATGCTTCTTCACTTCCCTGCACTAGAGTTATTAATTCTGGAGTAGCAATGCCTAGGAACATCAAGCATGTAACCACAACGCTCACTGAATTTGATCTTGGTGTGTCGCAGTCGTAGGGACGTAGCTGATTGGAGAACGGAGCAGGGTGGGCTCAAGCTTGGGCCGAGTCTGCGGCGCCCGGCAGCTCCTGCATCGGCAGACGGCAACATGAAGAAGGGGTACAGGAACTGGAGTAAGGAGTTGATTAGTCTATGTGACATTATGACAAATTTGAGTAACACTAATCTATTTCTAGCATGTCCCACCTCCCAACGTATTATCCATCTCCTTTTTCATATTGTACTACTTCGTTTTGCATGTAACGTATTTTAGCTACAAGACCATTTCACAAATTATAATCTGCATCATTCAGCTACATCAGAAATTCGGCGATATACACTCCAGAAACTTAGCCCTATTTTCCGCACTGATGCTCGTGCGTCGCCTCAACTCTGTAATTTACACACGGTCGCACACGAGGCCAAAAGTCCAAAGCGATCGAGATCATGGACCCAAAGCAGGGCACCGACCACCGTCGACGCTGCGCGTGGCATCATCGCGCCCAGATTCTCCCACCGCGCCAGCCCGCTACAGCGCACCGCACGCAGCCACGCACCAAAGCTGGGAAGAGCCGCCGATAAAAAAAAAAGTGAAAAACGCCGGCGTCTGCAGGTCGAGGGCAGGAGCGGCGACAGCGTCACCGGTTATGCTCGCTCACCACTGGTACTTGGCCTTGACGAGGACGTCCTCGTACAGCTCCGCGGCGTGGTCCCAGCTGAGGTCCTGCGCCATGCCGCGCGCCTGCAGGCCCCGCCAGCTCTCCTTGTAGTTCCGGTACGTGTTGAGGCAGTGCCCCAGCGCGTCGATCATCCGCCCCGCCTCCGCGCGGTCGAACGTCCACCCGAGCCCCGTACCGCCGAACGGGTCGAACGGCGCCACCGTGTCACGGAGCCCGCCCACGGCGTGCACCACGGGCACCGTCCCGTACGCCATGGCGTACAGCTGGTTCAGCCCGCACGGCTCGAACCGCGACGGCATCAGCAGGACGTCCGCGCCCGCCGTGATGCGGTGCGCCATCTGCACCGAGAACCCCACCCACGCGCGCACCTTGTCCTTGTGCTCCGCCTCGCACCGCCGCAGCATATCCTCCAGGTCGGGCCGCCCCGTGCCCAGCATCACCAGCTGCACGTCCTGTCCAGCGATCCAATGCACAGCGTCGGCGATGATGTCCACGCCCTTCTGGTGGTCAAGCCGCCCGATGAAACCGATCAGCGGCACGTCGTCGCGGACCTGCAGGCCAAGCTGCCGCTGCAGGGCGGCCTTGCACTGTCGCTTCCCAGTGTCTAGCGTCTCAAACGTGTAGTTGGTGTATTCGTCCGAATGCAGGTGCACGTCCACCGCGGGGTTCCAATCTTTCATGTCAATGCCATTCACGATACCGTGGAGCTTCCAGTCGTTCTGGTTTATGATATCGTGGAGTCCCCAGCCACCTTCCGACGTCTTTAACTCCCACAAGTAGCCATGGCTGACGGTGACCACCCTATCTGCCATCTTCAGCCCAGCAGCGAAAACGTTGCTGTGATCACCACCAACGGGATCGTAATGTTTAAAATGATCGATGTAGTGTTCGGGCAAATCGAAGGTGAAGAAATCATCCACAGGGCCACGACCCTACAATGCCAAAAGTATATATATACCTGCATCAGTATTTTTGCCATGGGTGTCAGGTACCAAAATAAACTATCTGAAATACATTAGTCAGAGCAATAGTAGTAGAATTAATCAATTCAAAAGCCTGAAGCACGTCATTGCTTATTAACTTTCCTGAACAATAACCACCCAGCCTACTTGTTTTCATAACTAAATCAATGATCCTTACGCATATGAAGGAAAATAATAAAAACGGGTTTCCAGATTGGGTTGCATGCCTATTTGAGGAAAACAAATAGGGGAAATCTTTTTTTTTATATATAAAAAACGGGTAAAGTAACTCTGCAGTCTGCTCATAGAATATGCAATACGGTACCCCTCCGTTCCAGAATATAAGCATCTCTAGCTACATTTCCAGATATCCAGATTCATAGCATCTTCTATGTACAACGTACTTGTCCAGGTGAACAGCATCTTCTATGCACCTAGTAAGCGTCTAGAAATGCTTCTGTTTTAGAACGGAGGTAGTAGTTTGGTTTCATCTGAATGTTAGGTCACTAATCATCTGGAAGAAACTATAAAACTAAATGTATTTCAGCTTAAGAACCGGCTACATGATATCTTTCGGGTAACATTCATAGACACGAAAAAGAAAGGGGAAATTTGCACTGTCCGTCACCGAATCTGGTAATTTCATTCATTTAAATTTTAGATCACTAGTCAAACTGCAAAAAACTAGAAACAATAGAGTTTTCATATGGACCAAATCTTCAAACTTTTTCCTCTTGCTAGCTGAGTTTAAAACTTGCACGACAAAGACTTACGGAAAGATTAACAACATTGTCACAACTGACTTAAAAATAAAGGTCAATAATAACAAACAGAGGTAGGTTAATACTTAATGTGGAATACCTGATGAGCAATGTTATGGATCACAAGAACAGAGCGAGCAAACTGCATCAGACCGTTGTCTCGATAGTAGGCCTTTAAATAAACCGGTAGAAGAGCAGTATGCCAGTCATTAGCAATGAAAACTAAATTGCCATCACCATAGACCGTACCACCACAGGGAGCATACCAAGGAACCTGCAAATATTTGGATGGATAAACATTGCGTATTTTTTTTCAGATGTGTGGTATAAAATTTACATATAATTGGATTGTTAGCAATACTGTTATATCTGATTTGTTGATTCTAGCCGCTCAAATGTGCGTACCGTCTAACTAGTTTAAACAGTTAGTAGTACAACAAGGGAATTTACCTCAACAGCAGCTTTGCAGAACAAAATCATACGCTTCAAAACATCCTGCACCAGACGATAAAACGCACAGGCATTGTTTAGATGAATATGACAGGCATTTAACTTCATTATCTTTTTTTTTTCTTTCGAACAAATGGACATAGGGATTTACCATTCTTTCTCCTCCATAAATATCATTGTGGCGGTGCCGGAAGGGAGGAGCTTCCAGGAACACAAAATCGACTCCATCGATGTAAGAGTGAAAATAAGTTACTTCTGAATCCTGCATACAGCAGGAAAGAACAATCAGTTCTCTGTTTCTTTTGTTTTACACTGCACAACTACAAATTTATTTGTTTCATATTTACGATTTTACATACCTGGCCAGCAATCCTGTAACGTCTGCGGACACCAAGATCCTGGGCTTCTGCATACTCTCCATATCTCGGTATCACAACCTGAATCAGAAGATGTATTTAAGTTACTTTTCTGATTCAATAAGTTCCAGTTTCTCTTTTTTTTTCTGTAGAAGTGTATCAGAAAACTGACAGAAAACATAAGGTTGGAGTATGACATTGTTTCCAATCTCAAATACCAAATGAAAGAACAAGATTCCAAATGTGTAGCTCTAGCATTAGATGTGCAAGCCAGCTGAAGCAGCGTAGTGAAATTTTCTTTGAAAAGAATGTAAATATTACCATAACACGATGTCCTCTTCTAGCCAGAGCCTTGGGCAAAGCACCTACAACATCTCCAAGGCCACCTGTGGACAACAGCGACATTAGAGTCAACAGTGGAAGTAATTTACAACTAGTAGTACACGGTAGCTCTGATTGTTTATAACCTCGAAAGGAAGGGGAGAAACAAGGTAATTTAATTGCTCACTAGGAACGCAATTTACCTGTTTTGCAGAATGGTGAACATTCAGAAGCCACCACGATGACGTTCATGACATTCGGCCCAGCCAAAGGGCCGGACACCTTGCCCTCACTGTCATCAGCCGAACTCGCCGCATCTGTCACGGTGACAACTTCAGCTTTGTTTTCCACCGGTTCAAAGGGACCGGCAACATTCTTATCACCCAATGCGGGCAAAGCTTCTGCAACCTGTGACTGTGAGCTGGCACCGCTCTTGGCCCTGGAGCCAGGAACTGGTTGCTCGGCTTTGGCTTCTGTCACCGTTGCCGCGGGTTCGCGAGCACTACTGCTCTCAAGCGCCCCATTTTGCTTTGCGGCGCTGCGGCCTCGCTTCGGCGCGTATGCCGCAGGCCTGGGTGATGAAGCAGGATCCTTAGCTCCCGCAGTCTGAATGCACAACGGAATCAGTCAACAACTCAACATCGATAAGCTGAGCAAAGGAAGCGCAAAATTCCGTAGCAGTTATGATCAAAACAAGGAGAAACGCGTGGGTAAAGTGGCACGTGAAACTACATTTCCGACAAAACCGGCGACCGGGTGCCCAGTTTGAACTAATTAATCACCCATTCTGACAGGCAAAATGTGCACAGGAGGAAATCCCGAAAAGTAGTAAAAGATGGAGATGATTCGAGTGCCAAGTGGCAAGTGTTAGGGGATCGACCTTGGCCTCGCTGCCCTGCACGGCGACCCCCTTGGACTCGGAGCTCTCGCTTGGCGCCACACCGTCACCCTCGGCCGGCACCGCCGCGGCGCGCACGACGGCCGCTGCATCCCGGCACGGGCCTTGCCGCGCGCGATAATGCAGCCGAAGCTCCGCGCCGGCGTCGTAGCCGCACGAGCGCAGGGCGGCAGCGCCCACCCTGCTTCCCCGCCTGCGCCGCGGCGAAGAGGAGGCGACGAGGAGGAGGAAGGCCGAGGACGAGGAAGCGCTTGCCCCCGACATGGAGATCCGAGGAGAGAACCGGGCGGTCTAGCAGCAGCAAAGCTATTAAGCTAGGTAGACGGCGGCGAGAGCGGCGTGGACCACGAGGGGATTTAGGCGCGGAAAGATCTGCGACGGCGCCGCGCGAGGCGTGAGGCCGGTTTTGAGGATGCGGCGCCGGCGGTGGGTCCTGCTGGTGAGGAGGAGGACGGTGAACTGGAGGCCAGGGACGAGCCGTATGGCTTGTGTGGAGAGGAGCGGAGCGGAGCGCGAGAGCGCGCACATGGCGACGGGGACGGCAGCAGCCAAGAGGCCCAGTGGAGCCAAGTGCCAAGGGGCCTGATGTTAATGTGTTATGTTTGGGTGGGAATAATTTTACGTTTGGATCCTCCTGTCCTGACAAGTGGGATCAGAGCTCGCCATCGAGTTTCCCACGTGGAGTAATGGCCGCGTTCTACTCGTCCACTGCCGGAACTGGGCCCCGGCGAGAAGAGCTGTGACTATTGTCACCTACAGTAGTCGACAGTAAGCGACTGACAAGTCGACCACGTGTGGGTTAGGACTTAGGCGCATGTGCCGGACCTGTGGCGGTTGTTTCCGTGGAAA
Organism: Neostapfia colusana; assembly: GCA_030760725.1. Taxonomy (NCBI): domain Eukaryota; kingdom Viridiplantae; phylum Streptophyta; class Magnoliopsida; order Poales; family Poaceae; genus Neostapfia; species Neostapfia colusana. Next base: position 1,762,483 of record JASWHV010000003.1, on the reverse strand, counting down.
CCGCGCGGGGAGCGGGCTGAAACACGTGTGGCCTTGGGCGTCTGGCCGAGGCTGAAACACAGTGTTAACGGAAAGGGCCCAATATAGATCGAAAATGAAAGTTACAAACGGCCCATGAAACTAACGCCACAGCTCGCGGCCCATCCTGATTCACGTCATCCACGTCCGTCAAGCGAGCACTGATATAGTGTTCAGACGGCTCTATGAAGTTGAATTTTATACAACCTCATCGTAATGTATCACAACAAAAAAAGGATATTGTTATTTTTTTGCAATACAATAGTATAAGCCTAACTAAAATATGTGCAAAGGAAATGGCGTGGCAACGTACCACCCGCCTACTGCGCAGAAGCGTCCAAGAGTTCACCGCTCCTCTGACCTGGCACACAGCTCAACCACAAGCCCGGATCCAACCAGGGAAGCGGAAACAAACAAACCTGATCCTGAACCAATCCACGCCGTTCAATTCTCAGATCCAATGGCTGTCATTTCGCGCAATCCTTCGTCACCCTATCCGCTGCTTCCTTCGCTGCCACTTCACTGCCGAGTACGTTTGTTTGTGGTCGCCACGGCTCACACTCGCGCGCGTCGAGCTCAGACGAAAGATCCTCCCGAGGCCGGAGCAAGAAAATCCCAGCGACGATGACCTCGCTCTCCTCCGCCGTGGCATTACCGTCCTCGTGCCGGGCCCGTACGGCGGGAGGCAGCCGGAGGGCGCGGCTGCTCGTGACGCGCGCGGCGGCGACGAGCCCCAAGCTGCCGGACGAGCGGCGGCTGCGGGTGGCGGTGGTGGGGGGCGGCCCCGCGGGCGGCGCGGCGGCGGAGGCGCTGGCGATGGGAGGCGTGGAGACGGTGCTCATCGAGCGGAAGCTGGACAACTGCAAGCCGTGCGGCGGCGCCATCCCGCTGTGCATGGTGTCGGAGTTCGACCTGCCGCTGGACCTCGTGGACCGGAAGGTGCGGAAGATGAAGATGATATCGCCGTCCAACGTCGCCGTCGACATCGGCCGGACGCTCGCGCCGCACGAGTACATCGGGATGGTCAGGCGCGAGGTGCTCGACGACTACCTCCGCACACGGGCCAAGTCCGCCGGCGCAGAGGTCGTCAACGGCCTCTTCCTAAGGTATATATACTAGATCAACGCGTGCTGTGAGGCTCATGCACTGATACTGACAGCATTGAAATTGCATAAAGAACATCAATGTGCGCACTGCTAGATCTGATCTTAATTCATGCATGCATGTCGTTGCCTCTTTGAGGAAAGTACTAATACTAGCATGCATGCCAATCGGCAATGGCTCAATGGGAAGAGGATAATTAATCTGAGTGTCCTGCTAATAAGGTATGAGGAGCCCAAGGAACGGAACGGACCCTACGTCGTGCACTACAACCACTACGACAGCAGCAACGGCAAGGCCGGCGGCGAGAAGCGCTCGTTCGAGGTGGACGCGATCGTGGGCGCGGACGGCGCCAACTCCCGCGTGGCCAAGGAGATGGGCGCGGGCGACTACGAGTACGCCATCGCGTTCCAGGAGCGCGTCAAGATCCCCGACGACAAGATGGTGTACTACGAGGAGCGCGCCGAGATGTACGTCGGCGACGACGTCTCGCCCGACTTCTACGGCTGGGTGTTCCCCAAGTGCGACCACGTCGCCGTCGGCACGGGGACCGTCACGCACAAGGCCGACATCAAGAAGTTCCAGGCGGCCACGCGCCTGCGCGCCAAGGACAAGATCGAGGGCGGCAGGATCATCCGCGTGGAGGCTCACCCCATCCCCGAGCACCCCAGGCCCAAGAGGTTTTTGCTCTCTCTTTTTGTTCGTGCGGAATCGTACACGTACGTGTTCGCAGGTTCATGATGAGTCGTCAATGTCTTCGCGGCGCAGAGTGTCCGGGCGGGTGACGCTGGTGGGCGACGCGGCGGGGTACGTGACCAAGTGCTCCGGCGAGGGCATCTACTTCGCGGCGAAGAGCGGGCGGATGTGCGCGGAGGCGATCGTGGCCGGGTCGGCGAAAGGCACGCGGATGGTGGAGGAGAGCGACCTGCGCAAGTACCTGGCCGAGTTCGACAGGCTCTACTGGCCGACCTACAAGGTGCTGGACGTGCTGCAGAAGGTGTTCTACCGCTCCAACGCGGCGCGCGAGGCGTTCGTGGAGATGTGCGCCGACGACTACGTCCAGAAGATGACCTTCGACAGCTACCTCTACAAGCGCGTCGTGCCGGGCAACCCGCTCGACGACATCAAGCTCGCCGTCAACACCATCGGCAGCCTCGTCAGGGCCACCGCGCTGCGCCGGGAGATGGAGAAGGTCACCTTGTGAGCGATTCATTCACTTGAGGCGATCCAGTCGCAGCTGATCGGTGTACTGTAGTAGACATTCGCGGCTGATCAAATTAAAGGCTGTATCAGTAGCGATGCACTTAGGCCAACGTACGTAGCCACGGAGAAGAGAAGGAAGAAGGAAGGAAGGGGTTACATTACATGCTCGTCGATCAAGGGCCGTCTTTTGATCGATCCTGCCCTGTTCATGTAAAGAGGTGTTAAGAACTCGGAGCAGTTCGATTGAATTACTGAAGACACGACGTTAACATTCAATGTGAAGGAGGATGAATGTACGATACGTAAAAAGATCCCCTTTTACGATTGAATCTATGTTCACATTCAGATACACAACGAAACACCCTAATCATATTGAAACAATAATTACATCTATCTACAAAGACTTGTGGCCTTGTGGGCTTGTGGCTCGAATGAGCCACATCATGCATGGCCCTCAGCCCGCTGCTTGTGAACACACCGACTTGATCCATGTACCTTGCCGTTGTGGCCAGCCGTCGGCGTGCCGGAGAAGGAAGTAAAGGGGACGATGGCAATCTGTTTCGGTTCCAGGTGCAGAGGAGATAGATTAACAGTAGAGATACTTACTATACTACCCCTATTTATAATAAATTAGGTTTCTATAAAACCATATTAGCATCCAAGGCTAATAGAAATCATCTGGAGGGGAGGAACCACGGGCTCCTTTCAAGCACCGTAACAATTCTCTTATGAATTCGAACGGTCAATAGGCAAAATATACTGAACCTCTTGGACTGTTCTTGCAAAGAAAAAAGTATTTGCATACAAAACTCAGACACAGGAGCACTGAACTTCAAAATGGCAGGTCAGGTTAGCACTTGGCAAGAAGAGGTGCAGCCAATGGATTCTTGCCTTGCTGTCTTGTTATAGGTCCTACGGCTAGTACTACTGCTGATTACACTTTAGAGAACTGATGCCTTGCCATGTTTTACTTACAGCAAAATGATTATTGCCCTGCTGTCCTGGTTAACTCCCTGCCAGCTGGGAATCCGAACATTAGGATTAATCACTATGTCTAACACTACTGCTAATTACACCACGACATGGATCACGGACTGAGAGCAAACGAAACCCCTACGATCAAACCTGGAACCGCACAACGTTCAGTGATCAGCATCAGCAAGCAGAGACGTCCCTGAGCACGCGCCATGACCCATGAGCCGCCTCCTCTTGAACTTCTCCTTGAAGCACGCCTGCCTCAGCACCTTGGTCTTCTCGTCCAGCATCATCGCAGGTCTCGCCTCCATCATCTTCTTTGTTTGTTGCAGCATCACCACCACGGTCCTGATCCGGTGGCCGTTCACCTTTCCAGTCTCCTTCCCCAGCTCCTGCACGGCACGCGCTTCGATCGTGTTTTCATCAGTCTCGCCGAGGATTTCTACGCTTTGGGGCCAGATCACGAAGCAATACCTGGACGTTGTCGATGAGCGCCTGCAGGCTCTTCACCTTGCGGTGCGGCCACCGCGGGATGCCGAGCTTCCTGCACTGCTTCTTCAGCACCGTCAGGCCAACGTTGAGCTCCCGCGCCGCCTGCTTGATCGGCTTGCTGAAGTGCGGCGACACCTGCTCGAGCGTCAAATCCTTCTTGTCCGCTCCGACGACCCGACGTCCCGGTATCTTCGTGCGCTTCTCCACGCCGTCAAATCCCAGGTTCAGTTCCTTGTAGCGATCACCTTCTATGCTCTTGCGATAAGCGTCCTCCATCTGAGGCCAGACACTGCTAAAGTCGCCGTCAATTTCAGAGAGGGCGTCAAGCTCCCCTGCATTCACATAAGAACAGAAACGAGCTCAATAAAAATAGCAGTGCTTGCATCAAGCTTGTTTGTTCTCGACGATCTTTTAGTACCTTGCGATATGCTGGCCTCTGAAACAGTAACGGCACAGAAATGATTCAATGAGTCTTGCAGATAATCATCAACACTTGAAAGCGGTTGGAAGTACATGCGAAGGAAAGATCTTCAACAAATCTTCTTCTTCATATAATCAAGTACTCCATCATGCAAAACAAGCGCCACGAATTTCCAATGAAACACAAGGATCGATGGCACCATCAGAAAGCACATATACCTGAAACCATGGATCTGGATGTCGCTCTCGTCTTCGTTTAGCTTGAACTCCATGACGTAGCTCCTGTCATCCTCTAAGAACCTGAAACCTTCATTGCAATGGCTCTGAGAAACAAGTGCAAGCCACTCTCCTGATTGCAATGGCTACCACTCCTAAACGGGCATTGATGAGGAATTGAGGAGCAAATGCAAGTGACTGCTGATCAAGTAGTGTTAGCGTACTGGGGTATATATGTGCCCTATTGCTTGTGCAATGGGACTGAACAATGATGTTCTGTGCAGTGGAGCGTTTGGGCACGAGTGAGAAGTACAACGCTGCCACTGCCACTGCCACGACCTTCTCATTTGCAATCGCCATTATTAGGCAAGCCCGGTTCCTAACGCATATCTATTTTTTGAAGCATCTCTCCTTTCTCTCACCATTTGACGTCACTGGTGGGTACATCATGCGCCTCCACAAACGAGCAGTAAACAGAGCTCTCTGGATTCAGATACAAGTTTTCGATTGCTGCTCCGTTTGTGGTTGCAGAGAGTAGTTTCATGTATGCAAGGACGTTTAGGGAAACAAAAAGGCACGAAAATAATATTTCTGTCATGATGTAGGCTTCCACATTTCAATCCATTATATATTGCATGTTGGATTTATACAGGGGCAGGGGCCATATTATGCCTCGCAGCAGGCCACCAACGTTTATGCAGAAATGGTGCAATACACTTCTGGCATTGAATACACCACTAGTGCTTCTGCCGTTCTTCTGGAATCATGATTGTTATGCGGTCTAATCAGCAGCTTGCCTTGTCTAGCATAAAGTGGAATCTTTGCAGGACGTGATCGCCACACATGCACGATGGACAGGTTACATAAGGATCCACAAGATGCATGCATGAGCTACTAACACTTCAACTCCTATTCCTCGGCTGAGTGCAATTGGAGTCTCCATGTGAAGAGAAGTACTGAAGTACAAGTGAATTGTATATTTTTTCGAATCAGTCTAAGCTTTTAGATATAAGTGATTACTATATAGTGGTAGCTCAATAATTTCTTCTGCCGATCAAAATAACAGTCGGTTATTCTCGCACAGCAAGAAATCTATACTTTAGTCGAAGGATAAGTTTCCAATGCAATATTCATATTGCAGCATTTAAGAAGGAAAAGATGAGATATCATGTTTTGGCAGCGTAGGCCGCCAGAAATGTTCCTGATCGATTTGCGTGGCTATGGGCAGCGCGCGGCGCGCTCGCACCTGCTGCGGCAAAACCAAGACAAAGGACGAAGCTCATTTGCTGCCGCAGCGACCCGCGTCACGTCATTATCCGCGCCTTGTATTTGACCACATTAACGTTGCCAAAATTACCACGCCAAGCATTACTGCACACAGGCTACACAGAAGCGACCTTTATCTTTCAATCAACCAAGGCCAACTGGCCAAGGGCCACGAATAATTAAACAGAAAGGAAAACGAAAACAAACTCATTTCTCGACATAAAATTTACATGATCCGTACAAGAATAAAAGTTTTACAAAGGTGTGGAGCCAAAACGTCAAAGGTGTTGCTCTCTATCTATAAGGGACAAAAAGCGGCAATGCTACAGAATTTTGGTTCAGTTGGCATGATTTGAGAACCTTAGAACTATACCCAGTGCAGCATCCCAGCTAACTGCATGTGACTCGTTACCAGATGCTAGTGCAGCAAAACCCTGTGATTCGACGCCATTGGCTCATATCAAGGAATGGACATATGGTACCAGCATTCTAGCTATGAAGAACTGCCCGGGCTGATAGCTGAAGTATCCACAGTGTGCAATTCAGTTCAGTAGTTCACAGGCAGAGATCAAACTGAGCTATTACGCCCTGAAGCTAACCTACTTTGCATAACTGGAGTTATTTCCACAACATATCACCCAAAAATTTGAGGGCCGGAACACCTCTAATCTCCATGTCCACAAGAGGTGCCTGGATAATGTTCAACCCCATCAATTCTGGATCATTCCTTATCATGTCCAATGCTCGTGTTTGATCCTATGAAAAGAAAATACATAAATATCCCTGCAGGTTGACCTTTTTGCACGAAGCCGGTATTCAATGAAAACCTGAACAGTTTGTACCTTTCTTTTTATAGTGCAGAATTTACAATCTGATGACGAAGGAGGTAGAACTTGGTTCACAATAAGTCTTTTTACAGGAACACTTTCCTTCTTCAATGAAGAATGCAGTCTCGATGACTCACTAATTGCCATCACCTGAAAATGCCAAACAAAAACGGTCACCTTTGATACATACATATACAAGAGGCCTAGGAAGTTAAAGACACTGCTGTTACCGTTGGAATTGTCACGATTATAAACTCTGTGGACTCTGTGTCACGAAAAAGCTCACGTACTTTGACCATCCTTTCTCGGAGTTGCTCCAATTTGTTAGCCTTTAATAGGTATAAGAACATGACTTGAAAGTTTGAAACCTGTGAAGAAACAATATAATATATTTCCGAGAAACTAGACAGAAGACTTACCGCATCCTGCTGTTCAACTTCTTGTCCAAAAACTGATTTGATAGCTGATGTTGCAGAAGCAATCTTGCTCCTCAGCTGGGGGAAGAAGAAAGGAAACTCAGTATGAGAAATCTCAACATCATACAAACAATATTATTCAAGATTGTTGACAAAAGCTTGCTAATCGGATGATACATCTGGCTCTTGGTAAGTGTTTTAATGAATGGATTTGCATAACGTAATATATTAATTGTAGAAAGACCAGATAGGATGGACAGAGAATAACAGATAACCAGTCAAATTATGTCATATCAAGCAAGAGTTGGAGAAGTACATGTAGCAAAAAAATCAAGTTCACTGAACAATGGCAATGAACAAATTATAAGTGTTATATTGAGCGAATGGATTGCTAACAAGTTCAATGGCAACAGGAGATACATCCTTCAATTTTCACAATTTCAATGAGTTAACAAAAGAACATAAGTGAAGGTTACATGAACAACAACAAATCTATGGAAGACATATCAGCAGCAGATGCAACTGCTAGAAAATTTTATAGCAAACAAAATGAAATAAAAGGATACTAGAAAGTAACGCATAACTCATTTTTCGTCGATTCAGCAATTACTAACATAAAGGGGCCTCAAAGACACAGAACGAAACAAATAACAGGAACTATCAGTACCTTCAAGATCTTCCCGATGGATGCATCCAAGAAGTCTGGCAAGGAAAGTAACCGAAGAGTATGGCCCTGTCAATAAATGAAGCAAATAACAGTTGATAACATGATTGGGTATCAGTCAACTACGGACATACAATGGTATGGTAATTACCGTAGGGGCAGTGTCAAATACAATGCGACTAAACATACTAAACTCCTGTGCTTCAAGAAATTGCATGACCTAAGTGAGATGCAAACAGCAAGTCAAAAACCGCGACCAGAGAAATAAAAAGTAGTGATTCTGTAAGCCCATAAGTGTGTCTTCTTACCTTTGAAATTGCAATTGCTTCGTCCAGTCCAGGTGGCGGTGTGTCCAGCAATTCTCCCAATTTCAACTCTCCAAGCTGTACTAAAAAAGATGGAAATTACAGAACTGAACTCGTAGTGACTGATCCATGCTATTCACCAACATGGGAAGTATTGTGAATAACGATAATAACAGCAGGATGTACGTAAATCGATGAAAGCACAAGTACACCAAAATATAACCGTGCACCTGCTCAGCAAGCATCCCAAGGCCCATGCTGTCCATAAAGTCCTTTACCCCTGTTCCTCCATTCTTTTGACTTGTTGTCCGAAACTCTTCTCGAGCCTTCTCAGGGTTTATCTGCATCAGAATTCCAAACATGGTACGCTTAAGGAACACCCAACATCAAGCTAGGGAAAATCATAAAAAAAAATATTAAGTCAACCGTTCCACTGCCTATCATGGGTCTTGTAAATGTGCTATCACGGTAGATTCACTCAAATTATAACAATTTTAACAGTATCAATTGACCAAGCCCTCGCTATCTTTAAAAAAATATGCCATGTGCACCAAAGAGTGCAAACACTGCACAAGACAAAACAATTGCGGCAGCAATTTGCAACAGAGATTTCATCATGTCACAGTTCAGGTTCCAATTTCGCTCACCTCAAGTGCAAACAATGGTGAATCAGGGCCCTCGACTTGGACGAGCGTTCCACCACTCAAATCCTGAAACGCGCCGGAAAAAAAAAAGGTGAATGGGTTAAGTAAGAATGAGACACCAGATAAACAAACCAACTCGTGTACAGCGGGGCGAATGACCTGCGCGAAGGAGTCGCTCAGTGAGTGCGCGGGGTCGGTGGAGACGACGAGGGTCGGGTGCCCGTTGTTGGCGAAGCGCACGGCCAGCGACGCCGCGCAGCTCGTCTTCCCGACCCCGCCCTTGCCGCCGAGCATGTAGTACTTCCGCCGCGTCCCGGACGCCATCTCCGGGAACCCCAGCTCCTCGTCCCCCTTCCTCACGGCCTCCGTGGCAGCCGCCGAGGCCACGGCGCGTAGCGACGCGTAACGACCTAGGCGCCGGCGTGGAAGGCGGGCCCGCGCGGTGGCGGGCGCCGCCTGCAGCGACAGGCGGCGAGCGGCGGCATGGACATGCGGTGAAGCGGTCGCGAACATCGTGGCGAGCGGGGCGGGGGTGAGGCGGAGATGGGGGCCTGCTTGGGTTTCTTCTTCTCGAACTTCTCTTTCTGACGAGGGGACGAGGCTCTCCGCTCTCGGTCCGGCACCACACGGAACCACGAGCTGCCACAACCAGCAGCAGGCGATCGCATTGCCTCATATGCGCTATGGGCCACATGGCACGAACTAAGTTAGAAAAATTGGCCCATTAAGCACTGTCAAGCCTGACGTTTTTTAAATTTTTGAGATACCAAATGATAAATACTCCCTCGTCTCAAATAAGTAATTCTAGCATTCCAAGATAAAAATAAAAATAGTACTAGTGTACCCCTCATTTTTTCTCTACCCATCTACTTTTCACCACCATGTTTATTATATAAATTTTGTCCTAGCTCTACAATCCCTTATATTTTGGTAGAAAATTTGAATGCTTCAAACCCTAAGGGATGGAGGGAGTATAATTTAGGAGTTCTGATAAATTTAAGGTATGCAATGTCATTGTTACAGGTGTGAGTATGATATCACTAACTAAGCCACAATTTTGGCAGAGCCATAATTTAGGATAATGAAATTTCAGACAATCTGAATCGATCAACTGATCTGAGCTCTGAAATCTCAAGACAGTTATCTGCAGATGATTCATGCACTCCTACTGTTGGGAGAGGAGAAAACAAAAAAAGGAGGTGTGGAGAGGAAGAACAGTTGGGACGACGTAGGATTGGGAATCGCTGAAGTAACCAACATGATATTTTCAAAAAGTTGCAGATCGTTCCTTTTCTTCTGAGACCAGTAGCAACAGGTCAATTCTGACAGTGACCATGGAAGTAGCACTGGTTCTTTGCTCATTCGACACATCTTCAGAGTGCTTACCGGAGCCTGCTTACCGATGCAGGGAGCGGTTAGGATGGCTGTATATTGTAATGCCATCTTCGCAAATCGTTAACTACCCATCATTGATTTCGGTCGCTGGAAAGGCGGCCCTGCAATTGAAAATGCTTAGTTGCCGCAGCTGCATCATTAATCTAGTAATGGCGGCAATGCTATGACAGCGACAACGGCCTTCGACCAATGGTAACTTTTGGTACGGCTGTCCTAGTTGTCTCATGCTGCGTTGATTCTACGAACGGAATACGTAAAATGTCAGCTTAACACAAATCCAGCACGAGGAGTCGATGCAAAATATCCGTCCTTACAATATAAATTCTTTGTTAGGATCGAAATCCCCTCTCTCTACAATAAAATTTGTTCGTCACCAGATACCAGCATCATGACCTCGACGTCGCGCTATCCAGCAGCATATCATTATAGACACTTGCGACTTAAAATCACAGCTATTTCACTTGCAGACAGAAATAACATTGTTTTATTTTTCAGTCAGGGGATGACGCAGGTTTATGTCCTTAATCAGAGCACAAATACAAACATGTGAGTTCATACATCCCGTCCAATGTCCATCCGACAACGTTTTTGAGAAGATTAAACTACCTGAACAGCATCGGAAAATTATTCAAGGAACGTTTGATCTTATATTGATTAGAGAGCTAAACGACACTGTAACCTGTGTTGATCCGACAAGTACGCCTAAATTAAAAGGCGGTACGGTGTATACCCGCCACCTTCAGCTCGCTTACTTCGAGCCTCCCCTCTTCTATTAATAGCTCCTCGTTGAATGCCTCAGAGCAAGCGAGCGAGCAAGGTACATGTAAGCTAGTTCATCTTCCTCCAAGTGTAGGAACTCGCGTGTGCTCTCGCACGTTCATAGCTCGTACGTCAGAGATGGCAGCCAACTCAAGAGCAAACTCCAGGGCCAACAACTTCTCCAACGAGATCCATGACATCTCCACGATGCAGAACTCCAACATGTACAACAACTACGACAGATCGCTGGCAGACCTCTTCCCTCCTCACCTCCTCAAGAAGGTGAGTGGGATCATTCATCGTGACCGATTCTCTATTTTCTAATTCTGTCGATGGTTGAGTAGTTTGGGCTAATGCATGCTGCCATGCCATGCATGGCGCACGGGGCTGCTCCTGGAACAGGTTGTGTCGGAGGTGGTGTCCACTTTCCTGCTGGTGTTCGTGACGTGCGGGGCGTCGGCGATCAGCGGCAGCGACCTGACGCGCATATCGCAGCTGGGGCAGTCGGTCGCCGGCGGGCTCATCGTGACGGTGATGATCTACGCCGTCGGCCACATCTCCGGCGCGCACATGAACCCCGCCGTCACGCTCGCGTTCGCCGTCTTCAGACATTTCCCCTGGATTCAGGTAAGCAGCAGCGCAGCGCGGCACGAACAATTGCACTACGTACGTAGTACTTCTTGCAATTCACTCTACGCAATTTGACAGTTGGCATAGTGCCATTTTGAAGCGCAATTACAATTTCTTCCGTACTTTTCGAAAAAAAACAATTCCTTCCGTACTGCAGAACCATTTTAGAAGTACAGAAGTTAAATCATTGGTTCCAGTCACCGCTAATACATTGATCTAATTTAGTTGCACATACCTGTCAGATGTTGTCATGGGGCTAAATTATTAACTTGTTTAAGGCATAATTAACATTGGTGCCAAGATTTTTCTGTTTAGCTTGTGGCCTTGGCTTAGATAAAGTCAAGAGAACACGGGCTATGTAACTTGTCGCCGGAACCAATCAACCCTACGTCTTTCATATTCATAAGCCAAAACGATGCCGCACGAGGAATTAATAATCTTCTAGCAGCAACTCCCGTGTCCTGCTGATCAAGTCCCTTTCATCTGCCAATTTTTCTCGCGTAGCAAATCAAAGTTTTATCAGCAACACAAGTAGTATTAAGAACGCATTTCAATTTTAAGCTAACCAAACTTTCTGAAATAAATTAAACTAATTGGCATTATATAGTCTCCATAACAGCGACAGTACGTTGGGAGCCACCGCATGTGTGAGCACCGGTGCAAGCTCAAACAGAGAGTATTTTGTGACTTGTGGGAACCAAACGATTAAGCAACTAGGTCTGGGACGCGCTAATTACTGTGACAGTTGAGTTAGCGGCCACAAAGCAGATGCATCTCTGCCCACGGGCCACTACCGCACCAATCGACCAGCGCTTAGCGCCCGCACCGTATTCGAGGCACAATCTTTTCGAGATCGCAGGGGCAGTGACAAGTGTTCCCGGCCTTTTGCAGCTCGTTGCAAAGCCTACACGGGTATGCGTGTCTCGTCTCGGCTCGGTCGGCCGCAGGATTTGGCGCCGCCGGCGACCGAGAGGCGGCAGGCTTGGCCGTGGGGCGGCGAGCGTACGGAACGCATGGTTAAGCTTGGCCCAGGGCCACGCGTGCCGGCGTGCGGCGCAGGCGAGAGGTGCGGCATGCAGCGCGGCCGGAACCCTATTCCGGCAGCGCTGCCCCTTGCTGGATGCTGGTGGCATATTCTCCAGCAGGTACGACGCATATTCTCCAGCAGGTACGACGACGGGTGAGGCTGACCCGGACCGATTCGATCGATGTGTGTCACGCCCGGTTTTGCAAAGAGCAAAACCGGCCGCCATCTACGTGTATGCCAGGATCGGTTTCATCATACACGTAGGACAACTAGTGATAAACAGTTATATATCGAATATAAACGACATTCATACCTTAAAAATGAGTTTCGGATAGCAGCGGAAGAAGAGAAGCTTCTAGGGCCGTCCACAGGCGAATCGACTGGCAGCTACGTGACCTTCTTCACACCGTCTTCATTTTATCTTCTTTTCACTGAGCAACAATTATAAAAGAGGAAAAAGACAAACGCCTGAGTACATAATGTACTCAGCAAGTGTGGGAAAGTTTTATGCATGATGAGGCAAGAATCAAGAAAGGCTAAACACGGCTTATGCACTAAGCAACCTATACCTTAGTCTTATTAAGCATCCTATTTACTAGGTGAAAGTCCCAACCATCCCAACCAAGTATCCAAGTATCTCCAAGTCCAACTGTTTACATCTCCCAAAATCACCAACCACATACCATAACCAACCAATCCAAGACCACCAACCAAACCACACTAATCATGAGAGAGTTACCAGCCCGCTCTTGACCGTGAGCACGGCTGTCTAGACAGTTTTGACTCTGCAGAGTTTGTACCCTTTACCCACAAGTCGTGATTCCGTCCCCTGTCGCCAGGTGGACTAAAACCTCCCTTTTGCCCGTGGTAGCTAGCCACATTTCACACTTCCTAAGGTGTGCGGCCAGGAGATCACGATGTGACCTTTACAAAGGGAATCCCGACGAGCATGAGCCCACTGAGGTTTCACCCCTGCGGCCTCCTGGAGTCTTTTTCACCTCCGCCTGCAGTGGCCCCCTCTTGAGCCTTGCGGATCCCAGGGTAGTCCCGCCCGACTCCCATTCCCCGCACCTACCACACACTCACACTACATCGGGAATGCACCTAATTACTTAGTCACTCTGTCCCATACCAGTTCTTGTGGTGGCACTGTATAAGCCAGTTGACGGGTCTCACGAACCGGTCCTTAGGATCTACACAGGCCACTAACCACAAACCCGAGTCTCGTGCACTCGGCACCCACCATAGACCAACCAGCCTGCTAGATCCCTATCTCTACATCCCCACATATAAACCATATATATATCTCCACACAACATCTCAATGACCATGATAATTAAACATTAATGTAAATTACTCCCATCCCATCTACTAAGCAGGGCTAAGCATCAATAAACGACATGTAGTAAAACCTAGCTAACCCATACCCAGGCTACAAGGGAGATAATATGGAAATTCTAGTAAACAGCCTATCATGGGATTCATGTTAAAGACAATGCATGCAGATTCTAACTAATAATCCTAAGAAGGAGCAAAATGGTCAAGGGCACTTGCCTTTTTCTTATATGGTTGCTCAGTCCACAGATTGAACTCTTGGTCTTCTAAGTCTTGGGCTTGTAGATCGAACGTCGACTCGGGGACTAGTCTTATGCACATCATCACGCGGAAACTAACATAACAAAATGAAACATAAGAAACACTCCAAAAACAACCTAGTTCATTATAAGCAATCCTACGCACTTAACTAGTTATGTTTATATTTACTAATCTCTTAGACGTTCTAAACCATTTATAATGTACATGGGTAGCTTTTATATTGTGTTTTCAGTATTATTTAGCACTTAGGGACATTTATGTGAGTGTGCCATGCAAAAACAGCAATTAACAAAGTCCTAGGTACAAATTTTCAACATGTCAAATGGGTGTTTTAGTCAATCTCAGCCTACTGCAGGGCAATTTGGTATTTACAGATTTAGCTGGGGGCCTATTTGTAAATTTTCAGCAAGTATTATAGACTAACATACTAAAACAAATTTATTAAAGGAGTCTATTTACAGAAACAGAACATGCAGGGGTGTTTTGTGCAAATTTCAGCAAAGGTTCAGCGGGTTTTGCATTTCCAGAACTATTCTAGGCGTGAAATTGTTAAATCATATTATTACATGGGCTCCTATGCATAAGCAGGGAGTTGAACTGCTATTATTCTAAGGTTTCCCGCGCTACATCAGAAATTCCAAAAGCTGCTAAGGACTGAAATGTAATTTCTAGAAACTTTAGTGGCTTGCACATTGATCTCAATATTTTCCATGAAATTTGGGGCTTATTCTACAAAATACGGGGCTGGTTTGCACGGATCCGAGAGTTCCAGGGGCCTTTGCACAAAACTGGCCACAGGATCAGGTGGGTTTAAAACAGATCGTCGGATCAGCCACGGAGGGCAGGGATTTTAAACCCCAAAGCGGTATCACACGATTTAATCGTGGTTGCTCCCCCGGGATCGGGTGGCGGGGATTCATCCGGGACTATCCGGCCGTCTGTGGCGGCTCGCGCGACGGCGTGCCATGGGCGCAGCCATAGACATCGTCGGAGCTTTGAATCTACGCCTACGGGGTACCCTAAGCTCTGCTAACTGCCGAAAACGAAAAAGGGCTTACGAGTAACTCACCTCGGGGTCCTTTGGGTCCGGTGAGGCATCGGGGAAGTCCCACGGTGCGAGGCGGTGGAGGAGTCCCTCGGTCCTCGGCGCTACAACGTCCGGAAGGGGTTCCCTTCGGGTTTCCGTGTCTACAGGGCGATGCATGATCATCCAGGGGGCAAATCAACGGGAAATTGAGGAACATCACGAAGTGACGGAAGAACTCACCGAAGCCCATGGGTGTGCTAGGGTTTCCGCGACGATCTGCGTCGAGGGAGGCTAGGAGAAGGTCTCTGGCGTTCCTGTGCATCATCAACTAGTTAGTAGCCCGTTTGGTCGAGGGAGAAAAGGAGAGTTTTGGGGGCGGGGCAGAGCTCATCGGGCGGGGTAGACGCGAGGAGCGGGCGGTGGGGGCTCCGAAGGAGGCAGCACCGTGGGGGACCGCGAAGGCGATGCACGGGAGTGGGAGCGGAGCGCAGGCTGTGGGGCGTGCGAGAGCGGGCGGCGCACTGGCAGCAGGCGCGGGGGGTGGGGGCACCCGCCGGCTGTGAGGGCGGTGGAGGTGGGGAGGAGCCCGGGGGCTCGGACGTGAGGGCAGCGGGGAGGGCGGTCGGTCGAAGGGGCGCAAGGAAGACGGCACGGGCGGCGCCAACGGGTTGGGGGCGGCGCACGGAGGGTCCTAGGGTGAGCGGCAGCAGCGCTCTAGAGGGAGGAAGCGGGGGCAGCGCCGGGGGCAGGCTTGAGCCGAGCTCGGCGAGGAGGAGCTGCGCCGTGGGGGGGGCAGCGAGGGTGCGACGCGGCCTAGGGCTCGAGCGAGGACAGGGAAGTGTGGCGCACAGTGGGGGGGGGCCGCGAGGAGCTCGGCCCAGGGGCAGCGGCGCTGTGGAGAAGAAGGTGGGAGCGGCTTCGTGGTCTGAAGGAGGCGCGGCTGTAGGGCGAGGGTGCGCTGGCTGGGGGCGCGGCGCGAGGACTGGAGGAGGGAGGCGCCGTGGACGAAGGAAGGAGGCGGCGCAGGAGACGAGCCTGAGGCGGCGGCGTGGAGGTGCTGTGGAGCGAGCGGAGGCGAGGGCGAGCGGGAGGAGAGGAGGCGTGGGAGGGGCTCGGGAGCGCTCGGGGCGCAAGCGCGGGGTCCCGGGGAGGAGGCGCGACGGTGGAGCAGGGGCTTGCGGGGGCGGCGGCAGCAGGCGAGGGGGGCGCGGGAAGCACCGGGGAGGAGGAAGACGGCGGGGGAATCGAGGGGGGCGCTGAGGGGGAGGAGAAGGAGAGGAAAAGAAGGGGAAAAAAATTAGGGTTTGGGGGTGTGGGCTGGGCCATAAAAATGTGGGTGTTACAATGTGCCGGTAGAGGTAGCGCTGCGGTGAGGATCGAGATGGAATCGCAAGTCGTTCTCCTGTGTCAACTGAACCGCTGCTCTAGGTCGATCGATCTACGGGACGTGATGCTGTTCCGACGACGGCTGCGCGCGTGCTTTTTGCGTGGCCGATGCCGCTGACGAGCTAGTGCTTGTGCATCATGAATTCATGCAGGTCCCGTTCTACTGGGCGGCGCAGTTCACCGGCGCGATCTGCGCGTCGTTCGTGCTCAAGGCGGTGCTGCACCCCATCACGGTGCTCGGCACCACCACGCCGACCGGGCCGCACTGGCACGCCCTGGTCATCGAGATCGTCGTGACCTTCAACATGATGTTCGTCACCCTCGCCGTCGCCACGGACACGAGAGCGGTAAAAAGCCAGTTTTTCCCCGAGTGCAGCGCGCCCAGTTCTCCGCGCGGTTTCGCGGTGAAAAGAACGTCCATTTCCTGACGCTGTTTATTTTGTTTGCTGTGGATGCATGCAGGTGGGTGAGTTGGCCGGGTTGGCAGTTGGGTCCGCGGTTTGCATTACGTCCATCTTCGCAGGGTAATTAATATAAACACCCGCGCGCTTAATTAAAAATTGACAACGCCGCATACATATACAGCCTTGTTCAAGTCGCTAATTCAAGTTGAAACTTACTAAGACTGCTACCTACGTTTGATTTATAAACCACCCACTTGCGTTTCAACAAACGAAAACAAAAGCCAAGCATGGTTAAGCGGATACCGATTTTTATTGCAACGATCCGTCTATGGAGCACGTCGCACCGGCGTCGCGTAGCTAGTAGTAAACAGTAGAATGAAATGGATGAACAACAATGGAATGGAACTGAGACGCGAGGGAAACCGAGCGGTGATTGCAGGGCGGTGTCAGGCGGATCGATGAACCCGGCGAGGACGCTGGGGCCGGCGCTGGCGAGCGACCTCTACACCGGCCTCTGGATCTACTTCCTCGGCCCCGTCCTCGGCACGCTCTCCGGGGCCTGGACCTACACCTACATCCGCTTCGAGGAGGCGCCGGCCCCCTCCGCCAAGGACGCGTCGTCGCACAAGCTCTCCTCCTTCAAGCTCCGCCGCATGCAGAGCCAGTCCGTCGCGGTCGCCGACGACGACGAGTTCGAGCAAATCCAAGTGTGACATATGTGTCGTCGTATGCCCACGTTCATTTGGACCAGCACGAACGTGCTATTATTGTTCGCTCCATGATGTATCAGCTGTATGGAGTACTACGTTGTAGCTATATATGTCTCTCCCTCGTTTCCTCTTTCTGTGTGTCTTCCTCTTTCTCATGCCGAGTGATCGGTGCACGCACGCGCAAGCATGCATATATGCCATGGTAGACGATGGCTCGCTCTGATAAATGTGCCAAAGGGCTGGAGCTTAGTTTTGGGACGAACCGTGTGCGTGCAACCAGTCGTGCGTGTCAACTGTATGCCCCCGCCAGTTCCTGTTCCAAAACTGTTGGTGAGCTTATATAAAGGGTTCCCTTTTCCATGGATTACGTTCGACCGATGCTAGCTTGAGATCGAATTGGGACGATGGCTTGTTGAGCTCTCTGAAAGCTGAGTTCCCCGTGCATGTTGTACTGTATGCTTAATTATTTTTACAAGTTCACGACGGTCCTCAGACCTCAGGTGTAGCTTTCTCTTGCAGACAATGATTCGATTAGAACTAGAACCGGCACCAGCAAGTGAACTGCTAGCGTTATCCCTTGGTTTCATCTAATCTAAACGGCTTAAAAGTACATGTTCATTCCTGTATACTACCATATCCGTAATAGATGGAGGAAGCATATATACTCTGAGCTTTATACGTCAACTTCGTCCTTTTGTTCTCCGCAACGATACTTTTGCGCAAGTTTATTTTTCCCCCTTTTCAAGGGAGTAGCTAGCTAGCTCGGTGATGATCGATGGTTTTGGCATCCAGCCGTCATTGTCCTTGCATGATTTATAAGGACCCAGAGCAAGGCAGATCTTCACCACTAGCTTTCTTCACACACACACAAAAAGCGGCGGATCACCATCACAAAACAGTCGCTGACTTGCTGCCCTGCTGCTCAAGCATCTGCCGTGGATGGCCATCGTTTAACGGATTTTTGCAGCAGGGGGGGGGGGGGGGCGCTCGCATCGGCCGGCCATCTGTCCGTCCGTCGATGCGCTCGCGAGATCTTCCCGTTTCTGAACCGGCGAGGACAGGACGCCACGCGTACGACGACGGCGAGCCACGCCGTGCACGCACTAGGCAGCAGCTCTAGCCCCGGGGTGCACATGCCCCCATCGCGGCGCGCGCGCGTGCGCGTGCTCGAGTGAAACTTGTGTGCTCCTATATCCCACCACCGCCGCTTTCTGGTCGAGGTAGTTAACGAGCTGCACCGGCTAGTGCGGCCGCGCCAGATGACTGCTCGGCCGCCAGCTCTTTGACGGACCTCCGGAGAAAAGAGAGGCTGCTGTGTTCGATCGCTGGCGCACTAGCTAGCTAACCCGGCACCGCCGATCCATGCGCACAGCTCGGCATAATGGATAAATCAGGCAAATTACTCACCTCGCACCTGGTACGGCATTCAAAGTGCAGATGCGTCATTCTCGGGGCGAATTTTGCTTTTGCATCTGCCACTTAACAATCTGAAAGACTAAAACACAGGCAACCCCACCGTTTGCTCGATCAGATGTCGATGTTTGAACAGATGAAAGGTTACTGCCAGCTCAATCAACTGGTCTGGTGTGCATTGATATCCTGTGCTGCGACAGATCTGTCATGTGATAAAAGGGATGGGATTAGATTCAGATGATCATGTCCATCTCTTGAGTTCCGAGAGCTCTTAGATACAGACAAGAATCCAGACTTTTTTTGAGGGGTCAAGGCTGTATGGCAGCCTTGATATTTGTTCGTGTAACCATGTAGGCAAGCCGCATCAGCAGTCTCAGAATGATCCTATTATACCTAGGGATGGTAAATAGGCTCGGACACGGTCCTTTTAATAATTTATTTCGATTCTTATAAAATATTAGTTTAAAAATGAATATAAATTAGCCTGATCCTAATTCGATGTTATGTAAGACTTATTTATATTCAAACACTTAGCTTATAATATAATGATACTTCACTATTTATCATCATATGCATGAGAAAATAATCCTGACATACATGTGGGAGTCATTCGGGTGTTCTGCGGAATAACCGGGTGTGACAGAAGTGGTATCAGAGCCAAGTTTCGACTCTAGGCACGTGACCTTAGTTAGAAAGGGCTCGTAAGACTTCCTTTTGGCCTCGCTTGTGAAGACGAAAACTCAACTTAACCAACAGGAGCTTCAAGATCAACGTTTGAAGATAACTCGAAGCGAGAAGTAGATTGCTTGAAGATTAATATATGACACTCGCTTAGATTCCAAAGTTGTTCAGCAAGTGAAGCTCATGCCTTGCTCATAACGAATTAGAAACACGTTTGAAAACAGGAAAAAACTTCTCCCGTCAACAAAACTCTCAAAGCCTAGCTCACTAGAATCTCGGGACGAGATTCCATTTAAGGGGGTAGTATTGTAACACCCTGATTAGCAAAAAAAAAAACCTAACCCACAACCCCGCCCCACTCCCCCCCACTCTCGCCGAGCCCCCCCCCTCCCCTGAACAAACCGCCACCCACCTCCTTCTTCTGCTCCCCCGCCGCCTCTCCTTCTCGATCCCCCACCCCCCTCCGCCTACTCCCTTCGGGACCCCGCCGCTCGTCTCTACCGGCGCGCCCGCCCCCGAGACCTCGCCAGCGCCCGCTCGCATCGCATCGCCGCTGCCTACCCCGACTTCCCATCGCAGCCGCCACCCCGCCCCGCTCAACGCAGCCGACCCCCACCTCCCCTCTCCCGCATCCTCGCCCAGCCGGTCTCCGCCCGCGCCTCCTCCGTCCCGGCGTCGAGTGCCACGCTCGCCGGCCTCCTGCGCCGAGGTGCTCATCCGCCCCGACCTCCTTCCCCACGGTGCCGCCTCCTCCCTCCGGATCCGGCCATCGCTACGGGCGCCTGCTGCCCTGGCGCCGTGTCAAGCGCCGCTCCCACGGCTGCCGAGCCCGGCCGGCGCCCCCCTGCCGCCCGTCTCCTCCCGAGCGCCCCACTGATCTCCACTGTCGTGCCCCTGCCGGCGCGCTCCCGCTCCCGCTCCTCAGTGCCGCCGCCCGGGTTTGCCGTCGCTCGCTCAGGCCCAAGCCTTGCCGCTCGCCGCCTTCACCCCGACGCCATCTTCGCGAGGGACTCCCCTGTCCTGCTCTCCGTGGTCGGCAACTGCGTCACGTCCGCCGACCTCGCCGCCTCCTCCTCCACCACGTCTCCTTCAAGGTCGTGCCCTCCACCATCCGTTTCAGCACCGACAAGGAGCTCACCGCCGTCACCGTCGACAAGGTTGTACAGGTCTGGCGTTCATCGGCGTTCTGCAAGGAGTTCTCCTTTCACCCCCGCACCTACCCTGGCTTCGCTGCCGGCGTCACCGTGTTTGACTGGTCCCTTGACTCCATGTTTCTCTTTGCCACCCGCAGGGACCTTACGGCCGTCTCTTGCCGTCAAGAAGGGCCTAAGGGGCAAGTCATTCCTCTTCCTTGGGTACCGTGCTGCTGTTGTTGACGCCTTCTTCACCACGAATAAGAAGATGGAGAATGTCAACCGGGTTTACAGTCTGTAAAGACGAAGCTATTCTCACATTGGATTTGGTTAAAGGAAGCGATGCTTCACCTCCACCTTCAGTTGAGACGCCAGAGCAAGAATTGGAGCAGAATGATGCCATGGAATTGGATGGTGGGAGCAAGAAACGGGAGAATTTGGGAGAGAGAAACAAACTACTCCACTGCATTTGGCAAGGTGGGAGCTGCAGGAAAAGCACTTTTTCATGCAGTCACTGGCTAAGTCAACAGCATGTGATTTCCACAGGGAGCTCCACATGATGGTGGTTGGATTCTCCAACGGAGTATTTGGGCTGTACCAGATGCTAGACTTTGTGTGCCTCCACTTGCTGTCGATATCAAGAGAGAAGATCACCACCACTATTTTCAACAGCTTGGGGAATTGGCTGCACCCGACAAGGTGGCAGAGGCGTATGTAGAGGTATCCTCGCTGTGGGACTCTCTCCCTTGCACTACTGATGTCTCAACAACTTACCAGTTGACCAAGTGCTATACTTAGTTTGTACTCTCTACTGATTTAGGATCAGTTTTAGACTGCAGGAGACAGTAGCAACTACCTACACCTTCTAGTATTGCAGTTGGCATGAAGTAGTATTAGAATTTCATTGTGTTAATAGTGAAGCTAGCAGAGTTATTAGGATACATTTATGTGACTTTGTGCCTTTTGTGCAATATAGAAGCAGTTATAATCTTAACAATGCATGTACAACTCCGTAAGACTGCAAATTAACTTAGCATCAGTTTTGTCCATAGCCCCATGTTCTCAGAACGTCTCCAAGGAAGTAACCCTCTCTAATTGTCACCAATCCTCTTATTATTTCTCCTGCTTTCATACATATCATGAACAAATGACAGTGCATGGACATTCACACAACAACTCAAATATAAATAAATCAAACCCCTGAAAGGATTGGATCGCAGTAAAACAACAACGCTTACCGTGTAGTCACAAGTTCAGCAGGTACGGCTTGGAGCCGTAGAATTTGATTTGGTCGGTGAGCACGGGCAGATTGTCCTGAAAGGTATCGCGTCGCACGGCATTAGGAATCCCGCGCACGATCTATGCACTTAGACGGCAAGGCTGATCTTCGCCGGCGCAGTGTCACGCGGAGCAGTTTATCTGGTGCATTTCGCCGAACGGGTGGCGCTCATGCCCAGGCCTTCCACTTTTGTATCCGTATCCTGGGCCAATAACTGAGCTGTAGTTGGCAAGGGCGGCGCCGGCAAGCCGGCAGCCACAGCGCCCCGGCGAGGCGTTAGAATCGAAACCGCGATCTCGACGGAGCAAACGGATTTTTAGGTGGCAGATTGAGATAATGGAAGAGCGAGAAGCCGACGGCGCCCCCCTGGCCCGTGCAGGAAATGGGAACTGCGAGCTGTTCACTGGGCGAGATTTGCTTCTAGCCTGCTCTGGGAAAAGGCTTGAGGCCCGTGGAGTTGAGATTAGGCCCAGTTAAGATATACTGTTATGTGTTACTTACGTTAAGAGAACTAGTTCTCTCACTCAAATAAAGTAGAACCGAGGGAATAATTGGATCAACATCACAACTCGACAGTCACTCGAACCGCAGGCCTTACACGGACGATGCTCCTGAGCCTATGATTCTACGGCAAACAAACAAGAGAATTGGTCGTGCCAAAATGCCATGTGCTTAGTCCTCAACGGCAACACAACTAGCAAATGCGACCAAATCAAAAACACAATTTCTAAATGCTATTGTAGGATAATAGCATTATTTTATAGTCCACTTGTTTGCCCCGTGATAATCACTTTAACACTATGTAAACAAGACAAACTGCTCGTAGAGTGTAAGCACTAACTAGTAACTATCTTTCCTCCATTTTACGAGGCGAGCCATCTAAACAAATCGAATAAAATATAACATATCCGATATAAATGATTTTTGTTGTGCTATCATTTCAAACCAACATTTATCATGGCTAAGTTAAAAGTCATACCCTAATGAAGAAATTTAAGATTTTAAAGGCCATCTGCAACATATGCATAAAAAATATTTTAACAGTAATAAAAATTATATAGATTGATGCAACAGTTGAAGACATATTATTTTTTACCTTTAAAGTTGTTTGTTCGGAGGGCTTTATAAAAGCTCTGTACTAGCTTGAACCTTATTATCAAAATTGTCTAAAATACATGTAATTGTGTTCGAAATCACAGGAAGAGTACTTACTAGATCCAAATCTAAAATAGCCGGTTCCCCGTTTCCCTGTTCCGTCGACGGATCAAAAGAAAAAAAAAATCCATTCCGTCGATTACACACCCTGCAGCGGGACCGGGAAGCCAGGAAGGTTCTGGATTGACATCCGAAACGATACCCCACGCGCACCGTGCCGCCGCCATATCTCTCCTACCACTGGCTCTCGCTTCACCTTCGCCGCCGCCGCAGGTACGTGCGCTCTCCTCACCCCCCTTCGGCTTATCACGGATCAGCGCACAGTAGTTTTCCCCCGATTTTTTCTCGCGCACCATGAACCCCTCAACGTCGCTTTAGATCTGTAGCGGATTCAGCGCACGGTACTTGGATTTTTAGCGGATCCAGCACGGTTTTTCGTGGCGATTAACTCTCTCTTATCTGCCCGTTCTAATCAGCCATGGTGAAGAAGCTCAGGCGCAAGGGTGATGCCTCGGCTGTGCCGCCGCCCAAGGCTGCCACCCCCGGACCGTCCAAGCCCGGGAAGGTTAAGAAGAGGAGGTTGGTCAAGGCGGATCCAGAGAAACTGAAGGCGGCCGCTCTTGAATCCGCAGCCACCACGGATGCATCTGCCTCGGCACCCGCGCCGAAAACTGTCGAGATGAGCTCGCCGGCAGCGCCCGCAATCCCTAAAGTTGTAGTTACCGAGAGCAACCGTGGGGACAACAGTGAGAAGGAGAAGATGAAGGGGGGAGAGGGGGAAGACGGTAAGACGAGTAGGAAGGAGATGGTGAAGGGGAGAGAAGAGCAGAGAACGAACCGAAAAGAGAAGGGGAGTAGGACAACGGGGAAGGAGAAGGTGGAGGAAGAGAAGGCTGGGGACAAGAGTGGCTCCGGGTTTATATTCATGTGCAGCGCCAGGACCAAGCCGGAGTGCTACCGTAATGGCGTGTTCGGCCTTCCCAGGGGAAAGATGGATGTTGTAGAGAAGATCAGGCCAGGGGCAAAGCTATTCCTTTACGATTTTGACCTGAAGCTGATGTATGGGGTGTACAAGGCAACAACAAGGGGAGGGATGGATCTTGTGCGGCACGCGTTCGATGGGAAATTCCCTGCACAGGTAATTCTTGGACCTCATTCTTTGATTGCTTGTAGTGTATATTTAATTCTGCACTCTAACTCAGTAAGTTTTACAGTCTAAATGTAGGTGCCATGGTCATATATTGTGACTTTATGATTGCGGTCATTAATAGAAAAGAGACTTTTCTTGGTTGCTTTGGTCACTACATATCATGCATAACAATAGGAAGGGGACTTGCAACATCAAATTGTCCCTGCATACACTCGCAATGGTTGCGCTAGCTTACGCCGAATTATTTGAATATATTTCTAGCAAATGTAACACTCATCTTTATTATGAGCAAGCTTTGACTCCCATAAAACACAGGTTGAGGGGGTTATTCGTGTCTATTTTCTACTATTCAGGACTTAAATCCTTGACACATGGATTGTTAGCCTGAAGCGACTACACTAGTCAGTTGTTTTCACCCCAGCAACAGCAAAACAAAAGGCGGTAAAAGGCGGGCACCTCAGCCGGCTTCAGTGCTCCGAGCTGCCCTTCCGCCTCACCTCGGTGGGTACGCAGTCAGTCACAGGCGGAGGGAGGGGGGAAGGGCTGAAGATGGCACGTGGGATGGGAGGGGGAGTTCTGCTGAAACCTAGTGACCGAGGTAGTGGGCTGCACTGGGTTGGGCCATGGGGACAGCTAGAAAGAGGAAGAGAGAGAACCAGAAGTAGGCCGTGAAAATTAGCCCAACACATCAGAAATATGCGTATACTCATGTATTTTTAAAATCTTTAGAACGCTCCACTGCTACAGTGCATAACGCCTAGGCACCGTCTAGGTACGCCTAGGCTGTAGGCGTAGTGTCACTGCCTTCCTAGCGCCTAGTGCCTTTTGGAACCTTGTTTCACCCTTCTATAAAATAAAATATTATGAATTAACACCTCCATTTGTCATCCTGTGCTTTGTACATTCTTATCTTTGGACTCTGATATGTTCTATCATTGGATGAAGACCTCACAGAAATCTGCAAATACTGCCAATTGCGTAAGCTCTGCTTTTTATTTAATAGTTTGCATCTGGTGATTTGTAAAAGAATCAGCTGCTTAGTATTTCTAAAAATGACTACGACCATGTTAGATTATTTATCTGGCAATGCATACAAACCACCATATTTGAAAACCTCTAATATATTTTCTTCTGTGATGTTATACTACAGATATGTTAGTCAACACTCAACATTCAATAATATGAAACCCATTTAGCAACAATTATCTTCATAAATTGTTTGCCATCTAGCTAACATAAAAATATGAAAATAAGTAAATAACTGCTACAGCATAAATGGTTTTGATGTAATTGGGAGTATTGTTTGCTCATGGGTTTGATGGTGCTGTCTAGATTTAACATGCATCTCTCTATGTCTCCATCTGTCAAGAAACACCTATTTTTTTCCAAAGTAATGCTATCTGTGGGAATTTCAAGTCTGGCTGTGATTGGGTTCTCTAGATGCTTGGTTTAATTTAAATGCCCTGCCCTGGGTGACTGGGTCCATACAACAACAACAGCAAAGCCGTTGTCCCAAGCACATTGGGGTAGGCTAGACATGAAACCTAAACATGAATAATAAATATGTCTGTTCTCTTTAGTTTGAAGAGGTTTCTGTAGCATAGTGTTTTCTTCCTGGTTCAGGCAGAGTCTGTTGCTGGAATCAACTTTGATTCTAACAACTCATTCCTTTGATTTTTGTGTTATCCCCCTCCATATATTGCATTTTGGAGTTGCTATTTCCACCGTACCTCACTTTTTTTTACTTTATAAAAAGGGTGGGAGGGTGATACAAGGAGCTAATCAGGATACTTTGTTGTTTGATCTAACTTAAAAGCGTTGGAAGGTTGGACTTATTTTGGTTCAATTGAAATAGTAGCAGTAGTGTTCGCAGGACTTGCTTTAATCTGTTCTTGGAATTAATGATACTTGAATCGCTATGTACTAGTCCTGGTGAAGTAATTTTATCCAAATTTAATGGTTGCGTGCTTTGATTTTCCCGGTCGTTTTTCTGAAGATTGTAAATGGATGATGAACAGAAGCGGATATTGTTAAAAGGACAATTTTATTGTAGCATAACTAATATATGTGCTTGATACAGGTAAAATTTAGCGTTGACTTGGATTGTCTTCCTGTTCCTGAGAGTAGTTTCAAGCATGCCATTAAGGAGAATTACAGTTCAAAGGGCAGGTTCACCCAAGAGTTGAGCTCTAAACAAGTGAGTCATAAGGCATCTTTTTATTGGATAATTGTGTATACAAAATGTGTGAAGTTCTATTTAGTGCTTTAATCTCTCTTGTAGGTTCATAGGTTGTTGGCACTATTCAAGCCTATCGGTCTATCTCAATCACATTCACAACATATTGAAGATATGCGCCATCCTCATATTGTTGAAGATAGGAGAGAATCATATGTTTATGATGAAAGACAACCATCACACCATGCTGACCCAAGGGGTGGACCTATTAATGTTCATGCACCCCTTCCTAGTGAGCCTCAACATAGTTTGGTGCTAGATCATCATCAAACACCTATTGGTCTTGGGTTGCGCCAACCACCCATTGCATTGGCATCTCATCATATGCCTCTGACACGGGAGCTCCAACAAGTTCCTCCTATGTACTATCACCAAGTGGCTCCTAATTCTTTATACCATCAACCTCATTTGGATATTGTGCATGAAAGGCAAGTCTTCTACTCTCATATTGAATTTTCTTAATAACTGGTAGGTTACATTTCCCCAAGCTTAACTTTTCACAATACTCTTGTTTATCAGGTGCTTCATTTTACATTCCTTCAAAGCCTGTTTGTATTGCCCTAGCCATGTTAGGGGCCTCTTTCTTTAGCTTGAAGATACACAAGTTTATGCTATGTTGTATGCAGCTGATTGTGTTTTTCTGGAGGACTTAATATTTAATAAACATTTTGCACTAGGTTCCTCCCTTCGCAACCTGTAGCTCTATTTCTCCAAACACATGGGGGTAGTACCTAATGGTCAATGGTCATGTTCATGGATACTAATTTGCCTATTCATGTTTTGACTAGAATCCTAAATTGTTTTTTTTAACAAGACCACCTTCAAAATTTACTTGTGATTAACTAAATAATCATCATGATTATATTCACTGGTCATATTGGTTATATTATGATGCTTTTAGCGGCAGTCAATATCTGTTCAACTGATGATTGACACAAGAAGAAACAGTAAGTACCTGCAAAATGAAAAAAATATTGGGACTTAGCTCATGATAGGACCGCATGGAAAGTAGCAATTCATGTGCCAGAATATTAGTCTTTTTTTTTTCTTTTTTCCTTGTTGTTCTTATATCTCTTCTTTTACTTTATTGATATTGGGTTTCATGTCTAGCCGACCCCAACATGTTTGGGATAAAGGGTTGGTTGGTTGGTTGTTGTTGTTGTTATTTTAAATTTTACTTGCAATTAACTAAATAATCATCATGATTATATTCAGTGGTCATCATTGGTTATATTATGATGCTTTTAGCTACAGTCAATATCTGTTCAACTGAGTCAGTACCCGCAAAATGAAAAAAAATATTGGTTCAACTCATAGTTTTCAACACTGGTACGATAACGAATTATTTGAACTATTGTTAGACCAGAGACAGGCAATGTTGGATGCTATAGTGATTCTAGTTTCTGTTACAGTAGGTTTATACATGTAAGTTTTTTTTAAATTGTGATTTATCAAAAAATCCTTTTCTTTGCTCATAAGTAGTATACCTTTAATGTTTAATCTTCTTTTACAAAGCTTTATCTCAAGCATGTTGAGGTAGGCTATATTAATGGCTGGTTTTGATGCTGGCTCCTTCTTTACCGGGGCTTGGGACCGGTTATACCTAGGAATAGGCGGGGTTACCCTTTAATCCTTTTATTTGCTCACAAGTAGTATACCCTTTAATGTTTAATGAATATTGAAATATTTAAACTTCACTTTTCCTTGCAGAACTGCAACTGAGATACCTGTTAGGGATCCTCTTCTTTCAAGAGACTACGGAGCACTGCCAGGGGACCTTGCAGCACGCACTGAACGCCTGGATGATCTCTACCGTTCTTACAAACTTTCTACTAGCGTTATGGGCATACATCAGGGCCCATCCTATGTGACAACTACCGACGAAAACCCTAGAAGTATTTACAGCGAAAATATTCAGAGGCCTGTTTCTACAAGGGTTGGTGGACCTAGTGTCCCAGTGTCCACTCGTTATTCCTTTGCTGGTCCACCAATATATTGATGACAACCCAATGACCCAAATGCAAATCGTCCCTTGCCAGAGTTACTAGTCATTGTAACTAATAGCTTCTGGTAAATTTGGAAGCCTTGGTAGAACTTACTGTACTTTGAACTGCTGTTTGTGATGTTTGCAAGATAGATTGTTGGAATCTGGACCTTGTTTTTCAAGTTGTCGATCCCTATGAGTTTGATTTGGTTTGTTTGACCTTGTCGTCAGTCATTGTGGTTATAACCAATCTGCCAACAACGCATGTTTTTTTCTTTCTTTTTTGACGAACTGGGTCTGGTTGCCTTGTTTGTTTACCCTGAAACTTGGTAGGGTACATACCAAACTGATCCTTTTGAAGATTCTAATGAATGTGCTGGCAAGCAAGATTTGGTGCCCCCTCTGTCCTGTAACCTAAGGATTCCTAGAATCGTAACGAGAGATTAACGAAGAGCGGAAAAGTCAAGAGTCCCAACGAACTGTAGTCCGTAGTTCTCTTCGCCGCCGCCTCCATTGACGGTGCCGTGTGCTGACGAGATTTATGTAGGTGTCGGTCTGGACTCAGGGTCATAAATGTCACCTAGTCTCTCGTTTCAGGCTGGTGTTTGCTCAATCCAACCTCAACATGATCTAATGTCATTCCTATTCTAAAACATTACTTACTCTATAATACAGTATCCTGCACTCGTCGTTTTCTATATTATACTTATAATATCAAAACACGATATAAATCTACCTATCCACTAACGCTACAGTGTTTTAGAGTATGAATAATGTTCATATTCTATTTTATACTAGTAACGTTTAAAGTAACTGCTACATGGTTGAATCACCGCGAGGACGCCGAGGAGTCTTACATCACCGATATCTAATGACCCATCAACACTTGCCAATTTATATGCCGCCCAATTACATGATCTAGGAGCATACAGAATATTAACATCCCTTGGCGCTGCATATGTGTCTCTCGTCAAAGCATTTTTCGGATTGATGCAATCAGTTTCTATTTCAAGTTGCGTTATACCAGCTTCCGAAACAAAGAGGATGACTTTTAAACATGCTTCAGCTTGCGTATGTAACGCCGCAGAAGTGAATGATATCTGTCAGCTGGAGCACCAATGAAATCCCCATCAAGATCTCTGATTATAAAACCCCAAACTCCAGATTTTGTTTCTTCTATGAAAGCTCTGATCCGTCTACATTGATCTTCAGAAACTCCCCACCAGGTTTCCTCCGTATGTTATGAGGTTTGTGCTGCTGTACAGATGGTTTGCCAAAGAACAACTCTAAGAATTCAAAGATGTGGCGCTGAATTTGAAAGCATATTTGGCATATGGATTCACTGTATCACCTGCTTTGACACCGTCTCTTTCAGTCTATAGAACCCACATTGTGGTGATGATTCTAGTTTGCACTTCGGAATTGCAACTCCAAATAAATGTAAATACGTAACGAGGTAAATGTTGGTCGGCCGTTAAGACTTCTTTGTAGCTCTAATTGCAGCTCTCGCCAGACATGTTTTGGATAACTGCATTTGAAAAATCAGTGTCCGTGGATCTTCATCCAATCTGCTACACATGGGCATCTAGTACCCAGGTCAATTTCTTTTGATTCTATTCTCCTGCGTATAGGCAGACTATTACTCTCTCTGTTTCGAATTATTTTAAGCTGATTAGTTCAAGAATTATTTGATGCTGACTAGTTTAAAATTAAACTAACCAGCATCAAATAATTTAAAACGGAGTGAGTATGAGCTAGTCTCCAAGTGAACACCTTAACTTTATCTCGCAATTGCAACCAACGCTCCTCTCGTCCGTTGGCCCCCTCTTCGCTCTTAGGCTCTCACTATAGTGAAGGCTATAGTTACCAATTTTAAGTGGCATCTTCAACAAATCTAAAACATTCCAAAAAATGCATGCTTCATAATTTCTCATGGCATACGATGATACGCTAGGTGATTTTTTTTGAAACATTTAAGATGGTTCCATAATCTTTTGGTTGCCATTTGAAAAGTAAACTTGAACAATACAAAAGAAAAAGATGGCAGGGCTGGTCAAGAAATTTGACAAAAGTAAACACGATACAGAAGGGGGGGAAACACAAAGGGAAAACTATAGCCCGTTTCTCGCCCTGCCATCTAGACGCTTACGCTTCGCCGCAGCGGACACGCGGGGCATGCCGGAACGCCGCCTTCCCATATCCGCTCCGGCCGCGGCCGGACCACGCCGCCATTCCCGTCGGCGATGGCGTGGCTGCCGCCTCATCATCCTGTCAGCCTTCACCCTGACGCTTATCTCTCTCGCCTACCTCTCCTTCTCGTCCCATGCCAACCTGCCCTTCCACGGTAAGCGGTCCAAACAACCGGCTGGAAGATCTGCAGACTGCAGTTTTACATTGGGACCTATCTGTTTGCTTGCAAGTTTGAATGCAGATTTGATTGTGGAATCATGTGAGGCATTGCAATCCGCTCTCTCTATGTGTGCGTGTGTGGTTCCATCTGCATTTTCTCCACTTCTTTAAAAATGGTGATGTAGTTGTGATATTGTAGAACCGCTCGGAACCCGGATTGCATCCAGGTGTTAGATACTTAAATTTATGGTCTATCATATTAACTTATAAGTTCAAATTGAGAGAGATTAGGCAAAGCCATAAAGGTATGGTCACAAAGAATAGGCAAAATCAGAAGCAGGGGAAATATGTGTTAGGGATGTATTTACTAGTTGTAAGAGCAAATAAATTTTCTTCTTCTTCTTCTTCTAATTTTACATTATCTCAAGCATATTGAGGTAGGCTAGATATGAAACTCAAAGTTGGGTTTCATATCAATAGTAATGGCTGATTTTGATGCTGCCTTGTCAAGCCTATCATAACCCTCCTTCTTTATCCGGGGTTGGGACCGGCTATACCTAGAAAGGCATAGGCGGAGTTTAAAGTTTATGTATCCCAAACAAAAAAAAATCATAAGATATGTTCCGTAGGTCATTATGAAACAATAACATGTCACGACATCTTGTACAATGTTGCATATGGAGGTTTACTGGGCATGAACTTCGAGGGTTACCTCCTCTATTAATGTATTTATTCACAACTCTTCCAGGTATAGCTAATTCTGATTGCTTAGCATTCAAATATTGCTAAGCAATCAGAATTCTGGGCATTCAAATATTGCTGACTCGTGTTCTCTTTATTATTGTCCTTGGTAAAAATATTTCTGGTGTCAACTGCCTATGCCTTTCTAGGTATAGCCGGTCCCAAGCCCGGGTAAAGGAGAAGGGTTGTGATAGGCTTGGTGAAAAGAGCGTACCCAGTGCCGAAGGCTCCCACACATTGTGTGGGGTCTGGTGAAGTGGGCTTGGTGAGCCAGTATCAAAATCAGCCATTACTATAGATATGAAATCCAGTTTGGATTTTTATATCTAGCCTACCTCAACATGCTTGAGACAAAATACTTGAGACAAATGCTTTGTAAAAGAAGAAAAGAAAAAAATATTTCTGGTGTTGATTATGCTAAAAATTCCCCGTGTATGAAGTTTGATGTTACGCTTTGCAGTGATGTATCATGGCATGGCCAATGGACAATATTTCTTGAAGGGAAAGGATCAAACGTACATTTGCGATGATAGAAATATCTCTATGTGAGTTCAAATCACAAGTATACATTCAGTTGCTTGTATTACTAAATGCCTTTGGTTATCACTATCTATCAGTCATCAGATTTACCTCTTCTGTCAGGACTAAAGTTGAGTTGAAACCTTCCAATGGTCGGAAGAAATCTCGGAAACGTTGTAAGATAGTCTCTACACACTACATACTATACTTCTTACAATGTACCTTTTTATTTAATGGAATACATAACTTTGATCCATCCTTTTCATGTTTACCATAAGTACACATATTTTTGCAATTTTTTATAGGTTCTTTACTTTTTGTTGTAGTGAATATGTTGGAAGAAAATAAATAGCAATAAAAAGGGGTGTACCCAGTGGGGTCTGGAAAAGGGTTATTTCTAGACAGCCTTACGCCTGCTTTTGCAGAGAGGCTATAGCAGTGCATCCTTAAGATCAGCAGGCTATAGCAGTGCATCCTTAAAATCTGATCTGATACCTTAACTCTCTTCCAAGGATAATTGCTGTGTTTTTTTAGGGAGAGTAACAAATGTTTTTAATAACGATTTATATTGAACATGGCCCCTTCAAGCCAATAGTCACAGCTTATTTATATGCTATATGAAGCATTGTGTATATATGAAGGACATTTCAGAGAATTTTCCGTTCACTTACAGAATGAAACATTACAGATGCACCGTGTGAAATTGATTTTCTGCCATCGGTTGATGACCTTGTCGAGCCTGTTCACTGCAACAATTTTACACAGTTCTCTTTGAACTACATACTGAGGGAGGAAGTACTGCCTGGTGATGGTCTTTCTGAACCTTTGTTTGGTGGACATCAGAGTTTGAAGGAAAGAGAAGAAACATACCATGCGAAAAACCAAACCCTCCACTGTGGTTTTGTAAGAGGTCCAGAGGATTATCCTTCTACTGGATTTGATTTGGATGAAAATGACAGAAGGTACATGGATACCTGTCGTGTTGCTGTGTCATCATGCATTTTTGGAAGCTCTGACTACTTGAGGAGGCCAACTAAAAGCAGGGTAATTTTCTTCTCTTTCGTGCATGAGCTTAATTGTACATGTGCTATAGCATCCGATAGCAAAATGCAAATTATGAGGTATATGTACTACTATTTGATGATTTGAGTCTGCTCTTCTGCAAAATATTTCTCGTCAGCTTTTTACTTTCATGAATATTTCTTGATTGTCTTTTGTAAGTTCTATAGTGACAGTCCAATGTGTCATACATTCTCACAGATTGGTTCTTACTCTAAGAAGAATGTGTGCTTCGTCATGTTCATGGATAAGCTAACTCGGGCGACCCTTTCCTCTGAAGGACAAATACCTGATGAAAATGGATTCATTGGCCTGTGGAGGATTGTTGTAGTCAAGAAATTGCCATATAAAGATATGCGAAGAGCTGGAAAGGTGCCAAAATTTTTGGCTCATCGACTCTTCCCATCTGCCATGTAAGTACAACAACAACAACAATGAAGCCTTTATCTCAAGCACGTTGAGGTAGACTAGATATGAATCCCAAACTGTTTATTACCAATAAGGACCTTTTCACAAGACAAACTCTTGTAAAATGGTAAAGTACCTCAGTACTGCCTGCTAACAGGCTGGTGGGTGGCACTCCACCATCTCCTAATGCCCGCTTATGTATCTGTATGTAGCTTGCTTTTAATTGGAGCATGCTTGCCTTGTTTGTGTTAGCAACACACACTTCAAGTACACATCATTCTTTGTGTGTTCTATATAGTCAAAAGTTCAAATGATTGACCAGCATTTTCAAGGCGTCGCGTCTAGTCGGTGGCGGGCGGATGCCAGGGCGGCTCGCCTCGCCTGGCCGGGCGTCGCCGCCCCCGCCGCCACTGCCGCCGCCGCCGCTGTCCACCCCTAGCGCCGCCACAGACCGCCGCTGTCCACCCCTAGCGCCGCCACAGACCGCTGCCTAGCGCCGCCCCGTCGCCTCACAGTGCCGCCGCCGGCGGCAGTGGAGAAAAGAGGGAGAGAGGGTGAGGAGAAAACTAGGGTAGGGTGACTTTTATATACCCCGGTGAAAATGAGGACCGTCGGATCTCATTCGACGGTCCACAATAGTTGGGCCGAAGTGAGGCCCACCCGCTCGCTCGCCCGCGTCCACCCGCCCGCCCGCCTCCTCCGCCGCCTAGCTGGCCGCCCGCCTCCTCTGCCTGTCCGGCCGCCCACCTCCTATGCTGCCCGCCGCCGGCGCACCCGCCTTCGCTACCCGCCTCGGGAGCCTGGCCGGCCGCTTAGGCGCCTAGGCGGACGCCTAGGCATACAGGCGTCTCGCTGGCGCCTAGGCGTCCAGGCGGGCATTCACAAGCTTGTGATTGACTATAACTTTCGTGAAAAATAGTAATCCCAAACCAACACTATTTTGTGGCTTTAAAGAGTATTTTTCTCTCCTTATCTAATGGAACTTTATTTTTTATTCTAGATACTCTATATGGTTGGATAGCAAACTGCGTCTCAATTCTGATCCAATGAGTATTATTGAATATTTCCTATGGAGGAAGAAAGCAGAATATGCCATTTCAGTTCATTATGATCGCTCGTGTGTATGGGATGAAGTGCTCCAAAACAAGCGCTTGAACAAGTACAATCATTCTGCTATTGATAAGCAATTCCACTTCTACCAGTCAGACGGTCTCTTGAAGTTCAATGACTCGGGACAACAGCCTGTCCTTCCAAGCTGTCCATATCTAATCTTACGTTTTGACTTTTAATTAATGGCTCTCAGTTTATGGTTTCTTGACTGATGATAAGTTGACCCTGTGCATGATCTTTTGCAGATGTGCCTGAAGGTTCATTCATTGTGCGTTCCCATACACCGATGTCAAATTTGTTCTCCTGCCTTTGGTTTAATGAAGTAAACCGTTTTACATCACGTGATCAGTTGAGTTTTGCATACACATACTTGAAGCTCAGGAGAACGAATCCAGGGAAACTTTTTCACCTTAATATGTTTAAGGTAATAGCAACACTCCATTTCAAAGTATTTGTACCGTTAAATTAGCTTTGTAGTAAGTATGTAGGAGCTACCGGCAGAGCCTTTTTTCTTTTCCTGAATTTCTTCTGATGTGGACAGTAGCCCCATATGTTAGTATACAGTAACCGAGGGTAGTAGTCAATGCTTTTGAATATTCATTCCCTGGAAGTGCACTATCCTTTTGAACTGTTTATCTTTATGGTTTTGAAAATGCAAATCTACAAAATCAAATAACAACAGTTACATCAATGGCATGTAACTGGGTCCTAATGCTTCGGATGTCGATTTATTGCTGAAACAGGACTGTGAAAGAAGAGCAATAGCTAAGCTGTTCCATCACCGAACTAATGAGACTAAAGATATACCACCAGCTAATCTTTGATTGGACAAGGCTCACTCATCGATACGAGGCTGACTACCATTTGAGGAATTTAACAGCATTGCAACCCATTGCGCCAGATGTATCATGCATCCAGCTCTTGCTTACGGGTGCATTTTGACTTCTTGGCGCGTCTAAGTTCTTACTTTCTATGTGAGTATTACTGTTGGCCCTCGTTTGTGATCAGAGCAGAAAAACGGCAGCGTGCCTAACATGCTTACATGTAAAGAAAAGAAATCAACCTTGGCACAGAGATCAGTGGTAGATTGTTTTGGCAAATTTGTCTGTAACACACTACAAAAGCGTGGTTTTGTCTCTAACGCACTGCAATTCACGATTTTGGCTGCAACACAATGTAAGTTTTTGCCTGTCATCTGCAACACACAATAGTGATGAAAATGTTGCAACACATTAGAACTTGAAACTTTGCATATAGGTACATTGTTGCATTCTTTATTAATTTACTTTTTTATATTTTTAATTATTTTTATAGTTTGCACTACAAATTGAATTACAAACAATGGAGAGTACTAGGCAACAATTGAAAATTATTTCATAAAAGATTCTCTGACGTGTGAAGTTTTAAATTCTAATATGATTTATTTATTGAGATAAAAAAGTTGAAAACCTTTTCATCTGCTATAATGGGTTGTACATGAGAGGCTAAAACTTACAGTATATTGCAGCTAAGAATCGCTTTCTGCACTGTGTTAGGGATGAAGCCACACGTTTATAGTGTGCTACAGACAAATTTGCCATTGTTTATATATTAGCTTCATTTTTTATGCACATCGGCACATAGCAAGATGTATCATTTTTTGCCATTGTTTATATAGTAATTCTTGGAAGTTCCTTTAGTAATACTTGAAAGTCTGTTGTATACTCAATTTTTTTTGACCGATGCCCGAGAAAATTAAACAGTCACATGTTTACTGTACACTGATGGATTTAGTAATACTTTAAAGTCAGTGTTGCACTCGTTCCCTGTACTGTACTTCAAGCGACATTGTAGGTATTGATGCTAATTGGTATTAGTGATAAAAATATTGGCATGATAACTATTAAAGCTATTAGTTTGATAGGCTTGCAACGAAATCTTGATAATTAAAGGGATAATAATACATGAGATGCACAACAGAAAATAGATAATTAAATAAATAAATAGTGCCAAAGGCAGCATAGAATTTTAAAGAAAACTAATGCAAAACAGGAAACGGATATTATGGCTTCTCACAGACCTGTTACAGCGCCGTGGAGTGAAATGAAAGGGGACTATGAAAGTGTTGGATTACAGGTTCAATAAAATCTCCACCACAGTTTCACAATCAAGTAAAAAGCAATCTTTGATAGCATCTATGATTTCAATGGGCAACCAAATTGATAAAGCTGAACTCAAGCATAACAAAAATTGTTTTACAAGAGCGGGAGGCTGCCACCTGTTCATGAGTTACCACAGGATGACTTTTTTATGCTAGATAACGATATAGTTTTCTATCTACTTTGTCTCTTTCTAAGAACTCACGTTCAATAAGAGACTCTATGCGTTTCTTTATGACAACAGGGTTTGGCAAGAATCGGGCTTGCAATTGCTTGGTAACCTCAGAGACCATACTGTTATGATCCAGGACCCTACGGGATTTCATGATCCTAACAATGGCAGCTTCGATCTGAGGTTTCCTGTCCTCCTCAACCCGCTGGCGGGTCTCCTGTTTCTCAGGCTCAGATTCCTTTTGTGCCACCACTGTCCCAATCTTCACCTTAACAAGCTTGCTCGTAAACTTATCATTAAAGTAGAATGTATCATCCTCTGATATATCTTTGCTCATGGGCTCCTTGCGGAGAACATTCTTCCCCTTGACACAAGCAAGAGACTGGAGGCATCTCCTGAGGTCAGAGGCAGGAATTTCCGTAGCCTGTTTGATCTCTTGATAGGTCAATCCATCAGCTGAGTTAAACAGCATGAGAACACACATCTGGTAAGTGGATACATTCAACTCATGCTTCTGCCCTTTTCCAAATGTAGCCTTTATGTCAGCTGTGCCCATATTTGTTTGCCATGTCAATCTCCGGCCACTGTGAGTTCCAAGATAGTATGCCCGGAACTTCTCACATACTGTAAGAATTTCAGGCGGAAGGTTGCAGGGAGGGCTGGGCTGTGTAGGCCAAGAACCAGTTGTCAGAATGTGGATACCAAGTGTAGGGCCATCCCCAAGTTCCTCGGCCAGTTTGGCATAGAAGTCTTGCATGGTGTCCTGAGATGTCTTCATATCTGTAAACATGCCCTCGAGTTTGGACGTGAACTGGTACCCACATTCTGTCTTGAGTTTAACTATCATACTTCTCTCAGCATCATCAGAAACAGTTTTGTCAGACAGGAGTCTTTTTGCCAAATGCTGCTTATAGTACTTCTCAAAGACATCCTTCTCTTGGAGGTACCGAAATAGCATCATGACTTTGTCCAATATGACCTCCACATCTTCTTCTGTTGCCCATTTTAGTCCTTTGCGGAGTTTATCATCAACATATAATGATATGAATTCAGGTGATCTGTTGTTTAGGTTGATGAAATACTCAAAGGACGAATTCAGAGCATTCTGGAAGGTTTTATCATTGCCAAAAGCAACATTGATTATCTTATCATGCTTGTCCTTCTCATTTAACAAACGTTGAACAAATTCCACTGGGTCTTTCAACCTTTCTGGATCGGTGACTAACTGCTTCCCTGTTTCCCTCAGGTAAGATGCCATCACATCTCTGAGTGTTGATAGTCCATCAGGAACTCTTCGGAACAAGGAATACATCCGACCCAGATCTTCATACTTGTCATCTATAAGCATGTTAACAAGTCCTGAATTCTCCATGTGAACCAATCTGTGCATGTGACTGGCAATCATTTCTCTCTCCACTACACTAGTTATCTTTGCCTCAGTGCCAGCATCCAAGTAGTGTGAGACACGCTCCATTTCTTCATTTAGACGCCTCTCAGCCTTCTTAAGGTAGTTCCCACAGTCACAGCACTCAATGAACTCTTGAGACTCCCCACTGTAGAAGCTGGCTGAGACTTCCAGAAATGGTTTCTCAAAATCTTCTTGATACACAGCAGGACCAAGATCCATTAGCATTTTTGTTATGCTCCTCATCAGGCCTCTATTGATCACTTCACCCATTCTTTCCCGGTGTATAAGATCCAGAAGGGTGTCAAGCAGCCGACTATGGATCATCGGGGGGTGAATTATGTGGTCTCTCCACAGATTCAGACCAAGTTCATTGACATGTGTCCTACGAGATGTAGGTACATATGTTCTATCCATGTACATTAAAATATCTCGGATCATCTGCAGCGCTTTGATGTGATCCACCCATTTTGCATTCAGCTCCTCCAAAAACAAACCACCCTCTGCGGCCTCTATCGATTTTAAAATTTCTTTCAAGCGCCATGTCATAGTGTTCTGAAGGCCGTCATAGAGCTTTTCACCGTACTTGTGAAGCACCATGTTGTACGCACTCCTGCACAGATGAAGGGAAAACCTCACAGTTACAATCAGATAGATCACACTATATCTTGGTGTTCCCCGTACCAAACTAGATAGTTAACTTTCTGCAGCAGACGGTTCAACAGGCACTGTGATTTGCAGAGACTATAACAAGTCAACACAAATTGCATGGCTCGCATGTCTCATCAAGTGTGGTACAAACTAGGTTCCTAAGTCAAAATGCAATATGAGTGAATCGCTATTGTTGGCTATGAAACCCATGTGAAGTAGGTACAAGGATCACAAGCAGTTAGCAATTATGTCGAATGACAAAGGTTTGCCCCAATTCGCGCATAATTTCTAATCCAGAACCACGGAACACTTCGAATCAAGACATGTTAGGATCATCGCATTCGCATGATTATATTTGATTAAAGCAAGCGGGAGCAGCAGCAAAACAAGCGGCAACGGGAGAATGAGACTGGGTCGGGCGGGGCGGGTGTTGGGAGTCGGACCAACCTGTAGAGCTCCTCGAAGGAGAGACTGATGGCGTTGTGGTTGTAGATCTCGTGGATGGCGTGCTCGAGGGCTTTCCATGTCCGCTCCGCGTACTTGGGGTCGAGCTCCACGCGGTGCTTGAACGCCTCGATCTTGAAGGTGCGCTTCCTCGGTGGGCCGCCGCCGCTCATCGTCGCCGGCCGGTAGGGTTTGGAGCGGGGTGGTGTGGGTGGACGCGGGCGAAGGTGATGGGGACAGGTGCGGCGGCGACGAACGGAACCGGTGGGGAAAACCGGACTCCTTGCCTCTCCGTCGTCTCCCTCTTGGTTTTCCTTTTTTTTCAAGGTTCACTATCTTGTTGAGCTTGAGGCTATGGTTTTCTTCTTGTTTATGCAAATAATTGCAATTGGATGGTAAATGTAGTCATTTACTCAGGTATTTAGTGTTACCATCCTAGTTTCATCACATGTAATTTTTTTACTTTATGTTTCGAATTATTTAACGCTGATTAGTTCAAAATTTCTTGCATACATTATAGAAATCAACGTACTATTAGTATATAAAGCATAAATAGATATCTATATATTAATTAATTAGTTAATTAGTATATATTGTCCTTTATTCTTTCCTTCCCAGGCCCTGGTAAGGCACATGTGAACGCGGTTTTCACCGAGTTGACCTGTATTAGAGCCCCGCATCTAATTTAGATGGTCTTGTTGTCATCGCTCATAACGATCGCCATAGAATTTCTTACTCGATACTTTGAATCTCACCTTATCTTTTCTTTACTTTCGTTTGCAAGAGTTGTCTACTTGTCTATCTCATGAAATTTTAGCAAAAAATAAATAAAAACTTTGGAGACTTCCCCTTTTATACCTAAACTAAAAGCAGCACATAGTGCATTTTGTATTCCCATAGTGCATCTTTTTCCTTTCGTGATTCCCCAACATTTGCTGTTGTTCTTTCCTTGATTCGGATCTGCCTGGAGACAAACCTGTCTTTCCGTTTGGATTTGGTACTAACTAACCACGTTCAATAGTTGTTGAGCTGCCACGTTCGTGATAGCTGGACCTCACTAATCCGAACAAGTAATAAGTGCACTAGAATTGGCACATGGCCTCCAAACCGCGCTGAATTGGACGGAGAAAACGAAAATCACTGATATCAAGTACGAATTTTTCCGGCGAGTGAGTCCCTCTTCCCCTCTGCTTAGTTGCATTTAGATAAATAAATAAGTTGTTGAAAGCTGTCACCAAATCAAAGAGCGGCGCATGCATAACCCACAGGTCCCATGACCGAAACCTGCGCCCTGACAAAGTAGCCCATTGGCGTTTTCGCGGCCTGCTACGTCCATGAGTCCACTGGGCCGCACCTCTCGGTCAGAGCTTTCGCAGCTAACACCCCTTTTCAGTTTTCAGGGTAGAGCCTTGTTCGCCTCGGGCCCCCGGTACTATTGCTACCCCCTGGCCCTGCGCCGCCTCCTCTGGATTTGCGAGGGGGTAATTCGTAATTATAAGCTGATTCACCTCTCGTCTTCAGTTGGTCCCTTCGCTGTTTGGATGTGCGACGCGCTTCGTATGGCGATGGCCTGCATGCTGAACAGAGGCGTCAGAGCAGAAGATAATTTGCCGACATTATCTCTAACTATCTGAGAGCATGCAGGCAGTGCAGCTCTGCCAGTCGCATCAGTTGATATGTCCATTAATAAGTCTCTCAGTTAGCTTAGCGTTGCATGCATTTTAATTAGCAACGAGGCCGTACGTAATTCAAATCGTGGTCGATCTCTGGCGGAGCTCCGGGGGCGATTCATGGATGCAGGCGGATTGGCCGAATCCCGAATATGGCCTGTGTACGGTCGCCCGGGGGTGGGTGGGGAGGCAGGCGAGCGCGCAGAGGGGCAGCAGAGCAGAGCTGACACCGAACGGGGTCGTCCATGGCTGCGAGCTCCTATCTGCAACCTCCGCGCGCCCACCGCAGCTGCAGGCATGGCGGCTGGCTAGCCGCACGAAGAGTTTCGGCCAATGCGGAGGCGCCGCCGGGCCTCGTTCGTGAGTCCTGAAACCTTCAACTGGCAGCTCTGTCTCGCGCCGGCGCAGTCGACCGTACGTATGTGCTTGTACAGTACAAGATACAGCGGCGACTGTGAGTGCTGCTACAAGGTACAGTACTAACTGCTGCGGAGTGGACCCGTGAACTGAGAGAGGGCCTGTCGAAGTGGGACTGTCCAGACTCCTGGCCCTTTATTTCAGCTTGAAATTACACAATTTAGTTTTTGGATCGTGGATTGTGCAATCCCATATTGTAAAAATATAAAAGGTTAAAGTTGAGAATTATCTGTTTATCTATATTATGACCTCGTTTGGTACAGTTTAAGATTCTCCAAGAATCACTTTACAAACCGTTTGTCTAGTTTTCTGATTTCAGTTTCAGTATAGAGAGGAGCGGGATCTAAATAGATAGACTATATTATTTTTATCATAGTATAACATATAATAAATTCTTATAATATACGTTATTTATAAGTGTCATTACAAAATTAATATCATCATTCACATGCATGGATAAATCGTTTGCGTCACAACAGCGG
Source organism: Neostapfia colusana (assembly GCA_030760725.1). NCBI lineage: Eukaryota > Viridiplantae > Streptophyta > Magnoliopsida > Poales > Poaceae > Neostapfia > Neostapfia colusana. The sequence continues at coordinate 1,720,406 of JASWHV010000003.1, read as the reverse complement.
TGATGAGTTGAGAATAAGGGTAGACGATGGCAAACCACTGTAAATAATTATAAAACTGGAGGGGGAACACCTTTTCAGGTGTTTCAGATTCGTAGCCAAAAAACGTGAATCGTTTCTCATGGATTCACTGCTGAAACGTTTCACTTTTTTGTTGTTTGGTACCGTTTCAACTAATTCAACCTAGAATATGAAATGTTTCTTCTTGCCAAACGCACCCTATATAATCCATCTTTTAGTCGTTTTGGGTTTTAAATTATCGCTAGGTAGAAAAGTTGCAGGGGCCAGTGTTATGCATGCTTCTGAACAAGAACGAGTTATCTCTTCTTGTTGGTTTCTCCCAACTTCAAAGCTGAACAACCAGCCCAATTAAACCAGAGCTTGACATAGATAATAAAATACTAAAAATTTAAAAACTAGGCAGAGAACGTCCATGGAGAGATGGGCTTTAGAGTTGACTAAGGATATGCCTATAGAGCTGCCAAATACTCGGAATACACAAAAATTAATAACAACAACAACAACCAAGCCTTTATCCCAAGCCTGTTGGGGTCGGCTAGACATGAAACCCAATATCAATGAAGTAAAAGAGAGGAAGAGATATAAGAACAAAGAAAAAAAGAAAAAAAGAAAAAAAAAGAAAAAAAAAAGAGAAAAGAGAAAGAAAAAAGAAAAAAAAAGAAAAAGAAAAGAGAAAAAAAAATAATACTACGATTCTGGCACATGGATTGCTACTTTCCATGCGGTCCTATCATGAGCTAAGTCTCTGGATACATTCCAATCTCTCAAATCTCGTTTTACTGCCTCCTCCCAGGTCAACCTTGGTCATCCTCTACCCCTCCTAATATTTTCTCTACCTCTTAAAATCCCACTGTTAACTGGTGCTTCTGAAGGTCTCCGTTGGATATGTCCAAACCACCTAAGTCGATGTTGGACTAACTTCTCTTCAATCGGCGCCACCCCTACCTTATCTCGAATCACCTCATTCCTTATTCGGTCTCTTCTCGTGTGCCCGCACATCCACCGTAGCATGCGCATCTCTGCGACACTCATTTGTTGGACATGTTGCCGTTTAGTTGGCCAACATTCCACCCCATAGAGCATCGCGGGTCTGATCACCGTCCTATAGAACTTCCCTTTTAGCTTTTGTGGGACTTTCCTATCACATAGGATTCCAGATGCTTGTCGCCATTTCATCCACCCTACCTTGATCCTGTGGCAAACATCCTCATCAATATCGCCATTGCTTTGTAACATTGATCCTAAGTATCGGAAAGAGTCCCTTCTAGGTACTATTTGTCCTTGTAGACTAACATTTCCCTCTTCACGACCAACACCACTAAAGTCACACCTCATATACTCGGTTTTGGTCCTACTAAGTCTAAACCCCTTAGACTCTAAGGTTTGTCTCCATAACTCTAATTTCTTATCAACACCATCTCTAGTTCCATCTACCAGCACTACATCATCAGCAAAGAGCATGCACCAAGGGATATCCCCTTGTATATCCTTCGACACCTCATCCATCACTAAGGAAAAGATGTATGGGCTCAAAGTTGATCCTTGATGTAGTCCTACCGTGATAGGAAATGCATCAGTCTCACTATCACTTACGCGCACACTTGTCCTAACATTATTGTACATATCCTTGATAAGGGTAATGTACTTTGTTGGCACTTTATGTTTCTCTAGTGCCCACCACATGACTGACCTTGGTATCTTGTCGTACGCCTTCTCCAAGTCGATGAACACTATATGCAAGTCCTTCTTCTGCTCCCTATATCTCTCCATAAGCTGACGAAGCAAGAAAATCGCCTCCATTGTAGACCTCCCAGGCATAAAACCAAACTGGTTTTTAGTGACATTGGTCACTTTCCTCAGGCGGTGTTCAATCACTCTCTCCCAAGGCTTCATAGTATGACTCATAAGCTTAATGCCTCGATAATTAGTACAACTTTGAATATCTCCTTTATTTTTGAAGATAGGTACTAATATACTTTTCCTCTATTCTTCAGTCATCTTGTTTGACCGAAAAATGTGGTTGAATAGCTTTGTGAGTCATACTATTGCCACGTCCTCAAGACATCTCCACACCTCAATAGGGACATTGTCAGGGCCGAGGGCCTTTCCTCCTTTCATCCTTTTTAAGGCCTCCTTAACCTCAAACTCTTGTATCCTCCGCACGAACCGCCTGTTGGAGTCATCAAAGGAGTCATCCAACTCAACCATAGTGCTCCCATTCCCATCATTGAATAGCCCATTAAAGTAATCACGCCATCTATTCTTAATCTCTTCATCCTTCACTAGAATGCGGTCAGTCTCATCTTTGATGCATTTAACTTGATTGAGATCCCTCATCTTTCTCCTGCGGATTTTTGCTACCTTGTATATGTCCTTTTCACCTTCTTTTGTCTCTAGTCTCTCATATAACTTATCATAGGCCTGTCCTCTTGCCTTACTCACAACCCGCTTTGCATTCTTCTTAGCCTCTTTGTACTTAAGCATGTTGCTTGCGCTTCTATCATTATGCCAACTCTTGTAGCACTCCTTCTTCTCCTTAATGGACTTTTGTACATCCTCATTCCACCACCAAGTGTCTTTATCTACAAGTTTCTTTCCCTTTGTCACACCGAACACCTCACTAGCTACCTTCCTAATGCAAGTTGCCATCTTCATCCACATACTATCTGCATCTCCATTTTCTGCCCAGGGTCCTTCTGTGATCACCCTATTTTTAAAGGATTCTTGTGATTCTCCCTTCAACTTCCACCACTTTGTTCTTGTGATTTTGACACCTTTGTCCCGCAAAGAGCATGTATGGAAGCGAAAGTCAGCTACCACAAGCTTATGTTGTGTCACAACACACTCCCCCGGGATCACCTTACAATCTAGACACTCCCGTCTATCCTTTCTCCTAGTGAGGACAAAGTCAATCTGACTAGAGTGTTGGGCACTACTAAAGGTCACTAGGTGAGATTGCCTCTTCCTAAAGAGGGTGTTAGCTATCAACAGATCATAGGCTACGGCAAAGTCTAGCATGTCCTTACCCTCTTGATTTCTATCGCCGCATCCAAAACCTCCATGTACTCCCTCAAATCCTAGATTAGTTGCACCCACATGACCATTGAGATCTCCCCCTATGAGGAGTTTCTCGGTTATCGGTACACTACTAACCATATCCTCCAAGTCCTCCCAAAATTGCCTCTTAGCACTCATGTTGAGCCCAACTTGTGGGGCATAAGCACTAATGACGTTCAAGACAATGTCCCTAATTACTATCTTGATTAAGATGATCCTATCCCCTCGTCTTCGAGCATCCACTACTCCATCCTTAAGACTCTTATCTATTAGAACACCTACGCCATTCCTAGTCCCAGCCGAACCAGAATACCAAAGCTTGAAACCGGTATTCTCGACTTCTCTCGCCTTTTGACCCGCCCATCTAGTCTCTTGTACACAAAGGATATTTACTCGTCTCCTAATGGCAACATCTATTAACTCACGTAGCTTCCCCGTCAAGGATCCTACATTCCAACTACCCACTCGAAATCTATGTTCCTCGGCTAGCTTCCTTACGCTTTGCACCCGTCGAGTAAGATGCAAAGACCCTTGCTCACTTATCACTACATCCGGGCGATGATGTAGCGCGCCACTAAGGTGGTGGCGATCCGACCCTTGCTCATTTAACACCATATCCAGATTCCGATATGGCGCGCCACTAAAGCGGTGGCGACCCGGCCCTTGCCCACTTAACACCATACCCGGATTCCGATATGGCGCGTCGCTAAGAGGGTTACGCCCCAACGAATTTCTATTGGGTTTCATTTCCATGAGAATGGCTAAGTGCAAGTTGTTGGCTCGCCAAGCCTATCACAACCCCCTCCTCCTTTACCCGGGCTTGGGACCGGCTATGTCATTACAACATAGGCGGAGTTAACACACAAAAATTAACAAAAAATAAAAATAGGCAACATACATCTGAAAATGCAACAAAATTTTTAGAACAGTTTTTTTTCTTTACTTTTTAATGCGAGTATTTATTCGCTGATAAATCCACATATACGTCTCCCAAAAATGGCACACCTTACTACAAAATTTTATGAAATGCTTTATCAAACAGCAAAATATATTATGGAAGCATTTTCAGTGGAGCGGATTAAGTCAAACACATAATTATTTTTATATGATAACCAGGCCATGTAAATGTTGAGCAACACGGTTGCTAAAAACATACTTGGATCATGGGAATTATATTTTCTTTGTTGATCGAAGTCAGTTAAATGATTCTACACCTGATCTATAGATGAAGCGGAAACTGTTAATGCTTGAAAAGCTCTCGTAAATGGGATCTGTAAAGGTAGTTGTGGTTAAATGAAAACACAAGTCCCTATCATGCTCAAAGCATCTCCAACAACTCTCAAAAACAGTCCTTATATTTTAATTTTGGGTGTCATCAGCAAAGTCAGTGGTCCAAACAACTCCTTAAACCCACTTCCAATTTTTATACACCCCCAAAATGTAGCATCTAGATTGCTAAATTTGTTCACCAGCATTGTCAAACTCTCAAAACATGTAGGAGCCAACCATAAAAGCTGATGTGGCTAAATTTCGAACACTTTGAAAACGAGATGATATTAGAAACTGTTCGAGGAATGTAGTTTTCTTTGTTCCTAATACTTTTTAGAAACTACTAAAATTAGGTTATTCGGGGTCTTTTTTTGGGAGTTGTTGGAGATGCTCTCAGAAAGGTAATCTAGAAAATTTTAACGGTTCCAATCGAAGATGCACACAGAAAGCCATGCAGTTGTTTAGCGATAAATAAGCCGTGTATGCCATCATCAGTATGTCCCAATGATGTCGATCAATCAACAAAAACCATATATCTTCCCCTTTTGGAACCATGATCATCAATAGTCCACCATTTGCAGCTCTGCTTAGCAATTTTAAAGTAGCTTGATAATTTTTAATTTCGAGATGCATACCCTTGCAGCATCGATGTCTCATGCATGTAATAGTATACAGTAATTAGAGCACACAATATTTTATACTTACGCTAAAATTACTACTTAATTGGCTCGTATTAACAAATCTCTCATTGGTTATGTTAGCTTCTTAATCATTTGATATCAGAATTTCATGCTTTAATTATTCCTATATATCCAATGCCCCATCAATCTTACACAACTATATTTTCGCTATAGCTTGACATTTTGTGGACACCTTTGCTTTCAGTATCCGTGCATATGTATTTTCTGCATGCAAATGGGTTCGTTTTGAAATGATTTGGGTTCTTCCCTTTTGGAGATTTTTCTTTAGTCATGAATCATGATGATCTAAATGACTATATATAAACAGCAGCAAATTTTGCTGTCGTTTTAGATCTGAATTTCATATACATTTTGCTTTGTTACTAGCTCTAGTTCGTGACCAATATATACTTATGCAACACTCGTGTGTTACTGGTCGCATGAGCATCTATGTGGTAGTGCTGATGCATGTTGCATCTTTCGCGAATAGAACATGGTTGTAGTTCACTTAATGGTTGTAGAGGTGGGTACGTGTACATCACCACTGCAACCTATATATATGCGGCAGCTTAAATATGTCGTTTTCTCCTTCGAAAAAAATATATAGTTATTCTTTCCAGTCATTATACGTACATGATCATGTTGGCATCGCAAAATGCTCTATTTATTTTCCTTTGCAGCTATATTTGAGCCGTGCTACACTATGCATGCGTGAAAGCATCTAGGCCCCCGTGAGATATGGTTTTGGTGATTAATGACAACCGTTCGTTATTACTAATGAGTTTGTGGATGCGAGGTTTCACATATATCACATCAACCGTTAATGAACTATCTATTCACACCATCTACTGCTCATTGGATATAAATGGAGACCCCTCAACGATCCATTCTAAGGGGTTATTCGATACTCATGAAAACTAAATGAAGAAATCATACAACGACTCTACTTTATCAAAATTGGCAACACAAGGAGCTCACACCTCATCGTAATATCATTTCAAACAAGTGTCAAAGAGGTCACTCGAGAGGATTCTAAAAGATCAACTCAAAACAACTCGAAGCAAACAAGTTGCATTCACCGGATCATCCGATGTCTTGCAAAATGGCTACATCGGTCGAGTTTGAGTTGGCAGAAGAAGAAGACCTCAGATCCCAGTACTCACCGGATCATCCGATGTGAAGGAAGTGGCACATCGGTTGAGTTCATCCGAAGGATGATATCTGAGTTATTCTGAAGATATACACACCGGATCATCCGATGAGAAAGTAAGTGTACATCGGTCAAATTCAACAGAGACAATATTTCTGACCCAATTCTGAAGATCAACTCACCGGATCATCCGATGATAAATTGAAGTAACATCGGTCGATTAAAAAATCCAACGGTTATATCCAACGGTCACATCTGACACATGACATCAGCTAATTTGGAATTCGACCGATGATCATATAAAGGGGTGCATCGGAGGATCCGATGTTAACTGACAAAGTCTGCCCACTTTTCCAACGGCTATCTCGTGTGGGCTGGCTATAAATACCCCTCCAAACGGCCATTTCGATAAGTCTTGATCTCCAGAGCCTCACTACACATTCTCAAGCATTCAAGACCAAGAGCTACCACTTCCACACTTCAAAACCTTTTGTAATCCAACTATAGGTTATATCTAGCTAGAGAGAAGCTTGTGTGCGTCCATTCTTGGTGATTGGAATCTCTAGACTAGTGAGAGAGAGTGTCTTGGTGACTTCTCTCACCTTGTAAACGTTGGAGGAAGAAGAGATCACTCCGGAGCTTACCAAGGTGTTTGTGGAAGCCCGGAGGATCACCGTTGTACAAGGCTTGAGCTCCACCTTGCCGGAGAGGGCGAACGGAGAAAGATAGTGGATTCCCTCGTCTTGGTGACTTGGGAGTGGCTATACCCTTTGGTGGGTGCCACAACGTGGACGTAGGAAGATTTTTTTTTGATCTTACCGAACCACGGGAAAAATCGCCGTGTCTCCGAGTCTCCGCGAGAGTTTGCATTTCTCTCCTCACCCCTTACTATTACGCTTTTACTATTCCGCACTTAACTCTCTTGCTTGCGTACTTAGTTTGCATAGGGAATTGGGCTTCAACCATTAAAGTTTTAAATTGTTCTAAAATTTAAAAAAAAAGCCCAATTCACCCCCCCTCTTGGGCGTTTCGATCCTTACAATGCGTGCCAAAGATGCTCAACTAGCCTACAAGGCCACAATTTCTGGCTGTTGCTCCTGCTTGATGTAGCTTTTTTATGTAGCTTATTAACATTGGCATTTGCATATTTTCGTGTTTCATTTCTGGAGAGACTTGACCCAACCACTCGGCCTTGTACCCACCTTGTAGTAGCTAGTTCTCAAAAAGTTGAAAAGCAGTAGATTGCCCTCCCCTCTTTTCCACTCCTTTTTCTTCACGTAGTAGTGATCCCAAATTCAACCCTTTGTTGGTAACTGGTGTCATCCAACTTTAAACAGAAGATAAAGTGGATTGTTGCTATGTGCATGTACCAAATATTAGGGGGAATGCTGGCAATTAGTGCCAAAAGTGACGTCTGCAAGTACATAATAATACGTGCGTGCAATCTTGCTGGCTTGTGCATTACTCAAAATTAATATATATGTAATATATTTTTTGATAGAACTCTGCATACAAAAGGTTGTGTGTGGCTGAGCTACACTGAAAAGAAGAGAGATGAAAAGGAAAGGATGAGAACTTGGAGCATTGTTGTCTGTCTTAACCTGTAATTACCAACAACTTTTGCTTTTATCATTCATCCATGTTAGCTCCCGTTACACACTAATTAATCTAATGCTGATGATTAACTGCTCTCGTTTTCCAGCGTGAACAGTAGGAATTGGAACTTGGAAGTACACTCCCTGTAACCTCGGGACGGTTCAAGGAGAATATATACAAGGGGTAATACTTTGACGTTGTCGTGATAATGGAGTCTGCTGGAGTTGCACTCAAATACACGAAAAAAAATTCATTTGCATGTAACATCAAATTCTGGTGTGTGTTGTTCCATAAGGATGTTTTTTTGTTGAATTAGTTGTCCCATCAACCTTATAGAAATTCCACATCAAACACTGGTGTGCATAGGTACTTAAATCACCTTCAACAAGAAGAAAGGTATCCAGATGAAAAATTAGAATTGCATTAAGCCTCTTTTGATGGCTTCATTTGGGCATGTCTTAGAATGCACATAATGGATTTATTTAGGGATAAAACAAGTCTACAGCTGGGAGTCATCACTTGTTGCATGTTCTGTTGTTGACTCACTTTGCAGAATTTTATCAGGTGGATAGTTTTAAAATATTCTAGTTTTGACAACCTTTGGATCTCGTACAATTAAATATCCTTTTAGTAACCCAGACACAAATTTATGCAAATGAACTTTCACAGCTGCTGAAAACATAGTATAGTGCTCTTTCATGGTTGCATGCTGGTGCAAAATAGAAGAATGGGGGTGTATTATCACGCAATATAAAGGTTTATGCGCGTATAAATGATGTTTTATTGTTCCTTTTTACCTGGTTCTGTATATGTTATCCAACTTCTAGCCCAAGGGGACTAGCGAAGTATAATACATGCATTACTTGAGGCTGATCTGAAACGCTTGTGTGCACCAGGTCCATGACAGCAGAAAACTAGGGCACCACGAATTCTAATAAGGCTGGCAAGCAATTAAAGGAGGGAGCAAAGGCTAATACAAAAGGCAATACAATGATTACCTGTTGAGCTGGCCCTGCTACTTTATTATCTCTTTCTTTACTGTTGCCGTTCCCATGATTTCTCCAAACATAATCGTCGGTGATCAACTTGCATTTCTGATAAGATATATATTACTGATACACAATTTATTAGCGCGTGCAGCAGACTAAAACCGATGGCCACAATTCACTAAATAAAAACACGGTACAATAGGGACGGCTGCTGAGACGGAATAGGTTTCCTGCCCCCCACCCCACAGAAAAAGACAAATGTGTAGTAATAGCTAGTATGTATTTTGACTTGGAGACTGGCGACTACAGTGTGCAGTGCAGTCTTTGGGGATTGAGTGATAAAGAACACCGCACGTGGAATCTGAGCCACTGACTGCCTCTTCACAGTTCAAAGATTTTCCTTTTTACCAGAAAATAAATAAGAAGAGGGTTGGAGCAGAAAGAGAGAAAAAGAAACACATCTCAAACATCAAAAAAAGGAGGAAAACAATGGGGAGACTGGGGTGCTCTCAAAAGCAGCCAATCCACAAAGGAAGCATTGCTTTACATCCCACCAGATACTGGCTCGAGTTAATCCACAGCATAGCCTTGCTCCATATGAGAGAGAGAGAGAGAGAGAGCTACAGTGTCGCAGCGCATTCTTCTGCTGATCAAGTGGGAGATTCGTCTGTTAGCATCAGGAGAACATACCACGTTACGTTCTGCCACAGTACTGATGCGCACACTGTGCGCGGAACTAGCTAGTACTAGCAGCGATCGAGCCGGCTGGCTAGGTGAACCTAATAATATCTCCAATCCTTTCCTCTCCTCGCGTCCGTCGTATCCTCCCCTCCCTCTCACTCACCAGTCTCCTTCCATGTATACTCGTGTAGCTACTAGTGGATCGTCTCTTTCATCCTTCTCCAGCTTCTCTCTCCTCTTCCCCCTCCCTCCCAGCACCAAGAATCCATTTTAATCAGTTCATCTCTCTCCTCAAGCCCTACAAAGTAAAGTACTTCATCTTCCTCCGCCTTCCATCTCTCTCGCTCCCTCCCCTAGCCTTCTAGCTTGGGGCGGCCGTGCTCCTCTTCTCACTGAAATCACAGATGAACCATACCAATAGGCCATAAAACAGTGCGTGCGTGATCTCCCACACGGACACACAAGCTCACCACCCTCCTTCCGTCCATCAATAATCCCGTTCCCTCTCATCATATCATGTGAGGAAGGATTTTTATCAACCTACGATCTTCTTTCCCTGATAGCAGCCAGCTCTTTCTTGGACTCTCTCTCTCTCTCTCTACATCACACCTAACCTTCTCGAGCTAGACTCACAAGAGAGGAAGAGGCTGGAGACATCAAATCTTATATTCATTCTCTTCCAAACAACAACTCCATATTTACCCGGCTAGAAAATATACATATATATTCCATGGCCTAATTGACCATGGAGTTTGCCGGAGGTGGCGGAGGCGGCCGCCGGCCCAACTTCCCCTTGCAGCTCCTTGAGAAGGAGGAGCAACCGTGCTCCAGCTCGGTTGCGGTGAGCGCCTCGGCTGGCGGCAACGGGAATGGATCGGGGGCGGCAAGTGGGCCCGGAGGCGAGGTGCAGTTGCGCAAGGCGGCGCCAAAGCGGAGTTCCACCAAGGACCGGCACACCAAGGTGGAAGGCAGGGGTCGCCGGATCCGAATGCCGGCGCTGTGCGCGGCGCGGGTGTTCCAGCTGACGCGGGAGCTGGGGCACAAGACGGATGGCGAGACCATCGAGTGGCTGCTGCAGCAGGCCGAGCCGGCGGTGATCGCGGCCACCGGCACCGGTACCATCCCGGCCAACTTCACCTCCCTCAACATATCCCTCCGCTCCTCAGGCTCCTCGTTCTCCGCCCCGGCTCACCTCCGCGCCGCCTTGCCAAGCCCATCCGCCGCCGCCCGGTTCGGCCGAGCTGACGCGTGGGACCGGGTTGTTGGCCTAGGCTTCCCTTCGGGGGGCCCTGCCTCGTCGTCGTCGTCCCCGTCCCCGTTGTTGCTTAACTTCCACTCGGGCAGTGTCGGCCTTGACGTGCAGGCGCAGCCGTCGCCGTCTGCCGCTGTCGCAGCAGCCGACCTCTCGAGGAAGCGGCGATGGGAACACGAGATACAGCAACAGCAGCAGCAACAACAACAAAAACAACAACAGCAGCAGCAGCAATATCAGCAGCAGATGGCCGGGTACACGCAGAGCCAAATGCCAGGCACCGTGTGGATGGTGCCGAGCAACAACACGCAGGGTGGAACGCCTTCCAGCGGTGGCGGCGGCGGAGGCAGTGGCGAGTCCATTTGGACGTTGCCGCAAATGGGCAGCGCCGCCGCCGCGGCAGCCATGTATCGCGGGAACGTGCCCAGCGGCTTACATTTCATGAACTTCCCTGCACCGATGGCTCTCGTACCGGGGCAGCAGCTGGGGCTCGGTCCGGTGGGAGGCAGCGGCGGTGGTGGAGGCGGAGGCGAGGGGCACATGGGGATCCTTGCCGCCCTCAATGCATACCGGACACAGACGGTGACGGCGGATTCCGCCGGAGCTCAGGGCGAAGGTGATGGGGGAGGGTCTGGCCAGCAGCAACACGGAGGCGGCCGCGGCGAGCGGCATGAAAGCATTAGCACCAGCGACTAGTAGGACGGGCCTCCGAGGATCGCATGCATTGGCCTGGTGTGTCTTTTATCTGTTTTTTGTCTTGGTTTTATTTCTTTGCGGTTCCCTTCCTCTCATCCTAGCTAGACACACTTACGAGGATTACACTTAGCAGCACTCCATGACACATGTTCATCCTTGCGTCGTAAGCTGTGCTTGTGAGTGAAAGAGTGAGGCGTGTCATGGGAAGAAGAGGAGGGAAACGCAGCAGCAGCAGCCGCCGCCGCAGAGAGATTGTTCATTTTGTTCCTTAGTTTTAGGGGCTTGATCAAGTGAGAGCAGAAGAGTTTTTTTATCAAGCCAGTCCCGTCATCTGCCGTGGTTACGGTTCATTTGTTGTTTTTTATTTCATTCACAAGAACTAGTTCATGCAAGCCCCAGTTATCTAGCAAGTTCCACACTGCTCATCAACAGCTTCAGTTCTGCATGCTTGAGTGATCAATCTGTTACTTTAATTTTACTAATATCATGGAGCATTATTTTAATTTCATCATCTACTGCTAGCTAGGGTTTCCGATCCTGTTACGTTCGTTGTTAATTCTTCTGCCAGCGCCACGTACGCCATCTTAAGAATGTTGCATATATAATAGAGGTTGGTTAGGTACTTACAGGTCACAAACACATGTCCCCAGGCCAGAACTAGTCATTAGCCAGGTGTACGCATATATATATGTAGCCGAGGAGCAGCGAGGCTTCTGTCCAGTCCAGTCCAGTCCAGCGTCGCGGGCGTAGTAGGTTTTTGTCATCTGATGAGCGAACAGTGTGCAGCAGGGGAGCCAAGCTAGTAACCAATTAACAACCGGTGCCGAGGAGCACAGGACCAGTCTCCTCATCCTCACACAGGAGAGAGAGAAGAAAGCCGGGAGACGACGGTGAGTCCCCAGCGAGACACAGACCGACGCCAAACACAAGCGCGCGGATCCCGGCGTCGCCGTCGGACTCGAGTCCAGCAGTGCCCGGACGAGACGGCCGGGACGACGGCGACACGCCAGCGTGTACGTGTGTTTTGTTGGGGCCGTCAATGATTTCACACACGCCCGCGCGCCGCGAGTTATGCTGCGTGGACTACAGCTCGGTCTTCCCGGCCGAGCCTGGTCGCTCCAGCCGTGTGCCTGGATCAGCGAACGGCGCACGGCGCCCTCGTGATAGCTCCAGCCCCCCGCCGCGCGGCTACGGCGGCGGCGCCGAGACCAGCGGGCGAGGCACTGATGCCGTCTCCCCACGTACGTCCGCCTTGATGAATGATGATCTCGTCTCGACTAACAACCCCTGATTTGCATGGTCGCGCTGTCAGGACAGGAGCAGTCAGGACCAGCCGGTCGAGCCAATCTAGCCATCCATATAAAGCGAGCGGGGAGCTGATCAGGCAGGGGCAGGGACGTGCGCGTGCACATGGTCCTGCGCTGCCCCCAGGGTTGCCGTCTTGGTCGATGCTTCGACGTGGTTTCTTAAATGCGTGTGCCTCTGCCTTTCCATTTCCTTGTGTCGCGCTTGTTTCCTTGCCCAGGCCAGGGGCTAGGCAGGCAGCTGGTTGGCGGTTGGCAGTATGCCAATGTGATCGAGAACGGATGAGAGAGTCACTGCATCTGCCGGCCTGCATGCGTTACGCTTTAATTCGCGTGTTCTGAAAATTCTGGATTCTCATGGAGACATCGCATGCATGTATGGATGGCCTGGCCCCTGGCTGGTGTGTGTGTACTCCCGTCCCGTCCCGTGTAACCTCGAGGCAGGTGGCAGCTCCTTGCTCGCTCGATCCGTCGCTGCCAGATGAGCTGTAGCCGCATAGGAGCTTGTCGCCATGATTTGCAGCCGGGAGCAGCTTCTGAGCGGCTGATAACACCCTCGATCGGGTTACTGGCAAACAATTACTGAGTGGGAACGGCGCCGTACGTGAGAGTGTGTGTTCTGTGGTGGTTAACGGCTCTGCGCCCTGGCTCGTGTGTCAGTGATGTGAGGAGCTGCGGCACGGTTGTTAGCTGTAGCTCCGCGCGTGACGCTGTCGCGCTCACTTTTGAATTAGCTCTCGCCCTAAGCCGCTCGTTTGTTTGGCAGCTGTACTGCTAAGGATGAACACACGTGAGTGGGCTGTGTGTTACTGGCCTGGACTGGACCATCGTGTCAGTGAGTGAGGCGAGCTGAAGGCAAGATAAGCTATAGCCAGACTGCGCGCAGCACAGTGTCCAGCTGCCGAGTCCAGTAGGAAAAGGAGGACGAGTATGACTGTGTGAGGCCAATGGTCGTGCTGGAGGAGCTGTCGGTTGTTCTCTGTGCCTTATTGGAGCCGTCACATGTTGAGCTGATTGGGTGCATTGAGTAGCAGCAGGCGGCTCCTGTCCGACCCTAAATACATGTGCCCTTGTCCTGTGTGGACGTTGCGGCGAGCTACGTCTCTGATCCGAGCTAGTTAAACACACAAGCGTCCATGCGTCAACACAGACTAAGCATAAACCGCCCAGCTAGACTTGTCTACCTTACCTAGCTTGCCTCTCTTTCTCTCCCTGTGTCTGCGCGCGCGTGGGAGAGAGAGCGAGAGAGAGAGATGGTGGACGCAAAACCAAAGCAATTAAGTCATTTCAAGGTTCAACAACTTCCCGTGTGTCTCCGGCCTGTCTAGTGTAGGTCCACTTCAAAAACCTTATGGTAAAATAGAAGATGTCCAAAATACAGGAAAAAGTTCAGACGACATAACATGATCATGTTCTGCATAAATATGTTCATGATTAACAGGGGCATGCAGAAACATTTTCGGAGCTAGTGCGTGCACGCGCCATCAATGGAACCTGCTTACCTCATTATCCCGCCATTTCCTTTAATTTGCAATCTAGTTAGTGTCATGCATTTGTTTCAGCAAGCTACCTGACAGTGGGATACAATTAGTTTATTCGGTCCACCGATGAGCTGAAGTGTTACCTTTTGAAGCGGGAGCTCTCATTTTGACTTCGCTTTTGTCAGGCCTGCATGCAGCGCGCATTTTTCTTTTCGAAAGATAGCTGCATGCGTGCATGTCGAGGTGACAGCGAAATTAAAAGGAATTCATAGGGATCATGATCAGTGTAAAGTAGCAGCAACAAACTCATCGCGTTGCATCGGTTTCTCCACTCGCTAGACCGCCTGGCATAATTGCTTCACGGGAGGAATCTGCTGGTACGTGCCTGCCATGGCGGCTAACTGTAACTGGAGGTCGTCCTCGTTCTCCTCCTCTCTCTCTTTGCCGCTTTATGGCTTGAAGCGGTCTTCGACCTCAAAACAGCACTAGCTTTCGTGCGATCAGATTTGGTGTGCGCGATGCTTATAGTTCTTTTGAGATTGTTGCTTCATCGCTTCAGATTACTGTGGCCGCGGCAGCTGCAGCTGTGGCCGTTTGGTTCCCTACTACGGCTGCTGTTTTGGGGTAGCACCGTAGCAGCCACAGCAAAAGCTGAAGCGATCAGACCGCTCGTTTGCTATCCCGGTCTCTGTAGTAGTCCTTTTCCAGAATGGTTTTTGTGTCTCAACTTTCATCCTCGCCGGTCGCGCTCGATCTCCTTTCCGCCCCTCGAGATCGACTGCGCCATGATATAAGTTTGATGGACATATGATCGATAGTTTGCTGCTCAATGCTCGTCGCGAATTCAACCCATCATTTCTGTTTATGCCATTTTATCTCAGGCTAGCTTTTATCATCGATCGATCAATAGGTGTAGCTGTTATACAACATATCAGAATAATGAAAGAAGAACAATAATAATGGTGCCACACAGGGTGGAACAGGGAACCTTATATGGAGGAGAGTTAGTGGCTCGTAGTTCTTGTGTTATCCATGCTGGATGCTGGCCTCATTCTAACATTCCTCCTAGGCGCAGGTTTGTCCTAGCTTCTCTATCTAGACCCTTGTATAAAGAGATTAGATTAGAAGGCTCTAAGGTTTTTAATTAGATTTTCAGTGGCCCATGGTGCTTTGACATTTAGCGCGGTCGATACTCTACTAATGGAAGCTTAGGCCAGGTTTTGATAATTTGTAACTCAAATTAAAGAAAAAAAAGGGGATGGTCGTTTTGATGGGCAATTTGAGTACCTGCATCGATCAGACAGACTTGAGTCACAGATTGAGACGGACGACGGAGGGAACAAAGCCCGCCTCGGCCGTGCTGGGTCGTACGCGCGCGCACTTAACAAAAGCGGCATGATTACCCCCGCGCCCTCCCCTTTATTTGCTGAGCCTGGAACGCGATGATTAGCGAGTAAAGCGAAAGACTACGGGTGGTGGGTGGATGGTCTGTGCCGCCCTGTGTTGGTGTTGGCTGGCGCGCGCGTTAGATTCATGGATCGATGGATGTTTGGTTCGAGCGGAAGACGTCGCCGGCCGTCGATCGATCGATCGATCGATCCTCGTGAACAAGTATTATGCTTGCGAACTAGTTATACATGGATCAACGAAGGACGGACGGATGCATCAGCTCAGGTGCCGTGCAGAGGTCAGTCACACAGATAATCAACACGGCACGCATAAGCGTCAGATCGATGGAGATCACATGCGTACATGCATACAGCCGCGAGCCGGAGGCAGCTAGCTAGAGACGTCGCGGTGGATCGACCCAGGGCAATGCAGCCAACAAGCGGGCGGGGAGCGGCGGCGTGCAGGCATCACCATGGGCGGGCGGGCAGCAGCGACAGGACGGCGCGCGGCATGAAGCCATCAGCGGATTTGACTGACGAGCAGTTCGGGCGGCCGGACGGGAGGACCGGCCCCCGTCCTCCTCCCGCCCACCGTTCCCGTTCGCCACCCAACCCAGGGATTGGGCCTCCGCGCGCGGCCCCGTGCGAAGCGAAACCCCTCTTCTGCGTGCAGGTTATAGCGTGGCCCGCGGGGGCCGGTTGTTTCACTGTCATTTGTTTTAGGCATTATCCGTAAGTGGTTTTGTCGCGCTAGACACAAAACTGAATAAGTTGGCTAATGAAATCAACGGGAGCAGAAATTCCTTCATCCTGTTCCCCACGAGGTTGGAAAAATTCACGTTACGTATTTTAGAATCACAAGGCCATCGCACATCCCAGTCTCATTTTTCTGGCAGGAGTTGTATGACGCACAGCTCTCATTCACCTTGGTTTATTTTCCATTCTGCAGCTAGAACACTTTTGTTGTTTGCTCCAGGAAGTGCTCTCTTCTTCAACCGTGCAGTTTGCGAGTTTTTCAAACCCAAGACGCCCAGTACTGGAGGAGGTAGAGGTTGAAAGGAGAGCCAGGATTGAACTAGAAGCCGAAGGAAGAGAAGTGAACCCTTAAAATGTGCCCACATTGCTCTTGATTGACTCAATCGACCGAATGAAGATATCGAGCAGATCATTAAAAATGACTCGATATCCAGAAATGCCTATCCTGCAAACCCTACGATACATGCTCCAATTTTTCCTAGTTGAAGTCCTCGCTTCAATAGCTGTAATCTTAAGACTTGTAAAGAAGGAAATATTGACAAACTGCAGCCAGTTCTACCTGTATGTACCACTAAGCTTCAAATATGTGTGGCCACATCTGCTCAATAGATGTTGGCACTTCATCAAAGCCCAAGTAATTATTCTGGCTTTGATGAGAGCAACCTCAAGCCTTCTCCTTCTATACAATGCATACCCCTGTCCATATAGTTGCTTCGGTCAAAGTTGGTCACAGCATTTTTGCCACGTATCTCAATGGCAGCAATATCATAAGCTTCTGCAGCTTCCTCTTCAGTTTCTAGTTCAAAACAAGAGGAAAAAGAAACATCAGTAACTGAATTCAATTGTTTTTCAAATGTATGGATCAATCAAAATTCACGTGCTGCGTACTGAATGTTCCCAGGTAAATGTCTCTAGTTCCAGCAATCAGTCCTATTCGAGCTTGCCATCTCCCATCTTTTTGCCTTCTATCATAGGACAAAATTTTGACTAAGTTCCGATAATTCTACAAAAGATAAAAGGTAACCCTTTGGAGTTTGAAAGCCAAACAAAAAAAAACAAAACAAAGGAGAGGTAACCTTGTCACTCCTCTATAAATAGAAGCCCCTCTTGAAAAACAGGTGCTCCTCCTGCGAAATAAAAAATTCACTCCAGGGCATCTCTACTGAATGGCAGAAATGGGTACTACAGATATGTACCTTCTCAAATATGTCACACAGTCCTCTCGAGACAAGTCCTTTATGTCCTGCAGTTCCTTTTCATATTGTGAAACCTGGAATGATGCTGAAACATGTAAGATATTGTGTGGTCGAATATATATATATATATATATATATATATAAAGAGAGAGAGAGAGAGAGAGAGAGAGCATTGAAAAACAAAGGAAACTGGAAAATATAAAAAGGGGAAAGAACTTGCCGGAAAGTTCAATCTTGTATCTGGGCCCCAGTATTTAAGAGCTGCAACATCATAAGCCCTGGCAGCCTTTTCCTCCGTATCATAACTTCCTGCATGAGGAAATTTGGGGCAAATTAAAAACCATAAACACAAGAACAGAGAGGAAGGACGGGGAGTTTACAAACAGTTACCTAGGTAAACTGAAGGACCACCATGGAAGAACACCATTGCAAGAAATCATTAGTAACTGTGATAGATAACAAATTGCTATAATAAGGAAACACAAAAAAGCTATACAGACAATAAATCAAATGAAACACTAGCTCTTCTTATTAACTAAGCATATTACTACAGATAGGTTGGCACACATGAGGGTAAAACTATTAAATGCTTGAGCTGATTTTGGAACCAAAACAGTCATTAGTAACATATGATACTTAATTACTTGTCAGAAAACTCGTGTCCTATGTCCTAGGGGACACCGGTCCAACTTATATTAAATGTCTAATAAGAAGCATTGGCAATGCAGGATGTGTTTTTCTCGTAAGAATTTAACCGGACATAATGTGTGGAATTAAATAGATTATGAATGTAACAGAAAACACAATATTTTGCAGTTATTAGGACAATGTGGTTAATTATCTGAAAGAGAGCAAAACCTATTAGAAGTAGAGCTAGAAAAAACAGGGGGCAAGTAATGTTCACAACAACAACAACAAAGCTTTTGTCCCAAACACGTGAGGTAGACTAGATATAAACCTAATATTAAAAAATAAAATAAAGAAAGAGAGATAATAGTAACAAAATATGAGTAAACTGAGATTCTGGCACATGAATTGCTAATTTCCATGCAGTCATATCATGAGTCAAATCTCTAGGTACAATCCAATCCCTCAAGCCTCGTTTTACCGCCTCCTCCCATATCAATCTTAGTCACCCTCTACCCATCCTAATATTTTCCCTACCCTTTAGAATCCCAGTATACCACAGTTAACAGGTGTTTCTAGAGGTGTCCATTGGATATGCTCAAACCACCATAGTCGATGTTAGACTAACTTCTTTTTAATTGGTGTCACCCCTACCCTATCACGTATCACCTTGTTCTAATTCGGTCTTTTCTTGGACAACTAATGTTCAAAGGGCAACAAAACGGCTAACGCAACTAGGTGGATCACATACATCTGCCCATTGCAAGATACTATAAACTGGTCCACTTTGCTAGAGCTCCGTAACAGAATAATTCCATCCCCAGGTGTGCACTGCCAGGCTGCCAGCAAATAGCAAGTGAACCGCAGTAATATATGAGGTAAAGGAACACCTCTAGACGCAAATGAGGAGCCAGGACATCAGATAGCACGACCGAGAAAGGTCACTCTTTTGACTGAGAAATAAAGAAACATGACGATTGCCATGCATAATATTCATCGATATTCCTTTTGGAATGCGCAACACGCTGCACAAATCAGTGCCTCCTCTTGGTTGTAGTAAAGACGGTTATTAAAATTCAATGCTGTCAGTAAAGACGGTTGTTAAAAACAAATAAATGCATACCTTGTTTTCCTTTTCTTCTGCGTCCTTCTACTCTGCAAGAACTGTCCCACAAATGAGCTTCATATTTTCCACTCCACCTATGCCTGCAGGAATCGATAGTATATCAGAAAGTCTGTCCCTCTATCCAAAAAGCAGGAAATAGTCATTTACTTGATGTAGGAAAGTGACAAATGGGTCCATTGTTTTGTTCCCACTTATATCGAGTACAAATCACAAGGATACTCGACCACTCTCACCTGGTAACTCCATGGAAACTTGATGATCGGGAACCAGCAGGCCGCACCACAGTAATCCCAGCAGAAGCACCTACAGCAGCATTATCTTGTCTGTACCCTGCAATTGTCACAGAATTTATGGAGCCACCATCGTCAACTGCAGGCTCATCCTTCTTGACAATGCTGAGGACTTGAACTCTCCCATCGTCATCACTGCAATTTGCACGGACTTCATTTCTCACCGCAGTAACCAAAGTGGCCTTCTTGACAGGGCTCTCATCATGGCCTCCAATTTCACCTCCATAGTTAACCTGCTTGAGCTTCGGTGATTTATTCTGATCAGCACCACTTGATTCCTTTGCCTTCCCAGTGCTCGAGTCCTTGGCCTCTGACACCAGTGCGCTGTGTGTCTCACCATTCTTCTGAGTGATACCCGCCTCTGCAGCAACTGCTGGCACCCTATTCAGATTGATAGATTGGCT
This sequence comes from Neostapfia colusana, assembly GCA_030760725.1. Taxonomy (NCBI): domain Eukaryota; kingdom Viridiplantae; phylum Streptophyta; class Magnoliopsida; order Poales; family Poaceae; genus Neostapfia; species Neostapfia colusana. The sequence goes on along the minus strand of JASWHV010000003.1, from coordinate 1,700,446 downwards.
CCTCTCCATCTTACCCTCGTCCCCCGATTCTCCCGCAGCCTTCTCGTTCTCCTCCGTTTTCTTCCCATGAATAACCCCTACCTCCGATTCCTCCATCTACCACGGGAACAAAAATCACTCCCAGAGCCCTAACTGTCTATCCGACTCCGTACTCATCAACAATCTGCATGAAAGGGGGTTAACGAGCGTCACAAACAACAGCCACATAGTCCGATCCAAGAACAATAGAAAACACAGCGGAGTTATCCTCCATGAACAGGACAAACCGAGAAAGTGGGTGTATCCAGTAAGTACCTCGAGCCGCCGCCGGCCGAAGGAATTGACTCAGAACCAACCAAACGACGGATTGAACCCAGGCACCGTGGGTATTTAACGCCGGAGCGGCTACAGAATTGGAAATTTCGCGGGGCAATCGACCATCGACTGTCGAGGCAGGGAATCAGTAGGGACGAATGGCGGATTGGGCTGGAAACGACGAGCGCGCGCGGCGGCGAGGGGCGGGTTAGTGGGGACTGAACTGATGCGGGAAACAACAAAACTTTCTTGGGCGAATCGAGAGGAAGGGAAAAAATTGCAAGATAAATCTCCTCTTGCTCCGGCGGATTTATCTAATCGTGAGAGCAAGCAGGGTATAACCGTGCAGTGTAGCTAGGCGCTGCTGGCGCTGCTGCTGAGGACGTGGGGTAATACGTACTGTGGTGTACAGTTTACTGACGATCGAGTGCGAGCTAACTGCAACTGCAAATCGGGGGCGCCGGCTTCGTGCGCGACGCCCTCGTGGTGCGTGCCCAGCCTAGGGGATTGTATTTTCCTCACAAACTCTCATCCGATGTTCTCCCTATTACTTTAAAAACCTGCGACGACACGCGTTCAGGCTTCGGAGTAACGAAAACGTATGGACTCAGTCAGATCCTGTGTAACTAATCGAACAGCAGGAAAACGATGATGGTGGGCTGAGAAATCTGGTCTCTATGGGCCTTGCCATTGTGAACTTCCGAGCGTAGCCATGAGCCCATGGGTTCAGGCCTTCATTACATCTTTAGCTGAAACCCATCTCGGTCCGTTAAGAAGATTCGGGTGTTGTGGAGGCCCATGGTTTCTAATGTGGCCTTTCCAGTTCTTCAACAACGGATGGGTTGATGTGAACGATTTCACGCTTCCAAAGAACATTACCTGCGTTTTCTTTCGTTCGCTGTGTTCCCCCTCTGTACTTGAGCTCTGATCGCGAGTGTTGACAGCGACCGAGCATGGAGAACAGACACGTAGAACCGGCAGGCCACTTTCTTCCCGTACACATGTCTCTGCTCCGCTTCTTCCCTGCTCTACCACGCCGCGGACCGAAACGTGCAAAGGAAACCGGAAGTCAAAGGGGACCGTCCTGCTGCAGGCACGCCCATCACCGGCTGCCCGCTCCGGCGCTGCATCTCTAATCCCAGACCTGGGCAGGGCAGGCGCCGATACTGAAGACGCGCAGAGAGAGAGAAAAAGGTAGGGAACCTGTGGATCATGTTCACTTCCAGAACGAGCTCTGCTTTATCTTGGGGGCACGGTCAAAGATGTGCCCGGGCATTGTCGACGACGGTGGTGGATGGATGCCCGGCGGACCTGACGACTGACACCCGGATCAACCGAGAACAGGTCAGGCAGCCGCGAGTGGGCGGGCGGCAGGGCATGGAAGTTTCAGGCCGTTGCCTGCCTCGGCGTACCTGGTTGCCGGCCGGTGCAGGGCATGGCGTATCCCGCGGCAGCAGTGACAAGTCACAGGTTACCACCAGAGAACGTGGCTCCCGCAGCTGTGCTTGTACTTGTACTGTACTACTAGTATACCGGTCTCTGGCTCGCCGTGCGACGTGCGATCTCTCCTCCTATCTATCACCACAACGGCCGCGCGTTGTAGCCTGTTCTTACTGGCCGCGTAAGTCCGCCTTCCCAGTTCCGCCCCTACCGGGCGCTAGCGCGGCGTAGCCTTTTCCCGATTCTGTTGCAGCGCTGCGTAGGGGCGGACCCGTCATTGCGCGCCCCTCGCTGCAGGGGCGAGCTCTGCCGCCCGCGGGCGCCACCGGCCTTTTTAACCGTCAGCCAGCCGCTCGCTGTGACTGTGAACGTGGCCGTACAGGGCCCGGCGGTGGTTTCTGGTTGGCTGCAACGGCGCGCGTGGGGCTGCCGGCCGTTAGACGAGTCCCCTCCCCTCGCCGCCAGGCCTGCGTGGGGCTGCCGGCCGTTGGACTGGACGAGCCCCCTCCCCTCGCCGGCGTGTGTGGGGCCGCCGAAAGCGCCTCGTCCTCCCCCACTCCACCCGCTCCCACGATGCTGCGCAGCAGCCCAACCGCGCGCGTACGACGTCCCGCCACTGCCGCGGCACATGCCGCTGTCCTCCTCTCCTTAGCTCTACCGCTGCGCCTGCTGCACATATTTCGCCGCGCGCTCGACTGTTCCAGCACTCGCGATCAGTACCTACTCCCGCCGGGCTGCGATTCGCCGGCGCGCGCCGCTGGTGCTAGTATGCACGCTTGCATTAGAACGTACGTGCTCGGGTACAGACGATCAGATACGTCGGTCGCGTTTGGCCTCGCAGAGCGGCATGCCAAGTACTACTACCCGGTACCGGCTGGAAGTGCGTACTGTTTCGAGTCAAGGAAGGCGCAATCATTTCTCGTCGGAAAGCTGCAGGGAGCAGCTGGCGCGTAGACTCTCGCAGGGCAGCGTGTGTCAGGGATATCGTTTCCAGCCGCTGCGAGCGGATTCGGCACGGATGACATGCAAATGTGCAACGCGAGGCTCGGTCCGTATCCGCACCAGCGGGGAGCTCCGCCGGTGGACGGGAGCGAAGACTGAACCGAACTCCGAACAAGGGAAAAAGAAAAACGCCTCCATGTACTGTTCACGTAACCTATATGTGGCAGACACAACATAGATATTGTAGACTGGTCCAGGCCTGCTGATATGTCCCCGGCCAGGCAGAGATTTTTACCGGTAATATAGAGCTACGAGCGCTTCCTCATGTGAAAAGATGCTTCTGGCAGTGGTTAACTTTGCGTGGTCAGATCTTGACTTGTTGCAGCTGGCGAGGGCCGCAGTTGCTGGTCCAGTGGTCCTCACATTTTCTTTTTTGACTGGGAGCTAGGTCGTACGCATGTCCCGTAGTTTTATTCACACGACGTATGCTCCAGTTCACTGCTGAACCTCTTATACTGTGTGTTACTGCGCTGCTCGCTAGCAGGAAAACTAGCCTCCACTTAGATCGACCAAACGCCAAGTACACCTTTAGCTGCACATATAGCAGCTTACATTACTGCTTTCTCTCTCTCTCTCTCTCTCTCTCTCTTTTTGCGACTAGGCTTACTGCTTTCAACCAGCAGCACACAACAAACTCCCGGTCGGTCGATCCTTGGCCGCGTCGGCCGTTCATTGTCCGACCTTGTCTGTGCCGTGCCTAGTTGATGGCCCCGGCCCAGGGAGGGATGGAGCGCAAGTCATAACTGTTTTTTTTTTTTGCTTGTTGCGTCTAGTAGGTAGCGTACGCGCGCCGTCGATCGAACGGTCGTACAAACTGTTGGTGGCAAGTGGGGGTTCCTTGCAGGAGTTAGCCACGGTGCCGGGCCGGTGCACGGCCATGCATGCATCATCATCGGTCCCGGCAAGTAAACGAGCATGCATCGCCGCGCGCTACTGCGTGACAGGGCACATGCGTACATAAATAACACTTGCAGGGGACGGGACTGTTCATGTGTACGCGGAAGATAGACTAAAGAGTCGTGCGCGTTCCGGACAGTGCCAACTGCACGTTAGTCTGCTGTGCTCAGTATGGCTAGCTCAATAGTTCGGCTTGCCGCCAAACTTAACACGTTAATTTGTTCAGTGATAAACGCACGGTGGAGGTCAAGATAACTGGCAGCCTTTTTGCTGGCACTGGAGCGTAACTTCTCCTCCCGGTCTGGGTCGTCGACTCGTCCATCGACCACAGCATGTGGGGGCGCAAGAGAAAACTCGGTTACGAACGACGGCGTCCACACAGCGATAACAGCCGAGTAAAACATAGCAGTTGATGCGAAACTTTTCCTGATCCACTCATCTGTTTCTTTCAGCCGATCGATCGAATTGAAGAACGGACAAGGCCAAGTGCAGTGGGGGGCAGGAGAGGTCGACACGCACGCAGCTGTACGTCACGGCTCTGCGCACGGCCGTCATCTTTGCCACGCACAGAATCGTATGCACGGATGGGGAGTACATGTAGTAGGGTCTAGTGCTAGCATCACAACAGTCGGAAGCGCGACCGTCGCGGCGCTTTTTAATCTGCAAGTAAACAGGTACGGGTCATTTCACGTGCCTGCTGCTGCGTACGGATCGAGCGCAAGGAGAGGGATCATCAGGAAACAGCCGTGAAAAGGCAGGCATCGTTCGGGTAAAGCACCTGCCCTATCTTAATTACAGTGAACCAAGATCTAGTCAAGCATAGAATACAGTTTATCTCGTGGCACGTAACAAAGTGGTTAAAGTTGTTAAAAGCTGCAACATACAGTACACCATGATGATGATAATTAATTTCCCTCTAGGTACTAGTGGCCGGTCGGTTGTCTGTAGAGGACACAACTCGATCCAAGCCACACCGACTAAATTTACATAGATCGGAGAAGCAAGGGAGGAGGGGACATCAAAAGAAGAGACTAGAGAGGAGGACACAGCAACATGAAGGCGTACGTATAGGAGACGGGAAGCACGAGCTAAAGTGTGTGAGAGGGAGAGAGAGGTGATAAGCTTGTTTTTGCTTAGGCCCTAGCGCTAATAACGAACGCCCTACCAAGTGATGCTTAGCAGAGATCACACGCGCGCGCGTAGCTAGTACATTTTCGTATGGTGCTAGCTAGCTACTGGATGATCTCAGATCTAGGGACAGATGAAAACATACACAATATATGTAGATAGATGTATATATATAACCTAGCTAATGGCGGAGCTCCCGTACTTCAGCCGGCGGAATGCATGGCCGGTCGTCGTCGTAGACGACGATGACTGACACTGCTTGCCGGCGCGGCGGTACGTACGCACAGGAGACCATCAGGAGCGGAGGATGCTGCGGATTATCTCTGCGCCGGGGCTGTTATGGTCCATGGTGGCCATGAGGTCAGACAGCCGGTCGCTGAGGTCGTCCACCTCCCGGTGGAGGCTCTTGATGTAGCTGCAAGTCTCCTTGAGCAGCTTCGTCGTCGACGCCTGCATTCAATTCACGCCGCATTATTAGGAGTTAGTTTCGTACGAACAGAACGCACACGGTCACGTGCTAGCTCACTGAGAGGAGTTCACGAGATATAATGCGAAGAAACGCGTGCGACGGTCTCTCGGCAAGCCGTGTACCTGGCCGGATCCGCGTCGGCGAGAGCTGGCGGGGAGCAGGGCCTGAAGCTTGGAGATGAGCTCGTTGATCTCCTCGTCGGAGATGTTGCCACGCGACGACCTCCCGCTGGACATCCTCTCTCACGTCGTGCTTCTCTCGCTGCCGGCCGGCGGGGACGATCACTTGCTTGCAGCGCAGGAAGCTAAATAGCGAGCTAGTCGTCAAGCTTGGCGTGTGTGGCTTTGTTAAGCTGAGAAGCGTAAGTGTTCACGCTGTGGCAGCTGGCTATACTAGTGAGAGGACAGAAGCTCGGTGAACCGCTCGCGGTCGCTCTGCTATTGCTGGAGGATTGTGTTGCGAGGTAGACAGGAAGGGAGAGGGGTGCCTTTATAACGAGCCGGGGATCGGATCGAGATTGGGGAGATGGAATTAATTGATTTGTGTAGGAAAAGGAATTGGAAATGTGCGTAGTGGACCGCCACAGCCCCGAGTTGAGAGAAAAAGGGAAGAGGCCTAGATCGGGGCCCGCGTGTCTCTCTCTGTCTAATCACCGAGGAGACGGGTCCACCGGTAGGAAGCAGATGGGCCCTGCCTAGTATAATAAGCTATGACCACCCACCACTTGCCACGCGCCCAGGGTTTGCGGTCCCATCTCACGATCAAACTCGCAACCAGTAAGTTGACCCGCTCGCGAAGGCTGACTTAAGCAAATTCATTAGTTGTAAAGCACAAGTACTCTTGTGTTTTTTATGTTGTGATGTTTATGTTAAGGACAATGTGCAGTCGCGGACAGCTCACACAATACATTCGAATATTTACCTCCTCATTTACAAAAATAAACTATGTACCGACTGATCTTGACATTAACAAATGTGATTCTTTTTTAACCGGTAACTCGTGCAACCTCACAATAACGTAACTGTCAACAGCGGGAAAACCCATGCCGAGTCGAAGATTATGAACTGTAGGTCGAGTACCAGGAGTGATTTTGTAAGCAAAAACAACAAGCAGTACAGTGACTATAATCTTCCCTTTTCTTTCGAAGAAAAAACCAGTGACCCTAATCAGAGCGAGTCTTAATTAATTAAACGAAAACACACATTGTCTATAACGAACAAAAACCGAGCAGTACGACACATAGTATTCTTTTGTCTGTCCCCGGTGCTCTGAATCTAGCAGCATGCATACGTGCACAATCCTCCATTTGTCCGTCTGATGCTTGCAGAGTGCCGGGTGGCCATACGCCACTAAATTTTTAGTACGGAGGCTCGAAAATACGTATAAACACAGCCGACACGGGCGAGGATCGAGATAGACTAGTCCCTGATCTCACGATACGTACGACAATCATGGAGCATGATCGACGCGGCACGAACGCTCGAGTTTGTCCACGCCCGCGCCACCACCACTACCACGATCTATGCGCCAATCAGTGTACGTCGTATCTCCAGGCCGCGCACGCGCTTGGCCGCGTCTACCGAACGCACGTACTCCTGGAGGGAGGAGGCGACGTGGAAGCCCTGCGCCGCTGCCATGTCGGAGTCGGACGCGTGACGGCGTACATGGCCCGGCCCCGACCGGACAGCGTGCGCCAAGCATCACGTGACGGTCGCGTGGTGCCCGCCCGCCCACCACCGTGCATTCGAGGAGCCATGTGACGCTTCCCGGCCTTCGACGCAGGCCGGCGTGCCTGGCCAGGGACAGCCCCGCGCCGCTCCCGGTATGTCGAGCTTCGCAGACAAAGCAAAACAGAAATGGCCGTCTCGTCCCCAGGTCATGTCGCGCTCGATCCGTTGGCCAGTTATACCTTGGGGTTACGTGCTCTGGCTCCGTCTCTCGCGAGCGACCATGTATGCTTGAGCGTCACAGCAGCTCCGAGAGAGACGTACTCGCGTGTGAGAACAAGACACGGCCACGACAGGAGCGCGCGCTGGCCGGCCGGTTGCTTGGCTCGCGCAGCTGGTGTTGATCTAACCAGATTGGTGGGGCTCGATCGTGTCGCTCGATCGGGGCAGGGACGACGACAGCTGCCACTTATGGCTGGCGGGAGGCCCATGTGAGGGGGCGTACCGGCGGTGGGGCTCGGCAGCTGACGGCGACGGAGGTCGGGTCGGGTCGGGCGCCCACCGGTCGACGGCACGCGGCGCTGGCGTGCGATCGCGTTACACGGCACGTACGCCTGTCGCGCCCGGCCGCGCGGCGGCTGGGTCGTATGCAATGCAAAGCACGCCCCAGACACCCGCATATGCGCCGCGTTTCACCGGCTTCACGCATGTTTCTTACTACTAGCAGTGGTATTACTAGTACGGCCCTTGCACCTCTCTTCCTAGCTAGGCCCAATATAATATGCAGCAGTACCGTGTCGAGTAGTTTCGTGATATGACCCATCACGAAACGAGAAAAAGAAAAAGACTTTGGTGGAGTGACTGGACCCAGGCGAACTAACGTAGCAACGCCCGACGATCGGTTGGGCCGGAGTAACTCCGATCCGATCCCAGATAAATGCAGGAAACAACGTGTCGGTCACTCGATGTAGACATGCATGCATGCATGCTGCGCTAACGAAGGCGCGCACGGCCGGACTGGGTCGTCGGCGCAGCGTGTCGCCCTGCCCTGCTCCACTTCCACAGCTGATTCGTGTGCGCGCTCAGGGGATGCATGCCGGTACCACTGCTTTCTGGGTCCTATCCTTCTGCTGTGGCCAAAACCGGCCAGTTTCTTCGGGGGTGCGTGCGCGGACGGTACACATTGTAATCTTTTTTCTTCGTTCAACGAGCTCATATACATTATCCATCCATGATCGGTCGGCCTAGCTTGGAGCTACGGGCATGCGTCCATGGGTGGTCGAGATCGACGGACTCATGGGGTTGCGTCGTGATTTCGGTCTTCTAAGATTGGTAATCTTGCCGGCCGAGGCCTAGGCGCCTAGCCAAAGGCTATAGATGGTACGCCAAAGTTGGGAAACAGTACTTGCGTGTGCCCCTCTGAAAAGTCGTGCTCGATCCACTGTCCTCTTCGCCAAGAGCTAGGCTCTGGAAAGGCAGCACAAGCATCGGTCATTTTTACAACAAGCCATCTATCGAGACCTAGCAACTCTAGGTCCCGGTTTTTATCTATAGGCCTATGCAGCAGGTGCGGCACGCAGCAGTCATATGTCGTACCGACGAGCGAGCAGTAAATTTGTGAGATCGTACTACACGCGCTGCTACTGCACTCCTACATTTGTGGACCTGCCCTGCGCAGTACTGGTAAAGCTGCCGGCCGGTGCATGTCGATCCGTCCTGTATGTAGTTTCGAGGAAGCAGCAGAGCTTAATAACCAGCGGTGGTGGGAGGAAGGGGATCGGAGGACGGCCAAGTTGCACGTCGCCTTCGAGGTGTTTATCGCATGGGGGCTGGCACGATTGCATGGGATGCCCCCCGGCTCGGACGGCACCCGAGGGCTCCCGCACGTGCCTGTGCCCGGCGTCGCACGCAACCGTCCATCGGCTGCAGCCGCGCACGTACATGTACATCAGTACGTCTGTGCTCGACTGCTTGCCTGAAGTACAAGTACGTACGTGTGTACGCTCGACAGCACGAGCACATTGCCCCACACCTTTCGCGCGTGATCGCGAGGCACCTACTCAGCCAGTACTACGACTACGAGGGAGCTAAACCAAGCACAGCACTAAGTGCAACATACGTGCAACATACGACAACCAATATAACATACGACGGCTAGCTGTCGTATATAAATTTACATACGACGGTCAGCCGAAGCTGTCGTATATAAGTATATGGCTGTCGTATATAGTTCTTATATACGACAGCCAACCCTAGGCTGTCGTATATAGCTGTTATATACGACAGCCAACCCTAGGCTATCGTATATAGCAGTTATATACGACAGCCACACCGAGGCTGTCGTAAATAAGCCTTATTTACGACGGCCCATGTTGTGGCCGTCGTAAATAAGGCTTATATACCCGCGGGGGCTCGGGTCGGCGCGGGCATTCACGCCCGCGCCGACCCGAGCCCGAGCCTCCCGCCGCCCGCCCGCCCGCCGCCGCCGGTCGCCGCCCGCCCGCGCCCGGCCGCCGCCAGCCAGGCGTCGCCCGGCCGCCCCCCGGCCGCCCCAGCGGCCGCAGCCCCGGCCGCTGCCCCGGCCACCTCCGCCAGCCGGCGCCCCAGCGGCCGAAGCCCCGGCCGCCGCCCCGGCCGCCCCCCGCCCGCCAGCCGGCGCCCCGGCCGCCACCCGCCCGACAGGTGAATAATTTCTTAGCTTTAGATGATTGATATGCTTAGGTTTAATTATTTTCCATGTTTATTTGAATTGCTAGCTAGGTGTTTTTTTAATTGCTTAGAATTGATAAGTTTGTTAACTACGGTAATTATGTTTGATTAGATGATTTGTTAATTGCTTAGATGATTAATGCATATGAGTTAATAGTTTAATTGATTATTGTTTCGATTGTTTGAGTGTTTAAAAGTACTATATGTATATAAATGGGCTTAGGGTCCGATATACGTCTACAAAAGGACGATGTGCACAACCTAGGCCGCCTCGCCCTACCCCCCCCCCCCCCCCGCGGCGTTCGGCCTCCGATCCCCCATCCCCCTCCCCCCCTGCGGCTTAGCCAGCGCTCGGCCGTCGCCCGCCCGCCGCCGCCCCGGCCGCCCCCGCAAGCCGGCGCCCCGGCCTGCCACCCGCCCGCCGCCCGCCAAGCGCCGCCCGTCCGCCACCCGGCCGCCGCCCCGGCCGCCCCCCGGCCGCCGCCCCGGCCGCCCCTGCCGCCCCCCGCCCGCCAGCCGGCGCCCCGGCCGCCACCCGCCGCCCGCCCCCCCGCCCCCCCCCCCCCCCGGCGGCTTAGCCAGCGCGCGGCCGTCGCCCGCCCGCCGCCGCTCCGGCCTCCTCCGCCGCGGGACTGTCGATCTGCCGGCACTCGTCGGCCTCCATTGACCGGCTGTCGCGGATCTGCCGGCGCTCAACCTCATACGAACGCAAGATCCTGTGCGCGGGCGCCGCCGCCGCCTCCCTTGTGTGCAAGCGCCGCCGCCGTATTCACCTGCCTTACGCCGGGATCCAAGGCGATGGGACGCCTTACGATCCCCAGGCGTCTTACCGCTTAAGCGATGCCTTAACAACTATGGTTCTTTCCTTCTCTCTATTGTTCTTTCCTCTCTCTCTTTGAAATCACTCAAAAATGAAAGATTGACGTAAACCTTTACAATATGCGTCACCCGTTTCGAACCAGCCCGTCTCACACGTGTTACGCATGTGAGGCGTGTAGGTTCGGAATTGTCCGTTTTTGGACAGACTAGGAGTGACCGAGAGGGCGTGCTTATAATGAGACGCGGGGTTTAGATTTGGACGTAGTTTCGACAGCGTCACCCTAATGTTCTCCGCTGCTCCATTTTTGGACGTGCAGTTGGAGAACAGCGGGGTTATGCTGCCGAAATTTTGTCTGAATCTAGACCTCGTGTCTTGTTATAAGCATGTTCGTCTCGGTCACTCTTGGGTGGGTTTAGGACCTATCCTTTCCAATAGATATAGGTTCGTAATATAAATAAATCATAAACTAACTATAAATTCTTTGACTTAAAACTGCAGAGTTAAACATGAGTGAAGACCGTAGTTGGATGTATACCGGTTGGAACAAGGCAACTGGTCACTCAGATGAGTGGTATGCCGGGACAGACGACTTTATTGATCGAGTGTTCTCGTTGTCTACGACCGATAAAGTTCGTTGTCCATGTGCGAAATGCCGGAATACTAAGTTTTTGGACAAAACGACATTGTCATTACACTTGTGCAAAAACGGTTACATGCCATATTATGAGGTCTGGAGTTTCCACGGTGAGTCTGCTCCTCGAGCCGTTCATGTAGATGATGATGATTGTCCGGGTGTTGACAGGATCGATGAGATGTTACAAGATATACAAACGGAGGATCCGCCCACAAATGAGGCACACGCATTCTTTAATCTCTTGAAAGCTTCTGAAGAGGTGTTGCATGATCATACTGAAATGACTCTTCTTACTTTCATGACCAGATTTATGGCAATCAAATCTAAGTATTTCTTCTCTAATAATTGCTACAATGATATGATGAAACTTATCAGCGATGCTCTTCCACAACCTCATAAACTGCCCAAAGATATGTATCACTCAAAGAAATTACTATCTGGACTGGGTATGAAATATGAAAAAATTGATGTGTGTCCACATAACTACATGCTATTCTGGAAAGAGCATGACAAAGAGAAGAATTGTTTAAAGTGTGGAAAATCGAGGTTTGTCGAAGTTGTCAATGACGATGGTGATAAAGTAATGACAGAAGTTGCACATAAGCAATTGCATTACTTGCCTGTGACACCTCGGTTGAAGCGGCTGTTTCTTTCTAAAAGATCTGCCACACACATGAGATGGCACAAAGAAGGTGTGCGTGAGAACAAAGATGTGTTGACTCATCCGTCGGACGGTGATGCATGGAAGTCTTTGGACTCTTTTGATCCCGCTTTTGCTAGTGATGCGAGAAATGTTCGCATCGGGTTAGCGACGGATGGTTTTTCACCTTTCAGTACAAATGCCACACCATACTCCTGTTGGCCCGTCTTTGTTATTACGTACAACCTACCACCTTCTCTTTGTATGAAGTACGAGTTTATGTTTCTTAGCCTCATTATACCAGGACCAGATCATCCGGGATCACGTATCAATGTGATGTTGAAACCATTGATTGAAGAATTGAAAACGTTGTGGATTGGAGTTGAAGCGTATGACTGTTACAAGAAGCAGAAATTTAACCTTCGAGCTGCTTATTTGTGGTCTGTCCATGATTTCCCTGCGTACGACATGTTTTCTGGATGGACCACACATAGTCGTTTGTCGTGTCCCATATGTGCGTCTGACACAGAGTGTTTTCGACTTACATACGCTGGCAAGATAAGCTACTTTGATTGTCATAGGCGTTGGCTTCCTCGAAACCACCCATTCAGGCAACAGAGGAATGTCTTCACAAAAGATATTGTTGTCACTAAGAAACCACCTAAACGCCTAAGCGGGTGTGAAGTATCCGATGTGTTGGACTCACTAGTCCCTGATGAAGCTCGCCCTGGATTCTTTGTAGGTTACGGAAATGTTCACAACTGGACTCATGTATGTGGAGTTTGGGAGCTACCATATGTGAAGTCATTGATACTGATGCATAATATTAATGTAATGCATCAGGAGCGTAACATAGCCGAATATATCATAAGCACGTGCATGGATATCATGGGCAAAACGAAAGACAACTTAAAGGCTCGAAAGGATTTGGCCGAGATTTGTAATCGACCTACTCTTGAGCTCTCTGAAAGCGGTGGTAAGCCACGTGCTTCTTTCGTGCTTCGACCTAATGAAAAGAAACAAGTTATGGAATGGTTGAAAACTTTGAAATTCACAGATGGTTATGCTGCTAGTCTGAGACGAGCCGTGAATGTTAAAACGGGAAAGCTCACTGGGTTGAAGAGTCATGACTATCATATAATAATGGAAAGACTCTTACCTGTTATGTTTCGGGGATACCTGGATGATGCGGTGTGGAAGGTGTTAGCTGAGCTATCATTATTCTATAGGCAGTTATGTGCTAAAGAAATAACGAAAGACATGATGGAGAAGTTAGAGAAGGAGATACCTGTACTTTTATGTAAGATGGAAAAAATATTTCCTCCTGGTTTCTTCAATCCAATGCAGCATCTTCTTATACATCTTCCATTCGAAGCAAAAGTTGGTGGTCCTGTGCAATATAGATGGATGTACCATATTGAAAGAGCTTTGAGATATTTGAAAACTATGGTTCGCAACAGAGCAAGGGTTGAAGGGTGCATTGCCGAAGCATTTACTCTAAAGGAAGTAGGTTACTTTTCTAGATTATACTTTGCAGAGGAAAACAATGTCAATACTTCGGCAATGCGATACAATGTAGATGATGAACCACCAGTTAGTGATCTCTCTATTTTTGAATCGAGGGGAACTACTGTTGGCAGCAGCACATCATACGATTTTACTGAAGGAGAAAGGACTGCTGCTTTACTCTACATGTATGCTAATATCGATGGCATGGAGAAATATTTCGAGTAAGTGTTTCTCTTACATTTATGATGATTATTGTATTTACCAATACATGTATGCTAATGTCGATGACATGTGTTTTGTATGTACAGTGAGTTCCACAACCAAAACTGAAAACATAAGCATCAACCAACGAGAAAGCAAGTAGAAACGATGCGACGGGCTGGAATTAATGGAGGGCCAAATTTCTTATCCTGGTTTCGAGCTTATGTATTAGCGAACACAAACATCCATCAAGATTTACGACAACTATCTTATGGATTAGTGAAAGTTAGAACCTATGGTCGATATGACGTAAATGGCTTCCGATTCCGTTCAACTCAATTCGAAACTCTTCGTCCTCTCGCAGCAACATCAAATTGCGGAGTTGTGACGAGAGCAATCGACTCACAAGAGAAAGAAACCAATTACTATGGAATCATTAACAAAATTCTGGAATTTACTTTCGCTGGCAATAAAGAACTTCGAGTGGTATTCTTTGATTGTGATTGGTTTGATAACAATCATGGAACTCGAGAAAATCAATTTGGCATGGTGGAAGTGAATCACAACAAACGCTTACGAGGTTTAGATACATACGTTCTTGCACATCAAGTGGAACAAGTGTATTATCTACCTTATCCATGTAAGAAGCTTAGCACTTGGTGGGTGGTATATAAAGTGAATCCTCGTGGGCGCTTGTATACTCCTGGAGATGATGGTTATCATGATAGTGGAGACATTGAAGAAGTTTACCAAGACGAAGAGTTGTCAGACTCTTTTATCGTCGAGTGTGGTGCAGGACTCGATAACTTAGTAGGAGACGTTGCAGATGTAGAGACATCTACAATGCGAAAGCGGAAACGTAAACAGCTCAAGACGACAGATCGCGATGTTGATGATCATGATGTTGATGAATTTTGAAACTGATTACGAGTAATGTTCTTTTAAATGAAAGTGACATTAATTATTGCTTACATTACTTTTGAAACTGATTAGGAGTAATTACTTTTTAAACTGATTAGGATGTCGTCAAGCAAGGGTTCAAAGGGGAAGAAGGCGCCGAGTGTGAGGGGTTTCCTCCCCTCGCAGGAGAGGGACGACTACTTCTACGGTTCCACTTACAGCGGGAGCAGACGCACTCAGCTGTTAAGTGCGTGTCCAGAGTTACGGGACAGGGTTGTCAGTTTGCAGCGTACAGAGGTAAATTTTTCTACAATGCACAAAATTATTAAAATCACTTTTTCAATTTAGCTTACTTACTTTACCATTGTAGTCTGATTCAGACTATTAGTCCGAGGCCAGAGCGGCACCTTAGGAGACGGGTACGCAGCGCAGCGTGCCCTCGGACAGCGAGCCCTCTGGTAGCCAGCCCTCCGGCAGCCACCCCCAGGGTAGTCTGCCCAGCGAGCCCGAGGGCACCGAGCCTGAGGACACGTCCGGTGACCAGCCTTCTGGTTCACCAGACGTGGTGCCGCAGCGGAGGAGACGCACGAGAAGGAGTAACTTTGTTGGTCCTCCACCTATTCCTAGAGAGCCGGTAATTATTCGTCCAGTTGGAGACAGGTAACACATTACTAAAGTATTCATTTCTATTTGTTCTCAAAGACTATGATCTTACTTAATGACTTAACAAACAACTTTTTAGTTCTTGGGAGGACCTCTCGTACGACGGGCAGAAACACCACAGGACGGTGAACGGTTGCATCGGGAACTTAGTGCGTCTGCACTACCCCGGTGCGATTGATGGACATGCAGCTACGTCGTGGGACGACTACGCGCGCGTTCCTCACCCGGAGAACGACAACCTACAGGGAGTCATGTGGGCATATTTTTGGTAATTAACTTTCATAAATATTTGAAGTTTCAATTCTTTATGTTCCTTCAAATATTAACTTGCGTATATGTCGAACTGTGTTGGCTTCCTACAGCTCAGGTACCGCCTTGAGGACCCGGCTGAGCAGATGGATCACGCCCGCTCCGTGTTCGAAGTAAACGCTCGGAAGCTTGTTGTGCAAATGCTTTCGAACGCTCGGAGTCAAGTAGTTAACGACTACTTAAAGCTCCACGACCACGAGGTTGGGTCGTTCAGAGACGCCTCCGACACGTACTTGACGGAGGAGCAATACGCAGAGGTAGGTTGCGTAATCTTTAAATTGTTCATATTAATATTGCTAAGTAACACCTAATGAACTACGCATGTGTGCAGGTTAGTGTCCCTTGGTTACAGGGACGAACTGAAGATTACCGAGCCCTTTGCAGGTATTGGGCTAGCGATGAGTTCATCGCTAAGTCCAAGAAGGCTCGAGATGCCAGAGGGAGCTCAGGGAAGCACGGTATGGGCGTCCAAGGTTTTGTGCGAATGGCTAAACGGATGGTAAGTTTATTGGCAGTTTTTATTATATTCATAATGTAGTATTGTTCATACTAACATATGTTCATAGGAAAAGGAGACCGGCGTGCGACCGAGTGCTACTGCGGTCTATAGGAGAGGTCACGCTGACCCTTCTCAACCGGAGCAGTGTAGTCAGTACGCAGCGGAGCGCCTGGTAAGTTTCATGACCTCTGAAATTATTTGACACTATATATGTTGTTGAACTTACACAATTTCATTGTTTTTCAGACTAGGTATGGGCAAGAGGCTGTGAGGATACACGGCGAAGTGTTCGACTGGGAAAACTCCCCGAACATCGACCCTCAAGCCGCGTATGCAAGCGGAGGTGGAAAAGCACACGGAAGGTGAATTCATTTACTTTCATTGTTTTAAATTCAAGATTATTTAATTTTACCTTGAATTGATTCATTTTTTTAGGCTTGCCATATTCTCTGGAGTCGTCAACTCTAGGGAGGCACGACCTGCGAGAGGCAGCTCCTCGCAGTCTTCGGCTGCAGCCTCCTCCAGCCGACGTGTCACCGAGAGAGATCTCGAAGTCATGGCGCTTCGGGAGAGCTTGGCTCGGCAGGAGGAGGCCTTGGCTAGAGAGCGAGAGAACAACAGGGCTGCCATGGCGTACCATGCGTCCTATATGACACAGATGCAAGCGGCAATGAAAATAAGAAACATACAATTATAGTTTAATTACATTGCATTTCAATTAGTTTTGTAAATTGTAATGTTTGAAATGGCAGGCGCTAGCTCGACAGCAAGGGCAGCAAATCCAGATACCGTTGTGGAAGCCACCTCCGTTCGTCCTGGAGCCGTCGCCACCACAGGAGCAGTTTCCTGGAGTACAGGTATAAAAAGAAAGTTACATTAAGTGGAAGCCCCAACCGCTAAGAATCCTAATGAAACTAGAAAAACAATTGTAAACTTGTACATGTCACTTTGTTTCGCAGGGATCAGGGACGGAGGCTCAGACTCCATCGCCACAGCTAAGGGCGCCAGGTTCGCCGCGGCAGGATGACTTCTTCGCTCTCGGAGGTAGTGGAGGGGCTAGTAATCAATAGATTTGTGATTTTGTTTTCATTTGTGTCAGACTTTGTGATTGTCGATGTGTACTATTGCACTTTGTTGTGAATTTATATATCAAACTGTTTTTTTGTTGTCTTTGTATGTGTAGTTGGCCATCGAGCCAGGTTAGCCGTTTTCTATTTTTTTAAAAAAAATGGAAAAACTTATATACGACGGCCTGTATAATTTATATACAACGGCTGCTATACAGGGCCGTCGTATATAAGTCTAAATTATATACGACGGCGGGGCCAGGCTGTCGTATATAAGACCTTATATACGACAGCCAGGGCCCAGCGGCTGTCGTATATAAGACCTTATATACGACAGCCGCTGGGCCCAGCCGTCGTATATAAAGACCCTGGTCCACTGGGCCAAGTCCACGAAACCGGCCGTTATATATAAGCGGCCGTCATATATATACTGTTATATACGACGGACCGTCGTATATAACTATATATACGACAAATTATATACGACGGCCACAAACCGTCGTATATAAACAACTGTCGTCGTATAAACTTTATACGACGGCTTCGGCTTTATATACGACGGTTTTAGCCGTCATATGTTGACAGAAATCCTGTAGTGTAGCCACACAAGGAGGCTCGACCGATCGCATGCATGCATGCGTCGCGTGCTCCTTCGTCGTGCGATTCCGGTGGTTACGTGTTCTCGACGTCGGATGCCGATCGGTTTGCATGTGGGGGCAGTTAGTCACGCACTTGCGCTTCTATTTCTCGTTGCGTCTGCACGTACCGCACGGTGCGGCACGAACGGCGTGAATGGAAATATCTCACTGAAGGCGTGGCGGCGGCAGCTCGTACCGAAAAAAAAGTTTAGTGGCCGTGATCTGATCGATCCTTGCGATCAAGGGCACTGATGTTACTTGTCGTCAGGGGATTCCGTGACCGAGGAGGTCACCTGTGAGCCGCGCCCGAGGCTAAAATTTGCGGAAATGACTTCGCGGGGCAGTCCTCCTCTGGGTTTAGCATGAAGTGAGATATTGTACTCTCTATAAAATTGTGTGCTCGGTCGGGGTAAACAAGCAGTGTGTCAAACCGACCACATGAATATTGCACGGGTGCCCCCACACCGGTCTCAGGCTTCGTGTCTTACTTCCGGAGAGCTTGATGCATGAACCTCTCAATTTTAAAATATCGTCCTATCATATGATCAGCCGACCGTGCATTTTTAATCCTGCAGTCACTTAATTGTGCGTCGACTTAACTACTTGCTAGATATATATACACACGCTGCACACGAATCCCAATATGAGGTGGAAGCTTCAAGTGCCTTGTCGTCCATGCGTTCGTATCACACCATTTTTTGTTGCTTGTTAGATAGTCTCTTTGTAATTTTCACACGTGAAATTACTCTCGAAAAAATGATTTATACGATTGGATTTTGAAAGGGAGTGGGGGGGGATGTCCCAAAATGTGTAATATCGTTAGTTGTCATCAGTTGGAAACCGAAATTGACCTACGTCATATCTAGCAGGAAATGATGTACAAAAGTTTCGGTAATCTGAATTTTTATAATGATAACGATGAGTAATTTAAAATTGTATAATAGGATGTTTTAGTCTAATATTTTTATAATGACATTGATGGGTAATATACAAGTTTATACATATACAGACACACATGGACACCCACCCTGGCTCCCTGCAGATCTTATGATCCGAACCCTACGTAACAAATTTGGTTTGGTCCCAGGATAGGGAAACTGCTTTTGCATGCATGAACTTCTGTGCAGTAGAACGTCTTATGACAATCTGGTCCATCTGTAGCTCCTGGACCGGCCCATGCGCCGCTGGCCCGTCGGAAAGCTTGGGATCTAGCCGGGATTCTCTTGTATATGAGCATTTTGATGATCTGTTGCATGCATGATGATCAAGCTTGCGCTGAGCAGTGCGGCAACTTCTAGCAGATCAGCTACGGGCATATCGATCATTGCTGAGCTTAAGATAAACTGGCTGGTCTGCGATATGATCGAGCAGCTCCGAATGAACTTGTATGTATACGCAGCCGGAGGTCCACCTCACATTCTGACTTTCAGTTCTCTACTCTACTTGCTGGCACATCGATGGATAGCTGGCCGGGGCAGTATGACGGTGTGGCGTCGTCAACTCTTTCCGACCAGTCGCGAGCCACGCTGCAGGACCGGTCATCACATCGGCAGCTGTAGCCAATCCTATAGGTTCTCCCTCAAGCTAGGCCACTAGCTACTCGCGCGCGTGCCGCTACTCTCGCGCCCTCTTCGTCCCTCCTCAGTCGTGACATGCACGCAAGCGCCGCCACGCGCGCAACCGTCGATTCGACGGACGGCGCCCCAGCCGGCAGGAAACGGGGGTAGCGCGGGAACGCGCGGATGCCGCGGGGGACGACCGCGCGGCGGAGGCGGCCGGGCTGCGCGGCCGCCCGCGCGGCATGCATGGTGGCCTGCCTGCTGCTGCCCCCGCGCTCCGGGGCAGGATGGCGTGCGGCGCCGGTGGAACATGGGTCATCGCGCTCTTACCAGCGGCCGATCGACCCGTCGCTGCGCCTGTCACTCTCCCTCTTTCTATCGAGCGCGTTATTAATCTGTCTCGAGGCCCAGGTTAGGTGAGTGACAGCATGATCCGGCGGTGGTTCGGGGCCGGGAGGCACGCATCATTAAGGCGGCTCTCGGCAAGTTGTAGGCCTAAGGTTTCGCAGCGAAAAGTCGTTGCCTTTTTCCGCGCCGCATTAACGTTCTGGTCGGGTCGGAGGTGATCCGATGGTATCCGGTTGTGTTAGAGTTGATCTTAGACTTGATTACTTGATCGATAATACCAAGTTTTCAGGCATGGCTTAGTTAATATGATCGAGATTTTAGAGAACTAAGCGTTCTATAATCGTGTCCTGATGTGGGGCACGTTCGTAACCAGGAAACGGCTAGTCCCAAGCCAGCCCGTACGTGCTATAAGACGAGTACGCTGTGGCAGCTGCTTCGAGGCGTACGGATATATAGGTCAGAAACCGAAATCTCGATCTCCTCGGGGCGCCCTCGGGTTTCGGCCGCGGCCAGGTCGGCGGCCGAGCGCGAGCGGGCGTCAAGGAAGCTCCGGACACCTGGGTTGATCTCTGGGAGGAGCGGAGCGGAAGCAAAGGGGGTGTGAAGTTGGGGGGCAAAGAAGCGAGGGAAGGACGACAACTGGCAACCTGTATTTTTACTCATCTTGGTCGTTCATTTGAGCTTGTAACGATAGATCCCGTGGTGATGCGAGCTTTGACAATTTGGGCCGTTACACCTGGCCTGCAGGGTTTTCGAAAAAAACAATTTGGGCCGTCGGTCGTTGCGTCTGTCGTTGGGCCTTCGATCAGGGGCCTGAATTTCCTTACGAGCCCGGTTGTGGAGGCACGGTGAAATTTTAAGTTTATTTTATTTGGCACTTGAGACCCATGGGCTTTTCTATTGGCATCCAGTGGGCTGTGTTGAAAGTGAACTGGTTTCCGCTGCATCTGAGCCTCATGAAATGGGATGTCCGTTTTGTTTGGCACGCAGCATCGATCAGGCCATGTGACGTAATTCTAACTGGACTAAACTACTCCGAAAATGAAGAGACATAGTATCAGCTTTCCATGTGACACGAACATGTGCATGCTCACAGACACGCGGCATCATTCGTTGCAAGAGTTACCATCTTACGCTAAAAGTGTGGGTGTAACAACAAACGCAGCTTGTCTTAGCCTATCGGCGACAAAATCAAACGCAAAATGTATGTCGAACTTTAACGTGACAGGGCTGAAACGATACGGAAATAAAATACAGGCTAGGCTACAAACAAATACGGCTAGACTAGCACCCCTGAAAACCATCCGTCGCCTCGGTTTGCGGTTGCGGCAGGGGGAGGGGAGGGTGGCAATCAGAATGCGCATGGTGGTGGCTGCGACCTCCCTCTGACTTGTCTGCAGAATCGTTGGTAGCGTGCGCTGCCGCGACCGTCGCACGCGCCACGCAGAACCGCATGTGGCAGACGCAGCCAGATGCGGGGACGCGTGGTCCTGGTCCAGAACCAGATCACCCGAGACGAGGCCGTGGAGGAGCGCTGCCCCGGCTCGAGTCCACTCCAATCCCGTCCGACGCTGGGGGACCTGCCGCAGCACGGGTCTGGAGAACCTCGTCAGGCCGGCTTGCAGTTGCAGTCGCCACGCATCTGCGTACGATTTCTCCAGTAAACAGCGGCGCGCATCGGTGTTTTCGCGGCAGAGGCAAGAGGGCCAGTCCAGACAGACACCAAGAAGGCCGGCCCGGCTAGGCTCGGCAGCCGTCTGCGTTCTGCAGCACGGCCTGGCGAAAACACCTGCGTTTTACAGCGCCGGTGAAGTAGAGGGATTAGGAAACCGGAAGAAGGGAATTGGAACAAGAACATAGGGATAGGGGATTGGAATTAGTTTAAACGCACGCTTACGCTTACACGGGGCGACTCCACTATAGGCTCGACACACGCACACGGAGCTTCCTCACTCAAACAGTCGAACCGCACGGCCCGCTTCTTCTTCTTCCCTTCCCGCCTTCGCCGTTTCTTCTTCCCTTCCCGCCGCCTCTTGCTGTGCCGGCCGGGAAACACTACTGACAACAACCTGCAGCCCGTGCCACGCCTGCGAAGCGTACGCCCACGGACGACCGTATGGTTCCCGTGGCGTCTCTGCAGTGTAAGCATGGTCCAGTATCTCCCCGACGTCCGTGGGATACGATTTACCCTACACGACGCTGCCAGCAGCGCCGTGCTCGCATGTCGTAACAGAACCAAGCTCCCCACGGGCTCTGCAGCTGCGTCGTACCGGACTCTGCAGCTGCCAGGACCGTAAAAGTAAAAGAAAAAGAATCGCACCTGGGTGTCCGGGTCTCCAATCATCCGCGACTCGTGCCACCGGCCTCACTGTCTTTCTGACTTCCATTTTAGTGAAGCGACGTGGGTAGAGACCAAAACTGCAGAGACAGGCACGTCGCTTCGGGAAGATGATTGGAGGCTGATCAGGAACCGCCATGAACAGCAAGAGGGCAGGAGTTGCTGTCCACTCATCATCCAGAGGTCGAGACGCAACAACCACAGCTAGCAGCACTGAAACATCAAGAAACCGATGGTGGAACGACGCTTTCTGTTGAACAGTGGACACAGAGGATGAGACTTCGGAATGCGATCGCTAAAGCGAAAAGGTAGCTCTACTAAATCGACATAAATAGCTCGTTAGAACCGACCGTGACAGATCTATTCTATTCCGGTATTAGATGGATTCGTGAGTGGATAAAGTACGCATTTTAGACCCCTTCTAAATTATCCTGACCCTACACCTTCTCGGACGAAGCCTTATGTATTCTAGCCAATAATCCTACTATAGTTCCAACGAATGAGTGCCTACAAGACAACCCGACAAGCACGCGCAGCCACAAATGAAAACACCAAAAAATAAAAAAAGGCGCTGCTCAAGAGGCAGATTTTCATCGATACGCTGCAAAATGATGGGTACATCGAGCCAACTGTATCCACAACCCGACAAACAAATCATGGCCCTGCAATTTCCACCATGTAAAGCACGAACCAGACAGTGATCTACTGATTAGCTCCGCGGTTGTCGCCATCTTGGATATATAAAACGGGTACCTGCCTACACTAGAAAATAATATCTCATAGGCTAAGCAACAAAGTTAGCGTAGGATCCCTACTGCTGAGAAAAAAGGGGAGGCACTTCTTTACAACCAACTGTTTCAAAGGATTTAATAAGTGCACACCACTAACATGAACAAATTGGTACTCCAATACTGACTTGTCCATTTATCATGTTGCAGATAAAACTGAAACTGGTTCTACATTTCGGTCTAAAGCATGGAGACAAAAAAGGGGATTTTTTTCACCTTTAAACCTCAATAGACAATTCAATAATCACTTCAGGATTTGAGCAGAAAAAAAGGTAAAGGAGGAGGGTTGTAATAGGATTGGTGAGGCAGCATCAAAACCAGCTATTACTATGGATTTGAAACCCAGTTTGGGTTTCATATCTAGCCTATCTTAACATGCTTGAGACAAAGGCTTTGTAGAAGAAGATCATAGATCAAATAGCAAAAAAAAAGGTGTACCCAATGCCCAAGACTCCCACACATGTGGGGTTGGGGAAGGTTTATTTCTAAACAGTCTTACACCTGCTTACCACTGCTTTTTGCAGAGAGGGTTATCAAATAGCAAAGCTGCAGCAAAATATAATGTTACAGTATACAAATAATGTATAATCCTTCCTTTCTTGTATATCGGACATTGGAGATACTACTTTAGTTCTTCCGCCGCCATATACACAAGAATAGAGGGAATAGTCTGCTAAAATTTGTCATCAATCAACCCACAGACGCACAGAAAATAAAAGCATATGATTCATGCTGTTTTTGTCAACAGACATTTGAATAATATAACTATAATGTTGATACATTCACACGTGATACAATCATATAGGTGCACGGTAATCTCAATTACAGTTCGTCACCTATACGTATCCATTACAGGAAACTCATTTCAGCTGCAAATAAAATGTACCGAAAACAGAAACCAATGGCCGTAACTGTAAACGAGTACATGGAACTTACTACTCTATTGATCTTTGAGTAAAATCTGAAATGTCAAAAAGAATGCAGAGATTACCCATCAGATGGAACCAGTGCTTTATGCCATTTGATAAAACCAATATTACATCTTTCCTGTTGACAGTATGTTTCAGAGCACACAGAATCAACACCCCATGATAGCACAATTATAAACAAAGTTACCGGAAGGTTTGCTTCCAATCATGTTCCACTGCAATGGCCCCTCCCTTGGGATCCAAGAATGGAGCTCAATCATTCCACCACCCAAAACTCTTGGTCCACCAATAACCAAAAGCCGCTCTCCACAGCCCCGGAATGCAATACCCCAACCATTCACAGCTTCTGGCCGCTCCGGTAACTCTCCCAATGTTGTCCATGTGTTATCCCTTTTATTGTACTTTCTTACTAACTTTCCTGCATATTGTGCCGCATATAACTCATTTTCGACCACAGCGACAAGTGGAGGAGCACCACTTGCACCATTGAGCCCCTCAGACATGTTCTCTATCACCCGCCAAGTACCTGCATTCAGATCATACTCTTCTCCACAAGTAAGCACCTCTGTGTTGCCTGCCATTCCACCAATAACATAAAATTTGCCATCCATAAAGACACCAGAACACATTCGCCTTGCTTTGTTCATGCTTGGAAGTGTTATCCATCTCTTAGTTTCAGAGTTATATAGCTCAGCAGAGCAAAGCACCCGTCCTTGAGCATCCATGCCACCAGCTATAATTGCTTTCTCTCCCAAACTAGCCGATCCAAACAAACATCTAGGGGCATTCATTTCAACACCCTGTGACCATGAGTTTGTCAGAATGCTATAGCTCAAAATAATATGTGAAAGAATCTCCTTGCCGAACACCAGAAGTTCAGTGCCAACAGCAAGTGACTCCTTGTCGGAGCACATGAAACAATCATTATGGGGCATCCTTGGAAGCGTCATCCACCGAGAACGGTAGGGGTCAAACGCCTCCCACTCCTGCACGTTGCATGAGAAATAGACCCAGTGTTCTGCAATCCCCAGCTGTCGGCGTTCCTTGAACAACTCTCCGCTGCGGACAAGAGAGCGAAAGCTGCGGTTGACTAATGCAATAGAACCATAATCGGAACGAGAGCAACGAGCAAGGCAATTGATTGAGTTGTCACGACCAATGGAACTAATCAGGGTGCTTGAATCTGAGTAGCCCTCATCATTACTACGTTCACAATCCAGTGGACCATCCTTCTGCTTCCCAGCTGACTTGGTACGTTTTGTTAAAACTGCTGCTGCAGCAATTCCATCTTGTTCAATAGCTGGGGTCCCAGGCGGGCGTTTACTCCTTGTGATCTCAAGGAGGTGATAGGTCATGTATGCTAATCTGGATTCATGCTTGCAGGGGCTCGGTAGTGGCCTTGATATCAGGCAAGACTGACCCTCCAACATCCCACCAGAATTTTCACCAGGTTATCAATAGAAAGGGAACCTATACATAAGAATCCAGTCCCTCAGTCACACCCTAAATCTGCACGAGATCAAAAGGACAAATCATGTCACAAGGAATCGCAAGCGAGCAAGAACATTATCCAGTAAGTAGCAAGCACATTTGTGCACATAACTGATATTTTAAAGAGACTACAAAGGATACTAATAGTGTTGAAAATTGGGGAGAAAGCCTAATCAAATAGTACTAAAATAGATGAAAAACGAGGCATTTGTGGCAAATGATCACCAAAAAAACCTAATAAAGCAGTGGGTCAATGATAAAAAATCACACTTCTAAAAACATAAGTCTACGGAGTTAAAGTAAATGCCAAAAAGACACAGTAGCGTGAGACAAGTAAATATCAAATCTCTATGATAACCAAGACGTGGGAAAATTGACCTACTTCGTGCATACCAAATGGAAAACGAGTCAAGAAGTCTCTCTAAATTCATTTAGAAGGAACCGTTGACTGAGTTGCAAATTCATTCAGCGTCTATAAGACTCCATCGACATGCAACACGCCTAAGCCATCCTGAGTTTCTGATCAAAGTCACTACATGACTTTGTACCTATTGTGTCTGTGTGTGTGTGTGTGTGTGTGTTATTCTGCAATCCAAACAATTGAAGTTACATGGATAAAAAGAAGGATGGTATTGAGTTTACTAACGAAAAGTATCTTCACAACCTAGTCCTGGACCATCAATTATTTCTTTTCACAGCTAGATTACACTATCAGGCTAATTTGGCGGATTCAGTCAATTATTCTCACAAAAATGACTGCATCTGTACTTCGTAGCCAAGTTCTATGGCGTCAACAAGACCGATCTTATGCGCGGTAAGGAAGAACAATAAACTGAAACGGAAAAAGAACACGGATGAGGGGATTAAATTCTTACTCTGACAACAGAGTAGTAATGCAAATATGCTAATGTTGAAGAGCACAGAAGATTCACATCACATGAATGATCTCCCTAGACAAAAGCATCTACAGCTAAATCAACCCAGGCGGGTTACGACTCGTTAGGAACAAAAGAATCCAATCCAAGCGGGTGGATCTCCACTCCACGCCGTCCTATATCAACGAAGCCAGGAAAAAGGAGGCGATGGGTGCCAACGACCACAACGACGGTAGAGTGCTCGGGGTGGCTGGCGTGCACCGGGCGCGAGGCGCCCGGGGGGGGGGGGGGGGCGTGTTCGGCAGCTCGCGCGCCGGCTAGGAAGAGGAGGACGGTTCGAACGGCTATTGCGGCAGATCCGGTACATGCCAGCTCCGGAAAAATAGAAACGGAACACTCGATTCGTTGGTTTGTTTTTGATAAATGCTGTTACCGTCTCCTAGCTTCCTCGATTTTCCCCGACCACCTTCCCTCTTCACCCATTTCTGCTGAGCAGCTTTAGCCAACAACCGCACGCACCTCAAGGCAGAAGCGATGTCAGTCCGCGCGGCGACAAGGCGCGCAGCCCTCGCCCCGCCCCCGCATCGCCTCCGGCATGGGCCGCCGACAGGAGGCGCTTTCGGGCAGCGACGTCACGCCGGCGAGGTCGCGGCGACCGCCCGGAGCACCTGACCGGGGCGGTCGGCGCAGGCGCGGCAGCGGGCGCTCCGACGGGACCGGGTAGGCGGGAAGCTGCGCGAGAAGAGGGGGGGGGGGGAGCGCGGCGCGGCGAGGCGGAGGCGCGGTGACGGGGAACGCGAGGCGGAGGCGATGAGAGGGGGGGGGGGCGCAGTAATGGGGGGAGGTAGAGTTTATGATGGGAGAGCTTGGGAGCGCCCACATGAACGGGGGCCGGGGCCGGGCGGGAGAGGCCGCTGCTGTCGTTGCGGTTTGGCACGGCGGCTCACGTTGTTTTCTCCGTTTGGACGGTCAGCCGCGCGTATTTTTTTTCTCGCATCCGCCCCCAAACTCACGCGTCCCGTCCGTCGATCAACAGTGAACTCAACGGCATCGTATTAACCTCTTTCGGGTGAATGAGATTACCCGGAAACTCGTAGCTGTAATGCGGCGGAAATAAACTTGGCGCCTTCGGGTCTCTATCAAGGGGACGCGGATAAACACAGGCGGGGGGCATTGATTCATTCAGTTCCGGCTTGTCGTTGGCTATGGATCGTTGTGCTCTGGTTCGAGAGCGTCGACTTTGGACTCGACCCCTTGTTGTTTCTCAGCCTGTAAAATGGCTTGCCTCGCGCTGTAGCTTTGCCTCGTACAGTACAGGCTATTTTTGTTTGATCATGCTACTAGTATCAGGTGTTCTCTCTCTCAAAAAAAACAAAAAATAAAAAACTATCAGGTGACACATTGTTATAGGTAACCACGATTAGCTATTATTGCGTTCGACCTCCATTCGTGAGTTTTTTAATATAATATTATTTCCGTTTTAAAGTTATTCTCGTTATGACCAAAGCTCTAGTTCAATTCTGAACTAAAATTGTTGTACTGATTGTAATATTTTTTTTTTAAAAAAAAAGATAGAGTACCATTTTGGATGCAATATCAAGCCAAAGTGGGGACACACATTTTTGCTTTTCCTTTAAGCAAATTTTAAAAGATTCCTCAAAAACCTATACTTCTAAATTTTAACAAGACTGAACTGGGGGGGGTGGGGGTGGGGGGGGGGGGGGTGTCTTATAGCTTAGGCCTCCGTGTTGTCTTGCTCTGTGGCGACTCCACCCCATCGCCAAAGGGGCTAGCATCATTTTCCCTTGGACGGACCGGGCATAGTTAAGCAAGGAAAAAAAAGGTGGCGCATTGTTCTTTTTGGCGAAAATCATGGTGATTATGTTGACGGATAGTCTCGCTTTTAGTTTCATGCATCCTCATTTAGGTACTCTCCTCCTCGTTGTTTCTCTTGGGACGAGTATAGTAATGACGCCAAAGTATAAAGTATTTCAAGAAGATTGGCAAATTCCTTTTGGTCACCACTTGGCTATAGGTTAGGCAAACCCCATGGTCTTAGTGCACAAGGATAATTGGTTAGGCATATGCTTCTATAACAAGAGAAACCGGAGAAGCAACCGCTAGGGAAATGGGAGCTGATTGTTTTGCTATCAGAATATAGTGGCCATGTGGCGTATGTTTTGATCATTTTGAGCACAAGTTTACACATCAATGAAATGCCATCTTTGTCGTATAATCAGATATAGGCATGCTGGCACTAGCACAAGTTTTCACAAGTGAAAAAAACGAAAGAGATCACACATGTTAAGATCACGCTCTAAAAGAAAAGCAACCTAGAAGTTGTTGATAAAAGAGATCACATATGCTGGCAAACTCCCTCTAATCAGATAACTGGAGTTGTTGATTTGTCAACATAGACGAGCTCTCCAGCTGCATGACCACAAAAAAAATTAGAATAATTTATTTTATTAGATGTATTTTATAGTGTTGTTGAATATCAAGGAGGGCCTAATAATGTAATTGCAAAAAGACAGCTCTTGTCTGTACTCATTCCGATTATATATTCTGCTTTTATTCCAACCTATAAAGGATAGAAAAGTATGCATTTTGGCTTACACTATTGATGGATCAAACGGTATGTTTAAGAAGGCAAAAAGTCGCACAATCAGATAGCAATAGAAAAGATGACTCTAGTATTAAATTTTGACTGTTAAATTTAATGAACATATACATGTAGCTAACTTTGAATATGCGCTGCCCCTTAAAAGTTCTTTTAGCAACTCTAGTGAACTCTTCATTTTACTTAACAAATGTTATGAAATTGCTAGTCGAATTTGCATCGAGAACTAGTAACGGAATTAATTGAAAAGAACGAGGGGTACTATACGATGTATACTGTTTTTTATAGATCAAGATTCGGACTGATTTGTTAAAATATATACGCGTAACGCGGCAACACAAAAGGGGTTTGCATTCTTTCTCCTGGCCCGTCATCGTGTTGTTGCCATCTGAAGGTCCATGTCGTCGTAATGATAGAGCCCGGACCGGAAAGTCACCCCCGCGCAAGTAGGCGAGCCTCGCAATGATCGGCGACGTGGCAGCATCAACTCCTCTCGTCCTTCTGTGTCCAGCGTTCTTTTCCTGTTGACGATTATGCACCAATCTAACCCCCCACCCTCCGCGCGCGCTTCAGCCACACACGTACATCACCGCTGTTCCAACTTTGAATTCAGCGCTGTGGGTCAGGTGTCAGCATACTTTGCTACCCGCGGGGTTGAAAGTTGAACGACGACCGTTTCAACTGTGACGGGTGTACCCAGAACGATAATTAAAAGATCGCACGACGTGCCGTCTTTCCATCACCATCACCATCACCGCCAAGTCGGCCGGCCAATCGACCGTTGCCAAGCGTGAAAAAAGCTTTCATCACTAGGCCTACACGGCGGCTAATCTGCTTCGTCACCGGTGATGGCGACAGCTGCACTTCTCGTAGATACGTACTGGCCACCTCCGGGGCGAGAGGCCGACACGCAAGGCGCGCCCTCGAGAAAGTGCGGCGACGAGCCAATCCGCCCGCCATGCACGCGCGCACCCAGCGCGCCATGCACCACCACCGCCACGCGACACGGAAGGCAAGGGGGGGCGGCGGAAAAGCTTCACCAAACTTTCGTCCCGATACGGCAGCCGGCGGGCCGTTCAACGGCCGCGGGCGGGGCAAAGCAACGGCATGGCCAGGCCAAACGTGGACGTCGTTTTCGCTCGTATACGCGCGCGTCGTGAGAGCCAGTCCCAGTCGGACCCGGTCGCCCCCCGCGCGCCCTTGGTGCCGTGGAAAAATCGCCCGAGCGGCGGCGCGTTTTTCTCCGGAAAACGGGCGACCGCGCCAGCTAGCGCTCATGCTCATCGGCACAAGCGCTCCGCGGAGCACGCGCGCGTTGCACGGGTTCAGGTCTCGTCCGGTCCGCGTTGCTCGCTGGCTCCTTTTCCTGCTTCGCTTTGCTGCCGCCGTCTTTCCTTTCCCGGTCTACTAGAAGGGGATGGACGATGGTTAACCAAAGTGGAGGGCCCGAGGCGCACCACGCCAACTTCCCCAACTTGACGGACAGGGGGCCAGCTCCCAGTACGGTACGTTCATTCACGGATCGGGTCAATCACGCGCCTGGCATTCGTGTTCCCGGAAACAGAAACCACGTTTAGCAATTAAAGGGACGGGAGCTGATCGTCTTGGCCCCGACTGAGAAGGTTGCCGTAAAACTTCCTTTCACTCCAACGCTTTCCACAAGAGTCGTGCATGTTTGCAGTACATGTGTGTCCCCTACCGTGCGGCGACGCTGCAGCAGAGAGCGCAAACGGTAGCAACGAAACGGGGAAACGCGACACCGAGATCGATGTCGTGAAAACTACGTACGGAGAGGGTTGAAAAACGCTTCTTCTTCGCGAACTGCGACCCGGAAGGCTCCGGCACTTGCGCTTGCCTCGGGCTTTAAGCAAGGGGTGTGAAGAACAGAGGTGCCTGCTGACCTTCTCTCGCTGCTCGCGCTGTCGCAGCACAACAGCCCAAATTAAGCTCCAGAAACCCCCTTTGTTGTTTGGCAGCGAGCAAGGCCCCGCCGGCCGGATCTACGCCGCCGCGTGCGCCACTCCGATACCCGGCCGGCCGCTTTGCACGCCTTTCCGTCTCTGCGCTCGCGTCGGATTGGATGTGTGGACTTCAACTAAGCTACTACGAAACTGTCTCTTTTTGTTCGTTCCCGGAGGCTTAGCGCTCGTGTAATGTACTGTAACAACCGAAGATCACAGCAGCTAGGGCCATGCTGCCACCAGTCGCGGCTGCCATAATCAATGGAGGTTATTAATTAACGTCCCATATAAGTCTATCTGATCTCCCTCTCTGAGCTGGAAAGGAAAAAGGATAAGAAAGTGACCCAGGGGCAGTTAGCGTTCCACGAGCACCGAGGTGACACGCATAACCAGACAAATCATGCGCTTTACACGCGTTGCCTGCCCGTTTGGCTGTCGCGGAGCTGTTTAATCTTTGCAGGTTGCATAATGGAGTAGTCCACCGATGGAAAAAACGATCTATCAACAGCAGAAAAAACTGCCAAGCCAACCGATGGCTCTCTTCTAGATGGGCTAACCGCTCTCCTGCGTGTTTCCGTATTTCCTGTAATTTTATCGCCTGTTACAGCGGGCAAAAAATGCTTCTACTATATCCTCTCCTTTTCCTATATCTTCCCTAATTTCTTTGACTAGTACCACCACTACTACTACTACCGTACTTAGGAGGAAAAGCATCGAACAAACGCATTGTTGTCGTCCCGGCCGTGCACGGAGGAATGACTACAGCGGCAGACGTCTTGCCATCACGACGCGTGACTGCATGATTACGCCCACGCCACATCCATCTCTGTCAGCGCTGGGACACAAGCCGCCCGCTACGCGGTGCGACGCATGACAGAAAACAAAAAGTTGCCCCCGAACGACGGAAAGGGGCCGGCCCAGCGGTTGGTGTCATTGCCGCCCAATATGACCGCGGTGTCACGTTGATCTACGAGTTTCCATGGAAGATGACCGTAGCTAGCTCTCATACCTGCGAGAACAATCGAAAGTTGTGAAGAAGATTGGGTGTACGTTAAGGAAGCCAACTGGGTCGAAATTTGACGGGCTAGGAACGTAGTACGATTTATGAACTGGGCGAAGCTGATTCCTCGGGGAGTGAAATACTGTGGGCGGTTCTCAGCTTGGTTATTATAGTAGAAACGTGGAAGATGAGAGGGAAAGATCGAGAGATCAGCGTGGGCCGTCTATATAATTGTTGCTCTGTAGGCCTGGCCTTGCTGTCTCCAGCGAACTCATCATGGTCCATGCGCACCGCTTCCTTGAAATGGATGATGGAAACAGGTAGCTACGGGCTAGACTTTGATGTGATCGTGCGTAGGCCGAGACAAAGGGTTTGGCCCGTTCGACAGCTAGTTCCTCTTTTTTACACCGGCCTGATTAGCCCTAGTTCTTTTTTTTGAGAGGGCCTGATTAGCCTAGTTTAGGCCTGCTAGTTTGAGGCCTGGACCTTTTTGATTGTTTACTAGCCTGTTCTTCTTGTGGACCAAGGCCACATAAGAACTGAGAAATGGTGAATTCGAACGGTAGTCGCTGATGTTCCTCAGAAAATGGTTTCAGTTTGTCTTTAAAAACTGGAGAACAAAACATAAATAATATCAAGAGTGTTGCTTCAACAGTCCTAAAGTAACGTGTGCATAACTCCTCTATACAAATCTGAACTAATACGAAGAACACACCTCAGCCACCCTGCAAAATCACACTACGAATCCCACATCAAACTCCAAGATTTCACGGGATTTTTCACAGGGAGCAGAGAGGACACCGCACTAGGCCGTTCTCGTTGCACTCGGGGCAGCGCCGGAAGCTGCCCACCTCCTCCAGGAACACCTTGCAGCTACCAGAGCACTCCTCACACGGCACGAACCGCACGCCGCCGCAGCCGGGGCACGCCTCCAGCGCAATGCCCTTCCCGGGGACGCTCGGCAGCGCCATCTCGCAGGCCTCCAGCGCCCTGGACAGCTCCCCGGCCTCGTGCATCCGCCGGACCTCCTCGGCGCCGCCCAGATGCTTGCCGTCCGCGAACACCTGCGGGAGCCTGCCCGCCGCGCCCAGCGCGGCGTGGAGCTCGTCCTTGAACCCCGCGTGCATGGACAGGTCGCGCTCGTCGACGCGCACGCCGTAGCCCTGGAGGATGGACCTCGTGGACCAGCAGTCCTCGTACGTCTTGCGGATGCCGCGGAGACTGGTGAGGTACAGGACCACCGTCCGGGCGCTGTCCGGCGGAGGCGGGGGGCAAAGCGGCTGCGGTGGCGCCTTCTTGGCGAGCTTCGCGTCGATCCTCTGCTGGAACGCGCTCACCCGTGCGCGTACGATGCCGGGAAACTTCTGTATCTCGCGCTTCTTGACGCCCGCTTCCTCGTCTCTAAACTCGTCACGCTTCCTTACGCGCTCCTCGTCGCCCAGGCCGTCCGGTAGAGGGGACACCTCATCATCGAGCGCCTTCCGGAACGTGGCGATGATGTCCGGATCGAACCCCGGCGAACCTGGTGCCGACGAGTCCTTGTCATCGAGGCCGTCCATGAGCTCCCACACGTTGATCACCTCGGGCTCGCCGACCGGTGTCTTGGCCGGCGAGCACAGGACATGCTTCTGCCGCCTGACTTGCTGCTTCGAAGGCGGCGTCTTGGCCGCATCGACCCCGCCGTCGTCGCGCCACTTCATCATCTCCTCGTCCCGGTCGAGGCTGAGCGACCCCAAAGTGGAGGACTTGAGCGCGACGGTGTGGTGCACGCCCCCGGTCACCGGCCCGGAGCAGGTCCGCGCGTATGGCGACCGGACGCCGCCGCGCAGCGCGTGCCTGGACCCCGTACAACCCATTTGCCTCTACACAATCCAGAAAAAGAAACCACGAATTCGGCCGCAGGAAGGCACAATTCAATGTTGATGGAGGCGTAGAGCCTTATCGGAGCTCTGTACCATCCCTCGACACGCCGAGAGCAGCTGGAACAGGAACCGCCACCAGATGAGAGGAACCGATAAGGTAGCTGGGGGCGGCGCGCCACCGGCCACCAATGCACCAAGCGTGCATGGGGTCAGTCAAACGTGGGGCAGCAAGCTCGCTCGACGGCGAGGTGGAGAGGTAGGAATGGAGCTAGCGGTTGGGCGAGATCTGAGCTGAGGCAATTGCGACGCGGGGGATGAAACGCTTTTAAGCCGTGCAATTGAGGGAGGAGCGTTTCGGGTCACGGTTTGGGCGCCCGCCGTGTCCGCGTTTAGTCTGTACGCACCCATTCTTCTTTAAAATGTTAATTTTTAAAAAATTATTCTTTACAATTGAAAAAAATAATTTCTTTATTTTACAGTATCACAGGCTTGTTATCATCTATATCCTAATCTATAGCAATAAAACAAAAAAAACACCTGTCAACCACTTACTCGTATTTTAAAACGATGAACAGTGCTATTTTAGTTTTAAAATAACACTAGTACCCTATTATTTTACAATAATAGACTACCTGTTGCGGATTAGTTTAATCTAAATATAAAGTAAAGTCTTTAACGCGTTTTGGTTGGGGGTCGTGCGTCGTCGAGCGCCTCCCGCCCGCGGCAAAGTGGATGACATCATCGCACGCTTGGACTCTCATGTCACTGCCGGGAAGCGGCTCCCCAGGCCTCCGATCTGAATTCGTTCATCTCTATGGGCGCCGTGCGCACAGGTGTTTGGAGCATGGATCGTACCTGCCAGTTCGGCAGCATCGCAAAAGGGTTAGGTTCGTACAGCGTACAACGCCCACCCGGTGACCTCGGTCGTTGCGATCTTCGAGTTTTTCGTACCTGTACTTTCGTACGGTGCCATCTCTAATCCTCTCTGTTCGCCTGGCAACCTTGACGCGAACCGGTAGGTGACGACGTTCCCGCGCCAGCAAGCTTCAGAATCCCATAAACTTTCAGGTGATGTACTCTGTCCACCTACGTGATCGTCATGTCGCGTGATGATAAATCTTGCTGCAAATACGGTTCATGGACCGCGCACGTCACCTCCTCCGCCTTCTGCTAGTACGTTTGAACACTGCTGAACCCTTGGTCCCGAGCTTGAATCTGACGCTGCGGGCGAGTTTGCAGCGGCACGCACTTGTCCCCTCCCGTCGTTCGCTGTAACGCATCCGCTTATGCTTTCACTTTCTCCGCAAGAAAGCCTGGAATAGCACAGCTGAAACAAGGAAGCGTCGGCGTCACCAGGAAAACGTACGCCTATGCCAATCCGCCCGCCGATTTCCAGCGTCAGCGACTGAAGGAAAGCTCAGAGAGTCGGAACACGGAACCGACCAAAGTTTTACGTGGTCCAACACACGCGGAACCGGCCAGAGTTTTACGTAGTCCAACACACGCCGCGACGTCCTTCTCACGCTTCCCTCCCACGGCGCTCCATAATTTGAATCACTCGCCTCGCCTGCGCTGAGCTCGCCGACGCGCTGCTGGAGTTGGACCAACGCGGGCGAGAGCGGTTAGAAGTTTCGAACGCTTTCCGGCAAGAAAACCGATCACTTTGGGTTGCTGGTGGTTGGTGGCGCCGAGTGACGACCGGCGACCGCTGACTGTGGCGTGGCGAGCAGGTGAGGCGGGAGTGCCCGTGCGTTGCTTCCAGGAGAGCCGCCAGGTCGTGGCGCGTGGGTGGCATGTCCGACTCACCTGGCGAGCACCAATGATCCACTCATCGTGGCTCCCGGCCGGCCGGTCGGTCGGTGGTTTGTCCGATTCCGGTTTCCGTTTAGTGCATCGCACTTCTTGAGCTTTGGATCTGTGACGGCACGGCGGCCGGTTTTTTACTCCCATGTTAGGGACAGTTTGGATCGGGTTTGGTGTGGTTGCGTGCATATGATAGATATGGCTAATCACAGCACGGCACGGCCGTGTAAACTATACTCCCAAGAGCTTATAATTGAAGCGGTATTAGCACAATCATACCAGTTACGATAACATTGCGCAAAATATTATTAGTATTTTTCAAGCAGCGTGACCTTGAATAATGAACCAACCGAGTATGGGAGCAGTGCACACAAATAATTCTTGTGGGCACGCGTTTTAAGGGCGTGTTTGGCATGGCTCCGGAGTAGAACTCTAGTTTGGAGTTGAAAAAATTCAGCCAAACACCCGAACTCCACGAACTGCTGGAGCAGCCCAACTCCACGGAGTTAGAGGAGTTGTAGTTCATTTTTTAGGAGTATCTGTTTTCTTGCTCCAAAACTAATCAATATAGAACTAGACGCAGAGTTGTGGATTATTTACCCGCAATTGCCACCGGTTAAAAAAAACGGTTCGATTTCTTTTTTCTTCTCCACCCCGCCGGCCGCTGTATCGACGGTGCGGACGCTCCCAAACCCACACCGTGCCGCCCGAAACGCCTGGTCGCTCTCGTCCCGCCCTGCCGCGCCGTCCTCCACGCACCCTCCGCCCGCCGACCTCCTCCCGAACTGCCGCGGCGCCACCCGCTCGAAGTGTTGCACCGACCTCCGCCGAAACTGTCGCGCCGCCCTTCGCCCGCATTGTCGCCCCGCCGTGCTGTCGTCCTCCGCGTTTCTCTCTCTCTGGCGCAGGGTCCTTGGTCTCCGTGTCCTGCCGCTCGCGTTGTCGTGAGGCGTTGCCAAGCTGAGCTGCTCAGCTATTGCCGCCGCCCGAGCAAGGAGCATTCTCGCTGCCAAGAACCTGGCCGACCGGCAGACATGAGGCTCACCAAGCCTCCTCTTCATGCTTGAGCATCAGTGAAGCCCCTGCGTGGCCACGCGACAAAGAAGCAGTCCTGGCGAGCTCTAATGTCACCCCTGTTGGTTTTTGGTGTGCTGTATACTATTTTCTTGTTATGGGTTTAATCTCACACATCTTGTGAACATGTGAATTGCTTGCATTTATAGTCCTAGGATGTATAATTCTGTTGAACGTTGGTAAGATTTTGCATTGTTAGTAAATAATGTTTGTTTACGATATTATGATATTGAGCTCAATTACAAAATATGAGTTCTGAATAAAATAGCTAGTCTTGTGAGGGTTAGTGTTGCAACTGCTGTTATCAGTAAAGAAAATCTATCTTTTTCCATTAGAAAAAGAAAAAGAAAACATTCCTTATACATCGTTTGGTTGCAGTTCAGATGATGCTATGTGAAAGGAGAACTTTATCAGTGTACCTGTAAATAGCTTACCTGAGGAAGGTTCACTTATGCAGTGCTCCCTTTAAACTCAAGGTTACTTTTTACTTATTTTTTAGTCAAATCACAATGTATTGGTAAGTCTGTGCTGTTACACTGATTGGTAACATGATAAATGGGGCATCAACAGAAGGGGTAACATTGGTATTACACCCTCAAAACTCTCTTTTCTAGAGCTGAGAACAGTTTTGTAGCCAAACACCAACATAAACAGACATAACTCCACAACAGAGTTGCTTTATCCCAGAGTTTTGGAGCAGAGCTGCTCTATGGTGGAGTGGAGCCATGCCAAACACGCTCTAAATCGTGGAAACCGGCTGCTTGCTTTTTTTTGATAAGCAGCACATTTCTTATTCCTCGAAAATCAGCACGCTTGAGCTCCTTCCGAGGCTTGTCAATTTCAGAATGGGCTTGAATTTCGGCCCAGATAGCAGCAGGGGGGAGGGCGGCGTGAGAAGCGGATTAGCCGAGGGCCGAGGCTTGTTTGGCGAAGCCGGTGCTGCCGTGGTGTCTCCGTCTCCCTCGCCTCCGTCGCAGGCTCGCTGCGGCGCGCCACCGTATCCGCCGGCGCCGCCACCACCCAGGTCGTGCGTTCATCCTCCCGAGCCACCTCCGCCACCGCATCGTCATCCCCTCCTCATGCCCAACGCCACGATCTAAACCGTCGATTCCTCGCCATTTGGCCCCCAAGCGGCGCACG
The DNA here is from genome assembly GCA_030760725.1 of Neostapfia colusana. Classification (NCBI taxonomy): domain Eukaryota; kingdom Viridiplantae; phylum Streptophyta; class Magnoliopsida; order Poales; family Poaceae; genus Neostapfia; species Neostapfia colusana. The sequence continues at coordinate 1,663,172 of JASWHV010000003.1, read as the reverse complement.
AGATGTACAACGTGATGCGGCTGCGATGCCTCCTTCTGCACCCGCCGCTATGGAGCAATTCCAGCTCCATCGGCGTCGGCGGTGCGTGTTCCATCAGAAGGTTCAGCGCAGTGGGGGCGCCGCGGCCGCACGGCACGGCCCGGCGGTTATGCCGGTTCTACGGCTCCAAGGGCGGCGTCGGAAGCGCGGCGGCTAGGGGCGCTGGAGCGGCGGCTGCGGCAGATAGCAGCGGAAGGTGCTTCGAGAAGGAGCACGCGCGGCTCGGTGAGAGGGACCAGCAGGAGTGGCTGAGCGGCGAGAGGTTCCTCACCGGCTGTAAGCAGCGAGAGTCGCCGTTCCTTACCAAGCGGGAGAGGTTCCGCAACGAGTTCCTGCGCCGCCTGGTTCCTTGGGAGAAGGCGACGCTCTCGTGGCAGAACTTCCCCTACTACGTCAAGTGAGATGCGCATACCATCTGTTCGACGTTTATCTGAACGAAGCTAACATTAGTGTGCTAATTAATGGATGATATTTCTGTTCCTTTTGGACCGCAAGTGAGAATGCGAGACAGCTGCTCAGTGAGTGTGTGACGTCCCACATGCGGCACAAGGGTGTCACGACAGAGTATGGCTCACGGCTCCAATCCTCTGGAAGGAGGATATTGCTCCAGAGCTCGCCAGGTATTAAGCAGCAAGTATTCAGATAGTCAATGTTGTTATAAATGCTTTGATTGTGAGATTTCTTTAATGCAGGAACTGAGCTTTACAGGGAGAGATTGGTTAGAGCACTCGCATATGAGTTGCGAGTGCCGCTGCTGGTTCTGGACAGCAGTGTTCTTGCACCATATGTAAGATTCTTCAACGTTACAAAGTATAAAGGGATGTTTCGAACCTAACATCTCACCTGGCTTGCAGGATTATGGGGAAGACTACTCAGAAAGCGAGGAGGACGAGCATGCTGAGTCTGAGGATGAAGGCTCAGAGTCTGAAATGGAAGATGAAGGTGATGAAGATTGGACAAACAACAATGAAAAGTCTGGAGAAAGTGATGATGAGGATGCTCTCAAATCTGTGGAAGACCTGAAGAAGTCTGTGGATGATCTCAAAAAGTTGGTCCCATGTACTATAGAGGAATTTGCCAAGGTGATCTATACTATCAGTTTCTTCAACCATACCATGATTTCTTTTCATTTTTCTCTCTACACAAAACATTTCCTATTTATTGTAAAATAATACTAATCGTGTGTGTCGCTCTTAGATCTTTGTAAAAGCAAGGGAGCATCAAAAGGTTAAATAACCTCATGGAAAGTGAGTTTAAATGAAAGAAAAACATAATTTGACGAAAACATAACTGTACTGCAGAATGCTTAAAATAACTCTTGTTAGTGTTGTAGCATGAACTTCGAATTGGGCAAGTCCTTTGTGCTAATTTTATCTATATTGTACTTGAATGACAAAGCAAGGATGACCAGCAATTTCTTAGTGTTCGCCCTCATTAAAGCTATTTCTTCTTGCATAAATTTCTGATTTACGTTTCTCCTTTGTTTACTTGCTATAATAGAGGATTGTTGGTGCTGAAGAAACTACAGCACCAGAATCATCTGAAACTCCCGATTCAACAGAGGAAGAGAAAAGGCCTTTCCAAAGAGGTAACCTGATAGGCTGATAGTGATTTCATCATTTGTTTTTTTTTGTCTTTGGACTACATCCAAGGTAAACTGAAGTATATTTTGACCATGTTGCCTCGAAAAATAAGCTGCTGCTGATTCAACTGGACCCATGAACATGTTTGAGCCTTGCCCCCTCTTAATTGGCACCACTTTGCTCATAGTTATGCCTGCACCAGCACCAGCACCGAAGTTGAATCTATTACTGTGGGCTGATCTGCCGCCCTGGGCCAGGGAGGGGCCGGCCTGGGCCAGGGGCAGATCAGCCCACATTCTCCTCCTGATCCTGACACTGGCCCATGTCTAGAATCCCGATCCTTCTTCAAATCTCCACTCAAGACCAGATGGCGGACATATTGACCAAGGCTCTTGGAAGACAAAAGTTCGTGGAGATGAGAAGAAGGATCGGGATTCTAGACATGGGCCAGTGTCAGGATCAGGAGAATGTGGGCTGATCTGCCCCTGGCCCAGGCCGGCCCCTCCCTGGCCCAGGGCGGCCAGAACTGGGCCAAGTGGGCTGGTCAGCCCTGGCCCAGGCCGGGGCCCCTTTCTAGAAGGTTTTTGAGTTTAATCTTCTTAAAGATAGATTAAAAGATCCTTTGTAACAGATTAGGACTCTTGTAAGGGGGGCTATATATACAAGCCAAAAACACCCCAAATTGTGAGAGAGATCAATACAGAAAATTTTCCTCCACTTTTCTAACCCTAGCCGCCTCTCTCCCTCCTGCCCTAGCCGCCGGCCTAGCCTCTGCCCTAGCCGCCGCCCAGCTCCTGCCCTAGCCGCCGCCTCCCTCTGCAGCCCTAGCCGCCACCAGGGGCTAGAACCAGCCGCCGCCCCTGTTTCCACCTCTATTCTGCGTCTCTTCAACACCAGAACAGATCCGGCGGCTCCTGATCTCCCCTGTTCTGTTCTGCTGGAACAGAACCTGGCGTGACTCTCTGTTCTGCTCTGTCCAGCGCAGGAGCAGAAGCTGAATCAAGCCTGCGGCTGTTCTGTTTCCCTAAACAGTTGCTGTTATTCCTCTGTTGTTGGCTGAAGATTTTTCTGGTCTGTCTTCAGGGAAGACAGATTGATCTGCTAGGGCAGATCAGCTTGTTCAGCAAGAACAGAGGTAGTTTCAGCGCCGGAATTGCAACAATTACATCTAAAAATTAGTAAATGCTGATGAGTCATATACATGTTGGGTCTTTGATGTTGGATCTTTAATCTGATTTTCTAATTTTGTAATATCTTTTCAGGAGATAGGGTCAAGTATGTCGGGGACTCCACGGTTTCTGAAGCAGACCAGAGGTTATTGTCGCATGATTCTTTTCTTCTTCTTTTTTTTTTCTTGGTGCCATGATAAACTTCCATCTTTGTTTCAAGTCTGTCTTAGTGACCGTGCACGAGCGATGCATGCTTTTAATTACATGATGGGAGTTGGGGGCTATATCATTGGTATTAGAATTGTTAGTTGCGAGGATGGTTATTAGGGAACACATTAGCATCAGTAATGAAGCTAATTGTTGGAGGGACAAGAATGCAAAATCAACTGGAGTTAATTGGATTCGATGGATATGATTGACCTATGTATATCAAGGTGGGTGGATGTAGAAAAAAAGCAAGTGATTCTTTTAATATCAGTCTAAATTCAAGGACTGTTGGCAGCAATAAGAAATTCAGCAGCTCTCTGATATGCCCTTCTTTCAAATGATGGGACTTGCCAGTCAAGACTTTCAGCATAAGTTATTCACGGAAATCTTTATCATCACAGCCTGGAGTATATGGAAGCAAAGGGATAGACTTATCTTTGATAACCATCCAGCAAATTGCAATGCTTGGAAGTCAAACCCTCAAAGATGAACTCTAAATTTACAAGCTCATCGCATGAAAGAATCCATTAGAGTACCACTTTTTAGCTTGGATTGAAGATTGATAATCTGCACTAGTTTCACCTCCTCTAGCTCTAGTCTGTTGTATAACCTCTTTCTTGAATGCCCTTTCCCCCCTTACCCGTTGTAAGTATATCCTATACCCCCTTTTTACTTAATAATAAAGCGCAGCTCCTTGCTATATTCTGGTAAAAGAATCAGTCTAGGTTGTGATCTCAGTTACTATGGCTGGTTCTTGGTTAGGTTCCGTGATGGCTCGACTTGGATCTTGACTCATTTATCTTTGTTTTGTTACTTGAAACTTAAACAATGTAGCAATATGATGCTCTTTGAAACTTAACATATTCTTGTACTTGTTAGAGATATAGTAGTCATATTGGAGTCTTATCGAAGAGTCCTTATCCTAGTCTAGTATTGAGTCATGTAATCTCTATATATTGCCTCTGTCTCCATCTATGTCACGCGAGTCCAAAATTTTTGCCAATCAGCCAATTTTTTGTTTCATTGGTTGACTAAGTCTCCTCTGTTTAGTTAACATCATAATCATCATCGTTATTGATGTGACATTGCCTTCTTGGTCTTTTTTCGTGTCCGTCTTGCACTCTTGCTACACATAACGATCAATGGACACTTTTGCCGTCATTGTTATCTCATTCCACTACTTGTCATTTGCAATAGTGCTTTATCTCATCTAATTCTACTACTTGTCATTTGCTGTAGTGTTTTATCTCATCTCATTCCACTACTTCTCAAGTTGCCATTTGGAGCAGTGTTTCATGTCATCTCATTCTGCTACTTGCCATTTGTAGTAGTAGTTTTGTTTCATCTCATTCCGCTACTTGTCATTTGCAGTAGTGATTTATCTAATCTCTCTTTGGCTGATTTGACGAAGTTACCAAGGTTCCACTCCATGACAACTTCATAGAGTTTGAATTTGGATGTAATAAGTTAAATTCTTATTGTCCACTCTTTCAAATGCAACACTTACATATGCTTTGCATTTGAGAGGGGGTTGTTAGAGATAGAGTAACCACATAGGAGTCTTGTTGTATAGTCCGTATCCTAGTCTAGTATGAATCATGTAATCTCTATATATTGACCCCATTGGGGCTATTATTCAATACAAGTCATATTCATAACAGTGCTAGTATCTAAAAATTAATTGATAAATCACATTTAAGTGTAGAAGTAATCAGCGTCAGCATTGTTAGCCTTGAGGCTTTTGAAGACCTACGTGGGGTTTGAGCTAAGAACACAGAATAGCTGAAAGCTTCGTGTAATACATGACCTCACATGCATATCAAGCATCCAACTGTAGTTGTGCATGCATGCACTTTCCTTCTTTCTTTAATTTCTGCATGCATGATGGATTTGGGTTCGGTGTTTGGGTGCGTATAATGTGTCGTTTGTATCTGGCGTACATGCAGTCATATTTTTCTCCACCTTGTTGCTGAAACTAGGAAATACATGATTTCCTGGTTTCAATTTACCGTATGTCATGTTATAAGTTCAGTTTCTTCATACTCAACACTAACATGTATCATGTACACCGTACACAGGATTATTTTGGGGAAAATACCTACTCAAGATGGCTCAAGAAATGCCTATACTTTCATTAGTGGCAGGTGGGTGGGTATATCATTATCACATGGAAAAGGGAAAAATGTTTTATAGTGCATTTGTATCTTGTATTACTGCCAGTCCAGGCCTCCCTTTTATACAGTATCTTCTCCACGCCAAGACTTAAACTCAGTTTTGTGATCTTTCCTTTGACTTTCAGCTATATGTTATCAGTAGATGTGTCACACTAGACTCTGATGTTCGTAAGCTATGATATCAGATGGTTGTAACTTGTAACACATCAGAATTTAGAACATACTCTACACAAATAGATGCCGTACCCATACTTGCCTTTCTGTAATGGATGTCAGTCGTTCATGCAGATTATAAAGAGGAACAATTCTAATTCTAACAATCACAGGACTTTATCTATTGGACAGCGTGGAGAGGTATATGAGGTCAACGGGGACCAAGTTGCTGTTATATTTGACCCTCCTACAGAGAAATTGCATGGCGATGATGTAGATGTAACTAGCAAGGAGGGAAATGCAAAACCAACTATTTACTGGGTAGATGGTGTGTCTCTACTCTGTTTCATTATCAGTCTGCTGTTCAATTTGACTGGAGCAGCACCTTTACTTCATCTGATTTTCCTTCTACCTTAGCCCAGGATATTGCACATGATCACGACACTGAATCGGAAGATTGGCATATCGCACTTGAAGCACTTTGTGAGGTGATTTCTCAAAACATATCTTCTCAATTCTTTGCATAAGTTTGAAAATATGTTGCTTTTCATATGTATATGAATTATGAAAACAGTTCCTTAGTAATGGTTTAATCATCCAACTCAAGTATTTTATTTATGTTGGTGGTCTCATTCATTAAATTTATCTCTCTATCGTCCCGCTAATGGTTTTCTTTTGGGTAGGTTTTGCCATCTCTAGAGCCAACAATTGTCTACTTTCCAGACATTTGCCCATGGTTATCTAGAGCAGTTCCAAAATCAGAGCGCAGAGAATTTGTGCAACGGCTTGAGGAAATGTTTGACCGACTTAACGGACCAGTAGTATTGATTTGTGGGCAGAATATACTGGCAGCAGCACCCAAGGATAAACAATCTGTAAGCTTTATTAACTCTTTTCTCCTGCTTCATTTCAACTTATGGAGCAATTTTGTTAGTTCTTATATATGTTGTGGACATGTACAGCCCGCGCTGATGTTCCACAATATCTCTCGCCTATCTTCGCTGGTAATTGTCTTACATAGTTGAAATGAACATATTTTTGTTGTTTGTTCCTTTTTGTTTGTAACCATATGACTTGTTATATCTATAAGGTACATCTGAATATTATTCCTGTTTCTTCGATACTTGTATCAAATGATTTCCTTAATCTTCTTAAATTGAATTGCATGTTTTGAATATATTTTGTTGTTTCTTTAATCTAGGGTCTTGATTGGTTATTTCCATTGTTCAGTAACTAATGTATGACTTCTCCATCATTGACTTCATTGTTTCTTTAATCCTAGATACAGCTAAAACCATGCTCCTGATTTGTGTATCGGACTATCGGTGTGTGCATGTGTGTACACAAAACACCAATAGCAGCTCTACAGTATTAAACATGACTGTGTGCCAATCCTGGTTAGGTTCACCTTCAGTCATTACTTATTAGCACCATATTTGCGCAGGGTGTATTTTCTCTTTCTTTTTAGTGAGTAGAGGATGCGGGTCATTACATGTGTATAGGGTTATGCCAGGGTCTAGACCTGCTTGCCTTTGGCACAAATGGAAATTGTGTGCGAAATCGAAAATACATATGGTTTCTTTATAATTTCTTTGGACAAATTCGGTCAGCCGTTGTTTTGCTTTTATGTCCTATTCGGAATAACTACATTATTTTTCAAATATTTATGAAGTTTTGTCTTCTTAACTCTTATTTATACTCTAACCAGTACTTGCTCATATGAAATGTTTCGATGCAGCCATCTTCACTGAAGCGATTTGTAGGGGATATGAAGGGGCAAAAATATTCACGGTCCAGTGACATATCAAAGATCTTCACGAATAATCTCACTTTCCCCCTTCCAGAGGTCAGCTTCTTTTAGTTAATTCGATTAGCAAAACTACACTCCACAGAACGAGCTATTTGAATGTGCACGCACAACACGGACAATTTGAAAGTGACTTAACAGAGCCTAGTACACATTTAAAGTGTCCTGTATCTTGAGGTCCCACAGTTCCTTATTTTTTTTGCTTTATTTATTTTACCTGCAGGAAGATGAACAACTACGGGTTTTTAATAACCAGATTGAGGAGGATAGAAAGATTATTATTTCAAGGCATAATCTTGTTAAATTGCATAAGGTTTGGATGCATATTTTGCTATTCTCATTCATCTCGCTAAGTGGCATGCAGACTGCCATATCTCTTGTTTATTTTTTATTTACATCCCATAAACCATGATTGATTAATCAGGTGCTTGAAGAACATGAACTATCTTGCGTGGAGCTTTTGCACGTGAAATCTGATGGTGTTGTTTTGACAAAACAAAGTATGTCGAGTCCAAACTTTTACTCGTGCTTGTAATGAAATACTGTCCGTATGATATCAGCTAATGGTTTTTATTACTCATCTATGTCGTAACGGTGTGTTACATGAGGATTTTGAAAGGTTAAATCATTTCTTCAAGAAGTTCATTATAATTCCTACCAGCTATTTCTATAGTATCCTCGTTTCCATCTGGGTCAAGTGCTTCTGTGAGTGTTCACATTAATCACTATTATTGATTAACTTGAACTACCACTCTTAGCAACTGCAGCTGCATCCTGTTTTCTGGTTTCACCTAGGTTGCAGTTGCTGTGTCTTTTGGGGGCTGGTTATCTGTACTCACATCCTGGTGACCGGCATAATCTTATTGCAGTGAATCTTTCTTAATGGCAGCATGATGTTTTGACATGTACAAATAATGTAAAATTGGATGCATTATGTCACTAGAAGTTGTTGGTAATAATATTGAACCTCATTAAACTTTGTTTTGATTTACTTTAAATGCGGTAGTTGGTTGGTTGCAGTGTTTCTCTTTCATTCCTTTACTCAATGGCAGGTTATGATTACCAGTCCCTAGGTGAAGCCAATGTGGGTTGCATACTCAGCAAGTTTGTTGTTCATTGCAGAAGCGGAGAAGGTTGTTGGATGGGCTAGAAATCACTATTTGTCATCAGCAGTTTCACCGTCTATCAAGGGTGACAGGTTAATCATTCCTCGCGAGAGGTACTTCTGCTTCACATTGACAATTGTTTTGGTTGGTCATTTTACTTTGGCTGGCCCCTTATCATTTGTGTTTTATTTATGTGAAGTCTGGATATAGCAATTGAGAGACTAAAGGAACAGGTTACCACAACTAAGAAATCCTCTCAAAATCTGAAGGTATAAAACAGCTTATGCCATAAGCGCTTTTGCTTCTTCTTTCTGCCATTCACCATAGCTACTGGCTGTGCCCATCCAAACTCATAAGCTCGCTAAATTCAGGTTTTGGCTAAAGATGAATATGAACGAAATTTTATTTCTGCTGTTGTACCTCCTAATGAAATTGGAGTGAAATTTGATGATATTGGTGCACTTGAGGACGTCAAGAAGACACTGGATGAGCTTGTTACTCTTCCTATGAGGAGGCCTGAGCTTTTTTCACATGGTAACTTATTAAGGGTATGGCTTCCTGTTCTGCTAGATATATAGTTACCCCTTATCTTTTCTGCTAGATACACCATGAATCTGAATATTGCATCAAAATCATTGTTTTGTTCCAAGATCGAAGTCGTTGGAAAAGCAGGGTAGGAAGGTATTAGTTATTGCAAAAAATAAATATGTACATTTCTTGAAGTATCATCTTGAAAGGAATACCTCTACGGATATTGTTGCTTTGAAGCTTCCAGAAGCTCGTTTCATAGCCTGAATATTATTATGAGTTGTTAATGACACATCATGTAGATGTTACTTGAGGCATTGCTATATATGCAGTTGCTATAACAGGAAAATATGTGATGGCAAAAAAAGTGTGCCTGCATCATTGGTTCTATTCCCATTCGCTTTGCGCATTTGCAGTATCTATCTGGCCACTTTGCATTCTAGTGAACTAATAGCTACCCCCTCTGTTTTTTAATTGGGGGTATATTGCAAGTGTCAACATGGACTATGTGGCTGCATGTGTTATGCTCCCATAGCCTTATTTTGACTTGCTTTTGGTTTTTTATCTGTTAAAAGAACTGATCTTACAAGGCTACATATCTATTTGCCCAATTGTGTTTAGGGCTTTTTTCATGGTACTCACTGTTCAGTGTGCAAGCAATGATTAAAGCATAGCAAATTGCATATGCATTTAGAGTTATAGTCAGCTTTCAAGTCAAGCACAATCCAAATGTGGATATCTTGTGATTAAAACCATCTGGTATTCTTATGGGGCCTCTGCAAGTTCAAAATTCAAATAACACTTGTTGCTGAAGATACAAATACAGAGATTCTGCAAATGAAATCACAACTTTACTTTTTTAGACAAATAATTGTTTGAGTTTGGCTCCCCTGATATTTGAGTTGTGGATGTTCTATCAAAGCATCAATCAGTCTACCTCGTCCTACCAGAAGCTCCACATATCTGAAGCAGCTTAAGTGCATCACTAAATTTCTAACTTGACTTGTTTTCTTGACCTTTTCAGCCCTGTAAAGGTGTTTTGCTTTTTGGGCCTCCTGGAACAGGAAAAACACTCTTGGCAAAAGCTCTTGCAACAGAAGCTGGAGCAAATTTTATCAGCATAACTGGCTCTACACTCACATCAAAGGTAATTTCATTTGACTTCTGTTCTTGTATGAATTGTTTTAAATTATTTCTGCTTCTTATAGTCATATGTCAAGTAATAATTGTTGCGGGGTAAGATTGTTAATATTTGTCACTTAAAATATAATTTCTTGTTTTGAAATTCTAAAAGGTTGGGTAATCCATTTCTTTTAACAGAATACAGCAAGGGGGGCCCCTGTTGTGAAAGGGTAATCCATATTTGCTGGGTAAACTTGTTAGGGAAGTTTGTTTGGGAGCAGGGGATCTGGCTTCCTTTTTTAGGAGAATACAATCTTGTAATGTTTCAAGATATCTTTTTTAGGAGAATACAATGAATCCATCATGCTGTAATGTTTCAAAAATCTCGTATGTAGTACAAACTAAAGTTAAATAAACAGGCACAAGTTCAACTTGAAACCGTTCTTTGGCATAGTAATTCTTTAAACTCGAGAAGTACTGTTAGCAGATGATAAACAGTGCCTGGCTGCTTATCTAGTTTTTTTCTTGACATCAAGGCTGAATTTAGAACTGATTTCTTTTGCAGATTTACTTAAATTTGTTTGTACCACATGCATGTATCTGTACTATCCCATGATAAATGTAAAGCTCATTTTGAACTGACCACTTCCTAAAATTCTTTTCTTTAAATAAACAGTGGTTTGGAGATGCTGAGAAGCTCACAAAGGCCCTTTTCTCCTTTGCCAGTCGACTAGCCCCAGTCATCATATTTGTGGACGAGGTATGTGCACTAAAACAAAGAAGAAAATAGTTCTTATGTATTGGAGAAAATGAAATTCATTACCCACATAGGTTGTCAAGGGGATACATATATAGGCTGTGAAGCCTCACACAAAAGACCGAAATACCCCTGCCTAATAACAGTGTTATCCCTAATACAAAGAGTACTCTAACATTATGTATCCCACATTGTGTCACTATTTTAGTTGGAATCAGACACGGTTCAGTGGTTTTGCATGATCTCCTGGTTATGATGCAGTTTTATTGATATAACAGGTTGACAGCTTACTTGGTGCAAGAGGCGGTGCATTTGAGCATGAAGCAACAAGGAGGATGCGAAATGAATTTATGGCAGCTTGGGATGGTCTCAGGTCAAATGAGAGCCAGAGGATCCTTATTCTTGGTGCGACAAATCGACCATTTGATCTGGATGATGCTGTGATACGGCGTTTACCTAGACGGTAACTCTGAATCCATGTTCATGCTTTCAAGATAAATGTAAGTAATGCTAGTCTAGCTAGATGTTCATCGGCTGTATGGTCTACAGGATATATGTTGACCTTCCAGATGCACAGAACCGAATGAAAATTCTCAGGATTCTACTTGCTAAAGAAAAGCTGGAATCTGATTTTAAATTTGATGAGCTTGCGAATGCCACAGAAGGTTATTCAGGGAGCGATCTAAAGGTATCGAATTAAACAATCATATGTTCTTGTCAGAATATTGAAACTGTTCTGTTCCCTTGTGTCTATGTGGATCTATTCACTCTCATTTCTGCAGAACCTATGCGTAGCTACAGCATATAGGCCAGTTCATGAACTCTTAGAAGAAGAAAAGAAGGTACATTGTGAAGCTCGTGTGTCATGAAGTTTATGTGTGAAACTTTTGATCAAGTTTCTTCCTGACATGATTCCTATCTTTTTCCAGGGAGTTGTGAGTAACAAAAGCACTTATTTGAGACCCCTTAAATTGGATGATTTTATCCAAGCAAAAGCTAAGGTATTCTAACCATCATTGCCCTTCACTGCCCAATCAGCTTTCTCTGAGCTTTCGAAAATCAGCTTTCTCTAATATCTGTTATTTTCCAAATCCAGGTTAGCCCGTCTGTTTCTTATGACGCAGCAAGCATGAATGAATTAAGAAAATGGAATGAACAGTATGGGGAAGGTGGCAGCAGGACAAAATCGCCATTTGGGTTTGGCAACTAACATTGCAGTAAAATTTTCCGGTCTTGTATTATCTGTAACATCTAACCTCGCAATCACCCTATGCAAATAAAAATTATCAAAATGCAATGCCAAATTTCCCTTATTCTCTACTAGTTGGTATTAGTGGTGTATAATCAGAACTCTGTTTATAGACTAGAAAACATCATAACTGAGCTACAAATTATCTGGATAAACTCTAGGCTTCAAAGATGTATATAGCTCTTGAATTTTCATTTAAGCTGTTCATGAAAATGAATAGAACAACTTTGGTATATTGCTTATTTACTATACCTAACAGTCGATATTGAAACTGAAATTGTGAATTATTACCAACTCCTTCTGAAGTACCTGTAGCGACATTTTTTGTTTTGGTAAAGTAATTTTGACCCCCGCTTGTATGGTGTTGGTTTGGTCTTCCTTGCGACCACGAATCATGTATGACAATCTACTGGCAGAGCTGCACTATCATCTGAGTTGTCTGACAGACTCATGATCACTGAAAAGATAAGATCGTCGGATTACGACCACGCAAAGCGAGTAGTTGGAACAAATGATTCCGGGATCCGCGAAACGTATCATCTCGGCGAAGACTCGTCACCACATGCGTCGCATTTGCAAGATTCGTGGCCTAGCGAATCGGCGTGCCGTCATTAGTTGGCATTCAACCGGGCGGCTAGAGGACCTTAATCCTCTCCGTGCAGATGCTCCGGGGCCCAGCTCTCTTTTCATTTTTTTTCCGCGTCCAGGGCGATCATGATGGGAACCGTGGTACCTGCATACCGCCTGGTTATATACTACTTTTCCGTTCTGAAATAAAAACCTAGTTCACTTTAAACTAAATTTTCTGTCATGAACATCATTTAATTCAGAATAGAGGGAGTAGTTGTTAAGGGCTTATTTGGAACTGAAAATCATCTCTTGTGGTTTTAAACACTTTAGCTAATGATCTAGCTAGCTGTTAGTCAACCCTAGATAACTATCATCTCATTGGCTAGCTAACATAGTTAAAATCCTTTTTACCCTCGAACATCTACCTTTGTGATTGTAATTAAACAACGAAGTAGATAAGATACATCATGAAAAATTTGTATACACCACTAACAAACCAAACGAATGATACTTGGAGGTTCAAAACAATCTTTGATAATTGTTACCTAACTAATAGTTATTCAACTAATAAATAGGCATTAGGTATTATCTAGACAATTATTATGGCAGTGTTAGAATAACTATTATCTGAGACAAAAGAAAAGAATGGACGACGAGTGGGGCGGTTTCCCATACCGCGCGTAGGACTCCGCATCCGGCCATCACATGATCCTGGCGTCAAGAATCAAGATGTTCCCTTCCCACCAACCCCGTCAGTTTGCTGACATGGCACTCCATTGTAGGTACTCATCTCCGTGCTAATTCCACAGCTAGATAACAAGCTAACCTCTCATCTTTCCATGACTGAAATGCCCCTACTGGAGTGAATATAAACAAAAAAAAACAGAAATAGTCAGTATGTATTACCCTCTCCATAGGTTTTAAGTGCCATTCCAATCTTCTATAAATTTCTAAATTAATTGTCATTCTCGGTTTCTAATATACTTTTATCTCTATCTCTACTTTCCGTATCACATATTTTGACCTATTTTTAATTCTCGTGATTACAGGTAGAATGACACGTAAAATAGGGCAGAGGGATACTCGATAACAATGAGAAAATAAACTAATCTAGAACAAGAGCGCATGTATGTATGTGAATACTTATTAAATAAAGCCATAGTAAAAATATTTCCCACAAAAAAGGTGTGCTGCTTTGCCTGCCCACCAACCACTCGATAAATTGCATCAGCAGTTCAGCACCCAAACCTGAAGAGAGGGTGGTAGGTGTGGACGTGCGTGCTACACTTCCCAGTCAATCCCCTGTTTTAGCCGCCACATTTTGACGACTCCTCGCATCGCCTGCCGCGTGCGCCATTCGCCTCCGACTTCGCCGCTTCAGGACAGGTTGCGCCGCGCCACCGCAGCTGGTACATTCGGCGGCCGCGTCCGTCCCCGCGGAGGAAGAGCATCGAGCAAGCAATGGAGGCGGGGGGCGTGGGCCTAGCGCTGCAGTCGCGGGCGGCTGGGTTCGGCTCAGGCCGGCGCCGGGGCGCGCTTTACAGTGGCAGCGAGAGCCGCTCGCCGATCGGGAGCTTGAAGGTTGGCGAACCTGCGGGGGTGGCTGCCGCCGTGCGGGCTCGCAGGTCGAAGCCCCTCGCGCCGCTCCGCGCGAAGAAATCGTCCGGAGGTACATGGTTGTCGCCCCTCCATATCCCTTTCTCTCTGTGTGTATGTATATATATATATATATATATATATATATATATATATATATATATATATATGTATATATATACACATATATACATACATACATACATATATATATATATTCCTGCCACTTGAAAGAGGATATTGGAGTTGCAAGGTTATGATGATCCTATAGATGGTCAATTTGAAGCGTTGGTTATTTAGGAAGTTCATAACATGGAATTTATTCATACATAAATTCGGTCGGACTGATGTTTTTCCATGATCTCTGTGCCTATACAGGTAATGAAATCTTGCATAACTCCGTTGACGACGCACTTTTGTTAAAGGTATCACAACTAATGTCGACTATTCTTCATATAATGTGTTCAAAGCTGCTTTTTTTTTCTAGAATACGCAGGAGAGGTGCCTATCACTTCTCCTATCATTTCATTAGAAGAAGAGTTTCAAAGTACACTGCACACATCACATACCCCTTGTCTTTCAGTTTACATTCACACAACGGACAAAAAGCTGTTTTCTGGAGTTTGCCTGTATCTGTATCTGTGTGAGCCTAATTTTGTTCTGCTGTAATTTCAGAGAAAATCAGAGGAAGTTCTATTATACTTGAATGGGAGGTGTATTTACTTAGTAGGTTAGTTCTGACCTTTTTTACTAAAAAATTATGATTGCTAGAGAAATTATTTTTTGTGGATGAAACTGCCATTTGAATTTCTTATATTGATAAGTGAACGTGTATGCAGGAATGATGGGTTCTGGAAAAAGTACTGTGGGAAAGATTATAGCTGAAGTCTTGGGTTATTCTTTCTTTGATAGGTTTGTCTTTTGTCATTAAAGTAAAGCAGCAATTAGCAATGGTTTGCTCATACAGATTCAGAGGTACTGATGGCCGGATTTATTTGCCTGAACTATTTTTACAGTGACAAATTGGTGGAACAGGCTGTGGGAATGCCTTCAGTTGCTCAAATATTCAAGGTTCATAGTGAAGCCTTCTTCCGGGATAATGAGGTAATGGTTGTGGAACTTTATTTTCTACTACCATCAAGTAGTCTCTGTATAGTTTTCACTAATCTATAACACTCTGGTTGGAAAATTTTACCTACGATTTTCCCTTCCCTTTCAATGTTTTCCATTCCTTGCAGAGTAGTGTATTGAGGGATTTGTCCTCGATGCGGCGGTTAGTTGTTGCCACTGGCGGTGGTGCTGTTATCCGGCCAGTTAACTGGTAGTTAACTTAAGTTTGCCCTCATTAACAGCTTCTGCCTTCTTTTCTTTATTTAATAACTTTTGATTTGTTGCTGTTTTATTAGGAAATATATGAATAAGGGATTGTCTGTTTGGTTAGATGTGCCCTTGGATGCTCTTGCCAGGCGTATTGCTAAAGTGGGGACCGCATCTCGCCCTCTTCTGGATCAACCATCTGGTGATCCATACACAATGGTAGTACATGTTCCTTTATTATGTTCCATGCTTTTGAATTGAAAATGGAATAAGACATATTTTCCAATTTGATGTTTGCGCTAGTATATGAGTGACTCACTGAGTTCCTTGTCCCATAGGCTTTTTCTAAGCTCAGCATGCTTGCGGAGCAAAGGGGTGATGCTTATGCAAATGCGGATGTGAGAGTTTCTCTAGAAGGTAAGCTTCCCAACTTAGTTGTGCTTTGTGTTAACAATTACTCGACACTATGTTCTCTCCATGTTCCTTCAATGGAATAACACATCTGCATTCGCCATTTGCAGAGATTGCATCTAAACAGGGCCACGATGACGTTGCTAAGCTGACACCAACGGATATTGCTATTGAGGTACGTACCAAGAACCTTTTATGCCCATCACGTGCTGCAAGGTGAATTTCATGCTTTTCCTCACAAAAAAAACATGGAGAAACAACTCTCCTAACAGAAAACCATTTGTCACTATGCAGTCACTGCACAAGATCGAGAGCTTTGTCATCGAAGCAACCGCTGCCAGCTCAGCCAGACTCACAAGCTGACTCACAGATTCAAAGAATGCATACCCTGTAGAATTTTGGTCCTGTTTTGTTGTACACTAGTATACGTCTTAGCAATGTTGGATTATTTTTTCATTCCAGTCAAAAGACAAAAAAAAAAAACTGAAGTGTCTTGTCCTTGTAAGATGTAAAAAGATGGACCTGATCAGACATAGGCGTGCTTGAATTTTCTACCCTGAGCTACAGGCTACATGCCCATTCAGAAAGGAGTGCATTCTAAGTTGCTGGACCAAAGCCATTGGCGGATGGGCCTCTTGTATAGATCCATGCCATGGGAGGGCGGCCGCTCTGCCTCTCCATCTCGCTCCAGTACGCAGTGAACGGGGATAGGGTGGTTATTTTTATAAATTTTAAAAATGTCTAATTATTTTTATTAAATTAGTAAAAAACATATATTCATAAAAAAAATCAAGTTATAGCGTAAGTGTAGAAGAGCGCGACTCTCTAAACGGAGTTGTTCAGCAGGCCTGGGAGGAGCCATTTGTTGATCTGCTTACTGCAGGGCTTAGCATGACAGGTCGACCTGTTAAGAAAAGGTGAAGCGTAGAAACGGCCAAAATTAGTAGAGCCGTCGATCTGGCTGGAGACACCGAGACGTGCAATGAGATCGCATCTTTAATTTGAGACGCACTAGGTACTTGGTCTTGCACGAAACATTCAGACTCGTATACCTACTATATATGTCGAGGAAGAATGAGATTAATTAGCTTTTCATTGCATTAGATGTTGGGTGGTTGACCTTTTCCTCCTTATTCTTCTCTCGCACAGTGCTGTAGAAAAAGAGGGCCGGGGTAACTCAATTATTTGAAATTACGTGGGAATAAAACTTGATCAGACTAACTTTTCTTACCACGTGTGACGCCACTTGCAATACGCGTTACTGTGGCAGGACAAAAAAAATTGCTCGCCCATGCATGCATTTGTCATGCGACCATGATAGTCGGCCTCAACCATACATACCGAACAGTACTAGGCGCGTATTATAGTAGCTACTCCCTCTATTCCCTTTTAATTGACGTTTAATATCTAGTAGGTAGCATGGATACAACATGTTTGACAGTTGGTTTGAAAAGTGAAGCGTCTTCTTGATTTGACATGTGTCTGCGTTCTAAAGTTCGTTAGTTCAATAATTCTATCCGCGTTCATAAGCAGCTAGCTGGTGTCAAATTGGTCACCTCAGCCTTCCAAACTTAATTAGCACTAATAATAGTCTAACTTCGCACTAGAGCTAGCTTATCATTAATTAAAAATTGTGTTCCACGTTTAAGCATGCCATATGTGTGTGTGCGCTGTACCGATCGGAACTCCACGCGTTGAAGCTCGTCGCGTACGTTCCTAGCTTGACCCCTTCTTCATCAAAAGTCGAAGGCGCATATATATATGCTTTTAACCTACGACGACGTCGCCGTCGCCGTCGTGCCAGCGGCTGGCGGCGGGAGGCGAAAGGTTCAAGCCGTGGACAACGTCGCCGTCTCGCCACACGCGCGACGGCGCGAGGCCACCCAATCAACTCACGCTAATTAACGAAACGAGGGAGAAGCATCTCTCACGCAGCGCGCGGCTTCCGGGGAAAAAACATCATACATGTAATAATAATAAACGTGAAAAACTCAGTGGTTATGCCGGCGGCGGCCAAGACAGTCATGTGACGCTACCGAGAACGGACAAAAGAGCCGTTTGATTATAGAGCTGCATGGTATGCTGCGTGTTTGCCTCCCTCGTCAACGTTTTCCTATAAGTAGCCCTGACACATCCGGAGAGCAGCATCGATCGCAGCAGCAAGCAGCTAGCGCAACGAGAAAGCTCATCCAACTGCCTTGCCATTCCCGTTACTAGCTTTACACGTACGTTCCAAATCTGCTCTTCCATTCCGCCCGTCTTCAGAGTTCAGAATCGACGACGATCCAGCGATATATCGGCGCCCGACGATGGGTGCAGCTAAGGTTCCTGCAGCGCTTTGGCTTCTGCTAGGCGTGGCATTAACCTTTGGAGTTGCCTTTAGCCCCGCCCAGGCGTACAGGACTAGCCACTACGATTTCTTCGTAAGCTACCCCATCGATCTATTCTATCTAATCTACGTGCTTTAGATCTCCATGCATCTATATGAGTATTCTGCACCATGCATGCATTGACGAAGATCTAAAGCACCATGTATATAGATTACGCATTGCCGAAGAAGGCAACTAATTAACGACGTGCCTCGATCGCTTATGATTGTTGCAGATAAAGGAAACCAACGTCACCAGGCTCTGCCACCAGAAGACCGTCCTCACCGTGAACGGCCAGTTCCCCGGCCCGACCATCTACGCGCGCAAGGGCGACGTCGTCGTCGTCAACGTCTACAACCAGGGCGACAAGAACATCACCATCCACTGGTGCGTGCTACGTACTACTCGATCGAGTTATTTATCCTGGCGTTTAACTAGTTACATGCACAATACCAGCTTCGTCGATCGATCGATCGATCGCCTTGATCCGCCAGAGCTGCATTATTCTTATCGTGTTTGTTTCGTCGCGGCCGGCCATGCATGGCGCGGCGGTGGCATTGCTTGCAGGCACGGCGTGGACCAGCCGCGGAACCCGTGGTTTGATGGGCCGGAGTACATAACACAGTGCCCGATCCAGCCCGGCGCCAACTTCACCTACCGCATCATCTTCTCCGGGGAGGAGGGCACGCTCTGGTGGCACGCGCACAGCGACTTCGACCGCGCCACGGTGCACGGCGCCATCGTCATCCACCCCAAGCGCGGCAGCAGTGGCGCCTACCCCTACAAGAAGCCGCACAAGGAGATACCCGTCATCCTCGGTACGTGCGAGAATAATTAATGAAACGCCTTGTTACTTATTACGGCTAGCTAATTAGTAGTTGTTAATTTTTAGCCTAACTGGCCTGAACGGATATATATGCAGGTGAGTGGTGGAACGAGGACGTGAACAGCCTTCTCGAGGAGGCCAAGCGGACCGGCGGCGACTTCAAGCCATCGGAAGCCAACACCATCAACGGCCAGCCCGGCGACCTGTTCCCGTGCTCCAACAAGGACACCTTCAGGGTGCCCGTGGAGCACGGCAAGACGTACCTGCTCCGGGTCATCAACGCGGGGCTCACCAACGAGATGTTCTTCGGCGTCGCCGGGCACCGCCTCACGGTGGTCGGGACCGACGGCCGCTACCTCAAGCCGTTCACCGTCGAGAGCATCATGATCTCGCCTGGCCAGACCATGGACGCGCTCCTCGTGGCCGATCGCGCCACGGACGACGGCTCGGTCAACAGCCGGTACTACATGGCCGCGAGGACGTTCTCGAGCAACACGCAGATCGAGTTCAACAACAGCACCGCCACGGCCATCGTCGAGTACACCGACGCGCCGCCGTCCGCGGGGCCCCCGGACCTCCCCGACCTTCCAGCCATCGACGACATCGCCGCGGCCACGGCGTACACGGCGCAGCTCCGGTCCCTGGTCACGGCGGACCACCCGATCGACGTGCCGGCGCACGTCGACGAGCACATGCTCATGGCGATCGCCATCAACGTGGTCGCCTGCCCGCCCAACCACAAGTGCGAGGGCCCCGACAATCAGACCCTTGCGGCGAGCCTCAACAACGTCAGCTTCGCTAACCCGGCCGTCGACGTCCTGGACGCCTACTACCGCTCCATCCCCGGCGTTTACGAGGCGGACTTCCCCAACAAGCCGGCGGCCGTCTTCAACTTCAGCGACCCCGACCTGCCGCCGGAGCTCTGGTTCACGAAGAAGGGCACCAAGGTGAAGGTGCTGGAGTACGGCGCGGTGGTGGAGGTGGTGTTCCAGGACACGGGCCTCCTCGCCGCCGAGAGCCACCCCATGCACCTGCACGGGTTCAGCTTCTACGTGGTGGGCCGAGGGTTCGGTACCTTCGACGCGAAAAGGGACCCGGCCTCCTACAATCTGGTGGACCCGCCGCACCAGAACACGGTCACCGTGCCAAAGGCCGGATGGGCTGCAATCCGTTTCCGGGCTTCAAATCCTGGTGGGTAAATTTTAAATCTACTCTATATACGGCACCGTGAAGATTTCATACTTCTTCTGATAATAATTTTGGTCCACTTCTGTGCTATTTTTTTTGCTTCTCCAGGTGTGTGGTTCATGCACTGTCACTTTGATCGCCACGCGTTGTGGGGAATGGACACCGTGTTCATTGTGAAAGATGGCAAACTCCCCGAAGCTAAAATGATGCCGCGTCCGCCCAGCATGCCAAAGTGCTAACGAAGCGGGTAAAGCAGCAATTAAGTCGCGAGACGATGGAAGAAAATTATTGTGTTCACTTGGTTAACTGATTCAATTAATTACTTCCTTGCTATTCATTTTTAATTGTATAGTACCACATCGAACAAAACGGTTGCCCTGAGTTGAGATCCATGTAATTACTACCCCATTTGGTTGTAAGAGAAGAGTGTCCATTTGCTTTTGCTATGCTTGTAATAATTCAAATTTCAAATGTAACTAAACGATGTTTGTTATGGAGCTTGTTCCGTGTCTCATGCAAAACCTTACACGCATGACGATTTTATCAGTGCTATACAATATTAAATCATGGTTACTTGGAAATGAAAAGTAATCCCAACATCCTATCTGCTATTGTCATATTTAAACATCAAATAGATTGATGCCCGTTCTCTCTTTTTAACGGAACCACAAAGTAATTGCTCAGTAAACAACCGACTGGACTTTTTATTGGACAAAAGCTTATTACCGGTGGGTTCTTCCCCGTCCCTCGGTCATCAACCACAGTGACGACATAAAACGGCGGGACCACACGACACCTTCCTCACGATCCCTCCGGCCTCCGGTCCGCACCGCGCCCTCCTCCCACCGAATCGCTGCCCCGATCCAGTGATCTAGCACAATTGCCAATTTGCACTTTCTGACTGGGACACATGTATGACTATGGTTGTTACTATCATTAATCGTTGTATGCTAAGGTTAAGTAGTGATTTGTCGTAGGTTCTGTCGGTACTCTACGAACCGGGTACCTCGTGTAGTGAATTGAAAGCACCTGGGCCCAGGCCCTGCCTTTCCGGCTTAAGGCGGGGCCTAGTGTAAATTACATGCACTAAGTCCGATGGGCAATCCCGAGATTGCCGCATGTCTTCAGACTCAGGGCCTGAAGATCGACAGAGGGTGGCTCGGGAGCCGCCATAAAATAAATATTGAAAGACAAGTAGCAACACAAAAGAAATTACATTTTCAGTCCAGCATGCAGCTGCCGACAATTCACAGACACTAGCATTTCGCTGTGTCAGATGACCAAAATTGATACAATTATGATACTCCTGAATGTAATGACTATAATTACAAAGAAACACGTATAAAACGACACTTTCAATTTGGAATTAAGTGAACTTAGGTTCCAACTAGGTCATTCCTAAGACATTTCAACTATACATAGTTAATAATGACAAATAGCCCCTTACCATAAATCAACAACGCATCATTATGAACTGATACTACGTCAAAGACATCAGTCATATCAAAAGATCCATCCACATGTCCGTTAACACTCCCTTATCCGAGGATGCAGCAGGGAAACAAGAAAAGCAAACAGCCCCTATCCCAAAAGCTTTGGTGATTCTGTCAGCGAACAAGCTTTCCACACATGAGAATTAGAAACCCAAATGAACTGATAAGTGAGAACGATTTAACATGTTAAACGACGGTTGTCATGGTAGGACTGAAGGAGGAACTTGGCCAGCACAAGCTGTATCATAAGCATCTGCAAGCCCTGGAACACTCTTTTTGTAAGGATCAAGAAACCTCTTGATGAATGCTTTCTCAGTTTGTTTAGCCACCCAGCAAAAGCCCACATCTTTCTTCACCAAACCCTTCGCCTTAAGAGCCTCTAGCATAAAATGCCGGGGTACAAGCCTCCTCGTCAAGCTAAGGCCGAGCAAGTTTGGACTTTGCAATATGTAGTTAAGCTCCAGACCAACCTCCATCATCAGGAAATGCACCACACGGTTCATCCTGTCCTCACTGAAATTCAGAAGGTACGGAAACTTGCGCAGCGCTATTTGCAGCTCAGCCTCAGAACATCCAAGAGCCTTCTTCAAGAAATCCAACCGCAAACCTATGTTTCCATGGCTGATGCTGCAGATGCAGGCAAGGGCATGCTTGAACATTCCTGAACCGCGTGGCACACCAAGCTTGTCGGCACTGACCACTATTTCCTTGAGACGCTCTGGCTCCGATAGGACCATGGTCGGGGCCAAACAAAAGATCTTGAGAATGTCACAGTCCGTGAGGCCACACTGCCGCAGGAAGGCTATATTGGGCTTGACCACACGCTCCACGTCTTTACTGAGAAAGTAGGGACTATACCTGATGGCGCTGTGCACCTTCTCGTAGGAGCCCAAGAAAGAGAGGTAGAATTCAAGGTGGCGGATCTTACCGGGTTGACTAAGGATCCTGGGACGACGGTGATGAGGCTGGAGATTTGTCGCGGGGAGAGGCCGATGTCACGGAGGGTACCAATGCGGGACCTTAGGGTTTTGTTCACCTTGCAGCAGAGGACACGGGGGTCCACGGAGATTGCGGCGGCAACATCGGCTTTGGTGAGACCGATCTCCTTGAGGAAAGCGAGGACGGCTTCGGGATTGGAGGGGGACTTGAGGTGGCCGAGTTGCCTGGAGGCTTTGAGGGCTTTCGATGGTGTGAGGCCGCAGGTGGCGATGAGGAATTCCTCGGCAACGAAGCGGGCGGGGGATGTGGCGGTAGTGCTGTACAGAAGGAGACGGTGGAGGGGGGAGGCTGCAGCGAGAGGCGAGGCCGCACGGGCGGCGGAGAGGAGGTAGCTCCGGAGGCAGAGCATCGCGGATTCACGGGAGCGGGGGTCTCGCGAGCGGCGGGGCTGTGGTCTGCTCCTGCTCGGGATGTCGGGATGGCCGGTGCCGTGGAGACGACGCTGGAGTTACTGGGCCAACCCGGCCGTGCCTAGCTGAGCTCAAGAATTCCAAACTTTGCAAACGAAATCTTCTTATGCTCGACTTTCATCAGCTGCCTCCTCACTCCACTCAATCTCTCCTGCAACTATGTGACGAGTGATGACAAACTGGTGGAGATCCAGACCAATCCTAGGCAGATCCAGGTCTAAACGAACAAGGCCTGACACAGAAGATGATACGTGCCACTGGATTACAGGTCAGGAACATCATCTCTAGTGCTCCAGCTGGTTAGCGTGCTTCCGCGGTCATAATGCACAATAAAACATGTATGAACAATTTCAACAAAAAATATGATCAAATAGTGTGCACTATCATCTACTATGATACAAATTTTTGAGCTGCAAAAGATATGACAATGTGCACTACTATGATACAAAAGACAGGACAAGGAGTCTGGTAATTTCTAGCATATCACTAAAGAACTTTCAACACCAATGACACAAAAGCATTTTTAGCTTGAATGCACAAAGATTTCAAGAAATTGTCAGTCAGGTAGAGGAAATGAAAGGTAATGAAAGGTTGCAGAATGGAAGGAAATTGCACTGCACCATCAACTTTTCTATCCGCGCACGGGCGCACCACGCACGGCAGAGCGCTGCGGCTGCGGCCTGCGCCACCGAGCTGCGGATTACACAACCCAGCTCAAAAGAATCACCATCCGCTCCCGGCTACGCCTCGTCCACGTTCCCCGCCATGCCTCTCCTCTTCCTCCCCGCCGCCGCCCCCCTCGCCGCCATCTCCTTCGTCCCCGCCCGCTGCCGCATCCGCCTCACCCGCGTGCCCGCCACGGGCGCAGCCGCCACCGCTCCGTTGGTCCCCTTCGCCGTCGAGCACTACCTCATCGCCCACTGCCACCTGACCCCGTCGCAGGCCGTCAAGGCGTCCAAGAGACTCGCGCACCTCAAGTCCGCCTCCAACGCGGACGCCGTGCTCGCCTTCCTCGCGGACCTCGGCCTCTCCCCGAAAGAGGTGGCCGCCGTCGTCGCCTCCAACCCGCGCGTCCTCTGCGCCCGCATCGACCGCTCCCTGGCGCCCATCTCGGCGGAGCTCCGCGCTCTCGGCCTGTCCCCCTCCCAGATCGCGCGACTCGCGCAGATCGCCAGCCGCTACTTCCTCTGCCGCAGCTTCGTCTCCAAGGTGCGGTTCTGGCTCCCGCTCTTCGGTTCCCCGGAGCGGCTGCTCCAGGCCAGCGACTGGAACTACTGGCTCCTCACCTCCGACCTCGAGAAGGTGGTCGAGCCCAACGTGGCGTTCCTCAAGCAGTGCGGGCTCAGCCCCGGCGACATCGCCAAGCTGCTCGTCGCCGCGCCCCGGCTTGTCACCATGCACCCCGAATACGTCCAGGACGCGGTGCGGCGCGCCACGCAGCTCGGCGTGGCGCCGGGCTCCCAGATGTTCCGCCACGCGCTGTCCACCGCCGGGTGCATCGGCCAGGAGAAGCTCGACGCCAAGGTCGCCGTCCTCAGGAAGACGCTCGGGTGGTCGCAGGAGGAGCTGAACCTGGCCGTCAGCAAGGCGCCGCGGATCCTGGTGGCGTCCGAGGAAAGGCTGCGCCGGAACGCGGAGTTCCTGCTCAATGAGGTCGGGCTGCCGCCGCAGTACATCGCGCGCCGGTCGGTGCTGCTCATGTACAGCCTCGAGAGGCGGCTGGCGCCCCGGCACGTCGTGGTGAAGGCTCTCAAGGAGAAAGGGCTGGTCGATCAAGACCGGTGCTTCTTCAACGTGGTGGCGCCTGCCGAGGAGAAGTTCTTGGAGAAATTCGTTGCTCCCTATGAGGAATCCATCCCCGGTCTAGCTGATGCTTATGAGTCTGCCAGTTCGGGGGATGTCTCAGGGGGATTTTAACAGTGACTCGACTGCAAGGAGAATTTGTAGGTGTGTGCTCTCTCCATTGTGTAATGTCATTCTCTATTACTGATGAGCCATATAGCAGAAGGCAGATTCATGGCCATTTAGGGTAGGTCCATTACAGCTGACAGCAACAAGCTGATGTTAATATCTATAAAAATGTTAATTTCTGACCAACAAGGGTCTCTATATATAACTATGAGCAATGCATCTGCCTTTCCTATTTTATTTTCTGTTCACAGGAGCTGGGCATGGCGCGCTTATCGTTGGCAAAACAGCCACGATCTGTAGGTAGTTAGTTTTCCCTTTTAAATAGGAAATACAGAGTCAAAAACGCTGCTACTTACGCAGCACAATACCCTCCTGAGTTCTCTCTTGGTTCGGGCCCTTTGCTCGTTCTCTTCTGACCTCGCGCCATGGCCAGTGGAATTCTAACAATTGACATCAAGAGCAAGGTTGTTATCCATGGGAATCCATGTCGGCAAAGTATGTATTTTTTTCTCATTGACAGGTGGACCATAGAAAAATGCATATGCTAATAGAGTATGACCATTTTAAGTATACTCTTTGCTCATATGCGAAATGGCTCTCTCATTTGCAATTTTTTGTTTGTGATTGTTTGGACTACTTCTCAATATACAAATTGACTAATTGAATTTGGGCTGTTTCTTGGAGACAGTCTAAGAACCTGTAGTATGCAATTAGATCCACATTTCCAAATGCTTCCATAATGTAGCGTGTGCATCTAATGTCGATGGCACCGTAGTCTTGCTGCACCAAGAAGTGCGCAACGGATACAGTCGAGGTTCGGAGGGCAGACCGTGCCGACCCAAGCGTCCTCCACTCGTGACTCGTGCCATCAGTCGCACACGCGCAGTCATCCGTTCGTTATCCACCTCATCCCACCATCGGCCACACGTCTCCGGACACGCGACGGCCTCGACTCCCGCCGTCGTGCGATCCCGCGGCCGCTTGCCCTCGCCCGTCCATTCACCATCCCGACCCCTCCCTCCTTTCCGCACTCGCCCTTGCAAACCGAAGCCGCGCACTCCGCCAGTCCACGCGATGGCCGCCCTCCGCCTCGCCTCGTTCACCCTCCGCCCCGCCGCCGCGGCTTCCCCCTCTCCCGCCGCGGTGCCCCGGTCCACCGCCGCCTCCTCCTCCTCCGCCCGCGCGGTCCGCGGGCTGCCCTCCCTCCGCCTGGCCCCGCCCCGCCGCCGCGGGGACCTGGCAAAGTCCCGCGCCGCGGCCGACGCCGCGGCCGAGAGCTACGCGTCCGCGCTGTCCGAGGTGGCCGCGGAGAACGGCACCCTCGACCAGACCGTGTCCGACATGGAGAAGCTGGAGAGGATCTTCGCCGAGGAGGCCGTCGCCGAGTTCTTCGACAACCCCACCGTGTCCCGCGACGAGAAGTCCAAGCTCATCGGCGAGATCGCCAAGTCCTCCAAGCTGCAGCCGCACGTCGTCAACTTCCTCAACGTCGTCGTCGACAACTTCCGCGCGGAGCTCATGCCGCAGATCGCCGCGGAGTTCGAGAACGCGTACAACGCGCTCACCGGCACCGAGGTCGCCACGGTCGTCTCCGTCGTGCAGCTCGAGTCGCAGGACCTCGCCCAGATCGCGCAGCACATCCAGAAGATGACCGGAGCCAAGAACGTCCGCCTCAAGACGCAGATCAACCCGGAGCTCATCGCCGGCTTCACCGTGCAGTACGGCCGTGACGGCTCCAGCCTCATTGACATGAGTGTCCGGAAGCAGATCGAGGAGATCGCCTCCGAATTCGAGATGCCCGCTGTCACCCTCAACGTCTGATCTGCTCGAGGCTTCGATCCTGGCCTTGCCTTGTTGTCCTGATGCTTAGGTCATTTCTGTCACCTTCCTCCTTGCTCTTGTGTGTGGTTATGTAACTCAATGATGAATATACATGATTGGATTCCAAGATTTTATACTGCCTGCTTGTTTTGCCTTTCTTTTGGTGTTGTTCATAATTTATGAAGTAGCAGCTCAGTTTCATGTAGAATCTGCAAGGTTGATAAAATTGTCCTTTCAAGTTTAGAGTTCACATAAGAGAGAGTCCAAGCAAGAAACAAGATTGAAGTTAGTTCTAAAATAGATGGAATGGTGGAAATGGAGAACATGAGAAACTTTCGTTCGATGCCACGGCATATTTTCATGGGCACAATCAGAGTAATCAGAGACAGCATAGTTGCTAGATTTGATTTGGCTGCGCCCTCAATGGGAAGAGGAAGGTGTAATCGGCGCATTTCAACCAATGTTCTGAAGTGCCTAACTCTGTTCCACTTCCACCAGACTTTTTTCAGAATCTTGCAACTATGGGCTGCACAAACTGTCAAAAAATTGATATGTGTTAACGGTAAATTGACTTGAAGCATTTGTTGATCTTTGCAGCTGCTACTTTCTTGAGTAATTGCAAGAACCAAGTGTGAATGTTGGTTTGATCCCCTTCAGACCTGCAGATCAGCTGTGGCTGCTAGAATACGTTTGCACAGACATTTTTTCTGCATTTCTTTCCAAAATTTTCCGACGGATCACATGTAATTTATTTTTCTCCTTTTCCTGTTGCTCATCTAGAGTGTTTAAAACATCGAGTTCTCACCAAGGATCCGTGGCGCAATGGTAGCGCGTCTGACTCCAGATCAGAAGGTTGCGTGTTCGATTCACGTCGGGTTCAATTTCCCGATCAATCAGGATCTAATTTTTGCCTCATTTTCTTTGCCATTAATCATCACCAGCTGTCGATCTTAACCGTCTATTTACCACTAATCAACCCACCTCCTCTCCCTATCCCCTTCGCTCCTCTCGTCCCTTCGCACCGGAGCGAGCTATCGCCAATTCGCCATTTCACGGTTGCCCAACTCAACATACACCACCCATTCAATCCAACGTGGCACTAATACTGAGCATCAAAGAATCGAGCCCGATGCTAACCTGCCCGAGCACGTCGACCCCGTGCCCGCAGCGCCACCCCCGCCGCCCCGCGCCGGACCAGGCTGAATGGGCGTACACGAACTAGAAGTTGTGTATGGCCCTATGAACGCTTCTTGCTGTAATCCTCGAAAATACCTTAAGATCGCACGAAACATTGAACATTAGGCATTTTTAATTTTCACTCACAAGACATGCCTACAAAATTCAAACCCGGTAATCAGGGTGCTTAGATCATTCAATAATTAACAGTATGCAATCAAACCTCCAATTGAGCCTTCGACTTTGAGCCTTCGACTGCCGGGTCCGTGTATGTAATGTAAGCCACCGAGCCACGCGGATCCAACTGATGGTTGTGGTTTATGAAGGCTCTTTTTCGCCGCGCGATGATTGATCACGCCTGGAGACTGTGTTCAGGTTCCCAATCTGAGATGCCAACCGTAGCAGCCCTTCCTGTAAATGAGACTGATTGCGTGGATGCAAAAACTCGCTGGCTCAAGATACGTGATGGCTGGCGTCGTTTCAGTCTCGGGGAGCGCGGAGCACCATGCGCGCCACGGCCTGCCCACCGTATCACCGGAGCAGTCCACGAGAGAAGCGGGATCACGTGTAAACAATCTGCCGCGCCGGCGCGAGGAATCTCTGACCGGCGGCCGCTCGGGCAGTCGCCACGTTTCATCAGCACCTGCGCCGTCCATTCGGTGGTCGAGCCGGGGGTCCACCTGCAAGCGAGGCGAGCGAGTGATGACCACCACCACGCGCGGTGCCTGCCTCGGGCGAGCTGTGGGGGACTCTGACTCTGGTCATCGAGCGGATGATGGACCGTTGCTGTTAAAAATTCCAATGAACAAAGCTTATGCATATAAGCTACCAACACCCCCGTTTCTCAAATATTCTCATACGAACTCCATTACCCAACTATTTTTTTCGAGGTTGCATGAATTAGTAATTGGAAACGCTTTATTGTTATGGCCGGTTGTTCTGCACCTAGATCACCAACCTAACCTTAGTGCTGGAAGTTGTTACTGTAATAAGCACGGCTCTTTAGCCGGAACATTACCAATACGCAAAGAGATAATAGAGCTATTAATGATACCAATGAAACAAAAACAGTTTACAAACATATTTTGCTCTTAAGAACAACAACACGTCAATAGTGGTCGGCGGGGCCACATGTGGTGCTAGCATTGGTAAATGGTATACACCGAGCCTCCAATCTCAAGCAGTTCACTACTCTCTTTATCTCAAAATGTAAGAGATTGAATGGTTTAAATTTTATTTCAAAATATAAAGAAATTCTAAAAATATAAGAGTATTATTTTTATCTTATGATTCTAAGGTCCCTTATAATTTAGGATAGAGTATTACGCATGATTACCGGAATATTGAAACTTGTATAGGGGCCTTCAGCAAAATGGCCAAAACCTTCTTCGTCATCCTGCCTTTTTGCGCTAACTTCCAGACCATCGCCACCACCGCCCCAGCTCCCCTCCCTCGGCCTCCACGCTCTCCCACCATCCACCGCCTCCCTCCTCGTGGCCTCGCCGCCCGCCCGCGAAACCCTAGCCCAGATACCCTCCTCCCGCCACCGCACTACCCTCCGATCCGCCCCGGTGAGCTCAGCACAGATCCACCCATGCGCCTCCGGGTATCCCTCCTCCTCCTGCTGCTGCTCGCCACGGCGTCGGCGGCGGTGACCGCCGCGACACTCTCATCGAGAATGGTGCACCGGCTGTCCGATGAGGCGCGGATGCAGGCGGGGCCTCGCGGGGGGCGGTGGCCGCGGCGCGGCAGCGGGGAGTACTACCGCGCGCTCGTGCGGAGCGACCTCCAGCGGCGGGTAGGCGGAAAGCTCCAGCTCCTCTCGCTCTCCAAGGGCGGCCAAACCTTCACACCCGGGAACGACTTCGGCTGGTGCGCCGCATTCCCTGCCCTCGTCGGGTCTTACGTGACTCAATTTGTTTTTACTGTTCTGATTCACCGTGAATGCTGCCGTGTCTCCTCCAGTGATGTAGTGTTAGTAGGTTGAAGCGGCTATAGAAAAATGTGGCGTGTCTATGCATTGTACATTTTGTAGGTGTAGGTCCTGACTTCTAGCTGTATTTCACTGTTTTTACAGTCGAACTGTCGAAAGGAGCCCTACTCACTATGTTTTACTGTTTTCACATTCAGGGTGCGTTGTTAATCGTAAGTTAATGTTATTTATCTAATTTCTGTTTTGCAGGTTATATTACACTTGGGTCGATGTTGGGACACCAAACACCTCCTTTCTGGTTGCATTGGATACTGGGAGTGACTTGTTCTGGGTACCCTGTGAGTGTATCCAGTGTGCTTCTTTGTCTGGTTACCGAGGAAATTTGGTATGCTTCTCTTTTAATCAGTACCATTATGTTAGTGCCTGTACATGTCATACTGTCAAGTGGCCGCGTCTGTTCAAAAAATGGCATATCTGATTTGACTAATGCTAAATGCTAGTAAAGATAGAGACCTTAGTGTTAACAATTCTCTGATGTAACTAATAGGACACCACCCTTAGTTAAAAAAACTATAATGCAATACTAATTTGACAGCTTTGTAAAGTGGCAAACTGTGCCCATCATCTTTTTTTGTTACTCAAAATTTAAAGGTAAAAGTGATGTTGTGTTTGGTTATTGTGGAGTTGTGGCATCCACACAGCATGACGCCTAGGTGTTGTGGCATAACTGGAAGTGTGTGGCATCCCATGGAGACCCACCACAATAACAGCGCCTACAAGAAACCACGAAAACTATGTCTGTAACTGGGTATGCTAACCTTATGTATACCATCACATGGCCTGATTTGCCATATGGGCCATCCATCTAAATGGTGGAAAGTAAGTTCACAGCAACGTTCAACTCCTGTTTAGCACATTAATTAGATAGTTGCAATATGCCAGATTGCTACATGGACCTCATGAAATTTCATGCAGATAACAACAACACCAACAACAACAACAACCAAGCCTTTATCCCAAGCATGTTGGGGTCGGCTAGACATGAAACCCAACAATTCATGAAATTTCATGCAGATAACCTATGTTAATTCCACACTGACATTCCAGTGCTGATTTTAGAAATTACCTTACTATCTTAGTGACAGAATCCCAGCTAAGTTAGAAGTCAGGTCCCAGGTGGCATTTTAGTACAAGTTAGTGATCTCCTGAAGGATTGTCTTGATTTTTATAAGATGCTTATATATTTTGTAATATTGAATGCACAATAACAGGAGGATGTTACATTTTGAAGCAGTTTAGTGCTTATTTCCGGTGATTGATTGGCAGATGCTCCGTCATAAATGGAGCATCTATTATGCAGGATAGAGATCTTGGAATTTACAAGCCAGCTGAATCAACAACAAGTCGGCATTTGCCATGCAGCCATGAGCTATGCTCATTGGGTTCAGGCTGTGCAAACCCAAAGCAGCCTTGCCCATACAACATTGACTACTTTTCAGAAAATACAACAAGCTCTGGTTTGCTTGTTGAGGATACTCTACACCTGGATTCCAGGGAGGGCCATGTACCAGTGAATGCTTCAGTTATTGTAGGGTAAGATTTTCTATTGCTTTCTTCTTTAGAAGGACTTTTTTTTGTTTTTTTGGTTTCATGAGCTCTTCTGTTTCATTAGTAGTCTAAAGGAGTAATATTGCTTGACAAATTGCAATTTGCCTCCCTTGGGGCGTTGTAAGTGAAATATGTTATTATGTTACCTACATGATTACTTCTGATGAACTCATACATCCTCTATGCACTGTTAAGGAGTCAGATATGTGCATCTGCATACTCCCTCCGATCCAAAATGTAAGTATTTTAGGATTCTTGATCAAAGTTAATAAGACTTTTACCATCAATATACAAATAACCACACATTTTGATTATGTAAGATTGATGTTATTGGATTCATCATGGAAAATATTTTCATAACACGTGGTCCAATTTACTTAGTGACATCATTCATAGATATTTGTAGTCCAAGTGTCACCTATAAGACTATCAATGTCTTAAACGACTTGTATTTTGGAGCAGAGGGAGTATCAATTTGATGTTTGGGTCATTACCATTCCTTGCTTCTTTGATAAAATCTTGCATTGTTAGTGATGATTCTGCACTCAGAACAAAAATAAAAATGTCACTTGAGATGATTCTCCTTTACTGAACAACTCTAAATCTTATTAGCTTGTTTTTTGGCATTTAGTTTCACTAAGATGATGTATCCTTGTGTATAGATGCGGTAGAAAACAAAGTGGTGACTATTTGGATGGTATTGCACCGGATGGACTTCTTGGCCTCGGAATGGCAGATATATCAGTTCCTAGTTTCCTTGCAAGAGCTGGACTAGTTCGGAATTCATTCTCCATGTGCTTTAAGAAAGATGACTCTGGGATAATTTTCTTTGGAGATCAAGGAGTGTCTTCCCAACAGTCTACACCATTCGTTCCTCTGTATGGCAAACTGTGAGTTGCTTGAAATGATTGGCTTATCAACTAATGAGTTATTGTACTGATTATTGGTTGATATTATTTACAGCTCCACTACATTTTTCCTTAATTTCCAGTCAAACTTATGCTGTTAATGTTGGCAAGTCTTGTGTTGGGCGTCAGTGTCTTGAGGGTACTAGCTTCCAGGCTTTAGTTGATAGTGGAACATCATTTACTGCTCTTCCTCATGACATTTACAAGATAGTCACGACGGAGGTGAATTTATATCTGTTTTGCAGATGGTTCTCTGATGAATAAATATTGGTGCTAATTATTATATATTTTCAGTTTGACAAACAAATTAATGCTCCAAGAGTACCTAGCGGAGACAGTAATTTGAAATATTGCTACAGTATGAGGTGAGTAACTTCTGGTTCCATTTATGGCCTTTAGGGATATGCTTGATATGTGTTTTTCAATTGAATAAAATGCACGGATGTGTTATTAAATACAGTCCTCTGGAGATGCCTGATGTGCCAACCATAACGCTGATGTTTGATGGGAACAAGAGCTTCCAGACTGTTAATCCTATCATTCCATCAACTGACCAGCAGGTATGTTATTTTGTTGGACAATAAAAAAAACATGTCCTCAAAATCAGTTAGCTGACTGATAATGATGAAGATTCATGTCAAGCAAATCTAAATTATGTTCTTACTGTCAATCAGTACAATTACTGGTTGAGGCCCCTGAACAGAAACACATGCAGTTAAGCCACCACAATAAGTTACTAATATACTCCCTCTGTTTTTAAATTATTGTTGTTAGAACAACAAATCTAGTGCAACATTGAACTAAGATTGTTGTCCTAATAAAAAAATTAAGAACGGGGGAGTATTATTATCATGGGACGAGTGTGTGCTTTCTACAGGTTGTTCAGCCCTGGACTAAATCCTGAAGGGGGTTAGTGCTAATCCCTAATATTGATTGCTCACACATCGAAATTCCTGTCACATGGAACTTTTTGCAGAAGATGTATAATGATACCCTCCTATAAGTAAAGCAAAGTTGATGGCATGTCAATTTCTATATATTGTTTCCAGAACTAAAGCATGTCAATCATCTTATCTCCCAATTCTACAGGGAACTATCGTGGGGTTCTGCTTAGCTGTGCTGCCATCACCAGAACCTATTGGAATTATTGCACGTGAGTGCTCTAATCATTCTTGGTTATTTGTTCCTATGGTATTTGATGGATTAGTAACAAACAAGATGACTGTCAAATGCAGAGAATTTTCTTGTTGGATACAACGTCGTGTTCGACAGAGAAAACATGAAGCTGGGTTGGTACCGCTCTGAATGTAAGCCAGAACCACATACCAATGAATACTAGATTTACCATTCGCCAAAGTGTTAAATATGGTAACACTGCATCCTGCACGTGCAGGCCATGACGCTGACGACAGCACGATTGTACCCTTGGGCCCGTCGCAGCACGACAGTCCGGAGGACCCGTTGCCGTCGAACGAGCAGCAGGCTTCCCCCGCCGTGACCCCAGCGGTGGCAGGCACGGCTCCGCCCTCCAGCGGAACGACGAATCTACAGAAGCTACTTGCTAGCTCTTATCCTTTGCTGTTACTGACGATGTCCACTGTGTTCTCTGTCTCGTGAACAACTGGTAGAATCTAACCGATAGCCCTGTAAATCGTATGTGCTTCATATATGGTGTTCTTTTTTCTAGGGAGATCAATAGATAAGCAGTATTTATGCATGTTCTCACTGTGCCCCACCAATGCTCCGTGCCTCTAATCCGAACTGCTAAAGATCTACTATCTGCATGCGTCAGCAGCCTAACCTTTTGTAGCCCACGGTCTGCCATCGGAGCAACCGTCATTTTGGGAGGCCTGCCTCTTACTGAACTTCCTGTCATCCTGGTATTCTGTTCTGTCTCTTTTCCGTGACGAATTAAAAGAAGCATTCTGTTCGTGTTCGTAGTGGGGATCAAGACACGGCGCACTTCGGTCACGCACGGCATTACCGATCTTGTTTGGACGTCCAAAAGCGGTCGGAAAGATGGGTGCTCAATTCCGGAACGGGGACACAGGACTGTAGGAGAAACGAAACCGAAACACGTGTCTCTGATGCCCGATGGCGTCCTGGTTCGCACACGCGCCTGGACACGAAAACGTGTAAAGCTTTCGGTGATCAGCCGCCCATCAGGGGACGACGTCTCGTCGAGCTTTTCGACGTGCGAGTGAACGAGCGCATAAAATAAAACTCTGCTGCTTGGATGATATTTCGGACGATGGGATGACGTACCGAACGATGTCGATAGATCTTTTTCCCACGCTACCCGAGTCATCCGGAGCATCGAGGAGCCAGCCTGCTACCGTACCGTACGGTGCCGTCTGTTGCTGCCCCGCGCGCCACCCGGCACGGCGGCTTTCGCAGCCGCTACGCCACGAGCGGCGGGCGTGGCAGCGCGGTGTTGCGCGATGGGGCGGCGGCCTCTCCCTGACGCGGCCTGCACAACGCGTGGAGCAGCTACCAGATACAGCAACGCGGGATGCAACCGGACGGAATGGATGCAGAGAATTTATTTTCGTACGGAGGCGGACGGAAGCCGTGCAGTGGTGATTACACCGCGCGCGCGCGCGCGCGAGTGAACCTTTCCTAAGTCGCGGGTAAACCGGCCATAAACTAGGCTCCGCACCGCATCCCATCAGGATCCTCCACGAGATTCCGGCGCATGCCCAACGGCCCAGATCGCTCGTCCGGCTACCGTGCGCTTCCTTTTTATGCCCTGCTCCAGTGCTCCTCCCGAAACCCCACTCCCGTCTCCCCACTCCACCAGTCCCCACCCCCTCCTCCAAATCTCGGGACGAGAAGGCCATCGAACCGCACAGGTGGCCGGGCGCGCGGGAGCGCGGAGGGGGATGGAGCCGGCGGAGCGGTTCGGGTCTGGAACGACGCTGGGGAAGCGGCAGAGGAGCAGGGCGCTGCCTCGGACGGCCAGCATGGTGACGGTGCCGTCGGCGGCGAAGCAGGGGCGCCAGGAGGGGGTCGCCGACGCGCCATCCTCCTCCTCCTCCTCCTCTCACCTCCCCGCCGCCGCCGCCTCCGTGGGGATGGTGGTGGGTGCCGGCGGAGGCGGCTACGCGCCAGGACCGGGAGGGTACTTCTCCGGTGGCCGCTTCGCCGGTGCGGGGACGGCGGCGTTCTTGATGGCGTGCGGCCTCTGCAACCGCCGCCTCGGCCCCGGCCACGACACCTTCATCTACAGGTTCGAGATCAAGGCCCCCCGACGATCTTCTACCCTTTCGCCGGAATGCCCGTCGGGACGGAACTCCCTTTGTTCTCGCGCCATGATCCTGTCGCCAACGCACCGGTCGGTCCATTCGCGTTGCTCTCGTCAGTTCTTGTTTTCCACGTCAGGGTTGCACCCCACATCGAATCTCCCTTTCCACATCCTGTCGTGACTTGTCTACTTGCGATTCCGTCCTGACGATCTTGTAGTGGTTTTAGCCTCAGTTTGTTTGTCTGTTTGTTTGTCTGTTTAGGAAAGTATTTATTCGTCCCCGTCCACTGAATCAGGGGAAGTGCTTTGATTTGATCCCCCCATTGATTAGGAGACCTAACTGCGATCTGATTGTGTTTAGGACGCGAATCTAATTCCCTCCTGTTTTCTAGAGGAATGTTATTCGATGCGAATCTTCCTTTCGGCAATTAATTTATCTAGAAAGTAGTATTTATTAGTGTCACGTCGTTGTTGTATTTATTAATATCACCTGCGGTACATCACGTAGGTGGGCGTAATTTAAGATTACGAGTCAAGACTTCCATACTGTACTGTACTGAAAGTGAAGCATTAAGAAAAAATAGCGTGCCAATCATATGAGCTGTTGTTTGATTATGAATAGTAAGCCCGGTTCTCTGGAATCATCCGACCAACAATTATTTAGATGTCACCGTCCCTCATCTACCGCTGTCTAAAAAAATGTTTCGTGTGTCCCTTGAATGGACTTGAAAAATTAGACCTAGTAATCCTCTTGACTTTTAAACTAGACCTAGCAATCCTTTGTTAAAAATCTTGGGCGTCACCTGACGCTGGTTTCTGTTGTGTGGCGTGCAGGGGCGAGGTGGCGTTCTGCAGCCAGGAGTGCCGGGAGCGGCAGATCGAGAACGACGAGCGCATGGAGCAGACGTGCTCCCTCACTTCCATCAAGGAGGCCCCGTCCGTGTCGGGCGCCAGCGGCTCCGACCAGTCCGGCAGCGGCGGGGAGACCGTCGCCGCCGCCTAGCCCCGCGCGGGCGCGGCGGGAAGGTGTGTGCAAGCGGTGTTGCGTTCTTTGCACCCCTGCAGATAGGAACAGCAACACCAGATCAGTCGTCGTCGTCGGTCCATTAGTTTTTTTTTTCTCTCCCGGGTACGCGTCAATTTGGTGCGCGCCACACGCTATAGCTTGTGTGTATACAGCTTAGCTCATGAACCAAAAATGGCAGTAGCGCGAGATCTTGAGGTGCATGCATCGATGCTTCTGTGGTTGTTGATGCCTCTGCCTGCCTTCCTGCCTGTGACTCTTTGATTATGGTTTTGTTCTCTGTCCAATGAAGAAAAGGGAAAAAAAAAGCTGGGTTGCTACGACGAATCTCTCGCGCGAGATCTCTGTTTGCATCTGGTTGTTTGATGTCCTTGGTGGTGCTGCGCAGTTCTGTTGAGTTCTTTGGCTTTGATGACGAGGCGGTGTATTAGTAAGGTGGGTGTGGACCAAGGTTGTTGTGCAGGAGGCCCGTGGCTGATCAATGATGCAGCCAGGTTGTGCAGAAGACAATTGCATGCATGTTGCTATCGTGCACATTCTAACGTCGTTGTGGTCCAGGCTTATTAGAACACCCGTGATCCGATCGGTCTCGTCTAGCTCGATGCAATCAACCTGGACCTCACCCACAGCCGCACGGCCGCCGCATGCTGCTGCGGCCGCAGATCTGACGCACGGTGGCTTTGCACGAGTCATTGACCGGCAAAGACCGAGACGAGGGGGGCCTCTCTCATTGTTAATGCCCTCCACTCACCCATGTGCACCTGCTGTAACCATGCGCGGGCACGGAACTGCTTGGTTTTCGCCTTTTCAGTTGGGGTCGACAAGCTTTCTTGAGAAATCACGCCGGGATCTTTGTCGTTCGGGAAACGAAGACGCGGCGGCACACGTGGCCGCTTGGATGCAACCTCGCCACGCCCACGCTGTCGAATGAACCTGCCATTAATGATACGCCGCTTGGTTTGTTAGCCCGGGCGTTGCGTCTTGTTGCGCGTCACGGAGTTGGAACGGCCGGACGCGCTCCTAAGGTACTCCACGCGTTTCCGCCGGCGAAAGAACACAGGGGAAAACGCGTAGCGGAGCGACTCGATCTCGTGAGGGTGATAAGGCTCCGAATGAAACGGCACACCGCTGATCAGACGGCACGCGCACGCGCTAGACAGGGGCGGGCGTTACCTTGCCGACGCGCGAGGTTGGGCGGGGCGGGGGGGTTTGTTCTCTGGCGCGTTCCGGCGGCCACGTCCGTCCCGTGACCACGCGCACGCGCAGCCTGCCGCTCTGCTCAGTGACGTGGCGCCTGCGGCGTGGGGCCGGATGGCATGTCATCCACCCGATCGGGCCGGAGGTCGAGACGAGACGGATGGGCTCCGCTCGAACATCAAACGGCCGTGCCTCGGAACCCACGACTGACCCTCATTCATTGCAGCGCCTATAAAGGGGGTCATCTTGTAGGCTCTCCTGGCCCGGACACGCGCCGAGACCCCCGGCTCGCTGGCCTGGCCACGCGCCGGGACCCCGGCCGCCGGCGCACCACGTCGGCCTAGCTACCCCTGCGCCGAGCGGCACGGGCACGGCGTCCCACTTGGCGCGCTGCCACGTGCGCCCGTTCTTGAATGCGTCCACATCCGAAAGTCCGGCAACGGCAAAGGCAAAGGCGTCGGGCGAAGCCGCGGACGTTCGCGTCGACGCTCCGAGCTGCTCCTTGACCCTCCGGAACTCGCGGCCCGCACGGAGAAAAGCTCCGAAAGAACCTTGGGCCCGTCCACGGCGCGGCCTCGTCTGGGATCACAGCCCATAGGGCCGCGGCAAACTCGGCTTGCCATTGTAACGACCCGAGCCTTCGCGCGCCTGCAGCCACGGTCTGGGGATAGATAATCCACGCGACCCCCGCATACATGGCGCCTCCCATCTCCTCCTCGCCGCCTCCCACGGCGTCCAGCGCAATCCTTTCGCCGCCGCTCCCCAAGCTCGGTGGCAGGGCGCTCGCAGTCGCCCTGCAAGCAACCCTGCCTCCTCGCCGTCCACTTCCTCGTCTGCTCCTTCGTGCCGCGCTGCTGCTCCTCAGGCCGCGTCGGCCGGCAGGAGGGGGCTGCTAGCGCTTGGCGCGGGGCTCCTGGCCAAGCGCTACGTTACGTCTTCTCTGAATATACGACGTTACGTCTGGTATGCTATATATATATATATATATATATATATATATATATATATATATATATATATATATATATATATATATATATATATATATATATATATATATATATATATATATATGTCTGAGTTTGCATCATGCTGGTTTTGTTTCGTTCTTCTAGTAGCGAAATAATTGCTAATTTATTATCTAAATAAAACAGGCCGACAGTTTCATCTAATAGCTCGTCTTCTCCTGACGAGCCGTCAGGTGCACTACACTGCAAGGTTTCCTGATGGGACAGTGTTCGACAGCAGCTACAAGCGCGGCAGGCCACTGACAAATGCGCATTGGCGCAGGAAAGGTTTGCAGCATTTGTTCACTGCAATAGACTTCAATTGCACCTCTCTACAGTCTACACGGCATGGGATCATTCTAATCCGTCATCACGATTTTCAAGCCTAGCACTTGTCTTGTACCAAGTGGTATACTAACTGAAAGCAAATGGGGCTGCTGGCAGAATACAACCAGACAATATTACTCTCACCCAACAACTACTGGTGAGGACTGAGGTATTTATGTCCTCGATCGCGCTAAGAAACAGTAATATCTGGTATTCAGATTTAGAAAACCGCAGGCTATAGCAGAAAATCACAAATAAGTGTAACAGGTTTCAAAGAGCAATGGCACGAGTAAATCGATGACAAAAAGGTATTGTATTATTTACTGTCATCGTATAATATCATTCATTTGCGAAGAAGGTTTTTGAGAGGAAAGACTGGTGCTGACTGCCGACAACAAAATAAGTCCGGCATATCATTCCTGCTGTGTTAAGAGTACTCGTCACATTTGATGTTCATTTCTTAGAAAAACTCACCTGGTGAAGCTCCTTACCAACATTTGACATGTACATTTCATAGTGATACAACATCACAGATCAGATGCATTGCCAATTTTATCTGCTTGCACAGTATCTTCTCCTGGTAGGCTTGTAAGCTCAACAGCGCTTGATCCAGTGTTCGTTTCTTCACTCTTTTCAGATTCAGTATCCGTTTCCTCACCCTTTTCAGACCCAGTCTCAGTTTCTTCTTTCTTTTCAGTTGTAGCCTCTGTGTTGTCCTGCTTTTCAGATTCGGTCTCTTCAGTCTTTAAGCCTGACCTGTTTTCTTGGAGCTTGTGGTTGCTCCTCCGGTATGGCTCGGAAGCATGACCAGAGTTCTCAGGGCTCCAGAATAATGGCATCTTCTTGTCATCTTCTCTCATCCTCACAGCATGATCATTTATATCAAATGTAGCTGGATTTTTGCCACCAAATGCACATTCTAACTCATCCATGTTGAAAAGGTCATCAATGATCTTCATGGTGTCAGGCCTATCTGGGTATACAAATTTGACCTTGCTGAAAGTCTTTTTCTCAAGTAGGGGGCTTGCAATCTACATTCAGAACAAGACTTTATGATACACATAACATTGGACGTTCCACTCTATTCTATCCTACAATCGTTACTTACTGTACAGCAACACTATACAACAAAATAGTTACATGAATCAATATGTCATAATTCACACTTAAGAAGAAAACTCAAACATGTTTATACTGAAGTAAATGAACATGACTTCCCTACATTTCCGGTAAAGTAAATAAGAAATACCTTCCAGAAAGTTTCGAAAAATTTTGGAGCATTGTAAAGAATTGCTATGCCCAATCTTTCAGGATAATGACCTTGTAGGACATCTGCTGTCATCTTTGTCACCTGAAGTGAGATGTTCTGTAAGCTGAATCCAGCAAAATCAATGAGCCAAACCATCTGATCCTGACCAGGTGGCAGATTTAAAATTGCATTCTCCATGCAATACACCAAGTACTTGACTTGCCCATTGGCATTCTTTGTATTCTGAAAACCATAATAACAATACAGAAATTTAAAATGACTGAATGAGACATTGAAATGTGCATGTAAACTATGTCTACGAGCACACGTCTATGAGCACAAAAAAGGGGAAACGAGTGGTATCAAACCTGACATCCAGGTCTCATGACAAGGATACTACGTCCATTCTTATCAAAGTAATCAGTTCGGTAAATTTTTCCAGTCACAGCTTCATCAGATATGTCATCCTATATCATGAAATTAGGACAAGATTTCCATCAGATAATTAGCATAAAACTAGATGTCAATAATGCACCTAATACTTTGAAAAGTGTGCTAGAAAACTCCATAGTGCACAAGGGTAACCACATATACCATGCAGATAAATGAACCAACTTCTTTCCAGCAATGTTTTCTCATCGAAAAAATTCTTTAAAGCAATATATGTTTTGTTTATTCACAGGTGAGGAAAGCTCACCCAACAGATCTCATCTGGCTTATACTGAGAACGCCATTTCAAGGTTTTCTTCAGCATTTTTGTAGCCTTCTTCACATCCCAGTTTCTTGCTATCAGGTACCTTGCAATTGAAGCATCTGAACAATACAGAGCTGATTTTCCAGATAGTTGTCCAAGGGCAGCTCTAACTTTGCCAATCTAACATGAAAGAAAACAAAAAATGAGAACAATAACCACCGGCCGAAGTGCAGAATAGAGAAATCAGGCAACTCAAGTGCCTAATAAAAAGGAGGGGAAATTTTTGAATTGCATCTAATTTCAGCATCTTCTATTTAGCACCAAACAAGAAAAACAATAAACCCTGGTGACATGGAATCACCTTGGAAAACTGTTCTTTATATAAGGCTTCTTCTTTCCCATTGTCAATGACCGTACTGCTCACTGAGCTCATAATTAACGTCCGTTCTTCTATTACAATCAAAACAAAACGGTTTGTTAGAAATTTGGATCCATCTGATCATGCTGCAAAGTGAAAGCAGCAGGGTGGTCAAGGTAAATAAGAAAAAAATATACAGTAGACATTCACAAAACAATCGTTGACTATGTAATCATTCAAAGTTCTAAAAGCATGCATTTACAGTTGATTATAATAATAGGTAAAGTTATCAGATCATATTTAGAGGCGAATTAAAAGAAAAAAAGAAAAAAATCACATAGCCAAGGTTTAAGGTTGCACAGATAATACAAATTAGGGGTTCATTTGGTGAAAATTTGCGTAAAAAACTACAAATAGGCCTATATGAATATTGAAACATTATCATCCTTTTCTGCACAAATGTACCTGCTCCCGCATACGTGGATAAATTCTGTGCGTAGACCAACAAGGAGCACCTTTGTCTTCTACATGTACGCTAAAGCTACCATTAGTGCGACAATGACATACTACAACTAGCACAAATACAGCAAAGTTAGTGAACAGGACAGTATTGACCCATCGTAATAAATACAAAAATCCTATTAACATCAACCAACACGAGATCGTGCCTCCAGAGAATGGTATCAACATTGTGCTTTATATCCAATTCCCCACCACGAAGTTCAAGCACCAACAGAAGCCGAAAAGGACACCCAAACGTCCATCATCAGCTTACAGAGCGTACAAACAAGCATCCAGAAGTTCATGACCCTCGGTCCCGCTGCAATTTCATCAGGATCATCCAAATCCCCCCACTCGAACCCAGCGATGTTCCACAAAAAATTGCAGTAAACGAACAGAGCCAGGGAACAGAAACCCCGCTACCTGCTCGGCACTCCTGAGCCCCGCCGCAACGCTCGACGGAGACACGGTGCAGGAACCACGAGATCAAGTAACGACGTCCTCGTAATGGCTCCCACCGAGACGGAACAAGGTTCTCCCACAAAACCCCAAGCAGCCGCAGCAACCCCCAAGCTTCGTCGATTTGCTCCTCTAAGCTAACGACCGCACGCACCGAAACCTCCGCCACGTGCCACACCACCCTTCTCGAGCGTACGCCCGAACGTCAGGAATCGTCGCGGCGGAAAAGGACAAGCAATCCTCCGTTCCGTCCCACGGGAACAGAAAAGGAAAGGTGCTGGGAACGACGCGAATCTCCGGCGCCGGAGCGGAAGCAACGAAGGTCAAAGGGGTTCTCAGGGCGAGTCCGCGGGGCTCACCTCGGCGAGCGCGGCGGCGGAGGGAAAGGCGGCGCGGCAGAGTGCCCGGAGCGCGCGACGACGAGGCGAGGTCCGAGCGAGTCGTCCCCGCCCTCCCCACTCCTCCCCCTGCCTTCTTCCTCAGGAAGAAGAGTAGGAGACGGGTGGGGAGACTTCCAGAATCCTTAACGCCAGGAATGGTCGGATCGGACGGCTGCCGTCGGTTCGACGCCTCCACGTGGGAGCTGTTCGGGCTGACGAGGCGGGCCCACGACGCGTACTGGGCGGCGCGCAGGACAAGGTGGGAAATGATTTGGAAATCGTCGCCGAGAGCGCTGCTGAGCCTTAGCTGTCAGCGGTGACGGTTGGTGGGTTCGTTGGTGTTGTGATCGGCGTGGGATGCTTTCCGGATCAGACCGGGTGGCTAATTTTGTGAACGGGAATATAAATCATGATGAATCAAGATCAGAAGTTCAGAACCGAGAGTAGAACGTGAGTTCGAGTTTCCTCGAGTTTAGTGATGCATAATTAGGTTCGCTCGTTTCTCCTGTGAAAACATGTCCAATCAAAGGAGGAGCAACTCTGAAGTGCTCGCAGATTGACTCCGGTAATCAGTAACTGCAGTCTTGCTTAAATTAGACTTTTCTCGTTGAAATAAGTTGCAAGGAATTCCTGGGAGACAAGGCAGGGGCAGAGAGCAGGCCTGAGTTTGGGCCATGCCCAACTCAAGCCATGAAGCTCATCTCGAACTCGTCCTCGCCGACCATCATGACGTGCGACCCCTGATCGATCACCTTCTTGCCCTCCGCCGTGGCCCTGCTGAAGTGCTTGCATGGGCTCACCTCGAACTCCACGTGGGCCGTCTGCGTCGCCTTGAGGTGCAGGTTCTCGAACGCGATCAGCTGGCTGGCCGGCCTGCCGCTGCCGTCCGTCGCGTTGGGCCAGCGCAGGAACAGCAGCACCGGGTGCTTCCCGTCCATGGGCCCGTGGTTCTGCACCCGCACCACCGCCGGGAACTTGAGCCGCTCGCACGCCTCCGAGCCCATCTCCTCCACGTCGTAGCTCGCCGTGCCGCCGGCCCCGGCCGTCGCCTTCAGGCCCTCGATGTTGTCCATGGAAGGCGGCTTCGTGCCCTCGGTGACGAAGCGGTGGGAGTACTTGGAGTAGCTCAGGCCGTAGCCGAAGTTGAAGACGGTCGGGCCGCGGTAGAACCGGTATGTCCGGCCAGGGTAGCCGGTGCCCGGGTCGGCACGCATCCGCATGTCCGTCATGGGAACTGTTGTGTAGTCTTGCGGGTACCATGTCACCGGCAGCCTTCCACCTGATGAAGAAGCAGAATGGTTAGTGTCAGATGCTAGTTTTACTTGCACGGGTTATCCAGACGCAGTTGGTGAAGAAAGAAACTCTAGCTCACCAGGGTTGTGCTCTCCGAACAGGACCTGGGCAATGGCAATGCCGCCAGCTTCGCCAGGGTAGCCAGCCCAAACCATGGCACCGATCTTGGGGTTAGTCTTTGCGAAGCTCACGTCCACCGGTCCACCG
The DNA here is from genome assembly GCA_030760725.1 of Neostapfia colusana. Lineage (NCBI taxonomy): Eukaryota > Viridiplantae > Streptophyta > Magnoliopsida > Poales > Poaceae > Neostapfia > Neostapfia colusana. The sequence continues at coordinate 1,618,802 of JASWHV010000003.1, read as the reverse complement.
CACAGCAGCACCAAGATCACAGGGTTCTTCGCCGCCTTCGCGACGCTTTCGATGAGGCTCTGCTGCGTCCCGGGGAGCGTCAGGTCCAGCCGATCGACCTCCTCCCGCTCCTGATTCTGGTCCAGCCCCATGAACAGCACGACGTAGTCCGCGGAAGCTGCCGCTTGCACCGCTTCGGGGGTCGAGGCCGCGGGGCAGGCGGCGGAGTCGCAGCCGGCGACGAACCTCGTGTCCTTCACGTAGCCTTGCAGCGCCTGAAGAGGAGTCACTGAAACGCAGGGAGGGCCGAAGTAGTTGCCGAGCAGGGTCGTCGCGTTGTTCGCGTTGAAACCGATGACGGCGAGGGACGCGACTTTGGGTTTGGACAGGGGAAGAGCGTCGGCGTCGTTCTTCAGCAAGACGATGCCGTCCAGCGCGGCTTCCAGGGCCAGGTTTTGGTGCTCCTGCTTGCAGACCTGGTCCGGGCCAATGCTGCCGTATCGGTTGTTCTTGGGGCTGCCGTTGAAGAGCCCCAGCCTCATTCTTACGGTGAAGAGGTTGTGGAGGGCCCTGTCGATGTCCTGCTCTGTGATTTTTCCTTGCCGGAGAGCATCAGCACCGTGTTGCTGCACGTAGCTGCCGCAGTTCACGTCCATTCCTGAAAGTTTTCAGGTTGCAAAAGGTAAGAAACGCACTGCTGCATTTTCTGTCTGTTTTTTCTTTTACGAAAGAAACAGACATGATATTCGTTGTTTCACTTCTTCATTTCTGGACACGACGTTTACTGCTTCGGGAAGTATTTAGCAACTCCGTGGACTTTTTTTCTTGGAAGCAAATTGTACTGCTGCTGCTGTATTATTGTTTTTTTATTGATTTGGACTCACCTCACTGTCATTTTTATTTGAGACTTTTGGCCATCAACAACTAGCAGGACGACTAACATGCTGATGTGGTCTTTCAATGAAATCTGGACTCTTTTGATGTCATGGTATTCGCCGTGCGATCAAATATTTTCTAGAGAATTCTAAGTAAGTATAACAGGACAGCAGTATGAGTGGTGCGCACCTTTTGGTTGAAGTTCAGTGACCTAACCTACATAACCACAATTGTGCATTTTTTTTGGCTGCGTGTGTCCAAATTGCCCAAGAGTTCCATGTGAACTTTTTAAGTTGAAATAGTGTGGCGTGATCCATCACGACAATGCCAGGTGTCTTGTGAATACCTACACTAGTAGGGTAGTGAGTTCATCATACCAGCCTTGAGGACATCTGCAACCGCATCTTCTGCTGTCTTGGCATATCCTTGCACATCGTGGATGATTGCCACGGCGTCACAGTCGGAAGTGATGTATCTGGTCAACACGGGAAACTTGGACGCATTAGCTTGTCAGTCTCTCTCCAGATACAGTTTATTTCAGCAATGCTTCTCATCCAATCATCCAAGCCACGGGAAAAAAAAAAGATAATCTCAGAAAAATTCAGAATCAGTTCCATTGTATCCTCCCTGAAATTCCAAGTGGTGGATATCTGTCGCTCTCATGGTGCCCTTTCACCAATCTTTCATACTCACCCGTAGAACCCCCAGTCTCCCCTTGCCGTTTTGGAGAGGAGGTTGTAATCTGCGCACGACGGCACGCCATTGACGCGGTTGTAGGAGCACATGATGCCGCTGGAGTGGCCATCCTCGACGCAGCTCTTGAACGGAGGGTTGTACGTGTCCTCCAGGTCCTGCGCCGTCACCTAAGGTTTCGCATTTCATTCGGAGTTCCCGGTTAGCCAAATCGAACCAGTGTACTGAAACAGCCCCTCAAACAAGCGCATCGAGCCAGACGCTGTGTCATGGCACCTTTGCATCGAAGGCGAACCGGGTGACGCCCTTCCAGTTCTCGAGGTCGTATGCGGTGAAGTGCTTGCAGCAGGCGGAGGCCTCCAGGTCCGTGGAGTTCACGGCGCCGGCCATGCCGTAGCCCTGCACGCCCCGGACGAACACGGCGGCGTACTTGCCGGTCATGGTCGGGTCCTCGCCGGGGGTCTCTTGGCCCCTGCCCCATCGCGGGTCTCTAAAGATGTTGATGTTTGGCGCCCAGAAGGTGAGCCCCTCGGCCTGACCGTTGTTGTACACCGCCCTCGCCTCGACGCCGATCACCTGCTCCGTTGCAGGAATGAGGCATCATCAGTCTCTGTTCTTTTTAAATCTTGCAGAGGCTAATTCTAAAGTCACCGCTTACCTGAATTGTTGTTTTCAGCAACTACATTTTTTTCAAAAAAAAGAGTAAAAACAGAAACGATGAGTAGTGCTTTGTTTTTTTTTGTGTAAATTTTTTAGTGCAAGACAAACTGCATCACCATGCATACTTTTGACCCAAAACCACAAGTCCACAAGAGCTGTCAAGCTGGTGTACCTACCGCGTTCGTAAGAGACTGCGTTCAAAAGTTGGTACAACCGGTTGGTGAAATTAGGCGCAAGATCACGAGATGTTCCTGTGCAGTTTCTAACTGAAACGTCCAGGTCTACTTCGTCAGTCGAGTCAGGTTACCCTGCGCTCTAGATTTTTGGCAATTTTTCGAGAACATACATTTTGGCGATTTAGAAGATGGGCCCCCTGGGTGCGTGCAAATTAACGCGTACTGGTCATCTAACTACTCGTCATGTAGCCACGTTGAATTGTGCAGTTCACACCAACACAAGGACGCGCGTTGAACAATGGTAGGTCGATCGTGCATGATCAGAGCGGCGAGCGTACATACCTGGCCGATGCGATACCAGAGGTGCGGGTTGAACGACGCGGCGGTGAGGATGACCTGCGGGAAGCTGGTGGCCCCGCGGAGCGGGCCGTCGAGGTGGACGCCGCGCCCGGCGTTGGCCACGCCGTGCAGCGCCTCCGACCACCACTTGTACGCCGGCACGCCGAGCCGGGGGATGGCCGGGGACTCGTCCCCGAGCTGCGAGATCTTCTCCTCCACCGTCAGCCGCGACACGAGGTCGTCCGCGCGCCGGTCGACGGGCAGCCGCTGGTCGCAGAACGGTACGTTGGGCGGCGCGCCGGCGCCGCAGGTGAAGGGCGGGTCGGCCGCGACGGCGACATGTGACGAGCACGCCAGCAGCTGCAAGAGCACCACCAGCGCTGCCGCTGCGGAAGGGACCACGACGTGGAGGGAGAAGCGCGAGCGGCCTCCCATGGCTTTGTGTGCGTGTGTCAGTCACTGCGCCAAGTAGGTGTGTGAGATTGGTAGTGGTATTTATCAGGCAAGAGGGCGCGACGCGATGCACGGAAGTGTGAGCTAGGAGTCAAGTGAAGGTCACTGTTCTTGTGCCTTGACAGTTTTGCCCCTAGTCGTCTAAACTGAATGGCGTTGTCTGTAGTTCTGCTTCCGAATTGCTATCGGTATTTACCCTTCCATATAATGATATAAGGCTAGCACACTTAGAATGTTTCTTTCTCCACCAATCACACACGCAACAAAAAATCGTCTCCGACGCAAATATGCATTCGCCCCGATCATGGATGTGCTTTTTAGCATATTTATACTAAAGTCTATAATTATTCTAATTAATGTATGGTTGCACATCACATGTTGCTGCTGAGCGCTGAAACAATGCTTAGTGTAACTCGTACGATTGCCATGTGAAGTCGTGGTCTGGCAGCACATTTGCATTATAGGAAAAGATTTGTGGCGTTTCTTTTCAAGAAACATATATATACGATATGTTACTAGAGACGAGTTATGAGGACCTAGCCATCTTTGCTTTTCAGGAACCGTGAGTTCACGCCGTGCATCATAATAGAATCACCCTTTTTTCTCAAACGACAAGCTGAAAATCCAACCATTTCATTCCGAAAGCGAAGCAAGTTGCGGAAGTGGAACAAACGAGCCATACAAGCAACGCAAAGAGCACGCGCCGTGCCCACCCTACGAACAGATCGCGTGATTCAGATCTAGGAACAATGGCTGTTTCTCCGTGCGCGACCCGAAGTGGAACGAATGTTTGCAAAACTTACTGTACTATGCTGTGAATCGCTGGGTGGGCAATGTTGTAATTTCCTTGTGGGGAGTTAATCTTCAGTCAGCTGAAACTCGAGATCTTTTCACTCAATACAGGATAGGAGTTAGAACTATTTCAAAATCGGTGTGTTTGTTGTTGGTTATTTTTTCTATTTTTATATGATTATACATTGACTATAAAAAATTGTTGATATATTGATTATAAAAAATAAGTTGTAGCTACTTAGATCTAAATCTAAAGGTGTGAATGTTGAGTAAAAAGGCATATATTTATTAAAAATCAGACACCCTTGTATTCCCTATGCGTGCCTGGTTGTCTTCCGCCGGCCGGGTTTGTCCGGTCTAGCGCCCGTGATAAGCTAGGATGACTCAGCTGCGACGCATGCCCCTCGCCGTGGCGTTGCGCGGTGCCGGTGGTGGCGGCCGTGCGGCTCCCGCCATGATTGATGATTCCAAGCGTTTGGATCGGAACTGAGCCTAAAGTAACGCAACAGGCAGCACATGGATTAACTCGGCGGTAATTTCGTATACGACGATGCCGTCGCAAGGACTGGCAAAAAATTAGCGTCAGGTCATCAGAAGGCAGGTTGCAGTACATGACGAGCTACTACAGAAGAGAAGTAGTAACTCGTGTTCTGGTGGCCGGCGAGCCTCTATGGCCCATCGCGTGGGCATGACCACGTAAGTCGGTCCATGGCACAACAAATGCCAGACAGCGACAGTGCTTTGATGCGACGTGTTGAGAGAGCTTCCTAGTGATGGGGTGCATGCACTCATGTATTTCCTCTTCGGGCGCCAGTGTGTAGATCAAGACGGCACCGGCAAACAGAAAGCTGCTGCTAGATCAGGCCGTGACATGTTTGTGGAAACTGACGGAAAGGAGGATCATGACAGCAAGCAGCAGGGGCTGTCACTGTTGGAACCTGGTAAAAGATGGTAAGTGGTAATGGAGTATGGACCAATGGACTGGAGAAATCGCAGAGTGGCATCATGTTCAAAGTTTCAACGTTTAATGCAGGGCCTGATTTTCAGAAACCAGTCGAGAACAAGCAGAGATATTTGGCAGCGATGTGGTGTCCCGGAATTGATGGTGATCGGAGGCCGTCAAATCGGAAAAAAAATGCGTAGCAATTAGACTTGGAAGTTGATGTCCAGAGTGAAACAGGTGACGCAGGCGGAGCGTCGCGCAAGAACAGAACGCAATCTTTGCTGCTGGTTTCACTGCAGATGTTCAGGGTGTTCTCACCTATGCGAGCAGCTCTCTACCTCTTGCATGTTTTTTCTTTAAAAAAAAAGAAGATATGATAGCTTATTAGGTGTAGTTATGATCCCATATCGCAAGCAGTAAAGTACCGACAGGATGAGATGATCAGTGGCCAAGTGATGAAGTGGTTAGGACAGCAGGCCAGGTTCCGTGTCGGCGTGGAGACGAAGACCACAAGGCGGCTGCGGAACTTTCCTGCCATTACTGATCTGTTTACGGCTGAAAAGAATAATCGACAAAGGCAAAGTGACATCAAGTTAGGTGGTGTTTAGGTCCACACTGACGACAATTTTGGGAGGCAAAACCACAGAGACCTTCAGCCTAACCAGGGTCGAGCGAAATTTGACGGTACCCGACGTGCTGTTTGGTGCCGAATTTACCACTGCCAATACCTGCCCCCATCCCAAGTCTAATGCACCAGAATTCTCAAAAACCTAGCTACACGAGCACTTACAAAAAAAACATGGCAAAACACCGACTGAATAGGTCAGTAAGGAGACTCTGCATTTGTTGGTCTAGATTACAACGTGCACTCCATAGATCTGTTATTTAAGCATTCGTTCTCTTGTATGTGTTCGGATTACGCCTGGATCTAGAACATGTGCATCCACAACGTCCTCCAAAAATGAGGACAATGTACAAGCAACCAGCTGCACATGCGTCGCCGTTACAGCTAATCATATAGGACGCCGAGAAAAACGCCGGTCCTCTCCAGCTAGGCCGCCGTGCATGCGCGCTCGACGGCGGCGTCCGTGACTCTGCTCGTGATCCGCTGCACAGCAACTACTGCTACTCGTGTGTTTATCGTATTGGGATTTCTTCATCGCACGAAGCGGCATTGATTTCCAGCCGCCTTTTTGGAGGAGTGTTGAGCTCGACATGTTTGGAGCTGTCTCCCGGTTCCGTAGGAACTGTGCTTGGTTTGGGTCTGAGATCGTGAGATCTGACTCCGCCAGAGTGCTGCATAACTTGGCTACATGAAAACATTACCTTATGTAAAACGGAAGAATTAAGAGGTGGCTTGAACCTGAATTCAGGTGCGAATTTCTGACAATAGATTATGTGGATTTCTGACCCGGGATAAAAAAAAGTTGGTGAGGATGTTGGGGTCAGTTTCTCCATCGAAAATCAGCAGAAGCACACACGCAGGGTAGTATGTCGCTTAAACTAGTTTTGGTGACATTAGCTGATGCTCTGAACATAATGCTCGCGGGAAAAAGGCGAAGTGGCAGGCAGATCTCGCTTTTTACTACCCACTATCTCCTAAAGAAAGTTGCTCATAGATGGCATGGCAAATGGCACTCGCATATGGACGTGAATATCATGATTGAGTTTTTTTTTTCCTTTCTTTGAGAGGTGGTGGTATAGTGACCACGTGGATACAGTGACACATTGTAGCCTTCACTTCTACTCATTTTAATGGCAAGAGGATTTCCACTTCGATATGCATATGCTGTGGAAGTCTGAACTAGTGGCCACTCGACGAGTTGGGCGGGCAAGGGCAAGAGGATTTGCCAGTTCTGTTGGACCATTCTTCCACCGAGTGGCATACATTGCTTGGCATGAACCCCACGGAGCACTAGCTTAACAACATGGTGTGGGCCTGGCGTGACCCAGTTCATGGCAAGGCTTCAATGCGCCACATCACAAAAAAAGGAATAGATGTGCTTCATTGCCTCAGCATATGTTAGGACGTTGCGTGATCACTTATCTGCTCATTTAATGGAGTGATATGAGTGAGTTGCTTCGACTTTACGCAAAAGGTACTCTGATGACGCCTTTTTCACAATTTGCTTGATCCAAATTTAAGTTTCAGATACTGCAATGCGAGTCGTTCTTTAACGAATATTTGACGTGTTGTGTATCAGTTCAATGTTCGTCTGTAACCACTACGATCCTGGCATTGATATCTTTCGAGAAAATCTGATGAACTGCCTCCTATTGCCGGAAAATGGTTTCTGAGTTCTGAAGCCGCCATTTACTGTTCGTCGACACTATCCCAGATGGGCAGCAGCATTTGTTGCCACCAGTGTCAATCTAAAACGTCGCATTTCACATGATTGGTACTATTTACATGATTGTGACCACGATCAGGCACCGACGACAGTATTGTGATTTCTGCAAATCCAACAACAACAACAACCAAGCCTTTATCCCAAGCATCATGTTGGGATCGGCTAGACATGAAACCCAATATCAATGAAGTAAAACAGAGGAAGAGATATAAGAACAAGAAAAAGGGAAAAAAGAAAAAAAAGAAAAAAAAGGAGAAAAAGAAAAGAAAAAAAGAGAAGAAAAAAAAAAAGACAAAAAACAAGACCAAGGTTCTAGCACATGAATTGCTACTTTCCATGCGGTCCTATCATGAGCTAAGTCTCTGGATACATTCCAATCTCTCAAATCTCTTTTTACCGCCTCCTCCCAGATCAAACTTGGTCGTCCTCTACCCCTCCTAATATTTTCTCTACCTCTTAAAATCTCACTGTTAACCGGTGCTTTTGGAGGCCTTCGCTGGATATGTCCAAACCACCTAAGTCGATGTTGGACTAACTTCTCTTCAATCGGCGTCACCCCTAACTTATCACGAATCGCCTCATTCCTTATTCGGTCTCTTCTCGTGTGCCCGCACATCCACCGTAACATGCGCATCTCTGCGACACTCATTTGTTGGACATGTTGCCGTTTAGTTGGCCAACATTCCGCCCCATAAAGCATCGCGGGTCTGTTCACCGTGCTATAGAACTTCTCCTTTTAGCTTTTGTGAGACCTTCCTATCACATAGGATTCCAGAGGCTTGTCGCCATTTCATCCACCCTACCTTGATCATGTGGCAAACATCCTCATCAATATCGCCATTGCTTTGTAACATTGATCCTAAGTATCAGAAAAAGTCCCTTCTAGGTACTACTTGTCCTTTTAGACTAACATTTCCCTCTTCACGAGCAACACCACTAAATTCACACCTCATATACTCGGTCTTGGTCCTACTAAGTCTAAACCCCTTGAACTCTAAGATTTGTCTCCATAACTCTAATTTCTTATCAACACCATCCCTAGTTTCATCTACCAGCACTACATCATCGGCAAAGAGCATGCACCAAGGGATATCGCCTTGTATATCCTTCGACACCTCATCCATCACCAAGAAAAAGATGTATGGGCTCAAACTGATCCTTGATGTAGTCCTACCGTGATAGAAAATACATCAGTCTCACTATCACTTACGCGCACACTTGTCCTAACATTATTGTACATATCCTTGATAAAAGTAATGTACTTTGTTGGAACTTTATGTTTCTCTAGTGCCCACCACATGACTGACCTTGGTATCTTGTCGTACGCCTTCTCCAAGTCAATGAACACCATATGCAAGTCCTTCTTCTGCTCCCTATATCTCTCCATAAGGTGACGAAGCAAGAAAATCGCCTCCATTGTATACCTCCCAGACATAAAACCAAACTGGTTTTTAGTGACATTGGTCACTTTCCTTAGGCGGTGTTCAATCACTCTCTCCCAAAGCTTCATAGTATGACTCATAAGTTTAATCCCTCGATAATTAGTACAACTTTGAATATCACCTTTATTTTTGAAGATAAGTACTAATATACTTTTCCTCCATTCTTCAGGCATCTTGTTTGACTGAAAAATATGGTTGAATAGCTTTGTGAGCCATACTATTGCCACATCCCCAAGACATCTCCACACCTCAATAGGGACATCATCAGGGCCGAGAGCCTTTCCTCCTTTCATTCTTTTTAAGGCCTGCTTAACCTCAAACTCTTGTATCCTCCGCACGAACCGCTTGTTGGAGTCATCAAAGGAGTCATCCAACTCAACCATAGTGCTCCCATTCCCATCATTGAATAACTCATTAAAGTAATCCCGTCATCTATTCTTAATCTCTTCATCCTTCACTAAAATGTGGTCAGCCTCATCTTTGATGCATCTAACTTGATTGAAATCCCTCATCTTTCTCTCGCGGATTTTTGCTATCTTGTGTATGTCATTTTCACCTTCTTTTGTCTCTAGTCTCTCATATAACTCATCATAGGCCTGTCCTCTTGCCTTACTCACAGCCCGCCTTGCATTTTTTTGCATCTTTGTACTTAAACATGTTGCTTGTGCTTCTATCATTATGCCAACTCTTGAAACACTCCTTCTTATCCTTAATGGCTTTTTATACATCCTCATTCCACCACCAAGTGTCTTGATCTACAAGTTTCCTTCCTTTTTTCACACCGAACACCTCACTAGCTACCTTCCTAATGCAAGTTGCCATCTTCACCCTCATACTATCAGCATCTCCATTTTCTGCCCAGGGTCCTTCTGTGATCATCCTATTTTTAAAGGATTCTTGTGGTTCTCCTTTCAAATTCCACCATTTTGTTCTTGTGATTTTGACACCTTTGTCCTGCAAAGAACATGTATGAAAGCGAAAGTTAACTACCACAAACTTATGTTATGTCACAACACACTCCCCGGGGATCACCTTACAATCTAGACACTCCCGTCTATCCCTTCTCCTAGTGAGGACAAAGTCAACTGGCTAGAGTGTTGGGCACTACTAAAGGTCACTAGGTGAGATTGCCTCTTCCTAAAGAGGGTGTTAGCTACCAACAGATTATAGGCTACGGTAAAGTCTAGGATGTCCTTACCTTCCTGATTTCTATCTCCGCATCCAAAGCCTCCATGTACTCCCTCAAATCCTAGGTTCGTTGCACCCACATGACCATTGAGATCTCCTCCTATGAGGAGTTTCTCGGTTATCGGTACACTACTAACCATATCCTCAAAGTCCTCCCAAAATTGCCTCTTGGCACTCATTTTGAGCCCAACTTGTGGGGCATAAGCACTAATGACGTTCAAGACAATGTCCCCAATTACTATCTTGATTAAGATGATCCTATCCCCTCGTCTTCGAACATTCACTACTCCATCCTTAAGACTCTTATCTAGTCCCAGCCGATCCAGAATACCAAAGCTTGAAACCGTTATTCTCGACTTCTCTCGCCTTCTGACCCGTCCATCTAGTCTCTTGTACACAAAGGATATTTACTCGTCTTCTAATGGCGACATCTACTAACTCACGTAGCTTCCCCGTCAAGGATACTACATTCCAACTACCCACCCGAAATCTATGTTCCTCGGCTAGCTTCCTTACGCTTTGCACCCGTCGAGTAAGATGCAAAGACCCTTGCTCACTTATCACTACATCCAGGCGATGATGTAGCGCGCCACTAAGTTAGTGGCGATCCAGCCTTTGCTCATTTAACACCATATCCGGGTTCCGATATAGCGCGTCACTAAGGCGGTGGCGACCCGGCCTTGCCCACTTAACACCATGCCCAGGTTACGATATGGCGCGTCGCTAGGAGGGTTACGCCCCAACGAATTTCTATTTGGTTTTATTTCCATGAGAATGGCTAAGTGTAGTTGTTGGCTCGTCAAGCCTATCACAATCCCTCCTCCTTTACCCGGGCTTGGGACCGGCTATGTTATTACAACATAGGCGGATTTACAACATAGGCGGAGTTGATTTCTGCAAATCCAAAAGTCTAATAATATCTTTCTAAAAAAAATAAGTCTAACAAGATAGGGACAATCTTTACAGTTTCGTCCAACAAGTGTAACTTATACAACCATTACAAGGATAAATCAGTAACTACAGCGGCAACTAGCGACAAACTATATAAATATATAAACCAACAGTATCTTCACTAAATGAGTGAGAGAACACAAAAGCCGAGTATAACAGTTCTTAAAAAAGTAATTTCACGTACTACAAAACTCATCAGCCATGTGCAGGAAGAGAGAAGAGTTTTCCCGTTCTCTGAAGAGAGGGGGAAAATTCACATGAAGCAGGCTCACGGCCAGGTACAAAGTGGAGAAGCTCATTTCTTAACGAGACAAGAAAAACTTACAGCTCCCAAGTCCTAAGTTCCCATGGAGATTTTTACATCAGCATGTACTTTGCTCGTCTTTGTAGAGTGGCAATACAAACTGAGCACTGCTTTTTGATAGAAGTAACCACTACTGCCAAGCACCTAATTTGACAATAACCACCGTTATCCTAAACTGACAGCCCTCAATACACATCTTAGTTCAAACCAAATCAGCTGCCCTACCAAGTCTAAGGAATCAGTTTGGCGTCGCAGTCATGCAGAACTCATTTTCCCTATGACGATTTGCTGATCTTCTCAAGATCTGCCTTGCAGTTCTCTCTCAATTCCTTTAACTTCACAAAAGCTGAATGCTGAATGAAAGTAGCATTGAATGTAAGTGCCCAATTATAAACCAAGGAAATAACAGGTGCAGTGCAGAAAGTAGTAAACATACCCGGTCAGGTGATCTACCAAACAAGAATACGGAACATTGTCTAGCAAACATGTCACAGGCAAGGTATTGAATGCAATATGATCAAATCTACACAATTTCAAATGCTCACATTACACTTATTTTAACAAAAAAATATTCAAACAACATTTTCGAAACAGGGTGACAGGAACATAAGCCCAGTTGCAAACATGTCTAACAATCATTGAAGAGCGAAGGCACTGCTGTAACTAAATGCCAGGGACTCCAGCTATTAATGGAAAAAATGGACCGGGTCAATAAGTACTAAAGATAAACTTCCCCGCAAGGACAGCTGCATAAGCATTAACTTTTCCATTCACAGGAAATATAATGCCAAACCTCATGTTCACGGTCTTCTCAGGCTGTCTACAGACCAATGGAGTTGGTATAATAATGGATGTACTCTAACATCAGATCTGTGAGTAAAACCTACTTGCACACTGCCTTTTCTGTGATTCGTCAACAAACCCACAGAACTCCCTAAAAAAATATTGGTGAAATCAGAACAGAGACCATGCCCATTGCCTAACTCTAGTTTATCAATCAAACATTCAAACACTACCTTCCGGAAATGCATGCAAACAGATGTATTCATTTTGACCAAACTGCAACAGAAACAACTTTCTGGATACAACCACAGATGAATACGCACACAACACAGATTTTACAAAAAAAAACAGAAGCAAAGGAGGATGATAGATAAATAAACAACTCACAAGCTGTGTAGACTCACGAACAAGGGCATTCTCTGTAAAAATAAAGAGTGACCTCTGTTGTTGAGATAGTTCAAACTCCATCTCTGCAGCTCGTCCTGAGTTATACCAAGCTGCATTGGCAGCATATTCATTGCAGCGGGTTTTTGCATCCAACGATCTAGCAAGCCTTATGCTCTTCCTCAATACTAAGCAATTGTCAAGGACTAATGTCAATAACATCATCGATAGTCTTAGAAATAAAACCAGCAATGGCACACCTTTCATGCAGAATAGAAAAGGGAGTCGAACTTGCAGTCATACCTGAAAGCTGGCTTCTAGCATCCTGATAATAGAGATCAGTCCACATGAAAGCAGCTATTTGGGACAAGGAAACAATGTAAGGTGCATGTTCACATAGCATAATAATGATAAACAAATACATATGACACAAATAAATAAATCTAAGCATACCCTTAGTACAAAAGGAGCAAGCACAAGACTTTGTGGCTACAGGTTCTTCCAGGCCACTAATCCTCACCAAAGAAGACTGAACATTGGAACCTGGCATGTTTCCACATGTCGTGAAGTCCGGTGAATGCAGGGGCTTTTGAATTCCAAATGATCCAGCTATCTCCTCCTGAGTCAGACATTCGCCGTCCTTGATGATAGGTCTGCTAATTAACTCTGAGCTGCCAAAATGATCTGGGAAGCCACCATCTATCTCATAATTATCATCCCCTGCATAGCCACTTTCTGACTCCAGCGAAGAATCCAGCTCCTTATCGCTGAGACCAGGTGAATCCATCGACACACAATGGTTCCTCAACTCAGTGACTTCCTTGGATAGCAGTCCAGCTGCCTCAGCAGCCATGTGCTGAACCTTTGTGCCGCGAAAAATAGAGGGTCTTTCGAAATTCCCTTTGGCAACACCATCAAACAAATGTCCCAATATGGTTCCCTTGCCCCTACTGCTGATTTTTGCATTTTCATCAGACTGTTTCCTAGGCCCGGTGTCCTTTTCAATCCTTCTAATTTTTACTCCACCTGAACTCTTCTTTAAATCTGTTTGGGCCGGTCGCTTGCAGAGGACGTTTGTCAGGTCCCCAAATGCATGGCGACCACTAGCGTGTGTGTTTTCGGTCATTTCAACTTTCTGGCCCTCAAAACAGTCAGCTATATTAATCACTAAACCGCCACCACAACCCCTGGACCCAATAAGTGCCAGTCAGTCCACGATGCACTAAGCAACATTTTCATATACTCTCTCAGTTCTTAAACCGATGCAATTAGAACAACAAATCTAGTTCAAAATTGAACTACACCAGTTAAAAAAACGGAGGGGGTATTGTGTTAGGGTAACAGTACAAGTATGACTCCCGCAGCATGATGTGGACTCAAACAAACTGCTAGGTTTTGCGAACTGTGAAAACATTTGGATCTAGCCTATGCAGAAGCGGAACCAAGTATATATGATGGCAAGCTAACTAGACGTTCCCAGCAAACTCAAGCGCGTTTGCAGCAGACAGGATGCATTAATCAAACGAGCGATTTGGGAGTCGAAGGTCATCTGAGATTTCGAGCTTTTCAAAATGCGAAGTCGAGGTCGTTGCAGAGAATGCCGTATCACCCATACCAAATGAAAATGGAACAACCTAGCGCAGGCAAAAAACTAGAACGAAAATATCACTGGATCCACCTAGCTCGGAGCGGAACTTTTTGGCGAGAAAGGGCCGCATCGCGAGGATTCGGATATAAACTTCGAAACAAGACGTCTACCAGGGACAGATCAAAGCGTTGCAGGAGAACCACGAGAAATCTAGCGGGATCCCTCCCTCCGCGCAGGGGGGGGGGGGGGGGGGGGGGGCGGGTGGACTCGCCAACCTAAAGAACTGCGGGCGCGGGTGGGAGTGCGGCGATGGGGCGGGACGGGGGGTAAGGGTGTGGAGCGCAAACCTCGCCGCGAGACGGCCGCCGTTCCCAGACCGCTGCCTGCGCGGGAGCCAGCCGACGGAGAGCGTGAAGGGTTGGGCCGTTTGGGGGAGGGGGGAAAGGAACGGGAGCGTGGTGTTTTTGTCTCCAGACGCGCGGGGGCGGTGGAGCGAGCCAGCGCCACAGCGCGCGCTGCCGTTCGGAATTTTAGGGGCGCGCCGCCGCCGCGTGGTCGCGGCTGCGTGCGGGCGGCTGGGGCGGGACCGCGGGAGGCGCGGGGCCGTTGGGTGGGTGTCGTTCACTCGTTCGCTGGTGTTCGGCTCATCTGGACTCTGGTAGCGGAGAGACCGTGGAGTGGTAGTGGATTAATTAGATGGGAGTCGAAGTTCGGAATGCTATGGTTTTGGGTCGGACCTGGCCGCATGGTGAAAGTTAGAATGGGTTGAGCTGGCAGGCTTCCGTACTCGTGGACCGATTTGTTTCGGCCTGCAAATTGCCTGGGCTTTGGGCAACAACCATGTGCAGGAAGAGACCACCGCGGCTGCGAGTGAAGTTTTTTCTAAAGAAACTCTTCTTTAAAAGTGAAGTTCTTTTCTAAAAAAACTATTTTTTAAAACTTAGACCGGCATGAAAGTATGCTTAAAATTGAACCATAAATACAACATTGTTTTTTAATGCTCTACATCCGTACCACATGTCACATCAACTACAAGGTGTATGCAAGTGCCAAAGCCTTTAATACCCTACGTCCATTACACAACACCAAATTGTTGCTCTAACTTCTAGCTGCACACACCTTGTAGCTAATATGACATGTTTATTTCCTACGTCCACAGCATGGTGGCAAGTACTACAGTATGTCAGACACGCGATACTATATGAATGGTTCATTTAAAAAATAAATTTTTGAGAAGTTTTCAAATACCAAAAAATATAATTTCAAGTATCAAAAGCAAAAAGTCCATCGGTTGCGACGGTCTATATAGTAGGATGATAATGGATTTTTTATATAATGGACACTTCATATGGGTGTCTTTTGACGTGCTATATAAGATATATGACGTTTTATAACTTGGCACCCTACATGCCACATCATCATAAAGGGATGTGTCCGTTGATTGAGGTGGCAGGTAGGGTGCCAGGGTCTTTTACGCTTTACTTTCATTGTACAACGCCACATTTTTTGGTGTCATGGTGTACAGGTAAAATTCGCCAAAGCCTCCTCACATTTCTCGTCTCCCCTCACTTTCTCAACCCCTTTCAAACACGATACAGGCTTTTTCGGCTTCAACCTCAGAATAAATCCACCTCTCCTCCAATCCCCAAATCTACTTTGATTTGAGATAAATCTTGAAGGGATTCGGGTTTGGAAGGTAATCTCATTCCATTCCTCCAATTATATTTTCGGATGTGGTTTGTTTTGTGTCATTGTTTAAAATCCTGCTTTGAAGAATATTTTTGTTTTTGTGTTGTTTTGTTTGGATTTAGTTGCGGTATTGGTTAGGTAAAATATATTAAGTGATACACGTGGTAGGGTCTGTAAAGATTTATGTTTGTGAATAAACTGGTGTCATGGTAAACTGATGCGAGAAGACGAACAAGAAGTCCTTAGCTGCGGCGCGTGGGCGTGCGTGGAGGAGAAAAGACGGGGGAAAGGTGCCGTACCAGTACCATCGGAAAAACGACGTTTTTTTAGATAATGGGTAATCGAAAATATGACGTGAATCCAACCAATCATTTGGTGCGGCACGCGAGGCTGAACTGGCGCTGAGTAGTGGTTGGTGAGCGATCATTGACAACATCAGAAGCTGAGAGCTCTGGCGCCCACCCGTTTCAAGTTTACAGAGAAGGATTAGCTCACTGGGAGTTAACAAGCATATCTAGCGCGGTGCCTGACAGAGAGCAACCTGGCGTCGCAGGACGAGACGGTGACGCAGTTTTTTTTCTAAGTGTTTAGCATCCCTATCCTCTTGATCAGCGCAGGGTTAGCTCATAGATTAACTCATGGGATATCTTTGATTAACGAGTTTGGTAGTCGCCAACGCAAGCCTCTGGTGTTTGTTGAGGTAGATATGCTAATATACTTTTAGTCCTTGTTGTTGATATGCTAAGGTAGTCGCCAACGCTCCTTTCAATTTGCGGTTCCAGAGGCTTCCGATCCACTGGCTCATTCGTTTGCCTTTTGATCTTGAACTCGCTACAGCGCGAAATATGAAGCTGTCACATTCAGATTCTAGGCCAGACATGGAATTTACATAGTTCATGCCGTACATCGCCACAGTTTTGTTATCTCGTCCACCCGATCCGTCGTGGAAGTGACACAACACACAAAAAAAAATCCATTCATTCAAGTGAAGAACAGGGCCCTGAATTCAACGATCTCTCGCGCGTATTCCAGTGGGCGCGCGTCCAGCCGCGGACGGTTTCGGCAGCTCTGCTGCCGTTCCGTCTCGGCCCGCGGCATCGACCGCTCCCACCCGAAAGCCCGAAACCAGGGGAAGCGTCATGTATTCGCGTTGCTCGCACGACGGAGCTCGCCCGCGCTGATCGGCGCCGGTGTCTCGGGGGTTCTCTCCGGCTCCAGTCCGCGGGGCACGCGGTGCATCTTGATCTCCTCGTCCCCCGCGAGCTATGTCTGCGTCGCGTGCCCACGCCGCGGTCGCTCGCGTCGCGCAAGTTGCTTCCGATATTTGTTGGCTTGCTTGGCCCAGAATCGCAGCGTTGATGCACTTGCGCTCGTCTCGCCCTTTTCATCCGGGGCAGAATTTGTGGGTATGTTTGCTCTGGGGTCTCTGGATGCAACTGCTCTGTCGAGAGGTTGCTGCACGCAACGGGCAACAGCACTTTCTCCGTCAGGCAGCATGAAGTCACCTACGGAAAATCAACTCAGAACTGCCCTGCCCGGGCGAACACAGCTTACTTATGTTGCAGTCACCTTTCCATGGACGCATTAATGTGCCTCACACGCATTTGCGTCCTTGATGTGCTGTTTCGCCAGTTCAAGCAACACAGTTTCTTCTTTCTGTAACACTTGCATAATTCAACTTCCAACACCTAAATATTGATAATAAGACCATCACAGAGCTGTACCGCACAGAGTAGAGTAATGGCAGAACAAACCAAAACCTGCTCAACAGTGAAGTGACGACTCAGTCGTCAGCCCACAGGGAAGTCGATTGCAGGCAGCGTTAAGTTTGAAAATTTCCTTCATATCACCATTTATTCTACTTTTGTTGCTATCAACCAATTGCCTGAAGCTTGTTTTTCCTAATTTTACACCATGAACAAGTTTTGAAGAAATTGCGCTATGCCTGGGACTCGTTACTGTACAACCACGTGGCCGAGTAGACTTCTGGAGCATGATTAGCCAATAATAAAGCTCGTTAGAATCGTGCAGTTGCACGTCGCTTTGACCTGCAATTGGCGAATTAATTGAGGAGCTGCTACCATTCAAAATTGTCCTTTTTGATGTCTAGATCAACTAATGGTACCCACAGCACGTCAGCTCCTGTACAGAGAACGTTCCAAACTCAAATTTTGTTTCTACTATACCAGTTCACAATTTTCACACATCGATTGTTATTTTGAAAGCAACACTCGGCCGTACAGCATAGATCTACGGTCAAAGTGACTATTACCCTTTGTTATATTTTACGAGTGGCACGAAATTTAGCCTATGAAAATATGCCAACTTAAATATTTACTAGGAGTCGTATCTTAAGAACGCTTGAATTACAGTACAATTCATGTGGATCAAACTAATGGGTACAAAAAAACTCTTCCAAATAAATTTCGTAGTCTTTGCTCTTGGCGCAACCGAAAAGCCAAACCTATATATATATAAGGCAAATTCCAGGTAACAAAGGGCGTCACCGTTCCTATAAGTCAATCCATCCCACTAACCTCCAATCATAAGCGTCCACCTACACGGACGAGAGCGTGGGCCCTGGTTCAGTACAGGTGGCAGACCTCTACTGGCTGCAACTTGTGATTCGCGAGTGCTACCTTGCGTGGGCTGACGACCTGAACGAGCGCCACAGCTCGCTTCCGAATTTCATTTTAAATTATTTTATTTTTTAATCCATAAACCGAATCATTTTGTACTGATCCATGGAGGAGAGGTAATCGCGATGAGCAGCTGAGGAGGAGATGCTCGCTTCGCTTCGCGTGCACCGCCCTGGCCTAGTGGCCTGGGGCTATAAAATCCCTGGCCATGAGACCTCTTCTTCCCCAGAGCGACGCCTCAGCCCCACCTCCTCCCCACCAACAAAGAACGCCAAGCCACATCCATTCCACTCCACGGTGAGGTTGAGCGATCCGAGCAATCCATCGACGACGCAGCGACAGGTTTGTTCTCTGAGCTCTGGTCTCTTTAGAAGCAGGCACGGACGAACACAAGAAAGGTCCAGTTCGAGAAGGCTCTTCTTTTGGGTTTATTAGACCAAGAGAAGCGGTGTTCTTGGGTTAGGATTTTTCTCACCTTCAGCAGCTCTCCTAGGAAGAACAGAGATCCGGAGAACTTTTTTTTTCTCTTCTGGATTCTTGCTGCTTTTCAGCCTTAGAAAGGGTCCTTTTACAACACCCTTCTGGTTCATCCTCTTTTTTTCCCGTTTCAAAACCTGATTAAAACCACCTCGTTTCTCTACTTTTATTGAGGAACAGGCTATTTTTTTCTACTTTTATTTATTTCCTCCTGTTTTTAGCTCTACCCTGCTTTCTTCTACCTCCAAGCTTCCATCTACTAGCTCTAATGGCCGCAGCTGTAGATATGTACAAGTACAATACTACTCCTAGAACACACCAGATCGCCTCTGCTTCGGATCAAGAGCTCCTGAAAGCACTCGAGCCTTTTATAACGAGTACTTCCCCCTCTTCGTCTTCCTCCACTTACCACTACTACTCTCCCTCGTCTTCGATCACCCAAGATTCTAACATGCCCACACCCTCCTACCCCTCCCTCGCGACGCCACATCTTCCCACCACAGCCACCTCCGCTTCTTCTTTCTCGCAGCTTCCGCCACTCTACTCGTTGCCTTACGCTGCTCCGGCGGCGCCGAGCATGACTGGGCCCATGGGCCTGACCCACCTCGGCCCGGCTCAGATCCAGCAGATCCAGACCCAGTTCTTGATGCAGCAACAACAGCAGAGGGGCCTGCACGCGGCGTTCCTGGGCCCGCGGGCGCAGCCCATGAAGCAGTCGGGGTCGCCGCCGCGCGGCGCGCTGGCTGCGGCGGCGCAGTCGAAGCTGTACCGCGGAGTGCGGCAGCGGCACTGGGGCAAGTGGGTGGCGGAGATCCGCCTCCCCAGGAACCGGACACGGCTGTGGCTGGGCACCTTCGACACCGCCGAGGACGCGGCGCTCGCCTACGACAAGGCGGCGTTCCGCCTCCGCGGCGACATGGCGCGCCTCAACTTCCCCTCCCTCCGCCGCGGCGGCGCGCACCTCGCGGGACCGCTCCACGCCTCCGTCGACGCCAAGCTCACCGCCATCTGCCAGTCCCTTGCCGGCTCGTCCAAGAACGGCTCCCCAGTCTCCGACTCTGCCGCATCTCCGCCGGACTCCCCCAAATGCTCGGCGTCGACGGAGGAGGAGTCGGTCTCCGCCGGCTCCCCAGCTTCTCCAACCTTGACGCCGCCCGTTCCGGAGATGGCGAAGCTGGACTTCACGGAGGCGCCATGGGACGAGACGGAGACGTTCCACCTGCGCAAGTACCCGTCCTGGGAGATCGACTGGGACTCCATCCTCTCATGAACAACGCGCAGCTGAACTACTGCTAGTAGTATCAAGATTCAGTCAGCAAAATATACCTATGTAATTTTCCTTTGGAGTTTGCAGCTGCCATGGCTTGACGGCATTTTAGACGTCGGCCATGGCTACTGTCAGTAGCAGTAACTAGCTTGTAGTAAAAGTCGGGTCAGTGTTGTGCTGTAGTAGTACGTGTTGTTAATCTCCTGGTTGAGCTGCCGGTTGTTTTTTTCACGGCACGGCCAGTCGAGAAAGTGTAATCTCGTATTATTATCTTTTGAAAACCTTAAATTTCTACAAGCTTAGCAAACTACGCGCATGTCTTGAAATTGCTTCTCTGATCAGCCCTGCAATGATGTGTATCATTTGTTTGTGTTGCATCTTTTTGTCTCGGACTCTTGCGAGCATGTATAAGCAAATGCTGAAGAAACTATCTGTCGCTGACAACGAGAAACGATCATGCCTGTGCTTACATGAGGACTGTGAAGTATGTTTAAGACAGTGGAGAAGGTACTAATACTCATCTGTTTTTAAACTGTAGTTAGTAGGAAAATAATTCTAGTTAAAATTCTAAAATAAAGTTAAACCATACGCCCATTAGCAAACAAATCAAGCCACCCATTTCTTTATTCGAAGATATGGAAGTTTGCGTCGGGAACATTCGGATTGCCGAACCCATCAAGCTTATCTCGTGAAGACGACATGATAGTCACGGCCGACCAGCCAGTCCTCATCCCCTCCGCATCCAAGGGGCAAGGGCCTTACCATCCACTTCCACAAGACGCAATTCTTTAATCTACCCACCCATCCAAGTCGCCGGTGAAGGACGAGCGTCAAGATTGAAGAGGGGCCACACAGATGATGCGTCATCCATCCCCGAGCCCACGTTTAATTTCTCTGTTTCTGTGTGAGCGCACGCCTATGCCGTGCATAATAAGAACCACCGTTTCAGCAACAAATATTTTGCCGGATTTCGTATCACGAAATGCTGATTCACCACCTAAAAGTCATGGCCGGCCCGTTTCTGTTCACCGTTGTTGCAGTTTTGTTCACAAAAGAAGAACGAAACATTCGGAGAACACTTCCGTTGCACTCCTTTCCATCCTAAGTATCAGGAACAACAATGCCTTCATCGATACGGGAAACCCTTACTGCTGCTTTAGATGCGCTACCCTTTGCTCCTTACCTGAAGAGAAATGCCAAGAAGAGAGAGATGGGAACATGCACGGGGAATTCCTTCGAACGATGAACTACGCCAGCAGAACAGGAGCCTGTACTCATGACGTTTGACGCTGCCATTTGGTGCGTTGGTGGTAGGAGAACAAAAGGAAATAACGAGGCAGATGGTGCTAGCTAGATCATCAGAGATATGGGTGGATTCGATGAGAGGGCAAAGTCCGGCGGGCATGTGATGCTTTCACATCGGCCGAATCCCTAGCTACTAGTTCGTAGTACTACTTTTTTTTTAGTTCTATAGATAATTCGTAGTACGATATAGGTAGGGCTTGTCAAAGTCGCGGAAAGCGCCGGTGAAGGTGGGCCAGCGTTGTTGCTGCGGCTGCAGCTGGCCAAACTTATTTTTGGCTCGACCTCTTCTGGACTCGTCCAGCGATGGAATGGAATCGGCCATCTGCTAATGGAGGATGAGTGGTAGGCGCCGCGCACGCGTCCGTCTGTTTTTTCTTTCCAGCCAAACAAGTTTCTACAAGTACTTGTTGCGGCGAGGATAAATGCATTCAGAGGTGGTGACCATGCTCCATGCATGATGACGGACGAATTAACGTAGAGCCCTAGCTAGCTAGCAGAGGCCTGTGCGATACATGCCGTCTCTTCTTGTTGGCGCTGTTGGAACCCCGGATGGAACGCACGCGAGCAAGAGGGGAAAACGCAAACACACGGCAGTGCCTACCAACGCCAATTCCTCACATGCACTTGGACCCTTCCGCTCCGGGATATCGAACGCAAAAGGACGATTAGGTTTCACTGCCACGCCACGCCACGCACGACAGCAGGTAGTTCTCCGGCCCCGTTTTCGCCTGTCCTGTCCGGCAACGGCGTCACATTTGGCTGGCTTCTGTAGCCGTCGTTTTCCCGCCGACGCCCGACGAGCGTCGAGCGACGACGCATCTCCGCTTGCAAAGCACGCGATGTCTAGTACCTTCGCCAATCGCATAGCCGTGGTTTTCCTGCTCAAAATCGCGAAGTTTACTGAATACAATCATTATATGGACCTCGGCCGGACTGGATCCATGCGTGGCCTTCGTTTCGGTATGAGCTGACGGGCCCGAAGCACCTCATCATACGTACACGTACCATGCGCTAGGCTTAATCCATCTCGCGAATAGTTTGCTTGTGGGCCGGAAACCGTTCTTTAGTTCGGCCATAAATATAGCCGTATGTGTAGCACCGGGCTGATATCACGTGTAACTGTTGAGATGGCCCGACGGACCCTCGGAGGTGCCCTGGTGCTTTATTGGGCCGCATCCCATACCGGAAAGATGAGATGCGGATCCTCTTTCGTTTTCTGGGTCCGTTTCCAGTTTCCACGCAAAAGGCAAAACGGACCACAGACCGATACAATGTATCGTAAAAGAAGAGCCGTCGTAGTTGCATCACAGAAGAAGAAGCAGAAGAAAAAGGACACCGACTAGAAACCGGAGGAGTATGTCACGATACGGACTTCCGCCACTACACGGTCGGTCGGTCGCATGCAGCAGCATGCAGACGACCAGACAGAGTTGGCCCTGCGACTGCGAGGGCCAGGCCGGGTTCCAGTAAACGACGGCATGACACAAGCTTTCGCCGCTAGTAAAACCAGCCAGTTTCGACGCATGTGACCGACTGACACGGCGCGAGTGGCGACACGCTGCTGCTGCAGCAGCAGCAGCTGGCTAGTAGCGTGCCGGTGGAATCTCGCATGCTGTTTCCAGATTCCAGAATCTAGGTCAAAGTTTAGATCCTCGTGAGGCGAGACGTACGATAATGCGCAGCGCGCGCGCGGCTAGCTTGACCGGGAATCCATCCATACAGAAGAGCCGCTGCCGCGCACAGCATCGCCGCAGCAGCCTGTTTTAATTTATCTGTCAGAAAAGTTATCTGTCCATGGGTCCAATGAGTAACTAGCTTCTTCCCTTACATGTACAGACTGCCCGTTTATTAGTCTTCTTCGATCTCCATAACCATCGTCCTCCATGCATGTGAGGGTGCACGGAGCACGGGAGAGAGAGATTATTGGTGGGAGACGGTGCTGGCCAACCCGGGGGCCGTCTTTCGTTATAAAACGACTCTCGTGGAAAAGAGGCGAACCTTTTGGGCCACGTGAAATCGAAAGCCGCTCCGGCCGTCGTGCATCGTCGTTGCTTCCATTTTCCGGGGCCATGCCAGGCACACCTTATATTAACTTTGGTCTGATCTTTTGTAGCAGCAGCAGCAGTAGCTACAAGGTTGCCAATTATTAGGATATACTGCTAGGGTCCTAACGTGCAACTTGCGAGTACGCAATTATATGGAGTAGCTCTCACTTGTTCACCACATTGTTTAGTCTATATATTGCTCCTGTACGCGTGCGCGGGCAGTTCGTGGACTGGTCACATCACAGTGGAATAGACGGAGTACTTACAAGAAAGTGTGTGTGCATCGAATGGGACGACGGCGCAAGCTTTTTGCTCGGTACGTACTAAATTTCGTCCCGGCCGAACTGTGCGATGCATGTATAACATAACATTGGACCCCCATCTACGTGAGTGCGCACTGCTCATCTGATCAACAGCCTACTAGCCAGCTGCACGCAGACAGACGCAGAGCGTGGGATGGCTGCATGCACGGCTTGGAAAGCTTGGCCATTTCTACTTTGGGCTGTCGCGCGAGGTAAGCGAGCGGGCGAGCGCGACGCCGCAGGGGCCGGGTAGCAAGCGCCTGCAGGACCAACGAGGCTCAGCGCGCCGCAGCGGGTTGCGCGCGTACTTGCGGCCGTTGGGACTGGCCGCGCGCCAACCGAGGTGGGAACCCTGCACTTGGAACACCGCATCCCGGAAACCGGCCGGCCGCGCACGCCGCGCGAGGCCGAGCTCCTCCCCCTCGCCCGCCGTGCCATCGCTCGCAGCTGCCTCCCCTGTCTCGTCGAGCCCTCGTCTGCCTCCGCCGGCATTCGACCACGCGAAACGACGTGCGCGCAACACCTGCCATCCCCGCGCCACCACACACAAGTACGGCGGTCGCCAGAAACAAAAGCGGGGGCGCGCGCGCAAGCGCAAGCATCGATCGGCGACCCGCCCCGCCCCGCCTCCCAGCCGGCCCCGGCAAAGCTTGCTGCTGGCGAGATAGAAAGATGCGCGGCTGACTCGACTGCAGGAGAGGTGCGCTCAGCCATGCATGGGGGCCGGTCGGGGCGGGGACGGGGGGGCCGGAGGGGGACCCACGACGCCACGTCACGTCTCGCAGCCGGCCGGATTCGACTTTCGTGTGAGTGGGTTCAATTCCATGCATGCACACCCAGCAGAGACTTTGCGTGCATGCCATGTCTCCCTCGTCGCGTTGCATTGCAAGGCATTATTACGGCGGTTTGGATTCCTTGAGGACCTTGTCGTCCTCTTACTAGTTACTAGATGTTGAGCGAGGTGGAGCCGCGGGGTCTTGTACCACCACCGCGTTGCGTGCCATGTGGCAACAGCGGGGAGGTGTGGTGTCACTGTCAGTCGTTGTAGTACGGGCGCGCGAGCTAGAACATCTCGCATATGCATGCAACTTGGTCACCGTGGCAGCTTGCTATGTATTAGCTCTGTTCACTTCCACGAAGCCCACGCGCGCGCCATGCATTATTGAGTAGGACGAGACATGCATATACCAAGTGCTCCAGTGAAGTTACGTTGTGTGGCGACAAACCAATGCTGGTCGCGTGACCGGTGCACGGTCGACCGGTCCGGCCGGCGGATCCATATGCGCGTATACACGTCGGGCAGCATGTGTGTGCACGGTACACGTACGTACGTTCCAGCACGCACGCAACATGTGTGAGACGAAGAAGCCAGCCGACAAACACACGAGCTGAGTGTGCGAGGCGTATCCGATGCACGCCACCACGTCTCGGACGCGCGCGGCCGGAAGCTACTGTAGGTGCGACACCATGCGTCCAGGGCACGAGTTTATCCGACGTCCTGAACGTACACGCACGCACTGCATGATAGTGTTGGGTAAGTGAGATTTGTAGAACGTACTGTGGCTTAACCTTGCTAAGTCATTGCTCTGGATCATTGACAGGTCGCCATATGCCAACACCAACTTTCAGACAGAAAATACGTACGTACACACCGAATCGACGTGGCACTGAAAGAAAAACCGAGTCTCTCTTTTTCTTTTAGCTCGGCCGCACGGTTCGTAGGGCAATCGCACAACTTGTGTGATCTTCCACCTGCCCACAACTATTGATAACTTCTACAGCTAAGTATCCTACTTAGATCTCAAACATCTTCTACATTTGTCGTGGCCGTTAAGGAAACGGAGTAGATGTAATCTGGGCCAATTTCGAATGAAAAAAGACACTTTTGTGCAATTTAAAAAAGAATGGAACAGGCAAAAGCAGCAGCAGCCAGCAGGGGGGAAAGGGTTGGGGGGGGGGGGGGGGGGTTGAAGAAAACGATCCATACTTAGGTGGTGCCTCGTGGGACGCGGAAAGCGGTCGCCTTCTCTTTAACATGAGACGATATTTTTGCCATCGCCCTGAGCTTTTTTTTTCCTGCTTTCCTCCCATTTTCTGCGCACTAACGAGCTCCATCGATAGCGACCCTGAAAATCTTAGTCCTTCATCAGTGCCGAGTGCATGGACAGATAAAATTTCTTCTTTCCATGTCGAATACGCATGGCACGCAACGCAGCTTCTGAACAAAGCGCTCAGTTAATGATATCTCGTCCGTTTTCTGGACAAGCTTGACCTACCTATCCCCATCTTTCCGGCCCATCAACATGATTATCAAAACACCTGCAGTGTGCCGTTTTGCTTGCAAGTACGCACACAGACAGAAAAAAAGCAGATTAGTTAGCAG
This sequence comes from Neostapfia colusana, assembly GCA_030760725.1. NCBI lineage: Eukaryota > Viridiplantae > Streptophyta > Magnoliopsida > Poales > Poaceae > Neostapfia > Neostapfia colusana. Next base: position 1,592,793 of record JASWHV010000003.1, on the reverse strand, counting down.
TGTTAGTATGTAAAGTATGTAGTTAGTTGGTTTGTTAAGTGGTTCATGGTTGTTGCCGCCACTAACATTGTGGCATGATTTTATTTATTTTTCGGTGGAAGCATCTGACACAAATTTTACAATGCAAAAAGGTTGAACAAATATCGCCCAATGAAAGCTGCTGAGTGCCAAACTTAGGTTCTAGAGAATTATATCTTGGATGACTCTCTTCTTTCTTAAGTTTGTGTCCTGTATAACAGGTCAGATCCCTGCTTTCAGGTTACACTGCATGACAGCAAGAAGAATCGCAATGGGCGGTTCCTAACATGTGGAGTTGTAGCAGAGCGAGCGTAATTGTACGGTCAAGCATATGCTCATTTAGACATCATCAGTACTACAGTTACAACCAATTTCATTTCCAGAGAAAATTATATTAAAAGGAAAGCTGTAACTCAAAGTTAATTTAACGGAGATACATGGCTACCGAACTGTCACTACAGGAAACCTAACACATTACGACGGCCAAATTATTTACGACGGCTAGCAACTTATGACGGTCGCAGGGGGTCGTAAGTTACGGGACCGTCGTAAGTTACGTGTAACTTATGACGGCCGTATCCCTAAGCCGTCGTAAGTTAAAGCGCGGTCGTAAAGCTGTAACTCAATGTTAATTCAGCGGAGATAAATGGCTACCGAACTGTAGTTCCAAACGGAATAAGTTGCTTCTTCTCCACAGCAATCAGTTTTTCGCCCCGAAGGTGAACCAGCATGGCAAAATTGCCACAACATCTCTCATTATTACTTTCCATACAACAAAAAACTCAATGTTTTTTTATTGCTGAACTTATTTTTTACAAAAAACACGGTACAAACAGAAACATTAATGTACAAACATGAGTATTCACTCCTATAAATATACCCACTCACACCATACCCATATGAGTGTCGAGGACGACTAGAATGCAAACGGCTCCCTGGTGCGAATGTGCAAAAATCTCTTCTGAACCACACGATCTGCATCCTGCGGTGATTGTATTTTTATACATAAACCCTCTCACCTTGCAACATAACTTGAAAAATAGATTGTGAAGGTGGAAGGGTTTACGTGTAAAAATACAATCACCGTAGGATGCAGATCGTGTGCTTCAGGAGAGATTTTTGCATTATTGCACCAGAGAATCATTTGCATTCTAGTCGTTCCCATGAGTGTCAATGAGAGACTAATCTAGCCGGTCTTAATATTCACGAAGTCATCACAATCGTCTTGCTGTTTGATAGAAACATTGCCTATCACTAAAAAAACAATTAGTCACAAACGTCACACTCATATCCGACACAAGGATTCTAACCAGACGATCGACGGCTAGTTTGTTTTTAAAATGTAATTAACTATAGCCAATAAGAACCATTTACAAAGAGCGTAGTAGACTAGAGACCCTTAGGGCGAGCTCATGTCTACATGTTGATGCTGCGAATATTGTGATTATAGCCGCTTTGAAACAATTGTAGCAGAAACAATTACAGTTCATCATTTTGAATCGACATGTCGGACAATTAACATTTAAAAAGTCCCCGTGCTTATGACTGTAAAAAAGTTTATAAAATCCGATTGACACAAATAGACAAGTATATACCTAAAAATGCAAAATAGAAGTTTGTGAATCTAGATGACACAACTAAATAAATCCATGGACCTCTCGACAAGTTCATGAATAACATCCACTTATACGAATCAAATTATGTCCTACCTCCGATAGCTTCATTGTTTTGAAGGTGGGAGAAAAGATGAAACTTATTATTGATCAAAGTTAAGTTCTAAAATTAGGTAATTAACTTCTGCTGCTAAACCCAAGAAGAATGGATGAACTTTTAAGAAATCAAATTCAGTTAAGATAGGGAAAATGAAGATAACAATTTTCAGCCATATGAGGTAGAAACCCTCAAGTCGGTTCTAGGGGGAGATGAGAACTGCCCATTCTACAAGGCGATTCAGAAATTGTGAAATTTTCTATGTAATTTGCATCCACCTCTAGGTTGATGCTGTTGGGTCTGCAGGTAACTTTGATGGTCTCACTAATAATACAAAATGTCACACCATGTGTGATCGCAAGTACTTGAGGTCGGAGGTAGTATGAAATGCTACCATACCCTAGCTATTCAAATTACAAGGGATTTTGAGATCGGTGGTAATACGGGGTCGCAATCGGCAATATATTTTTCTTTTGAGATGTCAGATATTTGTTTTCACTCTAATCACTACATTCTTAATTATTATTATTACGAGAACAATTCTAATTTATTTTCAAACAATAATTTTTAGCCTAATAATAACAATTTAAAAATGATGGAAGTAGTACAAATCTGGTATCGATGGAGATATAGTATGTGGTCATATGCCTATCTGGAGCTGCTTTTCACCTTACCTTCCATGCGCTACAAAACAAACAATACGGCAGGGAAGGGATGCACCAATGCCACTACGGCGTACAAGCGAAGCTTGCCGGGCGGCGGCCATTCGGGCCCAAGGTCGGCTCCACTTGATGTCCCACGTGGCAAGCCCATCTGGCCCCACAGCTCGGGCTATAAGTAGCCACACTTCTCTCACTCCGCCTCCACCCACCTCAAGTTCTGATAAGCAAGCGCACACACTTCCGTAGTCCTGAGGCTAGTTGTTTGTCTCGTCCAAGTGCGTCGCGCTCTGACGAGACCTTCGGGAAGGTCGAGGCGTTGCGTTCCACGAGCCTGCTGCCTCGCCCGTTGGTGCTGCACATGACGAACCAGGACGTGGTCGTCTCGGAGATGGGCATTGCTGCCGGCGCGGCGCTGCCGGGCCCCAGCCCGGCGCTCTTGGCCTGCCGGGGAGCGGCCGCCGGCGCCATGTCCCTGCGGCAGACGTACCTCGACCTGGCCGCGGCCGCCTCCCGCTCGGCCAGCTGCACCTGGGTTGACGCCATGCGCGCCTCGTCGCCCACCCGCTCCCGCGCCGCCGCCGATGTCGACGAGTTCACGGCCTGGATGGTGAGCCCTTCGCCTCCCTGCCACGCGTCGTCGGCTTGCACACGGTGCATGGTTTGTTGCTTTCAGGTGCTAACCTTTTCCTGGTCTCTTGCGGCGGATTTGGGCAGAGGAAGCACCCTTCGGCGCTTGGAAAGTTCGAGCAGATCGCCAGCGCGTCCAAGGGGAAGAAGATCGTCATGTTCCTCGACTACGACGGCACGCTCTCGCCCATCGTCGCCGACCCAGACGCAGCCTACATGAGCGAAGCGGTGAGGACTCGTCCTTCGCCGGAAGACACATACTAGCTTTCATCGCCGGCCGCCGGTCCAAAGAGCTCATTCTTCACAGTCGTTAATTTCTCCCCTTGCGGTGTTCTTCTTGCGCAGATGAGGGCGGCGGTCCGCGACGTCGCAAAGCACTTCCCGACGGCGATCGTTAGCGGGCGGTGCCGCGACAAGGTACATTGCCTGCACCGTTGGCCCCGAAACCGCAGACACCGGACCAAGCTCGATCGAGCGCGCGTGCATATGCTGATCTGTCGTTGGTTTCCTTCTCGCGCGGTGCAGGTGCGCAACTTCGTCGGCCTCTCGGAGCTCTACTACGCCGGCAGCCACGGCATGGACATACAGGGACCAAGCTCTATCGTAAGCTTTCATTCGCGCTCATTAGACTTCATCTCGTTAGCACATCCTCCATCATCCCCATCTATCCCATATTCGATTTCGCTGATCAATCTCCCCTTCTCACAGCAATCGTCTCTGCAGCCAGAGTCGGTCCTGTGCCAGCCTGCGAGCGAGTTTCTCCCCGTGATCGACGAGGTATGCTACTAGAACAAATCGACATGCCTTGCACTAGGATGGTGATTAGGCAGATGAGCACCTGTCCATTTCTGCACACCACGTGGTGTTGAGCTGAGGTGAGAATCGTATTTTTGTCAGGTGTACAAGGCGCTGGTGGAAAAGACGAAATCCACACCTGGAGCCAAGGTGGAGAACAACAAGTTCTGCCTGTCCGTGCACTTCAGATGTGTAGATGAAAAGGTAGGCAAACCTCACTCCGTCTTGGGATGCCAGCCACTTCAACGCGGTAACTCACCGTAACAATGGAGCCGCAGCGATCACGCGCGCTAGCTGGTAGTTTATCTCTTCGTCATATCATCCTAATTAACCACATGCCGCTCCCTCGATCCCGATCCTTGCAGAGATGGGCTGCTTTGGCCGATCAAATCAGGTCCGTGATCAAGGACTACCCCAAGCTGAAGCTCACTCAGGGGCGGAAGGTTTTGGAGATCCGTCCGAGCATCATGTGGGACAAGGGGAAGGCCCTGGAGTTTCTGCTGGAATCGCTCGGTACGTGCACTAGCTCCGTGTCATCAAAATCGTTCTCCACTGGGTTTTACTCACTTGCGTATCACACCGCTGTCCTAAAGAAATCGGTTGATGACGACACCCTGTTTGCTACCCGTCTCCAGGGTTCGCCAGCTGCAGCGACGTCTTCCCGGTGTACATCGGTGACGACCGCACCGACGAGGACGCCTTCAAGGTACACGGCTAGAGCTAGCTAGCGCATCAACAAGACCCTGCGTCATACTAGCGTTTCTTAAGTCGACGGTTGTACTAACTGTTTTTGCGTTTTTACCATGGCATCATGCCAGGTGTTGAGGAGGAGGGGTCAAGGCCTCGGAATCCTTGTCTCCAAGTGCCCCAAGGAGACCAACGCCTCCTACTCTGTCCAGGACCCAAATGAGGTAAAAAAAAAAACTTCAGGCGAGCTGCCTGCCGCAGGGAACCTTTTCGTTTTCATGAGCTCGGTAAAAATCCAATGATGACACGCCTTTCGCAGGTCATGGACTTCTTGCTCCGGCTTGTGGAATGGAAACGGAGATCGTCACCGCCGATGATTCGGCCGAGAGTGTAGCAGAGCAGCAAGCAGCAGACGAGAAGCTAATCGGTCGATCGGTCCGTCCACTGGTAGCCATTCGATCGAATCGGTGTCCAATCACCCCCCACCACTAAGTTTTTTTTCTTTCTTTCTTTCTTTCTGACGATTCTTCTGGAACGGTCGGGCCTGTTGGTTCTTCGATTCCCTCTCCCTGACCCTGCTTCTGCCGCCGATGAAAAAGAGGCCACATAAAACACCTCGCCCTAGTACTGCCCGTCCCCGTTTCTGAAGATGTGTTTATTGAGCGGCTGCAATGCAAGCGAAGCATGTGTTATCTAGTACAGTACTCGTGTCCGTGTACAGGCTAGCTAGGACTAGTACCTCTTATTGTGATATTTTTGTCGTTGTCCCCATGCATTGGTTTGGAAGGCATATGCAAAGCCACCTGCCGTCCTACCCAACTCTGCTAGGACTAGAACCTTTGCAAGAAAGTGGAGGTTCATTACTACTTCACCCCCATGTACTTACTACTAGTAACTGGCTAGGCTTCTTCGTCCTTGTTGTTGATCTGCTAGATCCTCTGTAAAACCATTGTAAACAAGTAATGGAATTACTGTTAATCTGCGATTATTTATTCCGACGACGACGTCCGAGATACGAGAAGATGCCATGCAACTTGTTGCTTCTCCTTTCGATGACGATAAAATATATACACTGATGCAAGCGCGAGCCGTACACCACCTTGCAGGGGGCATGTGACCGGCTTGCTGCACGTTCTCCCTGCAGGCTCCCGCTGCCAGTAGTGCTTGCCATGACAAAGCCAGTATTATATCTCCCAAAACGAACAATACTTAATGATTTATACCATCAGGTGTGTGTGTGTGTGTACCGTGGACAGCTGATTCGTGTCAAGCAGCTACGATTACTAGGTGATTTTGCGTGTACGAACGCGTGGTATTATACGGCGAGCTCCTGGATTCTTTTTCAGCTGTATTGTACTATGGGGACATGTTACTTGAGATAGGTTGTGCATGCGAGATCTACAATCATGCGCCACTACTAACTTCTGCTGTGTCGTCTGCGTGGATCCCATGATTCCTTATTCAGACGACATACAATAGGCCGGGCTGGCGCCTCCAACAACGCCTGATGTGGTCCTAGCTTACATACTGATCAGTGTGCAACGCAAGTATCTTATGGTGCACCTTTGAATACTGGACTAAGTTCATGATATGGTCAGATTTGCTTGGCTGTAAAAAAAAGGTACATAGAAAATAGGCACGTCCTCCAATAATTAGCAATCTCGCTCTGCAGTACGCGGCCTTACTTAGGCCGCAACTTCCTCTCCCTAAGATGAGTGGTTAGGCAGCTCTATTATATGTCGATCACCGGCCGGCAGCTAGTCGTCGTACAAATTTATACATTGTTGAGTAAGTAGTGAAGAGTTCTTCTGTACGTATACCTCTGCAGTCAAGATACGCGATTCCTCTCAATGATTTGGTGGATATTCTCATGTGATTGCATGGTGCGGTACAGTACAGTTCGAGAGCAGCACTAGCACTAGCACTAGCAGCTCATGTTTCTCTAGTGCTAAAAAAGTTAGGTCCCTGCTTAAAATGTTCATCTTTATCAGAGAGACAGAGACCATATGCAGGTTGGGATCAAGTTGACTGCTCGTCGGAACCACCAATTATCATTGCGAGCGAGCTAGCGGCGTGTTAGTTGTTACACTGCTGACACTGCTAATCACACATATATATATATATATATATATATATATATATATATATATAGTCCTTTAATTTTTATCTGCTGCCTGCAAGAGGGTTTTCTTAGCCATGGCATGAAAGGGGTAACTGGCTAGCTGCTGCTGCAAATGGAAACATTGCCAATCACACACAATAATGCACATCCTCCCTTGGACTGATGCTAATTAGTGGTCTCTGGCATCTTGTTTGTCATAATGCGTGCATATATGGCAGAAGCGTACACTGCACACAGCACTGCAGGGAACCATCAGCAGCCAATTTTAGTTGCATACCCTGATAAAACTGTTGATTGGCCATCCATCTGAAACTAGCAAACATACACCAACCGGGGCAACTCTAGATTGAATACACTCATACATAATCGATAACGCCGTCGATCGGGCCTGCAGGGCATTCACTTCGACGAACCGGACGCATACATCGTCTACGTACCCTCGCCCGGCAATCTGTAGTGATCGATCTCTGATGGTTACCGCCGGGTAGGGTTTCGCATTGGACCCATTGACCGATCCCCTGAAATTAAATAGTTGCATGCGATCCAGGGTGCTTAGAGACGACTCATCAGAAAGCAAGGTCTAAGAAGCAGTTTTTTTGGGGAACAGAAGTAAAACCGATCAATACTGACTGATTGCTTGAGCTAACTGTCCGCGAGCATTGTTTCCTATGTTCCCACACAAAGACCCAGGCATTCAACATGGCATTATTAAACCTGCTGCAGGGGCGCGCGTTGCATTGAGCACACACCCAATAAGCACACGGTGACCGCCGAAATCCATACGATTATTGCGCGGCCCGCTAATTGATGCCGGCATTGAGATCCCCCAATGACTCTTAACAAGGGACCAGCCACCAGCGCTAATAGAATACGCGGTGCAACCATTATAGGGCGCAGGGAAGAAAGGCTAGTTTAATTATACAGATCCAAGCTGCTTTTATTTGCCTTTGCGTGTGGACGCATATTTTATCTGGCGCCAAAGGTATTGGAGCGATGAATGATTGGCTTGCTTCGTGCCCTTGGTTCAAGGGACGACACCGGCCGGCGAGGCCCCCCCACATGGCTCCCAGGTGGAAAGATCTATCCGGTATCAATCATCCACCTAAACAACTCCTCATATCTATCTATCGCAAGTTAGCATAAACTAATCTGATTTACAGCCCTAGCTAGCTCAAGAGTATGTAGTATATATAGAAAGGTCAATGTGTGATGAAGTAGCTGTGTCACATAGATGACCTGACAACACAAGAGATTGGCATTTTTTTTTAGGCCGGCCGGCCTGCATGCTGGGACACTCACTACACTAGCTGGTTGTCTGCTACTAGCTACGAATGTGTTGTGTGTGTACATGCATGTGGTATAGCTTTGAGAGAGAGAGAGAGAGAGAGAGAGAGACTGAGTGTTTAGCTTATGATTGGTGCCTAATTAAGCCCCCAAGGGATAGAATGAGTAACCCTAGCTACTAGATATGGCCCTCATTATTGGCGCTGCTGCCTAGCCCTCGCTGGTGTTGGCTGGGGTCCGGTCCGGTCGGTCTCGTCGTGCTGCCGTGCTGATACTACTAGATGGCCTCTGCTGGCTCGTCTCTGAATCTGAGAGCAACCAGACGGGAGAAGGCGAGCAGCAACTGGTCACGACAGCCACCGACACGACTCCCGAGAACCTAATGCCTGCCAATCATGCATGGACCTAATCTCATATGCCAGGTGTATGCGAGGCGCGCAAAGCGCAACTGGTCACGGCCGGCCAGTTCTTATGCGTCCCTGTTTGTACACAGCAACCGCCACTACTGGCACTGCAGGTTTGCTCGGTCATCTCGAAACGCATTGGCCCTGCAGGACTCCTAGCGTTGCCGATCGCACGAACTCGTCCATCTTTTTCCTACCCCCTAGGAAGGTGCGCAAATGTAGCGTGCCGTACGTAGCTCAAATCTTTCGCAGCAACTCGAGAAAATTCATCCACCGTTGCAGAGAGGACGACACGGCGGCTAGCAAGTGACCAAAAGTTTACGACGACGACGGCTAAGCTTTGGTTCTTCCCTCTCCTTGCAATTGCAAGCACCCTGACTGTTTGGAGCTCCCGGCTTGGAGCGCACGGCTCGCGTTCCCAGCACGACGGTAGCAGAGGCCTCTGCTCCGGCGTCTGTCACGTACGTTCGCACGCACGCAGGCCAGCGTCCCGTCCCATGCCTCGACGTGCAACGCGAGGCCAGGCCAGGACACGGCCAGCGCCGCGTGGGCGCATGATGATGATCCGCCGGCCGATGCGATCTCGCGCGTCCCAGACTCCGGTTGGTAAACTCTGATGTCAATATGCTGAGATTGGAGCATCGGGTCTCATACCTTCGCTGGATTATCAGCAGTACAGCAAGTAACAGAAATCGACTTTTCTTTTTGCGACACGCCGATGCCATGGGTACCCCGCGAGCACAAGTAACCTCACTCATATGCATGATTGGGCAGATAACGAGAGCTTACTGACGATGTTAACGTACTCCCCCGTCTAATTCATTCTGCGACTCCTAGTCAGTTGGTCGTTGGTCGTGCTATGCCGATGCCGTAGCAGGTTCGGCCCAGCACATCTCTTGGCAAATGAAACCCAGTCAGTTGTTCCAGGCTTCGACATTGCACCGAGCCTGGAACATTAAACTGGGCCTGAATGTGTTGGCCCTTCTCACTCACGGTCCAATAAGTTTCAGATCACGCACGCACAGGGAAAAGTGAACTCGCCTCTATGCTTAATCCTTGACAGCCAATTTCGAGCGTTAATTTCTCATCTAACGATAGTCGGCGCGCGCCGCGCCGTGTGGGGAGTACTCGTAGAACTTTGCAGATGAGGGGGCAATCGTCGCATGCTTCCTGGAAGAGCGAAACCGAGATGGCTCTTCGACAACAATTTGACTGAGTTAATGGCCACTTAGACGGAATGCTGAGTAAACTGAACACTGGGTAACTAAACCTTTGTAGCCTGGGTGTGCCTTATGTTGTCTCTGTGCCTCACTGTGTTCCATGTTAGCCAGTCATCGTTATGTTTGTTGTATCTGCAATTTTGTGTCAGGAACGGTTTTTGCTTGCTAAGCTGTGGTGTGATAAATCTTAATAGTGCTTGGCGTTTTGTGCAGTAAACGGGGTTTATTCAGCGCCAGCTGCGGGAGACACAGTTGGTGACATGGCGTGGTGATTGCTGTGAGCTCATCGCTTCATCCGTTCTGACTTCTGAGAAAGACCGGGACGATGTTAGCGATAGGCAGCCAGTGCAAGGTGTGAACGGCAGCTCGGCCGCGCTTCTGCGCCGTCCGTTTGCTTGGTGTTTCTTCCCTGGCAGATGTTACTGAATTAGCGTGAGGCAATCAATGGCTGTCGCCTCCATGGAGGGAAGAACGAGCGGTTCCCAGTTGCGTCTCTACCGCGAGACAGGTCGATCATTGTTGATACGGTACAGTTCACTCCCCAGTATTATCTCGGATCGCCTTTCGCCTCCAAAGATTCATGCCACTCCCCAACCACAATGTTATGTTTTGGTTGGATCCCGCCGGACACAGTTGCTGCCAGGTGTAAGATTAGTGTAGCAGGTGAAACGGGCCCATCTGCCATGATTTTTGCCTTTGAATACTCCACGAGTCGATGGATGGGTCGGTCGTTGCCAAAATGGGGCAAATTCAGATCAGATCAGATCAGCATCGCGGTGACAGCTAGGCCCCGCGAGACATCCACTGTGTCCGTTTTATACGATCCACATCCGCACTCCCCCGTCCTCCGCAGCTCGTACTCACCCAGCCGCCCCAGCACATTGACCGGATTCGGATCCATGGCCAAGCTCGCCGTTCTCCTCCTCCTCCTCGCCGTGGCCGCCTCTGCCGCCGGCCGGGCGCGCGGCCGCGAGCCCCCGACTCGGATCAGGGTAACCTGATCTGATCACCCGTTTCCCACCGTTTCTTGTGGCATGCATCAAAACTGTGGTCTGTGGGTGGATTCAGATCATGTTGTGTTCCTGATGGCAGCTGATCAGAGGCGCGGACGCCGGCGCGTTGGGCGACGACGACGGGATGGAGTGCGTGTACACGGTGTACGTCCGTACGGGGTCGATCTGGAAGGCCGGGACGGACTCGAACATCACGCTGCAGCTGGCCGGCCCGGACGGCAACGGCGTCGGGATCACGGACCTGCCGTCGTGGGGCGGGCTGATGGGGCAGGGCCACACCTACTTCGAGCGCTGCAACCTCGACATCTTCAGCGGCCGCGGGCCCTGCATGGCGAAGCCGCCGTGCTGGATGCGCGTGGCCTCCGACGGCACCGGCCCGCACCACGGGTGGTACTGCAACTACGTCGAGGTCACCGTCGCGGGGCCCCACAGGGGTTGCGCGCAGCAGCTGTTCACCGTCGAGCAGTGGCTGGCCACCGACGCCCCGCCGTACGAGCTCGAGGCCGTCGTCGACAACTGCGCCGGCGCCGGCGCCGCCGCGGCGTGACGCGCCGGGGCCAGACGCAGGAGTGTGTGCGGTCGATGACGAGTCGTGCTCGTACGTGATCAGCGGTGGCCCACGGCGCCTCGTGATCCGCGTGTGCCACGATGTACTACTGGTCAGGATGTGGTAGCTGCTAGTGAGTCCTCGAATAATCGGGAGTCCGCCGTCTCGAGTGATGAGTCATGGCTAGTTTGATGAGTTTTTTTTCTCAAGAAGGTTGCGGGACTTGGATGTTGTTGACCGACCCATGTGTTCGCCTCTTCCGTGCTAGAGCCAACTTGTTTGATAGTTACTTGTTGCTCCCGCTATACAAGTACTTGTTGGGTCTTCAGAGGGCTTGGTCGCCTTCCCCGCGTCATTTGTTGGCGCCCTAGTCATGTATATACCTCGGTACGCTGCCCTCGTACTGAACCATCGGGGACAGCTTTTGGCAGGCTGCCCACATCTCGACACCAGCAAGTTTAATCATGCATTAAGCATTTCCACGATGTTATAGGCCATAAATTGTCGCAGCAAGAAAAACCCCTACATACCATCATTTTATTTTTTTCGATTCCATGGTTCCTGAATGCCCAGACAGAGCCTGACAACCGGCATCGACCCATGGGCCAAGTCAAAAATGATTATGTATATACTTCTGCCCGGTCCTCATCAGGCCCTGCCCTTCCCTAACCTTGTATAAAATCTCGAAACCTTACCAGGCCTAGACAGGTTATTAGAGCAAGAAGCCCATTTAGATGTTCCGTTGTGCAGACAGAAGCCCAGATAGATGAAGCGAGAGCCAGCCCAGAAGAATGTAAGTATGCAACCACACCACACGCCACGGTCGGCCCATCCGCCCAAACGCCTGATACTCTTCGGAGCTCTTCTAGTCTTCTTCATTCAGGTATCACGGAAGCATGGAATGAGCATGGCGAGAGGACCCAAGAGAGCACAAGGTTTGGATGCTCACCGTTTCCTCGAATTCCTTACAAGATCCTCATGCAACGTTTCTGACATGTGAGGCCCTACAAAACAACGAAGCAGCTCAAAGAAGAGAAAAGCTAGCGTGCCGAACTGGCTGGCGATCGAAGCAACTCTGCAAATTGCGACGAGTCCATCACTTGGAACCTTCTTCTCGTTGGTGGGCGCTGGACCCAGCCGCCCCGTCCGAACTCTCGAGTGCATCCCCCTTTTCATAATGGCGCCGGCCCGTTCTTCTTAAATGAACAAAAAAAAAAGACAGATCCGATTCAATCTTAACACATCATGACGCTCGCTCGCTCGGATCGATCGATCGATCGATATCATCCATCAAGCAATCGCACACCAACCCATCCCTTATCATTGGCGACGCGGCCGAACAATTGCAGCCGGCGAACCCATATATCGGCATGATTTCGCGGCGCTAATCGTTACAGGTTGATCACCATTAGACGGATTTCTTTTTTTTTCCTGAAAGAAATCTGACTAGAGAGATTAACACACGGGACGATAGAAATTTGACGCTTTTGGGAAGGGTATCTTTACTGACGATCGGCGGTTAGTCTGGCTGTGATCGTTGAAGTCATTTCAGGTCCGGTACGTGTGGCGCTGCAATCATAGCAGCGGACTTCTCTACCCGCAACAAACAAAGGTTTCTTCGACCTCCCTGCGCTCGGAGAGGCCGCGACTGCCATGAGAGGTACTGGACGGCTCCAAGTCATGGTGCTCATTCATCAGTGTGGTGGTAAATAGAATTGTATATGAGGAGTACTGTGTACATCATTGACTAATCCTGCCATTCCCTCCAAATCCAACTGCAACCGAGCAAGAACCCATGTGGTTCCGTATTTCTCTACTTCTTTCCTCTTCTAGTGTATCATAATCTTGTAAATCGAGGTCTATCCCAGAGAAGATGATCACAGGTAGCAGTACAAAAAGCTTGAACAAATCCAACAAGGAAGATCATGGCAGTAGCAGGACGGATATAATTTACTGTGTCCTGGACATACGTGTCTTGCTGCCAGTCTAGCATTGAGCTAGTTACGTCCGATGGATGGTACAGCAAAACCGTGCAGTTTTGTAGTTTTCTGCAACAGGTCGGTATAGATTAATAAACCGTACCAATACAGAGATCTGGACTAATGTCCTCTTGCGACTTGTTCTTATTGCGATGGACGACGTATAATAAATACTACGCCGAACTCTTGAAAAGAATGGCTTCTTTATTAATCTTGTACTGATGAACATTGCACTTTGGCGTAGAGTAATTTGCACCTACAAAAGCAACACAACATAAATAATCTCTTTATTTGATGAAGCTAAGCTAAATTAAAGGCGATAGAAATCATGATACGATACTAACTAGCTTCAAAACACTTATAGATTATGCACAAGCTTTAAAAATGGTAAGGACCACATGAAGGAGTCTCGTATTATGCCCGTGATCATATCAACGATTTCAATCAGTCCACCCTAATATAATTTAGACTAATCACTACGGCAACATGAGAAGAAAACACCATGCTGATCTCATGGCAGACGTGGCCAAGCAGCATGCTGCTGCTACCACCACCATGCATGGCAACTAGCACGAACAGCATTTTATCGCCATCTCAGCATCTCGCTGCTGCTATGTGTGTATGTGTGTGTGCATGCTGGCTTATGCTTTTCTGCATGCCGATGCTTAGTTTTTTTATAAGCGCTACTAGTACCAACTGAAAGCTGGAAGCCTCCTCCTGCTTTTTAACTAACCCCTCGCGGCCCTGTAAGCATATCATGAAACACACAGCATGATGCTTCACAGGAGAAGACACTCGATGGGAGCAGAGAGCTCTGATCGAGCTCGCCGAGCTGTCGCGACGAAAGGTGGGAGGAAGAGCAATGGCGCGGCCACCGACCTTCTTGTCTGCTTCCCGTCGCGGGCGCACCTCGCCCTGATGCCGCCCAAGGCCATCTGCAGCCCGTCGCGTCCGTCCGCGTCGGAGCCGGTCAAGCGCCGGCACAGCACGAGCGGCGCCGGCCCGCTGCCGCCCAGCGCGCTCAGCAGGTCGGCCCGGAACCCGAGCCGCCGCGCCGCGGATGTCCCCGTGGACGATGAGCCGTCGTCGCCGAAGGTGACGTGCGTTGGGCAGATCAAGGCGCAGCCGTCGTCCAAGCCCAAGGGCCTCGGCGGCAGTGGCAAGAAGCGCAAGAAGGCTACTTGGCTGCAGGCGCTGGGGATCAAGAAGGACGCCATGACGTTCTTGGACGCGCTGCACGACGCCTTCCGTTTCAACGTTCGCGGCTGCTTCGGCAGCATCCCCGGCGCAGTCGAGTACACTTCCGGGGAGGACGACGATGACGAAGAGGAGGAGCCCTCCGAGAAGGAAACCAAGAACGACGCGACATTGGCCAGGTGGCTCATGGTGTTGAAGGAAGGCAAGAAGGCGTCCAACAAGAAGCAGGGACCGGAGCCTCAGCAGAAGCAAGAAGAAGACATGGAGAAAGAAGTGGCTCCGCCGGCGAACGCGCTGATGCTGATGCGGTGCCGGTCAGCTCCGGCGAAGGGGTTACCGAGGAGGTTAGGAGGAGAGGCAGAGGAGGTGAAGGATGTGAAAAGCGCCAAGAAGACTCCAGAGAAGGGCAACGAGAAGGAGGAGAGCTTGGTGCTCATGGCCTACTCGCCGGACTTCTTCAAGGTGTCCATTGGCATCGCCAAGGAAACGTGGATTGTCGGCGGTGACGACGCGATACTGCGTTGCCGGAGCTGGAAGAGATGATCACGAGGATTATTCTGCAAGTAATGTATGTTCTTTTTTTGTTTACTACTCGTTTGCGTATTCCCTCTTTATTTTTTGAATTTTTAGAAATACTAGTATGTTGCACACGGCTCGTGTAAGGGTTTGATCAGCACGCAGCAGAACTGATTTTTGCCAAGTCCACTCGATGGACTGCAAAACTAATCCTGCGCTGTAAATAGTGCTTAGTGTCCCTTGTAGGTTGGATGGTGAATACTGTACCAGTAATCTGTGAGATTGTATAGTAATATATGACGAGCTTTCCAGCGCTCCTTTCGTGCCAGTGTCAATTTCTTTTTTTTTTGATTTGAGAAATCATTACGTGATGCTTTACTCTAGGCTTCATGATAGACTGGAATCTCTATGATGAACTTTAAAGAATATCTCATTTTTTTGAAGATTTGGTACAATTTGTTGGCATGGTTTGCTTCTGTTCAGCTCATAGCTAAGCTGTGAGGAAGGGCATGTATGATCAGTTCCTTCTATAAACCGGAGGTGCCAGCCTGTCGGATGTAGCAG
Organism: Neostapfia colusana; assembly: GCA_030760725.1. Classification (NCBI taxonomy): domain Eukaryota; kingdom Viridiplantae; phylum Streptophyta; class Magnoliopsida; order Poales; family Poaceae; genus Neostapfia; species Neostapfia colusana. Next base: position 1,577,448 of record JASWHV010000003.1, on the reverse strand, counting down.
GACTTGTAATTTTTGGACCAATAAACTGTTTCGAAAAAGGCCATGTTCCAACAAGAATTACCAACTATCTGTTGGGTCTAAAAGGCAAAACAGGTGTGCGAGACCCAAGTTCAGTGTATTTTATTCAATTTTTCTCGATAACCGAACGTGATAGCTCCTCGAAACTGTAGATCGTTATAAACAACCTGCTGCTACTATTGTTTAGTTCATACAGTTGGGTCATTAGCAAGTGAAGTCAAGATGAATACTACCTCCGTCTTAAAATAAGTGATGTTTCAAAGATGGTTAAAATTAAATTTGACTAAGTTTTCAAAGAAAAGTACAACCTAAGTTACATCAAATAAGTACATCATAAAAATATAATTTATGATAGAGTTAATAATACGAATTTCATGTTCTAAATATTTATATTATTTTTATAAGCTAAGTCAAATTACTGATTTTTATCAATTATAAAGTGACGCTTTATCGAAGTGTTCGCTACGACACTTCACCCAATCTACTCGGAAGCAACCCGCGGAGGTTCTTTTTTTTTCAGAGGGGCTAGTGGTTTCGAAGGTCAGAGCACAACGGCGAGGTGGACACCAGGATTTACGTGGTTCGGGCCACCGGAGCGTAATACTCTATGTCCACAGGAGTGCTTGTTATATTGCTTGCGCTTATGAGGGAGAGTGTTAACCGGGAGCCAGAGCTGTAAACTTGCGAACCCTTTGCCCAGAGGCTGCCCGATCCTTTTATAGCCCAAGGTCGGGGCAGTTACAATGTGGTCCGGGGTCCGACAGGTGACCGCGACTATCGATACCCTATACATGAGCTAGGGCATTTCCAACTACGTGTATTGTCGTTGTTGGAGGAGTTAAGACGCGTCGTCTGTCCCTCCGGACGTCTCTGACCGGGCAGCAGGTGATGATGAAGTACCCGTCTTGTCGCCACGCCCCCTCGCTCTGTTGGGCGGCTCTGTGCCTCTGGGCGGCACTGTGCCACAGTCACACCTCGCGCCCTGTCGTTCACCGTAATGGTGAACATACGAAGGACGGAGGCGTGCACCGTACACTATGCTTCTGGGGAAGGAGCGAACCTTGAATGCATGATCTCACAGCGCACCTTCCTCTTTACCCCCTGGCTATCTACCCGTTGCTCATCGGCGCGGCGTCTGGCTGGCCCCCGGGACACGCGTCGCCAACGGAGCTATATTGCGGAGGAACGAGGGGCGCGGAGTTATTGGGCACGTGACAGTCTCGGAGCCCTTCCATGCTGGAGGTTGGGCCCGGGGCCGTAGGGCATGTGGTACCTCCGGAGATATCCTTGGCGGAAAGGGACGCCTGGAGTTGTTGCCCACGTGGCAGCACTGGAGCCATCCCACGCTGGAGGTCGGGCCCGGAGCCGTAGGACACGTGACACCTCCAGAGCTATCCTTGACAGGAGGCGTGGCTCGAAGGTTCCTGACACGTGGCAGCGTCGGAGCCCTCCCTGCCGGGAGGTCGGGTCCGGCACCATCGGACACGTGGCACCTCTGGAGCCCAGGCGCACGTGGCAGCCCCAGGGGTGTCCATGGGGCCTAGGGCACGTGACTTATGCTGGGGCCTGCCTAAGCTGGAAGGCGGGGCTCAGGTTGTTTTTTACCCACTACGAGGGATACCCGGTCTGCAGGATACTGATACACTTGTTTCGGGACCAATGAGTAGTTTGGGAGCTTCAGAACACTTCACTAACAACTGACTATTTTCATACACATACTAGCAAACAAACATGTTGATTTGAGTGGGTGTACTGGTACAATTTGAACATCGAAAACATGAATGCAATTTACTTCTAAATGAATGTTGGAACACTGATTACCTGGAAGTTGCTACACAGTTGGCCTCGTGTGGAGCTCTGGCACGATGCCACCCAGATGAAGTTCATGTGCGGTATCAGCCTCCATCGTCGCCGCTGCCGTGCCGGTGGACAAGGAATCACCGGCGTCCGACCTCTTCTCTCTTCCCTCAGCGGCAACGTACGGCGGCGTGCTCGGATGGCGCCATCCCACCGTACTCCGATCCAACCCTCATCTCCCCCTCCACCCATCTGATCTTCCGCTCCACTGCTGACGAGCAGATCTTCCCACGGCTCCCATCCGCCGAAACGCGCCCCGACAGATGATTATGTCGTCGTCGTCGTCAATGGATCGAAGTCTGGAGGGACAGCGCGGCCTGTCCAACTCCAACCTCGCGCACATGAGGAAGACGACTGTTGGACTCTGCCTGCCCATCATATGCTCTGCTACACCACATTTTCAGAATACATGATATGACAATAGTAATAGAAGGCGTACAAATTACTAATGTATTATGCAAGTTTCTACAGTTTACAATGAAGCTTTCTCGTTTTTGCAGCAAAGAGGCCCGTGCTCAGATGAGCAACCGCTCATTCCAAGTTTGAGAATATTCATATTATAGATCGATTCTTCTGTATGTTCTGTACTTCTGTTTGAGAGGAGAACAGAAACCCAGGACCGTCACCGGCATCCCCACAACCAAATAAATTGACTCAAGTCAAACAAATCAACTGACTACACATCACAATGGAGCAAGTATCTTATGTACAATTCCATTACTTAACCCTCTTTGTATTTTTGGTGTATGGCGGACAAAAAGAGTATACTGATTTTGGTATTACGAACTAGTATGCACGGCGCGTGCGGAGTTGTTTTGTCGGACGCCTCGTCCTCTTCAGAACATGCAGTCATTTCTTCAGGAGCCGACAGTGTAAAGAAACCTACAAGAAGAACAGATTGCATGATGATCAACATGCGGATCCTTTGTTTTAAAATATGATGCGCAGGAGAGGGAATCTGCCTAATTCCAACATAGTGCTGTTTCTCTTTTAAATCTTGGCCCGGCCATCTAATAATGCTCTACTAACGCGAAACATGTAAAAATTAAGGTAGACAAAGAGAACTCAAGTTTGTTAAGACCGACACTGAAGGTATCATTGGTCCAAGCACTGGCGGAGCTAGAAGAATATGTACACTGGGTCCAAGGAATATATCTCTGTCATATATATTTTTTTAACACATGTACTTTTTTCTGTTTTGGTATATAAACAGTCTAATATGTAAACTGGTCAAATCTACTCAACGCCCCCAACCCCCCAGTAGTCAGAATAGAAAACACGAACTGGAAAAAACTTAAATAATGATTAATAGTTACATGACATCAGTGTTGAAATCTGTCTGCTGCACCCCCATTCCTTTGGCTCTTGAGCCTGGCTTCGACCTCAGAAAGAGCCTTCTTCACGTCCTCATCCTCCGGGAGCTCTTGGATCAGCACCTGGTAATCTCTCAAGGACGCCTCCCACCTCTCAAGCTGAACACACGACGACACCAAAGAAGACGATGACAAAATAAGATCATGCATTTGAGCTGTTACGGATTCTTTTATTCCTGCACGGAGTGTCAAGTGTGCAGATGTAGCCGTGCACCGAGCATGAAAAGAAGAAAAAAAACAGCACACCTTGACGTTGCAGTCCGCTCTCCTGAGCCGCGCCTTGGTGTACGCCGGCCGCACGGCGAGCGCGCCGCTGCAGTCCTCGACGGCCTTCTCGTACCGCCCGAGCTTCGCGTGGCATGCCGCGCGGTTGCAGAGCAGCACGGCGTTGCCGGCCTCCCTCTCGAGGCCCTCGCCGTACGCGGCGCAGGCCTCGGCGAACTTGGCGGACTTGAAGAGGTCGTTGCCCCGGAGCCGCGCCGCCGCTGCCGCCTTGGCCCTCCGGTGCACGTTCGCGACCTCCCGGTTGCTCGGATCCAGCTGGCACGCCGTTTGAGCCGTCACCACCGCGTTCTCGAACCTTTCGTGATCACGACAGCACACGCGTCAGAACAACCTGATTATCCCCGTCTGGGGCAACGACATTTCTGCTGCGTGCATGCACACGTTTGCTTGGAGCGGGAACTAACCTTCCTGCTGCCATGTCGACCTGAGCTTGGACAATGAGCACGTAGGCGTGGCCGGTAGTGCCGAAGAACTTTGTGGACTCGTCGACGCCGAACCTCGGCGCGCCGGGACCGTTGGACACGGCGTCCGCTTCGTCGTGCCGTTGAAGCCTCAGCAGCGCCTCGGCTTGCAACGCCATAACCTGACAAGAGTTCATCGTGACAAAAGACGCGCATCAGTGGTGAGGTCCAATCTAACCATACGTGTGTAGGTGTAGCTAGCGTTTGAACGATGTGTCGTGACGGGCGCTGACCTGCGGAGCGCAGTCCGCGCCGTCGGCCACGGCGGCCTGCGATTCATGGAGCACCGTGATCCAGTTGCGGAGCTTGCGCGCGTCGTTGCACTTGGCGATGCGGGTCTTCACCGACTGCGCGCGCGAAACGTCTGCACCCGTGGATTCCTTGGGCGATTGCTTGAAGTGGTGGATGGCTTTGTCAGGTTCTCCTAATCTGAGAATGCAACATGCATACTATGATAAATAGTTCCGCATCTTGATAATGCCATTCCATCTAAAACACATTTATGTAAACTTACTACCATAGCAGCATCTCCAGCAAAGTTGCGTCAAAATTTCGAAACGGGGGATGTAGTTGTAATGAACAACACAATATAGGAGGGGGAACAAACAACCGAATTTCAGTTTTGGATACCGCGTAAGGTCAAAGGTTGCAATAAAAAAATATATAGGGAGTATTTCTTCTGTTGTGAATCAAGTGACGTTTAGAACAGCTAATCTAATTCAAATTGAAATAGAATTGTATACTAAACGTCATTTTTATTTCGGAGAGCGTCCAAACAAGAGTTCAACAGCCAATTCCCACGCAATAAGAAAAGAAATGGATGCGAGCAGTACGAAGCTATAGATTTAACAATTAACGATTTGGATGATGCCTTCCCATCTAAAACTTGACGAGATGATGTCCCACGCACCTGAGATACAAGCCGCCGAGCCGGTGGTGCGCGCGATCGTACGACGGGTCGATTCGGACAGCCTCCTTGCAGTCGCCGACGGCCTCGATGAGCCGGCCAAGCGCGGCGAGCGCGGCCGCCTTGTTGCTCCAGTATGCCGGCCGCCTCGCGTCCATCATGATGGCCTGGTCGTAGAGCGCCACCGCCTCCGCGTAATGCCCCTGCCGGTATTCCTCGTTGCCCAACTCCTTGAGCTTCTCGGGGTCCGTCCGGTGCGACAGCGCCCGGCAGAGCTCGCCGGCCCCCGGCTTCGCCTCCTTTACGATGTTCCCCATGCCCGAGAACGCGTACCCGTGGGGCGCCTTCCGCTCGTTATTCGCGGCCTTGGCGTTGCGTTCCACCGAGTTGCGCGGCGGCGCGCCGCCGGCGCCGGCGTTGAGGTTGCCGAGGTTGCGGTGCACCATCATGTTGCCCGACGTGGCGCGCACGAACTGCGTGGTGCCCTTGACCTTCTGGTGGTCCAGGATCATCTTGTCCAGCTCCGCGGCCATGCCGGTGTACTCCGCTGCGGGCTCCGCCGACGTATTGGCACCGGCGAAGCCGTTGGCGGCCTTGTTCGGCCTGATCGCCGGCAGCGAGGCGCGGACGACCGTGCCGTTCTGCGCCGCCACGGGCATGGCGCCGTTCGGGCGGCGCACCAGGGAGGAGTACTCGTGGACGGCGGCCTTCCGGTGCGCATGGTTCACCTGCGGGGCCTTGACCGGGGCAGGGCCCTGGGCCTCTGACCCGGAGGCGGCCGGCTGGTCCCGGCTGAGGGAGGACATGGAGGCGGAGCGGCGGCGGCGGAACATGCTGCTGTAGATGCCGAACATGGCGCAGCCGGACGGCGGGTGGGGCGACTCCGTCATGGCGACCACGGCGGCGTGCTCCCTGCCGCGCGCGCGCGGTCCGCGGTTGCGACGACGTGCGCGTGGGGTCGAACGAATGGCCGGGAGGAGCAGCGAAGGGGGAGGAAGGAGGTGGTGGCCGTTGGCTCCTGGTTTAGTTATTTTGGTCCAGGACTGCGTTCTCAGTTTTTCCTTTTTGCAGAAAAATGTGCAATGCAACAGCCGACTTAACAAAAAGAAAGCGTTGTTAAACGATGGAAGACAACTTGATGATAGCTAATAATAGGTATAGCAATAAACTAGACTTGTTTGCCGAAGCTTGTAAGAGCTGCCCAAACTGTGAAGCCGAAGTCCTCCCCTCCCCAACGAAGACTGTTGGTGATATGCCCAAGAGACAATCATAACAATTCGGATAAAGGCCTGATGGATATTTGATCCATAAGAAATTAGGGTACTAATGGGCCTATGACCTAAAAGCCCATTAGCGCCTATAAATATGAGGGGTAGGGTTACGGACAGAAGTCTCCACCATATAGCAGTCCCAGCCGCCGCCCCTCACAGGTCAGCCGCCGAAACCCCTGCCGCGCGCACGGTGCTAGCACACCGACGCACGGCGTTCGTCCCTGTACGTGTGGACTCCGTGGAGGCGCTGCTGTTACTGCTGCGCTGATCGGCTACGGCGCGCATCTACGATCCGCTGCGCTGCGCGTCTAGTGGTAACGATCCATGACCTTCTCACTCGCATGTTTCCTGGGTGATACGGTCGAATTGCTAGAGTAGTGCATCGCCTATTTCCCAACAGTGGTATCAGAGCCAGGTTGCGTAGTTTTTGGTCTGGATCTTAGATGCGATCTACTGCAGACAAGTTCATATGATGAATTTTTATAATTCGGCTTCTGGGGTTTGGAATTGGTTAGAGTAGATTGCCATCATATGACTAAAGGATTAGTTCGTGCTCCTTCTCTGTTGTGTGCGCAACCTGTCCCTACCGGCTGGAATCACCATCGGGACTAATAGTGTACATAGCTAGCAGATTGAGCCAACAGATCACGGTCATGTGTCGCGATCTTCTCGTGGATAACCAGTCACAATGAAAATTGAGGCATTCTGAATGGCTCAGATTCGGGTTGATCTGATCAATTCGATGAGATTTTCATAGTGATTTCATAGATGCGATCTATGTAATTCCGTTTGCTATAGTGACATCATTAAGTTGTTTCGCGATAGACATCGTTCTACGCTTAACTTGTTTTTGCAGGGAATGATGTGAATGGTATGGCCTAAATATGATGTGATAATCTGTGTGTAAAATTCGTGCAGCCTGCGTGTTGCAAATTTAACACAACCGGGTTGAGGTTGTCACATATTTGTATAACGACCTGCGTGTCGCCCTGTGATGCCTGATCTCTCATGTAATTTATTTGATAGCTATTAGATGTATTAGCTTCTTTTATATTCATTGAGAAACCTCAAGCATGATGGCGATGGTGATCACCATAAGAAGGGAGACATGGCGGTATAGATCATGATGGAACCATGGTGATGGAGATCACTATGATCCTAAAGGCCATACTATTCACATATATGATATGATCGTATTACTATTCTTTTCATGCTTTTCATATGGTGGATGTTTTGTCATGATAGAATAGCTTCCCTCGGAAAAGTTGAGTATTTGATGCCATTTACCTATAGCTGCACCTATGTTGTTTTGATCGTTTTATGGTAGGTTTGCCAAAGCAAAATACCGTCATCTATCATAATGAATAGGGTGAATGTTGGACATTCACATGCATAGTATTGGTTTACTCAACAAAGCTATCAAAACGGTTTTGGGCTTTATGGCATAGTGTTGGGAGCCGGGGCATTGGATGTCACCCAACAAACAAGAATCATATAGAGATATGATTAACAATGGTTGTTTACCTATGTTACTAATTTTGTAGCAGTGAAGCCAAAGCTCACTAGGAATTAGTGAATATGGATCTTGGACCACTATATGTCGTTAGAGGGAGGACGATGCTCATATAGTGGTGGTGTCTTTTATTAAACTGTTAATAAAAGATTGGTACATAACATAGTGCTAAAACCTTGCATATTTATTTTCTATTGTAGATCATGTCTGCTAGTAACAATTCCGGTTTCAATTTGCGATCTGTGCTTGAGAAAGAAAAGCTCAATGGAGCTAACTTTATTGATTGGTACCGCAACCTGAGAATTGTTCTCAGGCAAGAGAAAATTGAGTATGTTCTTGAGCAACCATACCCCACTGACCTCCCCGATGATGCAAATGCCGCAACTCGCAGGACTTATGAGAAGCACTGCGATGATGCGCTTAAAGCAAGCTGCCTCATGCTTGCCACAATGTCCCCTGATCTACAGAAACAATATGAGCATGCAGATGCTTATTCTATGATTCAGGGACTACGTGGAATGTTTGAGAACCAAGCAAGGGCTGAGAGGTACAACATCTCAAAGTCCTTGTTCTCATGCAAGCTGGCAGAAGGTAGCCCGGTCAGTCCCCATGTAATCAAGATGATTGGTTACATTGAGACTTTGGACAAACTTGGTTCTGAACTCAAGGATGACCTGGCTATTGACGTTATTCTCCAGTCACTCCCACCGAGCTATGAGCCATTTATATTGAATTATCAAATGAATGGCATGGAGAAAACGTTGGCTGAATTGCATGGGATGCTTAAAACAGCCGAGGAAAGCATTAAGAAAAACACCACTCATGTGATGATGGTTCAAAAGGAGAATAAAAAGAGGAAGCGTGTGATGCATCCTAAAGGCAAGGGAAAGGTTCCCAATGAGTCTTCAAGCTCAAAGCCAAAGGGAAAATCAGGCCCTTCTCCTAATGATGAATGCTTCCACTGTCATGCTAAGGGGCATTGGTCTAGGAATTGCAAGAAGTACTTGGAGGATAAGAAGAAGAAAGGGAGTGAGACTTCCACTTCAGGTATAAATGTTATAGAAATCAATATTGCTACATCTTCTAGTGAATCATGGGTATTTGATACCGGATCAATGATTCACACTTGCAAATCGTTGCAGGGTCTAAGTGAGACTAGAAGATTTGCAAGAGGCGAGTTGGATGTTCGGGTCGGCAATGGAGCAAAGGTTGCTGTCATAGCTGTCGGAACTTATCACTTGTCATTACCCTCAGGATTAGTTTTGGAATTAAATAATTATTATTGCATTCCTTCTTTGAGCAAGAACATTATATCTTCTTCATGTTTGGAAGAAGTTAATGGTTATAAGATTATAATAAAGAACAAATGTTGTTCTATTTATTATAATAATATTTTCTATGCTCAATGTCCATTAGTGAATGGATTATATGTTCTTGATCTTGAGGATAAAATAGTCTATAACATTAGTACAAAAAGGGCTCGACGAAATGATCTAAATCCCACTTTTATTTGGCATTGTCGCTTAGGTCATATAAATGAGAAACGCATTGAGAAACTCCATAAAGATGGTTTGTTAAGTTCATTTGATTTTGAATCACTTGACACATGCGAGTCTTGTTTGCTTGGGAAGATGACCAAAGCACCCTTCACTGGTCAAAGTGAGAGGGCAACTGACTTGTTGGGACTTATACATACTGATGTATGTGGACCAATGAGTTCGTTAGCTAGAGGTGGTTTTCAGTATTTCATTACTTTTACCGATGACTTTAGTAGATATGGATATGTCTATCTAATGAGGCACAAGTCTGAATCTTTTGAAAAGTTCAAAGAATTTCAGAATGAAGTACAAAATCAGTTGGGCAAGACAATTAAACTTCTACGATCTGATCGTGGGGGTGAATATTTGAGCCATGAATTTTATGATCATTTAAAACAATGTGGAATTGTTCCACAGTTGACTCCACCAGGAACGCCCCAATGGAATGGGGTGTCCGAGCGGAGGAACCGAACCTTGTTAGACATGGTTAGGTCGATGATGAGTCAGACTGATCTTCCACTATCCTTTTGGGGTTATGCTCTTGAAACTGCTGCGTTTACACTAAACAGAATCCCAACTAAGTCTGTTGAGAAGACACCATATGAGATGTGGACCGGGAAACGTCCCGGATTGTCTTTCCTCAAAGTTTGGGGATGTGATGCTTATGTCAAACGTTTGACGTCAGACAAACTTACTCCCAAATCAGACAAATGCTTCTTTGTGGGATATCCTAGGGAAACCAAAGGATATTATTTTTATAATAAAACGGAGGGTAAAGTGTTTACTGCTCGCAATGGTGTCTTCTTGGAGAAAGAGTTTCTCTCAAAAGGAGTTAGTGGGAGCAAGGTGCATCTTGAAGAAATCCAAGAAATATCTGAAAATGTTTCGGCACCCTCTAATCCTATACAGGATGTACAAGATGTTGTACAACCACTTGATGAAACACCAGCTCCACGAAGGTCTACAAGAGTACGTCGTGCAACTGAAAAGTTGACACTCTTAACCACGGAACCACAGGACATGGTATTGTTGGACAATAATGAGCCTGTGACCTACACTGAAGCAACAATGGGACCCGACTCTGAGAAATGGCTTGGAGCCATGGAATCCGAAATAGAATCCATGCATGAGAATCAAGTTTGGAACTTGGTTGATCCAATCGATGGTGTGAGACCGATCGATTGCAAATGGATTTTCAAGAAAAAGACTGATATGGATGGAAAAGTTCACATCTATAAAGCACGATTGGTGGCGAAAGGTTTCAGACAAATTCAAGGTGTTGATTATGATGAAACATTTTCGCCCGTCGCTATGCTAAAGTCTGTTCGGATTCTCCTAGCAATTGCTGCATATTTTGATTATGAAATATGGCAGATGGATGTCAAAACAGCCTTTCTTAATGGGAGTCTGACTGAGGATGTGTACATGACACAACCTGAGGGTTTTGTCGATCCTAAAAATGCTAGAAAAATATGCAAACTTCAAAAGTCCATCTATGGATTGAAGCAAGCATCTCGGAGTTGGAATCTACGTTTTGATGAAGTGGTCAAAGGGTTTGGTTTCATCAAGAACGTAGAAGAACCTTGTATTTACAAGAAGGTTAGTGGGAGCGCACTTATATTTCTGGTCCTATATGTAGATGACATATTGTTGATTGGAAATGACATTCCAGTACTAGATGCTCTTAAATCCTCATTAAGGAAAAGTTTCTCAATGAAGGATTTAGGAGAGGCAGCATACATTTTGGGCATAAAGATCTATAGAGATAGATCTAAAAGGTTAATTGGATTAAGCCAAGACACATATATTGACAAGATATTGAATCGATTCAATATGCAAGATTCTAAGAAAGGTTTCTTGCCAATGTCACATGGCATCACTCTAAGCAAAAGTCAGTGTCCTTCGACACCTGATGAGCAAAAGAGGATGAGAGCGATTCCTTATGCTTCGGCTATTGGATCTATCATGTATGCCATGTTGTGTACACGCCCAGATGTATCCTATGCTCTAAGTGTAACGAGCAGGTATCAATCAGATTATGGTGAGGCTCATTGGACAGTTGTCAAAAACATTCTTAAGTACTTGAGAAGAACTAAGGATGTATTCCTAGTGTTTGGAGGTGAAGAAGAGCTCGTTGTAAGAGGTTACACCGATGCTAGCTTCCAAACAGACAAGGATGACTCTAGATCGCAATCCGGTTTTGTGTTCTGCCTCAATGGAGGGGCAGTGAGCTGGAAAAGTTCCAAGCAAGACACAGTAGCAGATTCAACGACGGAGGCGGAGTATATTGCAGCTTCTGAAGCTGCAAAGGAAGCTGTTTGGATCAGAAAATTTGTTTCTGAGTTGGGTGTTGTTCCTAGTGCGTCCGGACCTGTGGATCTCTATTGCGACAATAATGGAGCCATTGCACAGGCAAAGGAGCCTAGATCACACAAAAGATCCAAACATATACTACGACGCTATCATCTGATTCGAGAGATTATCGACCGAGGTGATGTGAATATATGCAAGGTGCATACGGATTTGAATATGGCAGATCCGTTGACAAAGCCTCTTCCACAATCAAAGCATGAGACGCACACGAGATCTATGGGTATTAGATACTTACATCAATGATCCTAGTGTGTAGTGGGAGACTTTTGTCATAGCTATGTTTATGTACTATTTGAGTAACTATTATTCACATTGATCATCAAGTATGTGACTTGTTCGTGAGACTCTTTGTTAATTATAATGTTACTCAAAATGATCCCTAGTCTACATCGTTATATGAGACAATGATAGTACGCAGACTAGCACATGTATTAATTGATGATCACGTTTCACGGATCATAGATATGGAGATATCAAATTAATAATGTGAACACATGTTAGTGAACATGGTGTTGGATAGACCCATTCCGAGACACTGTTGGGATTGTTATTTACATATGTGCCATCAGTTGGTCTTGAGTGATACACCTGCTAGATTCTTTGACCTGAGATCGCCATTGTTTCTCACTATGTGTAGTTGTGCACTTTGAAACTATCAAACGCTACTCCGTAACTGGGTGGTCATAAAAATAGTCTTCAGGTGCATGATGAAGCATGGAATGAGATGTGTGCGGATCAAGATGGGATTTGCCCCTCCTAAATAACAGGAGAGATATCTCTGGGCCCCTCGAGATAGTTGGATTGAAAGTGCATGGCCATGCCAAAATGATTAAAGAGTTAATCATTATGACTAAAAGTTAGTCATCGATTGAATCCACTATTTGATCGAGTGAATGGTCGAGCTATCACAAGGATGGCACGTATCTCACCTTGAGCTTGACTGGTATCGTGTGGCAAAGGAATTAGCATGTGAATGTATCTAGGTTCAGCCGATATGATCTTTATGTACATTCGGGAGTCAGTATGTCCTGCTAGGTACCTCTACTAACTTGTGTTTGAAAACGGTTTTCATTCATAACCGACTGTACATGAAACTAACGGGTCACACACTTAAGGGGATGGAATATTGAAAAACTTGGCTATATGATTGTCTCTAGTGCAAGTGGGAGATTGTTGGTGATATGCCCAAGAGGCAATCATAACAATTCGGATAAAGGCCTGATGGATATTTGATCCATAAGAAATTAGGGTACTAATGGACCTTGACCTAAAAGCCCATTAGCGCGCCTATAAATATGAGGGGTAGGGTTACGGACAGAAGTCTCCACCACATAGCAGTCCCAGCCGCCGCCCCTCACAGGTCAGCCGCCGAAACCCCTGCCACGCGCACGGTGCTAGCACACCGACGCACGACGTTCCTCCCTGTACGTGTGGACTCCGTGGAGGCGCTGCTGTTACTGCTGCGCTGATCGGCTACGGCGCACATCTACGATCCGCTGCGCTGCGCGTCTAGTGGTAACGATCCATGACCTTCTCACTCGCATGTTTCCTGGGTGATACGGTCGAATTGCTAGAGTAGTGCATCGCCTATTTCCCAACAAAGACATATGTCACGGTGAGGTCATGTCTTATTACGGGCTTGCCGCTTATCGATGGACATTTACAAAAGAAAACACCCTGGCTGTCAGCAACGCGATATAGTGTTTTTCCCTGGAACCGTGAAGCTAATACGGTGCAAGACATGCCCTGCACGTCCGAGACGCCCCAGCCGGGTAACTTCTATTGGGTGGATGCCTCACCGTCGCCGCTGTTTTATTCGTGCACCCCGAAAAGGAAACCGGTGGCGTGTTGCTGCTATTATTTGCCGAGCAACTAAAGCCGTTGACGTCGCCCCTCTCTCTCTCTCTCTCTCTCTCTCTGGTCGCGCTGGGAGACGGAGGCCGGACACGGACGCACGATGGACCTACCGAGGTCCTTTGGGTGGTCGGGCATTTCGAGAAGCTCCATTATTGTATTGTTTTGTGCGTGCACCGACCCGGCCGGGGACTTCATCAGCAACGTGTTGGACGTGCTGAACAGGGACTGCATGATGAAGCGTCTGCTGGTGTTTCCCGTCGTTTCTATTTTTATTTATTCTGGAAATAGGACTCCGGCAGACTCATCAGCTGGCTCGGGCGTCCGAAAATGAGCGCCTGAGCTGGCGCGTCGCTGCGTCTCTCTCTCGCGCTCTCTCTCTCTCTCTCATCGCTCCTACCGTCCACTCTTCGCGGATGAGATGACTAATCTCTGCACAAAGACACAATTATTTCGAGAGAAAAGTTCCGACGAGAAAAGCAGCAACACCAACACCTGTCACTACTTACATTTGCGAGTTGAAACCGAACCCACGGCAAACCATCTGGAACCATGCAGGCCGCACAGCCCATATATGGGTCAGCAGTAAGGATGGGCCACATTTGATACTTGCTCCGACTGCACGTTAGGCCCGAAACTGTATGCTCAGAACAGTTACTGTAGAATGTTAGAATGCGGCATCACATGGTTCGTACGCATAGAACTATTTAGCTCATTTTTTCCCCGAAACTATGAACTATTTAGCTCATGTTAAACAAGTTAGCCGCTTGCCGAGTGCTGGCTCATCTAGCAACGCAACGGCTATTCTTATCCTCTGAGTTCACTAAAAAACGGTTCTTTTCTCCATTTTGTTGGAGAAAAGGCAAGTCTTCCCGGCCACCGCCAGGTACATGCATGGTACGCTGCCTACCTTTTTTTTCCCGCAGGGAGCGAGTGCTCCACGTGCACGACTTCTTCCGCTGCTGACACCACTGCCGAGATCGGACTACGGCACTTATAAAATCCGATGGTTTTCACGGGGCAACGGGCACAAAGCAAGAACACAACGCTTGCTCTAAACTAAAACCAGTTACCCGATGACACCTCCGTCCCATCTCACGGCGAGACGACGTGGGCACGGCACAACCGCACGGTAGCGAGTCCCGCCTAATTAATACCGTGCTCCTGATTTATGCGAATTAAGATCGTCTAGTCTCGGGCAGATGGCAGAGACCCCGATGGCCCGATGCGATCCTTTCCCGTCTGTCGCCGTCGCAACGTCACTGCACCGGTTAGTTGACTGTGTTGACATGAAGTGCTGCTCCTCAAGTTTGGGTGACCGCGACACTCGTGACCCTGAATCGTCGGGGTGGGTTTTGGCGATGATGGGGGGACCAGCGAAGCATCCGCCGGCCCGTTTTCGTCCCGTCCCGCCCCGCCTCGCCACCGGTGTTGCTTGCGGCGTCGTGTCCAGGAAGCGTCGGAGCCAGCAACTCATCTACCCGTCCGAAGTCTGCGCTACCCCACCGGCTCATGTCCGTCCATATCTCGCCAAATTCTACCGTACGTCGCATGCATACCACCATTCCGTGACGCTTCTCACCCGTCTCGATCTGCCTTCTGCCCCCATGCATGTTCGCTGTTGCGACGTGAAACTTCTGTAGGACAGCTTCTTCAACACTCGAACCCTTAATAAACACTGTACCCGCTCGCCTGCAGGGGCATACATGGCGGCAGCACATGTTAATTTACACTACTTCACTCGATGCGTGTCGAAATCTAGATAAGATTGAAGTTGAAAACTAAGGTGCCGTAGGTAACTGCGCGCGAGTCAAAACCACCACGACTCCAGCCGGCGGTGCATATCTCCTCCTGGCTCAAGCAGTCAAGCAAACGCAATACGGAGTATTAGTTACCCCCTCTGTTCTGTATTATTTGACCCAAATAATACAGAACAGAGGGAGTAGTATTTATCACTTGCCCATCTGATTAGCTTTCGCAGGAGGGAAAATGTATCACTATCAGCCTATCGCAGATCATTAGATCCAAGCTTAAATGCACACGTCGTCAAACTCCCCTTGCGGCCCTACACGCCCTCTTCGTGCCATCCTAACCACGACCTCATCCCAGCTCTCGATCTACTGCGCTGCTCGGGCGCCGGCGATGTACTCCTGCGAGCAGGACCACCGCACGGCGGCAGCACGAACCAGGTACAACAGCGCGAGCTACCTGCAGCCGTGTGCCGCGGGCCGCTCGCTCCAGCCCTCGGCGCATCATCAGCGTGCCCAAGCGGATCCGGCCGGCGTGCGGCAGCAGCCACGGCGCGCCAACAAGATCAAGAAGCACGGCGCGCGGCCGCCGTCGCGCCGCGCGTCGACCACCGTGGTCGCCACCGACGTGGCCAACTTCCGGGCCATGGTGCAGGAGCTCACGGGCTTCCCGCCGGCCGCCATCTTCCGCCCGCTGCCGCGCAGGGCGCACGTGGTCAGCAGCCCCTTCGCCGTCGTCGCCGCGGGGCACCAAGGGTGTGGCGCTGACGATGGCCGCGGGCAAGGTTCGGAGACGGCGACGAACACTGCCGGCAGCCTTAGCCTGGATGCTCCGGCCGTGCAGCCTGCATCGCCGCAGTTCGCCACGCCGGTCGTGTTCGACGGGCTACCGGACATCGGGTCGCCGGTGTTCGACTCGTGGACTGATTTGTCCATTGAGTAAGGACGTGTTGGCATACTATATAGACTCCTTGGTTCAAGGGTGCCCAGCGGTTCTCTGCTCATGTATGTTGTGCTTGTGTTCTTCTCATACTATGTAAACTATGCTTAGCCCGTATAACTCGATAAGTGGTTACAGTGTGAAAGTAATTATTCCATCAAATACTCTGCTGACACATGGATCTGACGTGTCTTTTCCTTTCTACTTTCGCTTGTTAACATAACCAGCGTAGAACACGTGAAAAAAGGACGAACACGACAGTCACTGACGCGTGGAGATTCATACGACGGCTGGAAATAGTTTCATAGTAGAAAATGGACAAATGAACTGAATCTGGCCAAAGATTGTGCCCAAAAGTGGTCCAGATGTTCTTTTTTTTTTTAAAAAAAAAGTGGTCCAAATAAGAGGAGCACAAAAGCTTGAATCGGCAGATCGTGCAACTGTCCGGTACTCTGGTTGCCACCTTCCTGTGACCTCTTGATGTAAGACTTCTACGTGTCACGTACGCTACAGGTTGTATTGCAGTGAGTCTCACGGTCAATACATTTCACAAAACAAAAGAAGAGTCTCGGTCATGACACTTGACAAGCTAGGTTGAACATGCAAGGAACCTCTGAATTCCATCACCGATTGCGTCAAGGGTTGAATATACCATGAGATTCTTGTGCGTGTTTCCTTCCGTGCCACGCGAGCAGAGCTTTAGCTTCTGATGGTCAAACTAGAAACTTTTTTTTTTTAACAAAAGGCAGGAGAACTGCCCTTTCATTAATTAAGGAGGGGGTTACAGCCTAATGGTACATGGTGCTAGACAGAAGATAGTGACTAGGAAGAAGAACAGTTAACGAATATTAATTAGCGAACACCCTCAGGTACATTGTGATATCAGAGATTATCAGGTCCACAACTTTTATGTAGGAAAGTTCTTCGTTTTGGAATATCCTGCGATTGCGTTCCTTCCAAATTTGCCACCATACTGATAGTAAAACACCCACTTTTTTCCTTCTCGACGATTTGTTCCCTGATCTTCCGATATGTTGGATCCAAGAGGTTGCACTACGGAAGTACGACGGGTATTGTTGATCTGGTAGTTGTAGCTTATGTGCCACTTTGTCCCATGTAGCTACAGTGTAGTTGCATTCTGCAAATAAATGATCTGCGGTCTCTAGGGTGCAATAGCACAAAGAACATACTGGCTGGTGCGGCCAATTTTTGCGTGCCAAATTATCTGCTGTGAGAGCCTTGTTGTGCATTATCAACCAACCTAGAAACTTACATTTCGGTTGCGTACGTGCTGACCAGATCCATTTCGGCCACTCCGGGTATATGGCGCCCATAAACTGCGCCTCATAGGCCGATGCTACCGTGAATACGCCAGATGTCGTCCATCTCCAGGTGATAGTGTCCACTGTATTATTCAGGGATGTGTTGCTTATTGCCGAAAACAGCAGGAAGAATTCCTCCATCAGTTCTGGTGTATTAATAACACCAAGGCTTCGGATCCAGTTGAATCTTTTTAGTTCTTTAGCCACCGTTCTATGTTTGAATCTGGTGATTCGATAAAGATTAGGAGCAAGATTCCTAGGGGACTGACCATACAACCATTGGGCCTCCCAAAACGGTGTATTCTGACCATCTCCAATTAGTACAATGGTAGAAGCAAAGAATAGGTCCCGGTCTGTTCTTTCCTGGTGTTTTAGCAGATTTTTCCACGGTCTTTGAGTGAGATCCCAGCTTAACCAAAGCCATCTCAGACGGAGAGCTCGACCGAACTTATCAATATCTTTAAAGCCTAACCCTCCCAGGTGTCGCGGCCTAGTGCATGTCTTCCATTTAACTAAACAGTGTCCTCCTTTCACATTATCCGGGTCCTGCCCATTCCAAAGGAAGTTTCTTCTGAATCTATCTATTTTATGTATGGCCCATTTAGGCAGTTTGAAGATCGTCATATAGTATGTAGGTATGGCCGATAGCACTGTCTTCACGAGGACTTCTCTCCCAGAATAAGATAGGAGCTTCTTCTTCCAACTCTGTAATTTGTCTGCAATTTTCTGGATGATTTTATTGATGGCTGATCTGGACACTTTGGTATAATGCAATGGGAGTCCTAAGTAACTACCCGGAAAGCTTGCTATCTGATGTTGCTGGTCTATGAGGCTTTGGACTTCTTGAGTGATGTTCCCTATCTTGAAGATCTCAGTTTTTTGAAAGTTAATCATTAGGCCAGATGCACGACCAAAGATGTCTAAAATTAATTTGGTCATCTGGAGATCATGTTTATTGGGAGAGATGAAAAGGGCAACATCATCCGCATAAAGTGACAATTTGAACTGGTGTTCTGCACCTCCTAGAGGGCTGAGTGAGCCTGAGTTATGCGCCACTTGAAACATTCTGCATAGTGGTTCCATTGCTAGGAGGAAGATCATGGGCGAGAGTGGATCTCCTTGTCTGACTCCCCTAGCATGATTAATACGCTGACCAACATCACCATTGATCAAACACCTCGAAGAAGAGGTACCCCAAATATAAGAGATCCAGTTTCTCCACCGTCTTCCAAACCCAAGGTGGGTCATTATGTCTAATAAATATGCCCAGTTGACTGTATCAAATGCCTTTGATATGTCTAGCTTCATGAACAATGCTGGGGTATGGCTTGCATGTAGGGACTTTATCATCTGCTGTACATGCAGGAAGTTATCCTGAATGCTTCTCTTCCTGATAAAAGCGCTCTGGTTGATGGAGATGAGATTTGGAAGCTCAGGGGTCAGTCTGTTGGCAAGAATTTTAGACATTTTTTTTTCAAATATGTGTACCAAACTGATAGGCCTGTATTCAGTGATCCTAGTTGGGTTGGTTTTTTTAGGGGTGAGGACGATTAAGGCTTCATTCAGTGGGTGCAAGCCTTGTTGATTCATTTGGTAAAACTGTTCGATTGCATCAAGGAAATCTGTTTTTATAATTTCCCAACATGTAACTATAAACTGTCCTGTGAATCCATCCGGGCCTGGTGCCTTTTCCTTGTGCAAGTTTCGTATTACCCTTTCAATTTCCTCGATCGTGAAAGGGTCATCCAAATGATTCAGGTTTCTCCTTTCCCACCCCAGTTGTAAAAAATTGAGGTCAAACTAGAAACTGACTAGCCGGAAGGCTTGGCACGTTGGCTACATCCTCCCCACATATTTTGGTGTCAGAATTTTTTATTTGGTTCGTATTACTCTGATGACATGTACTTGGTTGACTGACCATGGAATCACAGGAAAGTGTTGTCCTGATGCAACATTTTCTGAAGGCCGACTTCAAATCTCCTCATTAGTCGTCAGGAAAGGACAGTAATAATAAACAAACGCCGTTAAACGAAAAACAGAACATGACAAGCCGGTGAACATAAAATTAAACTGACCAGCACTGCAGCGCAGGCTGGTTACACACGTAGTATCGTTCAGAAACAACTACTCATTTTGTAGTTATATGCAGTTTTATGTCCACTTCAAATAAGAGGAACACAGAAAGACGGATCGGCCTCACTCTGCTCCTAGGAGGGCGAGGAGCATATCCTCGTAGTCTCGAGTTGTATCCTTAGCAACAGTGCGCTCCAGTGGCACGCTGTATCTCTTCTGGTAGGCCTCCATTATCAGGTTCAGGTCGACCTCAGCACGAGTGGTTATGACCCTAGTAAGAGTGTTCTCATCTGTGCCCATTCCTCCTAGAGCCAATCGAATCACTTTCTCGAAGTATCTGTCAGGGCAAGTGAAGCACCGGATGATCGCCCGCAGTGTTGTAAGGAACTCGTCCTTGGGATCAGCTTTCAGATCCTGGTACCAAAGAGTAGTCAGTGAAGAAAAAGAGTATAACAGTTTATCACAAAACTAAGGATCTTTCGTCAAGATGTCAGCACTTGAACTTTGACAGAGATACACGAATGCAGGGCAAACAATGAAAGTATTAGGGAATGGACCGAAGTTGTACCACTGCATCATTCCATTTAACTCGGTTATTAAAAAGGGCAATACCCAGTGCTGAAAGCTCCCACACGTTGTGGGGTCTGGGGAAAAGGATTTCTAGGCAGCCTTCCCCTTGCTTATTTTGCAAGGAGGCTGATTCAAACCCAGGACCTACAGGACACAAGTGGAGAGACTCTACCACTGCGCCAGGCCTACCCTTCCATTTAACTCGGTTATTGCCAAACCAAAATCATTTCAGTCAGTCTGTACTAGTATGTACAAGTAAAAGGCTTCAATTAGCCCATTATTTTTCATCTTGATAGGAGGAGCATAGGTAAAACAGAACAGAAGTTTTGATGTGTGTATCATTGTGAGATATGCCTTGCCGGCCTTCAAAATTTGTATGGGAAAAGTGAACTACTCGCAATAGGTAGCTTATTATTATTTACCTTATTGACCGGATGACTGAACTGATCATTGTAGCTATTGAATGTTGCAAGTAGCTGAGCTTTGCTGCGAGTGGTGAGGATCCTGATGATCTCATCATCACTGTAAGCCTTCTTATGGATCTTCTCATGAAGTATTTTGACTTCAGAATGAGCCAAAGAGCTGTTCACCTCTGGGCCATCGTAGCGCTATGCACTTACAATATGCACCAAAAGCTGAAACGAAGAAACAACTGTTCTGAACTCTCTTTACAAACTCAGTTTTATTCTACTCAAAAGTAGTAGTTTCCGAATCAGTAAGTACACTATTAGCATAATAAATTTCTAAGACGGGACCATAAAATCTTCACTAGTCGATTACTTTTAAAAAATCTTCCAACAAAAGTCAGGGAGATCTGATACCTTGGATTTCGATCGGACGAACCGAATCCTCCTTCGCCTCCCTCGCATCCGCCTCCATGCCCGCGCACGGCGCGGCCTTCGGGGGTTGCTGCCCGCTAACCGCCGCGGACAACGCCACTGGGAAAAAGAAAAGAAAGAAACATCTCAATCCAGACTCGCCACCGAACAGCGGAGTCGTCTCCTCTCCGCCGCGCCGTCTCCGCATTCCCCAGCCCGAGCTGAAACCCAAGAGTCTCCAGAAGCTTCGGAAGAGGGGCGACCCCGGCGGTTGCGGCGGCGCCTCCCAAAATTTAGCAGCCGATCAGGGGCTCAGGGCGCGGAGCGCGCCCCCCGGGAGCGTAGCCGCGTGGGCGTGGGCGAGGGCCGAATGGGGTACCTGCCGTCCCTGGGCAGCAAGGCGGCGCACTTCGTGTCCGACCTCACCACCGTCATCCTCAACCCCGTCTCCGAGCGCGAGACCTCGCACCTCCCAGTGAGACCCCGGATCCTCCCTCCCTCCCTTCCCTGGCGACTGACATGGGCGATTCCCTTCCAGTTTTGAATTTAGAGTGTCGCTCGCGTTCTCGATTCGGCCGATTGGAAAACTCTAGTCATACATCCGCGTGGTTTGGAGCGATTTCGCGGATCTTAGCTCGGGCTTGCTATGGTTAGTGAGAGTCGTAGGTACCTTTTCAGGCTCCTTGTTCCGTGCTGCTAATAGGACCTGCTTTGGTTAGTGAGAGTCGTAGGTACCTTTTCAGGCTCTCGTGCTTAGTTCATGTAGAGGATTTGGCTCATCGGGAATGAGTTTGGGTGGAATTGGTTGCTCCAAAACAAGATAGAACTCTTCACTTGGTCAGGCTTTTTTTATTTACTATATGAATCATGAATGTTCTCATTTTGTGCCTTGTATTTCCTGTGTTCGCATATCATTCCGGAAATTTCTGATGGATTCTGAGTTCTGAGCAATGTTGATGTTTTTTTCCCTTCACGATAAGATCAAATGGTAGCTGTAGCTGCACTGGTAAAGTTAACCAGGCGACCTTGGAAGCTATACACTTCTTGACTCTTTATCTTCCATCTTCAAATGTATTATATGCTGCATTCGTCCAAATTTTGCCGATGGTCTACACAAATGCATTTTGTTCCAGTTAGAACTTGCACTTACTCAGTCACTATGATGTGTTTGAAAGTTTATGTTTTGTTTATTTGCATGTGTAGGAGGTGGACGAAGAGCAAACAAGTTCTGAGAATGATAAAGATTCTGAACACAACTCTGACATTCAAGATGGCCCTGACACATCTTCCTTTAGAGCATTCTTGATCTCATTTTTGTCATCATCTAGCTCTAATAACGATTCAATGGAGATACACGTTGAGCAGAATGGGGACATGGGATATCCAACTTTAACACCGGTAGGCAAAGGAAACAAGGGAAGGACAGGTTTCATAAGTAGAGGGAAGCATTCCATTGGAAAAATCATTAATAAAGTGGTTAGGGTTGGTGGTTTCAGACAAACTGCTGCAGAGCCTAAAGTTGACAGGGAGACTGTTAATCATACAGAATCAGTAGCACCTGTATTGGATCTCGAGGAACCAAAGGAAGTTGTGCCCTCCAGTACTTTGCCGACTATGTCAGAACCATCTATCTTATTGTCAGAAATGATGCAGTCCATTCTTTATGCCTCCCTCCCTGTTCTTGCCCAGGGAAGGAACTGGGTTTTGCTATACAGGTTTAATACAAGTCTCGTCTTCTTATATGTTCTGACTTTCAATCATGTGTCTACACTTCTATCTAATACTTATACTTACATTTGTGCAGCACATGGAGGCATGGAATATCATTATGTACTTTATACAGAAGGAGCATGCTTTGCCCGGGTTTCTCACTTTTGGTATGTTGTAATGTTTCCTAAGTAGCTTGATGTTGTACTGTTTGGTGTGGTTTCACTATTACCTGAAAGATGTCAGCCTATTTCATCAGTACACATCGGGTTCACAACACAAATTTAAGTCAAGAATCTTATTTCACTTCAATAAGTTAATATGTTGGTACTTGTTAACATTTGGCATTTCTGTGGGTCTGAGTGGAACCATATCATATAATCTCAGATCTTTTGATGTTATTTCCTAATTGCTAACTTTCCGTTCTTCATTTTTTGTGCTGCCCATTACAGGTAGTTGGGGATAAAATAGGAACAGTTTTTGGTGGTTTAGTTGAGTCCCCTTTGCAGCCAACCAACGCAAAGAAGTATCAGGTTTTTGGGATTTTGCCTGCACATTTTTTGTTAACTTACTTTCTAGTTTCTACTAATTATTTTGAAACATTCTTGCAGGGGACGAACAACTGCTTTGTTTTCACTAATTTACACAACCGCCCTATGATATATCGGCCAACCGGTAATGTACGACATCTATTTTATGTTGCTTTGCATGATGAAACCAAAATATGGCCAAACCCATTATGCTCTGTGGTTTCTAATTATATCGATACCTGTGGTGAAGTGACTTTTCTCCAATATTTTGCAATACTGGACTTAATATAATTTATATGACTTGTGATCAATCCCTTACCCATGTATATTATTATTAGGATACAATTTTCATTGTGACAATAAGCAGTACATGAGTTCACTCTGAGAGGGCTCCAAAATCTGCAATCTTAGAACTTTTTGTTGTGTACAGTGTACTTGTGTTGTGCATATTTGCATGCTATTGAAAAATTGGTTGCTATAGGTGCCAATAACTATTTCACAGTGTGCTCCACCGACTATTTGGCTCTGGGGGGAGGAGGTCACTTTGCACTTTATCTAGATGGAGATCTGTAATATCCCTCCCTTCCTCACAAAATACTGCCACTATCTCACAATCTTTTATAGCTTTTTTCTTTCTCCACGTTCTTTGCAGTTTGACTGGTTCAAGTTCCAATTCAGAGACTTTCAATAATGACTGCCTGTCGCATTCCCCTGATTTCGCGGTGAAAGATGTTGAGGTATTTAAAGTACTGAAACATTGTGCCCCCTGTCTTGTATGTTACATCCACATTTTTAAGAAGCTCATGTTAAACTTGCATTTGTGCTTAACTCAAGAAATAGATTCTCTGGATTGGAGTTAGCTTTTTATGATCTCAGTCAACAAACAATTTTTTTTGCAGCTCCGTGAAAGGTTTTCTTTGTGGACGTCCACATGTTCTGATATGTAGATTATTGTTTAATGCAGCTGTGGGGCTTCGTCTACCCTTCCAAGTACGAGGAGATGCTTACAATCTGCCGAACTGAAAGGCCTGGAATTTGTCGATGGTGATCGTCCCATAGTATGAGGCGTTGATCTGTTTAACATGCTGGTGCTACATCTGTACAGTTATTAGTAGTCTATATAGGAGTTGTGAGAATTTTATGTGTGCAGGAGCCAAGTATTGGAAACTTGCTTTTCTCAAGCGAGTTTGCTCAGATTTGTAAATATTGTAATTTTCTTGTAGCAATTAGTGAAACATGGGCTAGCTATTGCCAGAGCTTGTGAAACAGGCATCAACTTATAGCATAATTCCTGGTTTACTGTGTACTGATTAGCACAAACTTTTGATCAGATTGATGAGTAATGGAAAATCTGAAGTTTATGGTGCGGATCTGAAGTGGTATATTTATATTGGTAAAAATCAATTCGAATTTGCGAACATAACTGGATTGGTTTCTGGGGCGCCAACTGGACTGGTTTCTGGACCGGTTTCATTTATCAGGGGTGACCTGCATAGCGTTCATTTTTTATGAAATCAAGCGGGAAAGCACATCAACTCATGATTTATTGTAGTCATCAACCATTCAAAACTGAAAAATGAGGTTTAGTGATTATGTCGACATCGATGCCAGAAGATCACTGAACAATTGGGATATAGCCAATTTTCATTCTACAGAAAGAGAGACCGTCTACAGTAACAAATCGATACCCAACACCATTTCAACAGAGTAGCTCAAATGATCTCCACATGACAACGCATACGTAAAACTGCAACTGCACTTAATAATAACATCTCTTACCCTCATGCAACAAGTGAACATCAGTTATTAAGATCCTGATTTGAAGAACAATTGTGATCTAAATTCTGATTTTAAAATTTTGCGTATTTATAACAGTTTTTTCACCCAAACATCCATATTACTATAACTCTGTTTAGTACCCATAACGGTATTAACTTTGATGTGAAAAAAATATCCTTTGATTTTACCACAAATTCGATGTTAAACATTATGTTTGTATATTGTTTTGACATGTAATTAGACAAAAAATATTTTTCCTCAATATGAAAAAATATTTAAAAGGAAAGGAAGTGAGGGCTATTTTGGTCATTTTTCAGTTCCCAAACATTTTTTATTCTGTTTATTGTAATTCAACTGACGGTGTTAGTAAGTTGTAGCAAACGACTGGTTCAGATAAAAATTATTTTGAAAATCAGTTTATCTATGCCACAATTAGACTTAAAAACTATGATTAAAACACAATGGTCTAAACATTTACACCCTTAAGATGCCATGACGCTTCGATATTAGAGGATGCAGCCCACCAAGATAACCAGATAAACCACCATGTCACCGATCCCCTTATCCTCGAGCTAAACCGCGACTAGAGCAGAACGCGAGCGCAGCGGAAGAACAATGCCGATGATGTCCCTCGCCACGGCCTCACCTCTCCTCTCCACTCCCCGTGGCGTCACTGCCCTCGCGCCGCGGACGGCCTTATTCGGGTTCTGCACAGCTGGCGCGCCGGCAACGCGGCTCTTCTCTGGACTGGCGGCGGCGCCGCTGCCCGCGGGTAGGGGCGCCGCGGCTGCGTTGGTGCCGATGGCGAAGAGGGAGCAGGAGCTGGAGGAGATCCGGGCCATGTCTACGGATCAGCTGGAGGAGGAGGCAGTGGACCTCAAGGGGGAGCTCTTCCTTCTCCGCCTCAAGCGCTCCGCCCGCCAGGAGTTCAAGAACAGCGAGTTCATCCGCATGCGCAAGAGGGTATATCCCTCACTCCATAGCTTACTGTTCGTTATTTTGAGTGTTGGTCGTGAAGTTGTCAGATTCATTTTGGAAAGTAGCACTCCTTTGAGGAAATGTGATAGTCTTATGAAGAATAAATTGATATTATCTTTTGCCAAACAATCATGGTACCTGAAGAGTCGTATGGTCTATCCAATATGTTCACTATTACCGTTGTTTTATTTAATTATAATAGTATAATACACTCATCAATGTTAAAGAGTTGCAAAGGGTCCAGAACTTTTTGTTCACATTGACACCGAAATACATATAACAGAATTTTGCAAGTAGGACAGCATATAACATAGTTCATTGTATATGAGAACAAATTGGATGGCATAGAAACAATCTGCTCAAGAACTTAGAACTTTCAAGAAGAGGATATCAAGTTAATATCGTTTCTGCACTTCCTACTCTGTTTCTTTTCCTCAGTGGAAACATGTCCTCATAATTGTTTATTTACTGGCATTGTCATCTTTATATCAGATTGCTCGTATGCTGACTGTGAAAAGAGAGAGGGAGATTGAACAAGGAATTAACAAAAGATTATCTAGGAAACTTGATAGGAAATGGAAGCAGAGCATTGTGGTCAGACCGCCACCATCTCTAAGGGAGAACAAAGAGGAGTAGAAAGCAGTAAAGAAGGGCAATCTGCAAAAGCCATGCCATGCAAATGTTGCTGGGAGGTTTCTTTCTGCCTGTAATTCTATCTCTTATTCATTTTGTTTTGTATCCAGATTAATGGTTTTCCAAGAACTTCTATCTATACCTGAAGTTCAGTCCCTAGCCTCTCTTGTAAATTTCAGGTTTATTAAAAAGTATGTTTCCATTGAAAATGTATGCTTCCCTGCGTTATCCGTGTATGCTCTTTGATGCTTGACATATGAAACTGTACTTTAGAAGTGTATGTTATCCAGTAATCGAGAATGGTTGGCTGTTTGCACCTGACAGACCTGCTTTCTTGATTGCTTAATCAAATCAAATTAACACCATCTGAGAAGTTTCTCAACTCTATTTTATTGGGTGGTAAAGGTCACCTCCAATATAAATCTTGTGTCCTATTAGTAGATTATACCGTTTGTTATGTAACTCTATTTCTGAACTAGTACAAGAATAATCTTGCCAGCCTTTTTCCTTAACCAAATAAAATAAGTAATCTTAGCATCCTCTAGCACCCTAGAACGCCCATTTATGAAACTGATCATGAACCGTTAGTGGTACAATGAGATCGGTGAAGCCTCGAAAGCTGTATATAGTTTGGGGATGAAAAATGTAGGAAGTGAGAAGTTTCCCTTACCAATGCTTTGATCTCTTTCAAAACCTGAGTTAATGTCTGTCCAAAGAAGACCACATTCCTTTTGTCAGAAAAGTGATCAACAAGACATTTGAAAGGATTTTGTTTGTGCTTATCTAAATACGAATGCTAATATAAGAAAATAAGAGAAGGACATCATGTATTATTATTTCAAATTAACAGCATTTTAAGCAGGTAGTTTGTTGCCAATCCAGTCTGCGCATCATCCAAAGTGCTTAATTCGTTCACTTATAAATGGTACTGCAAGGGAACGCTCATATTAGTTAATAAGCTGCCAAAGCACCA
This sequence comes from Neostapfia colusana, assembly GCA_030760725.1. NCBI lineage: Eukaryota > Viridiplantae > Streptophyta > Magnoliopsida > Poales > Poaceae > Neostapfia > Neostapfia colusana. The sequence goes on along the minus strand of JASWHV010000003.1, from coordinate 1,549,927 downwards.
TTGTAAAGCAGCGAGGATATCACACTTTCCAGAATGCTCTTTATTAGGAATTTTTTTCTCTTGATGCTATGTAGAAAAAATAATTGATTTTGAAGTTATTAAACCAATTAACTGCACTTTATATATTAATTCCATTAGACTTCCAGTACCCTCTTTTGTGACTAATAATTCTATATACAGCTGTCACTAATAATTCTCTTGGCGCAGCGGTAAAGCTGTTGCCTTGTGACCATGAGGTCACGGGTTCGAGTCCTGGAAACAGCCTCTTGCAGAAATGCAGGGAAAGGCTGCGTACAAAAGACCCAAGTGGGTCGGACCCTTCCCCGGACCCTGCGCAAGCGGGAGCTACATGCACCGGGCTGCCCTTTCTTTTAGACTTCCAGTACCCTCTTTTGTCCAGTTCCACTATCTCATCAAGCATTTGAAAACGATGCTTCCTGTGCCAACTTGTAACAGCCACTCACATAATTTGATTATTCACGCAGAAAAGAAGTGATAGATAACATGCCAAAAACTTGTCAGTGACTTTCTATTTCCCATGCTACACAAATTTTCACAGGTATCATTGTAACTAAGATAGTTGAATGTCAGATCAATAGAACAAGACAACTTCATTGCTTCTGACTTGAAGCTAAAGCTCTTTTTACTAAAAGCGTATGCAGTGTCAAAAGGCTCACACACATTATACGGTCTGAGAAAAGGTTATTTTTGGACAGTTAGAGGTTTCATTGTATAAAAAAACATAAACATAGTTCCCATAAACATATGTGCTCTGCTAACATTGATTTGGGCTCTAGTATCAAAACCAATCCAGTACAGCTAGACCTTACAACTTACTAGAACCATGCAAAACTCTGGTTCACATTAGTTTTTACCCAGCTTTCTGTTATATATTTCTTTAAATTGATTCTAGATGCACTGCTGGCAAATATTGAATTCTTATCAAATTTCTAGCTAAAGGTTAAGTAGGGAAATTTTCATGTGTCACAATCAAAATCAGAATACTACTCCAATACTACTTTCATTCTCCATGATATTTTTTTCTAATATATTTATGGAAACATCAGGGAAGGAGGTTACTGTTTCCATAAATCATCTCTATTTTGCATCATGATCCTGAGAGAAGCGAAGGCACCAGTAACGCCGTAGTTGAGATACTGCGAGCAGGACTATCTGAAATATGTTGAACACATTGGTACAAACTGACTAGTGACTAGGATTGGTCTGTATCCTCTGCATTTTCTTTCCCGGTTCTAACTACTGTGTTATAGGATTTCTAACTTCCATGTTTGTCCCCTTCGGTGATATGGGAAGCTTAGCGCGTGTCCAACCTGTGGCATCGCAAATTAGCTATTGCCTTTGATTTGCTTCCTTGTTCCAAATGTTCTCGACTGTGTGAAAACTGGACAGCAATCTATTCACAACTTTATGTATGAAAAACTTAAGCAGTGAGCTTATGCAGGAAAAGGTATGTTAATTTATACTAGTCAGTGTCAGGTAAAGCTCTGCTGTTAGCGCTATAGATTTAAATCGAGTATGTTAATGGTAGTTGTCAATGTCTTGGGGGAAAAGGCGCCAACTTTTACCTACTCGTAAGAAAGCGTAGCATTTGGAAAGAAAACTAATCAGTAAATAGTTTCAAGCTGCACGATGTTCCATCTACGACAAGGACAGTGACAAGTGACCAAGGAAAAACGCTAGTAGCGCTTTAAGAAAACTCATGATTGATGCATGGAGCATGGTTAGTATATATAACCAAATATTATTAGTGACAGCTGTATATAGTTTTATCTGCTTGGACCCTTCTTATCAACGCTACTTCCTTTCTGTCGCTCTTTTCACACATCGGATTTCAGTCAACTCCCTGTAACTGCCTGAAAGACAAGTTTCTTTCGCATAATAGTAGGATGTAGAAGTTTTCTTTTATTGTGGATCACTTATTAGCATTCTTCAAGTAAACACATACAGCTTGAATGGAACGCAAGCTTTTCTATAGGACAAAAGTCAAAAGATCATACAGCTTGTTTGTTCAGATAATGTTATTATAGCATATAAGCTTCACTGATCTGCTAGCATGTTGCTTGCTGGTAATTGGCAAGAAATATTAATGGTCTTAGTCTCTGTTCTAGAATATGATTACTAGAGTTTTAATATCGTTAAGATTCTATTTGTTTGTAAAAGGGTGTACCTAATGTTGAAAGCCCTCACACATTAGAGTATAGGGAAGAAAATTTTTAGACAAGCTCTCACTTGCTTAATTTCCAAAAAAGTCTAATTTGAATCTAAGACCTCCGTGACATAAGTTGAGTGACTCTACCACTGAGCTAGGCCCACTCTTCATTTTATTTATTTCATAGGTAGACTCTTGTCGAACTAAAATGCAGTCTATAAAATGATCACCACCACATGCAATTATATAGTATCCTCATGCCTGGCACTAACAATTATGACACAGTATATAAATATATATTTGCTATTAGGATTACTGATCAGTTGAACGTGGTTCCATAGAACAACTAGAACAGTGCATGAACAAAATGTATAGTCCAATCCTGGAAAAGTTATATAGGCAAATCTGTATATTTACAAGTGTTTGGTGTATACTTTATAGGAGCATGCATTTGCACTCTGAGCTTCTCGTGCATGCGGGAACTATAGCTCCAAAATGAAGCCCACACCAGAATATGCCACAAAAATAGAGGTGAGGGGGGAAGAAAAGTAGAAAAATGAAAACTGAAAAAAATGCAAACCAGAGTGACGCACATACTCCAGACCCGATTTCATGCGAACTCGTTCAAAAACTGTTCATCAAATAACTCAGGCCAGCTTGGGAACTGAGTGTTGCTGTCGCCATAGCTTGAGGTGCTGCAAGCGTCGCCGAGGATGGAAATGGGGAAGTCAGCGAGCGGTGGAAGAGAATTTTCTGACATCATCAGCAGCATTTTGGGAGTGCTGTCGTCTCCCTCAACGCTACCCTTTGCAGTGTAATCGTTGTCCTGGTTGGCATCGTTGCTGATGGGCGGCTCAAAGAAAGAGCTAGGCATTTGGGTGTCAGGTACCTGTCCAGCTACTATGTCTTGGCGACTAATACTATCCAGGAAACTTGGAGAAGGCAACGAAGAGAAGGTGGACATCTGTGGAGGACTCAGGAGGTCAATTCGCTCCAGATCACCGGGGATGGTGTTGATGCTGCTGGAGCTGGGACTAGTGGCAATGGACGCTGCAGACTGAAGCAGGCTCTGCAAGTACTGGAGCTTTGCAGCCTGGACTGCCTCACCTTGCATCCTGGCGGTGTGGTCGTCCCACGGCCGCTGCTCCACAAACTGACGGAGGTTGGCGAGCGCGATGAGTTGAGGCAGGGCGGCAAAGAAGTCGGTCCTTGGTCGGTGCGTCATCGGGTCGAAGCCCATCTGGATTAGTTTCTTCTTCAGGTGGGTGTTCCAGAAATTCTTGATCTCATTGTCAGTCCGTCCGGGGAGATGTTTCGCGATGGCTGACCACCTGATTTGAATAAGTTGCATAGATTAGCAAGTCCTCTACATGCCAAACATGACTTCCTGAAGATTTGATTGACAGACTAATGATGCCATGCATATGCAAGAGACGTTAGCTGGTGCAGTGCAGTACTTGTTGCCAAGGACGGAGTGCAACTGGAGTATGGTTTGTTCTTCCTCTTGGGAGAACTTTCCTCTCTTGATATCTGGCCTGAGGTAGTTAGTCCATCTTAGCCTGCAGCTCTTGCCACACCTGTTAAGCCCTGCAATAGGAACCAGATGAGCCACATTTGATGTACCTCTGACTTGGTGAAACAGAGTTGTCTGTTGCCTACCGGCAAGCTTAGGCAGTGCTCTCCAACTTCCATGGCCATGCTTCTGGATGTAGTCCATCAGCTTCTGGTCTTCTTCAGGAGTCCAAGGGCCCTTCTTGAGGCCGTTTTCATCACAGCAGGGAGACCTTCCCATTGGGAGGTGAGAGAGGACCGGTAGAATGGTGCAGTCGGGAAGGAGGGAGACAAGCTGCCTCCCCTTGGCCCTTGAAACTTCCTGTCCCTTAGCTTTGATGGCTGGTCACCAGAACACATCTTCCTCTATATAGAGGCGGGGAAATTGCTGTTTCCCGAACCCGGGTTAGATATTATTTATTTTGGTTGAAATGGCTAATCTACCCTTTGATCATTTGAGTACGCCGACGTTCATGCCCATCGCAGAAGGACAGGGGTCTTGGTGTCTGTACTAAAATAAGGTCCATTTTGTCCATGTTGATTTCTCCTGTATGTTCTTACTGGGCTGCCAGATAGTACTACTCATCAAAACAATCTTGCAGTGCCAGAGATTTCCTGTGTTTTTTTCGTGCCTTATTAGTCTCATTATATATTCTGTTCCTTTTTCGTGTTGTTATTATCTTGTACTTGCTTCTAAGATCACCATTACCTCAATGCAACATATCTTGAGATATATCAGTCTCTTGCAAACATGCTTTGCTAGGATGTTACTCCAGATTAAACGGGCACATAGATTCCTGGGAACTGCTAGATAGCCTCATATCCAAATAAATATGCATGTCAAAATATTAGTTGGTATATGTGAACTCAAAATTTCATAAAGATTGTGTTTCGAACAGCTTGTACTTGGTAGCACACTAAAATTATAATATATATCACGGGAAATATATCATTTCCATGTCAACATGTAGATTCCTGGTAGCATCATCGTATGACCTGTATATCGTTTTCTCAAGAAATGGGACCTTCATACTCGTTGTAAGCCTAACAAAAAATAGTGTGGTAGTATACCAAACGACAGAGTTAATATCATCTGGGATTGTTTATGCAGAAACTTGACTTTATTAATCTTGCACACGAAAAGTAAATGCCTTGATTAGGTAGGTACTGTTATCTGATTGCTACATCTATTGATTAGCTCTAATGGGAATGAATCATACTATGCGAAAACTGATATATATATATATATATATATATATATATATATATATATAGTTTAGAGAAAAGAGAAGCTTCCAAACATACATGACTCGACTATATATAGCTTGTGCTCATTGGTGGTGTTCGTGTGTCTTTTGCTCTCGTACCTTGTCTATTTCCCTTAATTTTACGTACATGCCAATATAATTCACATGGTAATTAATTACAACTAGTCGCAGGTGTAGTTGTGTAGGTGGGTGTAAAACTTCCGATTTCCCCTAATGAAAAACCTGCATTGAAAAAGAAGTCGCAGCATGATGCAGGTCATAAGCGGGCACGTACTTATATTATCTAGCTTCATTGCTGCTGTGCAAGCTAGCTAGCGTTCCAACGAGTAAAACGGCTCCTAGTTGCTATACTTCACATTATCTAAAAAAGGTTGCTATTACGACAGCATATTATATCACACTGAGAAAACTCTGATGTGTATATACAACAAAGTATATCGTAGCATCATATATCCAATTCACTTAAAAAAATCATATATCCACTTGCTGGAACCTGCTATATGATTAAAAATCAGGTCGCTGAACTGCACCCAAACTCGTTGAAACAGCGGGTGAGCCTCAGATCTTGCTATAGATTCGCTCGACACGTACTAACAACTGCATAGAGATCATGTAGAAAACTCAGCAATTAGGATCTGAATGCAACACTTGGCTCTCCTTAGCCGAAAAAAGAAGTGACTGTGTACTCTGCTTGCTACAAGTCATTATCTACTCTACTATATATTAGTATACCACACCCCCGGTAAACAGGCCACAGCAACAACGGAGGAATCAAGATCTGAATGCATCGTCATCTGTACCCGGCCTAGCTTCCAACGCCATGGAGATTAGTTTTTCTGCATGCTTCTGTCAGTTTGCGCGCAGGTTTGATGCGATGAACTCCACGTGCTTACCGACATTGCGTGCTTTGCGGGACGATCGATGCCTCCCCATGCACGCAACGACGTACGTGGCTGGTCGTCACCCGTCTCCACCATCCTCCTCCTGCTGGATAAACAAAACGCGCGGGCGAGCGAGAGTTCATTAGCGTTTCCACATTGCTTTCGTTCGGGGTCCTTGAGCTCGCGACAGCGCCATGTTGTTTATCATATCATCTGCTCGGATCCTCGTAATTAAAGCGCCAAAATCCGCTGGGAAATTAATTAATTATTTGATTTATGATGGTATACATACGCGATCGAAATTTGTTGAGCAGAGAAGGATCCCTCGATATGTTTCCTGGTGTCAGGGAACGTTTTGTATATGTGCTCCGAAATTTGGTCGATAATCTGCTACATATGACTAGTTTTCTAGGGCAGAGGCCGGGCTTGATATGACGATTCATTTATTGCTTACGGGTCCCTGGGTTTCAACGGAAATTTTAAAATACTAATACTGCTGCTGATATTTTCACAGAATTTGACGAGTACTACTATAGGGCTGACAAATGCATCAAGCAAAATCTAGCTGTACTAAAGGGGGTGTTACTGGAACCTGATGAATACTGGAGCTGTCATGGAACATGGGCGACGGAATAATACTAGTCTTACAGCACGTAGTAGTAGTACTACCATTATCACTAACGCAGCCAAGGCAAAAGATATGTTAAGTGTCGCGCGCCAGATTAATAAACTGATAGCAGCCATGCATGTACAGATCTATGCCGCCTCCAACTATGCTCGTATGGAAGCTAAAGATTCTCAGATCTGTGCATGAGTCATGCATGGTACAATTCACGGTGATGATTAGCCTCAAATTCACACCAACTCGTTCTCTTATAGGCTGCATACTTTAATCCGTGATCCGCTGAGATCTTCGCTGACGCTGGATTGACTGATGGTAGATGAATTCAACCATGTCGTTGTGCTTAGAAAACAAGGAAACCTAATAGCAGACATGTCGAAACAGTGTTCATGCGTTGTTACTGTGAAGTCGTAGGACTCTGGCAGAGCAACTGCTAAGCTAGGAGCTGTTAGCAGATGATCGTGAGAGACGGCGAGTTTATTGGCTGAGAGGGTATATGTTCAGAGAATCACATCACGGGAATGCTAAAATTCATCAATGGTGGCCCGGACCTCAGAGTATACAATCATGGAATGCCATAATCTAGAAGAAGAAGAAAAAAACCATGGCACTGCGGCCAAACTGAAGGGACAGAAGTTCAGAGTTCCAGACGATTCGGAATTCAAACAGCCACAATGCAGATGCACCACCATAATGTTTGGTTTCTAGCTTGTGTATCAAACTCAGACCCAAGTTGCCTCATCGCTACTATAGCTGTAGCACCCACAAATGGGTAATCGAACGAAGTACAGACAGTAGGCTTCCAATGCACCCCTGTTTAGCCTTTCGAAAAAAAAATGCACACCTGTTTCATGGCAGTAGAAGGGTGTAGTTTCACCATGCAAACTGGAACAAGCAAGTGATGACACCCTCTTTGACAGATATGAGGGAGAGTTGGTGCAGCCAGCGACCAAAGAAATCGAAGTAATTATTTTCTCCCATCAGGAACATCCTTTAGCAGATGACGACTTTTGTCCACCACGACACTCTTGAAGCTAGGAGCCTCGTCATCGTCAGAACAGGCCAAATGCCTGAGACCATGCTCATTTTGAGGTTAAGCGCAATGAGTGCGTTCGTGTGTATCAAAAAGATATCGAAGGTTGATAGATGGTTAGAGACACAACATGTAATCCTTTATTAAAGCTTTGAGCCTTATGTTACCTACTTCTGCTTATCTCAGGGTTGAATTCTGCATAGCTATTTGTCCTCTGATTACTGAGTTGCCAAGTACATATTTTGATCAGGTCACCTAGGTAGAACTAATTCACATTACACGCAAGCTTGGATAATGCAGCTACATATATATAAAGAATATGCCTGGCAGGTATCTGTATAGGTATATACACAATACAACAAAGCCAGATGGAACAGCACAAGCACAAGGGAGTAAACACAAAGGGGTGGAGGATTCTTGCTCTCCAATTTTAATTACCTCAACCAATGTTTTGTGTGACTTGCCTCCTTTGCTCACTGTGCAGCGGCATCATCACTTAAAAAGATAAAGTTGCTTTGCTCTCTCAAATGAAAGGCAAGACAGCTTCTGAAGTGATACTTTCCCGGCCTCAATAGAGGGTGCCACCTTGTCGAAGGTTCAAACTGATGTTCCATGCAAAAACTTTAAACAAAGGTAGAAAGCCGCTCGTCTATGTCCACTTGCAGTTTTTTGCATGTTGCCGATCTTCAGTGATAGGTAGTCTGCTCATTAAGTCCAACAGAAAGATGGTTCCTTACGGACCATATGTCAAGACTGCCTGTTGTGCTGGACTATTTCAATTGTTGCGTTGTTCTTTCTCAAGACTCAAGGTAGATCTTTCATTTACTGCATCTGCCTCATTTTGAACTGCGCTTATAGTTAAACTTCAAGAAAGCACAACATTGTCAACTGAAGTCTGTTGAGGAACGCCTTAATATTATAACCATTAGCAACCTTCTAATGGTCAGAACTTAGAAGGTAGTTGACGGAAGTTTGCTGCATTTTGTACTGTTCGAATTTTACCTGACCCCTTATATTTTTTCTAGGACGGCAAAAATCATATAAGAATTGGAGACCATACCGCAGTCATCCATCAGGGATGAACGAGCTCAGTAAATTACTGTATCCATCAACTGTCTGATGGTATAGTATATGGCTTGTAGACCAAGCAATCCGATGTTAATTTCATCTGATCTTTACTACTTTAACACTGACAATAACAGGCGAAGTTAAGGGGAGCTTTCCTTCATGATTAGTTCAACTCCAGCTTCCCTAGTGGTTGTGACTTGAACCTTCGCTGTCTAAATCACTAGTTTGAGTACTCAACAAGAGTTCACAATATAAGAGCTTCAGTGTCCTATGTGTACTAGAGAGTAGAGAAAACTGAACAAGGACGCTCTGTTTGTATACAAGTGATGGAGAATTCATTAGCATTTCTGTTACTACTCTAGAAACTTTTCGGAGACTCGGTCATAGAGCAACCTAAACTCCTTGTTTTTGTGAGCTCGCATTGCGGGGTGGCTGAAAATATAGCCATCATATGCTTCTACAGTATTTTTTCAAAATCTCCAGAAGATCCGTCTTGTATTCATAAGGAGATGATTTAGTAGCAATGCTTCTGCACTATTACAGTACAGTGTGGAGATGAACTCTAGTTTTCTAAAAAAATAAAGATGAACTCTATTAAATTCACTTGAGATTTGAATCGTGTCCCATTTTTAGAATTTCAATATCACATTAAATTCACAGAGTTTGTGGTCCTAGTCCTTGTGTCTCTAAGCATGCAGAGCGTACCACATCCTAGTTGTTAACATGTTGCTTTCCTATAGCTCTAGAAATGCAGGTAGACCCATAACATCCAGAGACGTGTGTCCCTTTTGCGACGGACAGGTTGCTCGACGCAAGTTTTTCCCAACTGTTATATCCACTTTAGGAGGAAAGGACTCTGCCTGCTACCAGTTTCACTTGCTGTCGACACCGCCCAGTGTCCACACTGCTGTCTATTTAACAAATTCAGTCACTGTCCTGGCTGCAACTGCTACTATCTGCAGCCCACTTGCTGCAGGTGACAATAAGATCGAACCTAACTCTTGTAAATGCAACAGCTTTCTTCAGTAACTGTATGCGTTTTAACCCTTACCAATCTTCATTTTCTGCACTTCCAATTCGTTTTATGATGTTTGCCACATTTCTGTGTTTCAGCGAGCCTGTGACTGAAACGGATCTCCTACTAATGACTAAAACGCATATATTTTTTGGAGTAATATTACTCAATATAGGATACCTTTCAATGCAGATGGATTGTAACAAATGTACTCGTTGCTTTCAGGCTTGGACGCAACCACAGTTTAAAATATTTATCAGATAAGTATATGTGTCACAAATCTAGTCAGGTTTCATTCAGGCAGACTACTGCCACATTTTGATGAAGGTTCTCTCACTCTATAATGAAGAATAGAATTAGTGTCTACTGGACCCTGAGGTCTTCCCTAACAATGTCAAGGATGGTTAATCCGTCAGACTATCGGTGCTGACATTTGCAGTTTGACTTACAATCATGAGGCACCAGTGTGCAGCAAACATAATATGGCTTTGTTTACAATCATGAGGCATGCCAACTTGCTTAGTTTTTAATGGGTTATGTGAAGGACAAGAACAGGACACGAGTTTGCAGGATCAGAATTTCTTTTATATCGGATTGCAGTATAATACACTGCCGGAACTGATAGTTTGTAGGACAGAGCGTATTATTCTTGTTATCAGAAGATCCATGACTTGACTAGTTTCAACAATTGTTCATTAGTGGTCGCTTGCATTATTGAATAAATTTGGACATTGTACAAGCGCATTTGAAAAGGGATTGCAAGTGGACTAACTGTCGGTCAGCAAGAACAACTGCACCTTTCTTTATACTGAAAAAAAATAGAAAAGGCAACAGAGTCGGCCCATTATTTTGTTAATTTCAACGGGCCAGGGAATCCACCTCAACCCATTTTATCTCGTAGCCCATGAAATGAACCGCCCGTCTTCTTGTCAAACAAGAAAAAAAACGTCTAGTTCCCCGAAAAGCAAAGCGTCTATCTCACTGACATGGCCCCGCAAATCGAAACTGTTGTTCCTAGGACCGGACCCACATGTCAGTGATAATAGTTTAAGTCAGGATCCTATATGTAGAGACCTGTTACACGCGCAGGTACGCGGGTTGGCGTCGGCTGCTCGGGTAGAGCTAACACAATGTGTATGATATGTATGCAATAATATTATATCACACCCGGTTTTCCATAAGAAACACCCGAGCGTATTCTCACATATATACCAGCATCAGTTGATTCATACATGTGTCGACAAGAGTGAAATATCATTGTATTACAAGCCAAGTTTATCATACAACGTAATATTACATCATAAGACATAAAATATCAAATATGAGTATAAGCACACTAATAACATGACAGCGGAAGACTCTAACGTGGTGCTCCAGTTCCACAGGCGTTGCCCGGGGGTTTCGCCAACCTAGAACAGCCCATCAGGATCGAAGTACTCCTCATCGAAGTCTATATCTTCATTTGCACCTGAACATCATATAATATCCAACAAAAACAAGTTTGAGTACCAAAGGTACTCAGCAAGTATAGAAAAGAATGTTATGAAGGCTAATAGCAAGGAAAGGCTAACATGGTTAAACACTATGCATTAATCCTAAACCTTAGTTTTGATTAGCAACCTATCTTACTAAGTGTTAATCCCACCAACCTCCTAATTAAGTCATTAATGTTAGGTTACACCATCCAACAACCTCTTTCAACTCACATCCATGTTTTTCTAATCATGGACAAGTCCAAGCCGCTCTTGACCGTGAGCACGGCTGTCATGACAGTTTGGTTCTCTGTAGAGATTATACCACTTTACCCACAAGTAGTGATTTCATCCCCTGTTGTCAGGTGGACTAAGAACCTTCCTGATATCCGTGGTTGCAAGTCACATTATACACTTTCTTTAGTATGCGATCAGGAGATCACTACATGGCCTTTACAAAGAGTCTACCGACAAGTACAAGCCCACTGAGATTTCACCGCTGCAGTTCCTAGAAGTAAACCCTCCTCTGCAGAAGCCCCCTCTTAAGCCTTGCAGTTCCCAGGGCAGTCAAAAATGGACTCCCATTCCCCGCACCATCCAAACACTCATACTATACCGGTAAACTCCTAATTAATTGGCCAAGCTGCCCCATCTCAGTCTTGTGGTAGCACTGTAAAGCCGGGTTAACTGTTCCATGAACCGGTCCTTAGAATCTAAGACAGACACTAACTCATTCCCAAGTCTCGTGCACGAAGCACCAAGCAAAACAACCAGTCTGTCTAGATTCATAATAACATGACACACACTTGTGTCTTTTATATAATCCATAAGACTAGTATCAACTATGTTTTATTCATTTCTAAAGTTTAAGCATGACTAAGCATATAAAATGATAACCATCAAATCCTATCTAATTCCCTCCATGGTTTTGCAAGAAATGATAAAGGAATAAAACTAGGGAAACATCCTACAGTGGGTTTCATATTGAAGACATCATACAAATAATCTAACTATTCATCCTAGAGTAGGAACAAAGTGGTCAAGGAACACTTGCCTTTTTCTTGCTACTCAGAAATGTCAAAATTTGCTGTTGAGGATCAATAACTAGTTTTGGGGCTGGTTCTTAATCCAACAATTTCGAGAGGGACGCATCGTCCCGACCGTGACCAACAAATACGCGTGTGTCGCTCGGCGGTGACGACAACTTCTTGCCAGAGAAATGGTTTCTCTGCATACGAGAAAAACTCACTAATTCTCAACTTTTCTATCAAATTCAGAGGAGAAAAACACGAGAAACTCACTTAGAATGGTTTATTTGATCGGAATAGTCCGGAAAATGCGTTGACGATGGCAAGGAGAGGCGATGATCGTCAATCTTCGTATGGGAGATGATTGGATCGCAGATTTCTCAGAGATTTCCTTGTGTCTAGCCTCCCTGCGATCAAGTACGGGCGAAGGGGGTGTTGGACAAGAAAGGAGGGGCATAATTTTTTTGTTAGAATGGTGGTGAGCGGTGGTTAGGGAAGAGAAATGGGGAAGAAAGAAGAGTACCAATGTTTAAATAGGAGAAAGTGACATTTGACAGGGATTTGGCCCAATGGCAGTTGCTAGGGCACCGAGCGAGCACGACCGAGCGTGAGTGTGAGTAGTTTCTTTTTCTTTTCCTCACGTAGGGTGTTACAAACTACCCCCTTAAATGAAATCTCGCCCCGAGATTCAGAAGGTTGAGAGTTTCGAAAGTTTTGTTGACTAAAATTGGTTTCATTAAGAAGTTTAAGAGAGTTGTAACCAAGATTCAAAGCATTGGGACAAAGATTGTTAAGATCAACTATTTGTCCCTATGATGGTTGTAAAGTGTCAAACAACGATTGTGATATGGTTATGGAAATTTATGCTTAATAATCTAGGATACACACAACAATCTTGAGAGCCTCCGAGTTTGCTTCTTGATAATTGCTGGTCTTGTTTGTTCATGCGTGAAAGTTTTCTATGGCGATATTTCCTTCTTTTGTTGCCATCGTGATGGTACCTATTCGATTATCTAATCATGCTAAAAAATGCTAAAATAGGATATGCTACCCCCCTTAAATAAAAAACACTACATTACAATACATCAAATAATAATTTTTTTACTCGTTAAGATCAAGCTATTTCACTCGATGATCAAAACGGAACTTAAGCGAGTGGTGAACAGATTTCTTCAAAATTCTTTTTATCTCGTCTAGTTGTCCTCATACGCTATTTTTTAATTAAGTGTAAAAATAAGAAAGTAGAAAAAAACATTTTTTAAACTAGATGACACTAGACCTTAGATAAGTAACTAAATAACCATTTTCTTTCTAAAAACTTTTGTAAAATAGTTTTGCTAAAAATACTAAGACATTATTTCGTCCATTTCTAACTAGGTTTGTGTCCTACGGGTAACCTTGGCTCTGATACCACTTTGTCACACCCGGTTTTCCATAAGGAACACCCGAGTGTATTCTCACATGTATGTCAGGATCAGTTGATTCATACATGTGCCGACAAGAGTGAAATATTATTGTATTACAAGCCAAGTTTATCATACAACGTAATATTACATCATAAGACATAAAATATCAAATATGAGTATAAGCACACTAATAACATGACAGCGGAAGACTCTAGCGTGGTGCTCCAGTTCCACAGGCGTTGCCCGGGGGTTTCGCCAACCTAGAACAACCCATCGGGATCGAAGTCCTCCTCATCGAAGTCTATATCTTCATTTGCACCTGAGTAGCATATGATATCCAACAAAAGCAAGTTTGAGTACCAAAGGTACTCAGCAAGTGTAGGAAAGAATGTTATAAAGGCTAATAGCAAGGAAAGACTAACATGGTTAAGCACTATGCATTAATCCTAAACCTTATCTTTGATTAGCAACCTATCTTACTAAGTGTTAATCCCACCAACCTAATAATTAAGTCATTAATGTTAGGTTACACCACCCAACAACCTTTTTCAACTCACATCCATGTTTCTCTAATCATGGACAAGTCCAAGCCGCTCTTGACCGTGAGCACGGTTGTCATGACAGTTTGGTTCTCTGCAGAGATTGTACCACTTTACCCACAAGTAGTGATTTCATCCCCTGTTGCAAGGTGGACTAAGAACCTCCCTGATATCCGTGGTTGCAAGCCACATTACACACTTACTTTGGTGTGCGATCAGGAGATCATTACATGGCCTTTACAAAGGGTCTACCGGCAAGTACAAGCCCACTGAGGTTTCACTGCTGCAGTTCCTGGGAGTAAACCCTTCCCTGCAGAAGCCCCCTCTTGAGCCTTGCAGTTCCTAGGGCAGTCAAAAATGGACTTCCATTCCCCGCACCATCCAAACACTCATACTATACCGACAAACACCTAATTAATTGGCCAAGCTGCCCCATCTCAGTCTTGTGGTGGCACTGTAAAGCCGGGTTAACTGTTCTATGAACCGGTCCTTAGAATTTAAGACAGGCACTCACTCATTCCCGAGTCTCGTGCATGAAGCACCAAGCAAAACAACCACTTTGTCTAGATTCATAACAACATAACACACACTTGTGTCTTTCATATAATCCACAAGACTAGTATCAACTATGTTTTATTCATTTCTAAAGTTCTAAGTATGACTAAGCACATAAAATGATAACCATCAAATCCTATCTAATTCCCTCTATGGCTTTGCAAGGAATGATAAACGAATAAAACTAGGGAAACATCCTACACTGGGTTTCATATTGAAGACATCATGCAAATAATCTAACTATTCATCCTAGAGTAGGAACAAAGTGGTCAAGGAACACTTGCCTTTTTCTTGCTGCTTAGAAATGTCAAAATTTGCCGTTGAGGATCAATAACTAGTTTTGGGGCTGGTTCTTAATCCATCAATTTCGAGAGGGACGCATCGTCCCGACCGTGACCAACATATGCGCGTGGTGTCGCTCGGCGGTGACGACAACTTCTTGCTAGAGAAACGCGAGCATACGAGAAAAACTCACTAATTCTCAACTTTTCTATCAAATTTAGAGGAGAAAAACACGAGAAACTCACTTAGCATGGTTTATTTGATCGGAATAGTCCGGAAAATGCATTGGCGATGGCAAGGAGAGGCGATGATCGTCAATCTTCGTATGGGAGACGATTGGATCGCAGATTTCTCAGGGATTTCTTGGTGTCTAGCCTCCCTGCGATCAAGTACGGGCGAAGGGGGTGTTGGACAAGAAAGGAGGGGCATAATTTTTTTGTTAGAATGGTGGTGAGCGGTGGTTAGGGAAGAGAAATAGGGAAGAAAGAAGAGTACCAATGTTTAAATAGGAGAAAGTGGCATTTGACAGGGATTTGGCCCGATGGCAGTTGCTAGGGCACCGAGCGAGCGCGGCACGAGCGTGAGTGTGAGCAGTTTTTTTTTCTTTTCCTCACATGGGGTGTTACAGATGGCCAATGGGCCACCAGCCCGGTCGTGCCCAGGCCTAAATTTGATGAGCCCGGCATTGGCCCGGTAGGACACTCGGGCCGTGCTGGGCCGGCCCGTCGTGCCAGCACCCGGGCCCAAGCACGGCCCAATGCATCTTTCGCCGTGCCGGGTCCGAGGTGGGATTTTCATGCCGGGCTGGCCCTAGAGCCCGAGACCCAAGAGGAGTGGTGGTCGAGTCGCCGAGAGGAACGGCCGAGAGGAGCGGTGACCGAGAGTCCGAGACCTGAGAGGAGCGGCGGTCGAGTCGCTGAGAGGAGCAGGCGAGAGGAGCGACCGAGAGGAGTGACGGGCCACGGGCCGGCGCCCAAGAGGACTGAGGAACGACGGGCCGGCTAGCGGCGGCTGAGAGGAGCGGCAGGACGACGACCAAGAGCTCGAGATCGAGAGGAGAGGAGGAGGAGCGGCGGGCGAGAGGATCAGAGGAGCGGGCGATTTAGGGTTAGGGTTGGGGCGGGCGGCCGACCGGGTACGTGTTATATACCCAACCGTGCCGGGTCAAGTCGTGCCTACAGCCCACGGGCCATTTGGGCCACCCGTCGCGCCGACCAGGCCGACTGATAACCGGGTCGTGCCGTGTCCGCCCAACGGGCCGACTCTGAGCCCAAGCACGGCCTGTGTCGTGCTTCGGGCCGGCCTAGGCCCGGTGTCCTCCGTGCCGGGTCGGGTTCGGGCCGAGCCGATTTCGCCATGCTTCGGGTCGGCCCATTTGACCCAACCCATTTGGCCATCTATAAGTAGTATATAGAAAAGTGCAAAGTTTATATCCCCTCTATTATGAAATATATGATGTTTAAAACAGCTAAGTTAGTTCAAATCAAACTAGATTTTTCCCTAAACATCATATATTTGACAAGAAAGTTACTTTTTTGCACCTGAATCTTGTGGATGCACACGGCGATCACGTTACTGTAGCTTAGTTCTGTTAATGATTTTGGATTGCGCACAATGAACTTGTATTCAGTTGTCAAAGTTTTTAGAATAATTCAGTTGATGTGATACTTTAGGTCTGTTTGTTTCCTAGACAGACTATATAATTCAAATTATAGGTGTTGGATTAAATAATTTGGGTTTATTTGCTTGGCAACCCAGATTATTGATACTCAACAAATTATTGCTTTGAGGTGTAAGAAGACAACAATATCCTTGATTGTTTTAGTTGTCTATTGTCATTTGTTTGGCACGTGTTTAGACTGTAAAGGACTTATATAAAAGTTATAATACAAATTTGAATGAATAAGTGTCAAATACTACATACATCAATTTGTTCATACAAATATGCTCTCGCGATCAAACTACATCCTTCTAGCAAATAACGCATTTGCAGCATCATTTCGGACAATTCTTGACACTGGCAAGCGTATGAATTTTAAAATAGATCAGATGTCTCACGCGTTAAGTGAAAAGGACCCTAAATTTCAACCGATTAAAAATTAGCATCCCAAAATTATATAATCTGGACAGATTATGATCCAAAACAAACATGCCTTTTATCAATTGCCAAAGTAACTAGACCAAACAGACATAGTATCTCAAGCTCCTGACTACATTACATAAAATGGTTTTGTCACAAGACAAAACATGAAGTAAAATATGACGTGGAATTAGATAACTGTATTGAACTGTTATTTTTCCTGCTTCATTCACAAGGCTATGACAATAGAAAATGATTTCTGATGGCCCAACTTCTGACGAAGATGTCATATTGTAAGGATCGAAACGCCCAAGAGGGGGGTGAATTGGGCTTTTTCAAAATTTTAGAGCAATTTAAAACTTAATGGTTGAAGCCCAATTCCCTATGCGAACTAACTACGCAAGCAAGGGTGTTAAGTGCGGAATAGTAAATGCGTAATAGTGAGGGGGTGAGGAGAGAGATGCAAACTCCCGCGGAGACTCGGAGACACGGCGATTTTTCCCGTGGTTCGGTAAGATCACAAAAATCTACCTACGTCCACGTTGTGGCACCCACCAAAGGGTATAGCCACTCCCAAGTCACCAAGACAAGGGAATCCACTATCTTTCTCCGTTCGCCTTCTCCGGCAAGGTGGAGCTCAAGCCTTGTACAATGGTGATCCTCCGGGCTTCCACACACGTCTTGGTAAGCTCCGGAGCGATCTCTTCTTCCTCCAACTTTTACAAGGTGAGAGAAGTCACCAAGACACTCTCTCTCACTAGCCTAGAGATTCCAATCACCAAGAATGGACGCACACAAGCTTCTCTCTAGCTAGATATAACCTATAGTTGGAGTACAAGAGGTTTTGAAGTGTGAAAGTGGTAGCTCTTGGTCTTGAATGCTTGAGAATGTGTAGTGAGGCTCTGGTGATCAAGACTTGTCGAAATGGCCGGTTGGAGGGGTATTTATAGCCAGCCCACACGAGATAGCCGTTGGAAAAGTAGGCAGACTTTTTCAGTGAACATCGGATCCTCCGATGCACCCCTTTATATGAGCATCGGTCGAATTCCAAATTAGCTGATGTCATGTGTCAGATGTGACCGTTGGATATAACCGTTGGATCTTTTAATTGACCGATGTTACTTCAACTTCATCATCGGATGATCCGGTAAGTTGATCTTCAGAATTGGTTCAGAAATAATGTCTCGGTTGAAATTGACCGATGTACACTTACTTCATCATCGGATGATCTGGTGTGTACTTCTTCAGAATAACCCAGAAATCATCCTTCTGTTGAAATCAACCGATGTGCCACTTCCTTCACATCGGATGATCCGGTGTGTACTGGACTCTGAGGTCTTCTTCTTCTGCCAACTCAAACTTGACCGATGTAGTCATTTTGCAAGACATCGGATGATCCCGTGAGTGCAACTTTGTTTGCTTCGAGTTGTTTTGAGTTGATCTTTTGGAATCTTCTTGAGTGACCTCTTTGACACTTGTTTGAAATGATATTATGATGAAGTGTAAGCTTCTTGTGTTGCCAATTTTGATAGAATAGAGTCGTTGTATTAGTTCTTTATTTAGTCTTCATGAGTATCGAATAACCCCTTAGAATAGATCGTTGAGGTGTCTCCATTTGTATCCAATGAGCAGTAGATGGTGTGAATATAGATAGTTCATTAACGTTTGATGTGATATACGTGAAACCTCGCATCCACAAACTCATTAGTAATAACGAACGGTTGTCATTAATCACCGAAATCATACCTCACGGGGGCCTAGATGCTTTCACATATATAATACTTTTCAGAACACAAGATATTTTGGAATACAACATAAACTTTATTCCTCCAAAGAATTGGACAATAACAATAAAAAGATAAGGGGAGCAATGGTGTATGTGCTAATTCTAAGGAGGATGTTACAGTGATCCAATGAAGCCGTTTAGAACAGACCCTTGGTGTTCATATCCTGACCACTACTGTACTGTACATATATCCGTGCGGACAAAAAAGTTACACTTCATCTTAGTTCACTTGTCGAGTTTGTCCTTCCAATAGCACTTGACTCTCCAATTGATACAGATGCTAATGACTTTGAGGCCCAAGCGGTGGCATTCATCGCCCCCTCCTGCAAATTCCCTCGCTTTGAAGGGTATAGCCTATGAAACTTCTGCCTTGCTCGCTCAAGGTAGGTGAAAAAGGATCCATGCACACCCATCAAGTTTGCAAGCAGAGGGTGTCTTCTCCATGTCCATCTCGCAAAGGAATCTATTTTTGGATAAAGAAGATACAGCAACCTCAAAATTACAAAAGCTGCCGCCAGTGCCAAATAAGTATCCTGCTGCAGTATCTTCTCAGGTGAACGTGCCCACCAGAAGGGACAGTTTTCTGGATTGGAATCCTTTCTATGCCCAATATCATCTAAGGAATGTACCATGGCCTCCCCTGCAGTTGACTTCACCAAAGCATTGATACCTTCATCACATAAGTATAACCATGTGTAAGATCCACATTACTAACCTACAACCTTTTGCTGGATAAGCAGATATACGGTCTTGCGACTTGCGCTACTAAGGAAAAAGAACACTCACGAAAACATTTTAACCTATACAAAGCCAAATACATGGCCATTTAGAAAAAAAGGTACATAGCCAGTACCTAAATGTGCAAGGAAAAAGGATGCAAGAGAAACTCAAAATAATCAGCATACCTGAGACATCAGTGTAGAAAGCAGCTAACGATTTAACAGTCCGTGGTCCATGATACCGAACTCTCATTGTCGAATTCAAGAGAAACAGTGTTGGGAAACCATGGATTCCATATCTTGATATTATACTGCAGTCCCAACATCAAGCAATCATATCAGAAACATGGATGTAAACTAAGGAAACAATTTTCTTCTAAAACTCCAGACACTGACATACCTTGGCCTGATTGCAGATTCCTCAAATGCAAAATGCCGAATACTAGGGAACAAGGAAGCCAATGCCTCAAAATTCAGTTTGCATTCTCGTGAGAACGAGCACCACGATGCATAGAAAAGTACGGCAATATAGTCATCCTTGTTCATGTGTAGAAGATTAACTGCCCTTGCCAATGTGACCTCATCACCCTGGAATGTCAAAAGATTAAATTTCAGATGCAAGTTCGACATAACTGATAGAAAATCCTCTCAAGGGGGGGGGGGGGGGGGGGGGGGGGGGGGCATAAAACTTTACGGGAGCAGTTTTAAGGTTGGAAGAAATCTAAACCATCTAACAGAAACAATTAACATAGCCTGAGCACCACAACCAAGATGATAGTTGAAAACCTAGAGTAATAAAACTAAATTCATAATCCTAAATTTTTTTCACGCTACTAAACAATTCGAAGTCACGAATCATTTGCTAGTTTCCACTCCATAGCATAACACGATTATGTGGGACCTCTTAATATCACATTAAGAAATTCGCATACATAACAATTTTTCCGTATTTTTGCACACCGTTGGAAATAGCTCACCTCGGTGACGCCGACCGGGTCGCTGAGGCGGCGATCCAGCGTCGAGCAAGTCTCGGGAGGCCCGAGCATAAAGTTCAAGGCGCTAGGAACCAGGCATGCGTCCGAAGGCGGCCCGGCCGCGTCGGAGAGCCCGAGGGCGAGGAAGGAGAGGAGCAGAGCCGTCCACCACGGCCGTCGCAGCGCCATGGGGCAACCAAAGGGTGACGAGGGCTGCTCCCAGTCCTAGATCCGCGGCGCATACGCTTGGCTGCGCTCGCCGCCGGGGAGGGCGCCCGCGGCCACGGCGACTCGGACGGCGGTGGATGCGGAGGTGGGTTCGTTGTGTGAGGCTTGCGCTGTTGGGGTCGCTGTATCGGGTTCGGGCACGAATCGACCGTTGGATCGTGATCGAAGGGCGCAGGGAGTCCCTCACGGGCCAGGTCTGGACCTCGCGGTGCTCGATCGTCCTCGAGCATCACGTGCGGGCCCCGGAATGCGTTGATGTTGGGTGGGCCCTTCCTGCAGTACGTGGGCCGGGCGCATGACAATCCATGATTGCTACATAGTGGGGTCACTGAAATGTGGGCCTATCTTAGAGCCGTTGGTGGGTTCACTCGGCATTAGATGCGTGGGGCCGTATCTGTCAGTTCGAGAGTGGGCTTTGGAGTTTGGGCTCGGGAGGTGTTTGCCGAGGTCTGTCGTGGAAAATCTGATTTGCTCTTTGGGGTCATCGTTATAATTGGAGCCGGAGAATCTGTGGCAACCTGCTGCTAGTTTTGTGAAAATTATGTTATGCAACTCGTGTCTATCTCAAAGAGTAAACAAACGCATGACAAACTTGAGCGACATCTGGTTCTAATTTTGGGACAGTAAGACCGAATTGTATAGCTCGGGGTATAACGGAATCAAACATATTTAGAAGTAACGGTAAAGAAGGTGATGGAAGAATATGTTCCTTTATATCCTTTAGAAGAAACCTGATACGAGAGCAGACCCACTGGTTGTTCGAGTTGATTCGAAAAATAGAAAAACAGATAAGTGAAGGTTTAATTTATTTATTTTTTGAAATAAATGAAGGTTTAATTTATGGCAATGGAAAAACAAGAAGATGTACACAGTAAGATCAACGTACAGGAAAATGCATTCTAGGTTCAGAGTACCCAGTTAAGGTTTTTCTTTGGCTCATATCTTGGAACTCGATTTGAACTAGAGATAACCTTCAAAGAAGAGGCTGGACAGGGAGTAATAAATGCGCTGTGTAATACCATGAAGAATCATACATATGTAGTATAATTTGTAAGGCTTTGGGATCTCAGACAAAGCCAAGATCATTTATAGTGTCAATTTCTTGGGCACCTCGAAATTTATCGGCTAGTGAACAGTAGCATTATATTGGCTTGGCAGCTTTGTGCTGGGCGATTTGGAATATAAGAAACAACATAGCGTTTGATCAGTTCAAACTGCTAGAGCCGATGGTGATTACATATATAAAATGTGTACTTTTCTATCTTATTGGGCATGACTACAGAAGACTGAAGATCAGCACAAGGTGAGGCAAGGAGCAACATTCTTACAGAAAAGAGGAAGAGAAGAGACCATGATTCATGAAGGCACGACAAACAGTGGAGGTGGTGCCAAGGTGCAAGAAAAGAAAAAGCTTGGAAGGAGGGGAGGAAGAACGTGGAAGGATGTCACAATGGGAAAACACTGTTTTACTTAATAGCCTTTGTTATTGCTTATTTTGTACTTTGTTTTGGTCTGAATAAGTTTCAGTCCAAGTGCCTTTGAGAACCTGAACTTTAGTACTAGCAAGCGTTGGTTTATAAAAACTTTGTTTTTCATTGCAATGGAAAGGAGATACAGGTGGACCACCCTTTGTCGAGAAAGAAAATAACGGAATCAAACTGAGCCACGGTAAGGGTAACGAATGGACAAATCATTTTTGCGCCCAGATGGCTTGTCAACGTCGCTACGCCTGTAAGAACGCCCCAACTGGCCAATAATGGAATTGTGATTAGCAATCAAGCATGCGCTGCAAAGATAACACTAGAAATCGAAGTATCTGCTAACGGAAACAGTTTAAACCATAGCCGAGAGAAGCAAGATTTGCTCTAAATCGATAATCTGATTCCTATAAAAGCGTATGAACACTACTGTCTGGAGAAATAGCTGTCAAGGCTTCGTAAAGTATGCTGTAGCCTGATTGTTTTCAAGTTAATTGAAGTATTAGCAAGTTGGCACATTCCAAGAAGGCAAGAGGTGGATGAACTATGAAAGAATGGCATGCCAATTAAGGTGGCACGTCACCATCACAGGACCATCACCAATATGGTTGTGGCAGACAGCAACAACCAAGATGAACTGGACGCTCCACCCTGCACAGCATTATGGCTGCATAGGAGCCTGATATCCGCAAAGGTGGCAGGCCAACGTCAATTTTCGTCTCAATAGATCAAAAGGTTAACGGGCACCGAAAGCAAGACTATCCTGCCCGGTGCATGTAGCTCCCGCTTGCGCAGGGTGGGTCCGGGGAAGGGTCCGACCCATTTGGGTCTTTTGTACGCAGCCTTTCCCTGCATTTCTGCAAGAGGCTGTTTCCAGGACTCGAACCCGTGACCTCATGGTCACAAAGCAAGACTATCCTGCAAACTATAAAAAATAATAGTTCTTGGTACGTTCTTCTTATGATAACCAGGCAGATTTCTTGAACAATGAAGATACCAAAGCTAGATCTGGGATACACTAGCTAGTGCATGACAGAAGAAATAGAGGTGGAAACATACGACGGAATAAATACTGTATGCTGTTGCTTTCCATCTATCTCCAAATAATTATATTGATTCCACTGGGACGTAATCCGGCATGACCAGTATATACCAACAATTTACATACAAAATACAAAACAAATGGGTACAGACAAAAGGAAAAATGTAATTAGGGCAAAAATGAATTATACCTATATGGCACATTGGCAGCCCTTATGTACACAGTGGCGTCATCCCTTTATGAATGTGGTTTTTTGCTACTGAGTCGAGTAACTTTGATGGCTTCATCTCTGTATCCTGGCAATAAAACCTAGGCCTGGAAAGCTTAGCCACCAAACCTGTTCTGTGCAGCATGCACTCACCCGATCAGTCCAATGGCACCTTGTTGTTCCATGACGATACGTGACAAGTTAGCTGAACCATGCCTCCAACATTCTGACCTGAACTTTGTACTCCCAGTGTGAAGGAGGAAAGAACAAGTTCATATCCTGTGTCAGTGTCTACTATGCTCCTTATTTCCTGAGAAAGGGCTTCTGACAGACCAGTAGCTTTTCATCACTAGCTATGTCAAGATCTAAAACACGGACATCCCACCTGAGTTGAGTAACAACAGATCTTGTAGCTTCGATGAGAGGGGCGATGTCGCGAATCATGACCCAGCCCTGCATCAGCGTCAAACAAGTACAAAAATTTCAGACCACAAAGATACATGAGTAATCTTGTGACTGAAGCAGGCAGTGCTCAACACATGTGTAAGTATGCATATGCACCATGCCTTCAATCTCCATCATGGGCAATGACAAAATTCTAAACTATAGTTATACTGCAAATGTTCACCAAATTCCCCATCTAGGCCAGTGTCCGAGGTTTTTTCCCACAAATTCATTTTCTATTTCATTGGAAACCCAACTGTCAACATCTTGCCAAAAAGTACATGTGCAGAATTTTTCAAGAAACTAAACAAAGATAGTCCTGATCATGTCAATGTCCCTGATTCATTCAGTGGGCACGGTTAAGACTTAAGAAACAACAATCGTTAAAACATTATGTGAATTATTCCGTTGTTCAGAATCACCAATACCTAAACAGAACAGAGTTATGGTTTATGGTTTTATGCTCCACATGAATACAAGAATTTTAGACATTCTATATGCATGATTCTGACTGAACAATCCATTTAATTGCCAAAATTCGCATACCTCTGGTCGTAGGATGCGATCAACTTCCAGGAATATGTCAAGTGTAGAACATCTATGCTTCTTGTTCTTCTCAAGTGACAGTAAGCCATCAGCATGCACCATATCATATGTTCTTGGGTAAGTTGGAAATGCTTCACACCTAACACATGTTTAGCCACACATCAGTTAACTGAAGTTAATCAGGAGACCCACATTTCGAAAACTATCTAAAATTGTTTTGTGTCTTGTGCAATGTCACAGAATTATGTGAAACAAAGCAAAGCAATGCTTCCTCTAAAGGAAGAACTTTCAGCATGCCTGACATTTGAGAGTAATGGCTGTACATGCATGTAAATATCTCATGTAGTAATGGAGATTTTATTGGTAAAGGCAATTCAAGAGTTAGCACCACCTTGATATACAAATCAAAGAAAAATCAAATGAAAAGGGGATATACCAGTCATGTTGAACCCCAATAAATCCACGATCAAATATTAACGGGAGATAGTCCGGAGCATTTGTAGGAATGACATTCATCACCCACACAGATTTTCCAGCCTTGAGTAAAGCAGCATTAAACCCACCAAAGTGAGCATTCATATCCAAAACATTCCTTAGCATGTTAAATGGTGGTCGTGGGTCCTCATCACCGGGTCTCTTAGGATGATCTGAAAATATAAGCGGGGATAGCAAATACCAAACTCCGCCTATGTTGTAATGACATAGCCGGTCCCAAGCCCGGGTAAAGGAGGAGGGGGTTGTGATAGGCTTGGCGAGCCAACAACTACACTTAGCCACTCTCATGGAAATGAAACCCAATAGAAATTCGTTGGGGCGTAACCCTCTTAGCGACGCGCCATATCGGAACCCGGGTATGGTGTTAAGTGGGCAAGGGCCGGGTCGCCACCGCCTTAGTGGCGCGCCATATCGGAACCCGGATATGGTGTTAAATGAGCAAGGGCCGGATCGCCATCACCTTAGTGGCGCGCTACATCATCGCCCGGATGTAGTGATAAGTGAGCAAGGGTCTTTGCATCTTACTCGACGGGTGCAAAGCGTAAGGAAGCTAGCCGAGGAACATAGATTTCGGGTGGGTAGTTGGAATGTAGGATCCTTGACGGGGAAGCTACGTGAGTTAGTAGATGTTGCCATTAGGAGACGAGTAAATATCCTTTGTGTACAAGAGACTAGATGGGCGGGTCAAAAGGCGAGAGAAGTCGAGAATACCGGTTTCAAGCTTTGGTATTCTGGTTCGGCTGGGACTAGGAATGGCGTAGGTGTTCTAATAGATAAGAGTCTTAAGGATGGAGTAGTGGATGTTCGAAGACGAGGGGATAGGATCATCTTAATCAAGATAGTAATTGGGGACATTGTCTTGAACGTCATTAGTGCTTATGCCCCACAAGTTGGGCTCAACATGAGTGCTAAGAGGCAATTTTGGGAGGACTTGGAGGATATGGTTAGTAGTGTACCGATAACCGAGAAACTCCTCATAGTGGGAGATCTCAATGGTCATGTGGGTGCAACTAACCTAGGATTTGAAGGAGTACATGGAGGTTTTGGATGCGGCGATAGAAATCAAGAGGGTAAGGATATCCTAGACTTTGCCGTAGCCTATGATCTGTTGATAGCTAACACCCTCTTTAGGAAGAGGCAATCTCACCTAGTGACCTTTAGTAGTGCCCAACACTCTAGCCAGATTGACTTTGTCCTCACTAGGAGAAAGGATAGACGGGAGTGTCTAGATTGTAAGGTGATCCCGGGGGAGTGTGTTGTGACACAACATAAGCTTGTGGTAGCTGACTTTCGCTTCCATACATGTTCTTTGCGGGACAAAGGTGTCAAAATCATAAGAACAAAGTGGTGGAAGTTGAAGGGAGAATCACAAGAATCCTTTAAAAATAGGGTGATCACAGAAGGACCCTGGGCAGAAAATGGAGATGCAGATAGTATGTGGATGAAGATGGCAACTTGCATTAGGAAGGTAGCTAGTGAGGTGTTCGGTGTGACAAAGGGAAAGAAACTTATAGATAAAGACACTTGGTGGTGGAATGAGGATGTACAAAAGGCCATTAAGGAGAAGAAGGAGTGTTACAAGAGTTGGCATAATGATAGAAGCGCAAGCAACATGATTAAGTACAAAGAAGCTAAGAAGAATGCAAGACGGGTTGTGAGTAAGGCAAGAGGACAAACCTATGATAAGTTATATGAGAGACTAGGGACAAAAGAAGGTGAAAAAGACATATACAAGGTAGCAAAAATCCGCGAGAGAAAGATGAGGGATCTCAATCAAGTTAAATGCATCAAAGATGAGACTGACCGCATTCTAGTGAAGGATGAAGAGATTAAGAATAGATGGCGTGATTACTTTAATGGGCTATTCAATGATGGGAATGAGAGCACTATGGTTGAGTTGGATGACTCCTTTGATGACTCCAACAGGCGGTTCGTGCGGAGGATACAAGAGTTTGAGGTTAAGGAGGCCTTAAAAAGGATGAAAGGAGGAAAGGCCCTCGGCCCTGACGATGTCCCTATTGAGGTGTGGAGATGTCTTGGGGACGTCGCAATAGTATGGCTCACAAAGCTATTCAACCACATTTTTCGGTCAAACAAGATGCCTGAAGAATGGAGGAAAAGTATATTAGTACCTATCTTCAAAAATAAAGGAGATATTCAAAGTTGTACTAATTATCGAGGTATTAAGCTTATGAGTCATACTATGAAGCTTTGGGAGAGAGTGATTGAACACCGCCTGAGGAAAGTGACCAATGTCACTAAAAACCAGTTTGGTTTTATGCCTGGGAGGTCTACAATGGAGGCGATTTTCTTGCTTCGTCAGCTTATGGAGAGATATAGGGAGCAGAAGAAGGACTTGCATATGGTGTTCATCGACTTGGAGAAGGCGTACGACAAGATACCAAGGTCAGTCATGTGGTGGGCACTAGAGAAACATAAAGTGCCAACAAAGTACATTACCCTTATCAAGGATATGTACAATAATGTTAGGACAAGTGTGCGCGTAAGTGATAGTGAGACTGATGCATTTCCTATCACGGTAGGATTACATCAAGGATCATCTTTGAGCCCATACATCTTTTCCTTGGTCATGGATGAGGTGTCGAAGGATATACAAGGGGATATCCCTTGGTGCATGCTCTTTGCTGATGATGTAGTGCTGGTAGATGAAACTAGAGATGGTGTTGATAAGAAATTAGAGTTATGGAGACAAAACTTAGAGTCCAAGGGGTTTAGACTTAGTAGGACCAAAACCGAGTATATGAGGTGCGACTTTAGTGGTGTTGGTCGTGAAGAGGGAAATGTTAGTCTACAAGGACAAATAGTACCTAGAAGGGACTCTTTCCGATACTTAGGATCAATGTTACAAAGCAATGGCGATATTGATGAGGATGTTTGCCACAGGATCAAGGTAGGGTGGATGAAATGGCGACAAGCCTCTGGAATCCTATGTGATAGGAAAGTCCCACAAAAGCTAAAAGGGAAGTTCTATAGGACGGTGATCAGACCCGCGATGCTCTATGGGGCGGAATGTTGGCCAACTAAACGGCAACATGTCCAACAAATGAGTGTCGCAGAGATGCGCATGCTACGGTGGATGTGTGGGCACACGAGAAGAGACCGAATAAGGAATGAGGCGATTCGTGATAAGGTAGGGGTGGCGCCGATTGAAGAGAAGTTAGTCCAACATCGGCTTAGGTGGTTTGGACATATCCAACGGAGACCTCCAGAAGCACCGGTTAACAGTGGGATTTTAAGAGGTAGAGAAAATATTAGGAGGGGTAGAGGACGACCAAGGTTGACCTGGGAGGAGGCGGTAAAACGAGATTTGAGAGATTGGAATGTATCCAGAGACTTAGCTCATGATAGGACCGCATGGAAAGTAGCAATTCATGTGCCAGAATCGTAGTCTTGTTTTTTTCTTTTTTCTTTTCTCTTTTTCTTTTCCTTTTTTCTTATTTCTTTTCTCTTTTCTCTTTTTCCTTTTTCTTTTTTCCTTTTTTTTCTTTTTTTCTTTTTTTTTCCCTTGTTCTAATATCTCTTCCTCTGTTTTACTTCATTGATATTGGGTTTCATGTCTAGCCGACCCCAACAGGCTTGGGATAAAGGCTTGGTTGTTGTTGTTGTTGTTGATAGCAAATACCAGTAGTTCCGAACCATGGAATCCCAGTTTGAAGTATCCTCAGCAAAGACTACTGAATGCACACCTGATAAATTAAAAGACTATTAATGCAGCACAGAAACTTCAGGATTGAAAGCACACACATCTTTTACGTTATTTATTTGTTTGCATGTTTTGTCCAATTGCATACCAAAGCCGAATTCTTACCATGTATGACAAGTTCTGTTGAGTTTTGTCTAGCCTGAGATGGCCAGGTAGTGTGATGTTCAATGGGGATCCAACGTTGACTTCTTGTTCCTGCTATGCACGGGTTTAGTGGTTGGTAGTATGGTGATTCAGGTTCATGGCTTTTACCGCATAGCTCAGGCCCAGACTTTCTGTGAAGTAAAGAGTGTAAGTTCATCACTGATGAGAACAACAATCTTTATTATGAAGCCTGCAGGTATTGGTATGCATTAACACTACAATACCTGGAAGTGTAACAATCTCTCTTATTTGTCTTTTTCCACACAATTGTCTCATCTTGTTGTGACAGCATCTCCCAACAAAGGCCCTCAGCAAAGTCACGGATTTTCGTCCATTTCTTCTGATTTTCTTTGTCACGCAAGGTTCTATGTGCATTCAAATTTGAGGTCCAGACAAAATATCCACCAGGCCTCAAAAGCCTGTCCACTTCAACCAAAAAAATGCCATCTACAAAATCACAAAGTAAAGCGACACTTAGTAAGAGATAGTACTTTAGCTCATCAACCAGAAGTTCCAAATTACAATAAACCCATCCCTACTGAACTTCTACATATGCAAGTCAGCAGTAACATGGTTACAAGTCAAATGAATAACCCGCAACTGTATGTCCTTGAACATTTATGAGTTATATCCAGGTGCTAAAATAAGATATTTCTGCATCACATTTTTAGTCAACAAGAGCTAAGACACATTAAAGAAGAGCAACACATACCATTTTTGTCCCATTCAATGTTACATTTCGCACAATGAACCATATCAAAGGAAAGATATGGATACGGAAGTTGCTTCGATGTAAACGAACCGATCATTGCAGGTATGCCCCTCTCCAGGGTAATTTGAACTTGGCTGCCTGATGCCTCATAGTTAGCGATGCAAATGGTCAAGAGGTCTCTCTCAAAAAGATGTGCTCCAAAGGTGCCAAATCCACATTCTATGTCAAGGACTGTCCTTACCTGGAATAGCATGGCAAGAAACAACATAAAAAGGAATGTAATAAGATTTTCGATAAACCTAATAACTACACCAAGCCTTACTCTTAATATAGCAGATCGAGCAAAAAAACATAATACAAGATATTTCAATTGTTTCCCAAAAGTCAGTAATGGACCATAGTGGAGATCATATAGTCCAATCACCATTTATTTTAAAGCAGGAAACCCTGATACATACTTTCCTGCACATTAAGCATACACGACTTCCAAAGGTCAAATTGAGACGAAATAGACCAGCACTTTCCAGCCAGCTCACTCGGCATGCAAAATTTATAAATTAACATCGAGTGGGAAGCCCACCGAAGACAAGTGCTGCTGAATAACAAATCATGGTATAAAACCATCCTAAACAGGTTAAATAGACAGCACAATAACCATCATAAACAGGTCAACTAAACGGTGAAATCGTGTTGTTCAAAGAAAATGCAGGTTTCCAGATAAAATTAAACCAGATCGAAAACCTTGGTAGAAGAAGCCAGCAAAATTCATAGGATTTGACAGATAGAGCTAGCAGGAAAGTGCCTATTTCAATAATTATTAGATTTTGTACCAAAGGATGGTCAACCTCATTGCCAGGAATGCCATTGTTTCGGTTCTATGCATCCAAATATGAAACCAAATAACTAACAATGTAGATTAAAACTTTATACCAATGGAAACAACTCACCCCAGCCTCATTGAAATTGAACTCGTTCCGCAGCCCAATCATCTCGGCAATTTGATGGACATAATCCTCCACACCGTCAGCCATATGCGCATCAAAAGGGAAGGAGATCCGGTCCTCTTCAACCATCATTCTGGTTACAACGGGAAGCACCAAATTCACAAACAGGGGCCAAACCACCACCTCGAAAATTACCGGAGCAACAACTCTTGTTCATATACCTCTTGAACAGGCTCCCCGACGAGAACTCTTGCCCGCTAATCCGCACGTTGTCCTTCCAGATGAACCCCTTGCCACTGGGCCACCGCACGGGGGTCCGGTAGCTTCGCGGCGGCGCGACGAGGCATGTGATCTTGCCGTCGCGCGTGCAATGCCGTTCGTAGCTTATCACGACGCCGCCCCCTAGATCCGAGACGTCGACGGCGTCGGTCACGTTGTAGTAGCAGGGCACGTAGTTCTCGTACTCGGGTGGGCACACCTCCGCCTCCTTGGCGCGGACGCCGCCGCCCGCGAGCTCGCCGATGTCGAGCAAGTCGGTGACCAGCTGCTCCTGCAGCCGGCGGTACCCGCGGTGCGCGGCGGACGCGGTCGCCCCGCGGCCCGCGTGGAGCGTCCCCGCCCACGCGACGGACCCAACGAGCGCCGCCGCCGCGAGCACCAGGACCCCGATCTTAACCGCGGCCGCCGCGAGGTGGCGCCCCCCGCCCGCACCCGCCGATGCCGTTCTCGCCGGGCTCCTTGGGGTCGTAGTACGCCTCCTCAGCCGCGGCCGGCTTGCCGCCGATCCCCGACGCGCCCCTGTACAGCGGCCGCCACATGCTTGGTGCTAGCGGATCTCACGGGCCGCAACAATGCCGCATGGAGTGCGACGCTCGGACCGCAACCAGCAATTCCGCAATGGCGTGCCCCGCGCTGTTCCAGACCCTCCTCTACTGAGCGCTACTGCCTCCTCACCATTACACGAGTGACGGGAACGGAGAGAGGAGAGAGCGCCGCAGCACTAAACCAAGCAGTAGCAATCGAGTGAGTCCCTGCCGTTTCGCTCCGGATCTCTCCTTACCCACGCACGCGTCACGGGACGGGACGGGAAGATGAGAGACGTAGATGAACGGGACGCGGACACTCGTAGCTGGCAACCTGCTTAACACACGTATAAATAGAGCTGGTGATTACAGAGGTAAATCATGTAAATCACAAGCGGGGGCCAAGAGACGCGGGCCCACTGTCGGTGAGGAAGAATGGGACGCCGGTGGCGGTGCGGACGGGGTCAGAACTGATTACTCAATATGGTGGGCCCCGCGGCCTTTTTTTTGGAGGGGTACCGATTTAGTTTGACGTGTGTTGGATTCGGCCCGGTCTCGTGATGCTACAGAATGTCAAGTACCGTCGTTGTTTTCTTCTGAACGTGACGGCACCGTGCAGCTCTGCTGCCTGATTTTATATATGCAAACCCTGCAGCGTATAGAGATTATGAAATTGATTGATCAGATTGATTTGTTAATGATTGTGCTGGGACATTACTAGATCCCAAAACCAATGTCATCGCCGCATGTCATGTGTAATCCCTGGGCGCGCGGTTATTATTATTAAGGGGGGAAATGTTGGGCATGTGTATAAGTGCAACAAGGCCGGCCACGGTTTTACTGCAGGTCCGCATCAAAAGCAGCGAGGGAATGCGCGTAGGAAGATTGTTAAAGAAAAAGCACGTAGGAGGGCAGGCAGGAATCGAAATCTTTTATGTTCAGGATAGATGGTAGAATGATTTGTTTTGGCTGGCGATATGGATTGCTGCTTGCTCGTTATCTAAAAAATGGTTGCAGCTTGCTGGAGAAACAATCCTTCTGTTCCATTAAATATTAATATGTGGGCGATTTACTTAACTGGCTGCTAGTTTGATCATTGTCGCGATAGGCATCATTGAGTTATACTGAATTTCGTGAACCTTGAAGTTAGAGAAATAGAACGGAATCACAAGCTTCAAATATTTCGAAACTGAGAGGTATTATAATAAATTCAGCAACCGCCTGGCGTCTGCTTCTGCGTCTGCGCCGGAGAGGCGGGTTTTCTTCATCAACCCTGTGAGTCTGTGACCAGCGGCTACAAACTACATGTTGGATCCTGGCGGCCGGGCCTCGGCGCCATGGTATGGTAACCAGCTAGTCGCTGCAAGCACACGACGCGAAAAGCGCGTGGTTGCCTTGCCTGGCTTTGCTGCCTCCACGTGTGCAGCCGAAGCCGCTTTTTCGCGGCTGGAAAGGTGAGCGCCGCCACTTCGTCGCGGCCGGCAGATCGATCATCCCGGCCGGGCCAGCTCACGCACTCCTCCGTTGCCCCACGCTGGCGAGCGGCCAGCGAACCTTCCCGCGGCGCCTGTGGTGGGCGCCCATTCTTTTTCCGGTCAGGGGGGGGGGGGGGGGGGGGGGGGGGGTGGGGGGGGGCAGGGGGGCGCACCATTAGTCGCTGGCTCACCACTGCTTCTACCAAGTGCCACCTCGAGTGGTTCTGGTTGAGTGCTTCGGTTTGACGGCGTGCGACTTCGTAAACGGAGGGGGGGCCAGTGAGTGAGTGGGTCAGTGTTGCTTCCATAAAGCTAGGCTGTGGTGTTTGTCCCCCGGCTTCCGTTACTTCCTTCCATAAACTATGTGAGCCCCTTGTGATGCTATGAATGCATAAGCATGTAATGGGTTTACTTGGAAGCGCAGTGACCATGAGTTCATCCGGTGCGTCACTGTAGAATAAAGTTGAGGCGGATTGACTAGGACGTTTTTCTTAACCGTCGTTTCACATTTCCTTCATGAAAAGCGGGAAACGGGTATTAGCCAGGCAAACATTTTACATTTCCTTCTGAGATTATCCCGCCAGCCCATGGGCCCTCACGACTGGACTTCCCACCGCAGCATCCAGCCTTATTCCTAACAACCATCGGACCATCCCCCGTCACAGGCTCGGCAGTCCAATCACCGCTGAGCATTCAGCCTTGGGCAGCATCTGTTTGCAGCGAAAAAATCCATTTAGGGGCGAGTGGAATCCCGTACGCGAGACCACAACGCGGATACTACCGATACGGTACGCCGATTCCCATGATTTCGTTCTTCATGGCAGTACTTGCAGACCGTAACTAGTCGGCAGCGCCGTAAGACCGACAGGTCGACGACATGGTAGCCTCTGCGTTTAAATTCGCTAATGAAGTAAACAAGAGTACCGGCACGGGGCTGCAAGACCAAGAACAGGAGACGGCATGCATGCCAGCCACGGACCGACCGAGTAATGGCCTCTCGATCCGGATATTTTCGGCGACGGTACACAGCATCTTCAACCTCCGAGCGATCACCCCGGACCGAAGGGACGCGCGGCGTTTGGCGTGCCGCGAGGCGCGAGCGTCGTGCTGGCCTGGAAGGCGCTGCCGCAGCACAGTTGACAAAAACTCCAGTCGTTCTGGACGGAAGAGGCGCCTGCAGCCATAAACAAAAGCGGAAAGCCAAGCAACTAGCGAGACATTATTGTTATTGGCCGCCCGAGACCAGCCAGCCACCAGCTAAAGATTCACGACCACGCAGGTCACAGTAACGGAAAACGGAGCAAGTAGCGCGGCTGATGACGGATGATCCGTCTGGTCTGGTAGCGATCGATCGATGGCATCGATCCGTCGTGCGGCCCGATAAGAGCCAATGCTAGTGCTCCCAACGGGATTTCGTAGGGGGGCCTTCTTATGACGACTGACAGCGACCGAGCGATTAGCCCCGTTGATAAAGGTTTGTAACACAGGGATGCGAGGGGGATTAATTAAACAAAGATGTTTGGGCGGGACCAACGGATGAATTGGCGACGGTGTGAGGCTATATCCGTCTGATCTGGATCGCTTACAGGACTGGTTGGTGGTAATTAGCGGGACGACAGACGGCATGTGTCCATCTGTTGCTATCACCGGTTGCGTGTTCTGCTGGTGTTTCCGGGCGCACCGTCTGCGCCCAAGGGTTTCAGTGGTGCACTCCATTTTCCGTCTCCCTCCGGCCGGTAGTTTCTTGCTAACGTTATCAGGTACTGCTATAAGCCATGAATATTAATTACTCTCTCTATTCTAAATTAAATGACGTTTTGTACAGCTAATTTAGTTCAAAATAAACTAATATTTTTGTCTAAAAAATCATTTATTTTAGAACGGAGGGAGTACTGCAAGTTGAAGATAATTGTCCAGGTATAGGTGAACTAGACTCTGCGTCCTGAGATCTCTCTCCAGCTGATAAAAAGGGAGGACAGAAACATCGATCATGCATGGCACTAATGACGCAGGCAAGTTTTTCACGCCGCCATAGACGGAGAAACTCGAGCTGAGAGCTCAAGGTGAAACATGCCCGTCTTTATAACGGACAATCCTATGCATAAGAATGCGATGTACGAATCGTACGACTACTCATTTGATGACCTGGCTTGCTAATTTTGTACACAAGGGTAGTGGGTCGTGCGCGTAGTGAAAACCCCTTTTTATAATGTTGGAGTGCTTGCCAGTTGCGTCTCTCCGTCAGCGAGGCGTCTACTGCCACGCCGGAACCAGAGATCGTTGCTGATTACGTGGCGCCGGCGACCCACTAACCTTGTGGATAAGCAATACAAACGTGCATTTTCCTCCTCCTCGCCAGAAACGCCAAAAAATTTAAAGACCACCATCTCCATTGTCAACTCTATGAAGCAAACTGTCTAGGCGCTATCGGCTAATTCATGCAACGATCTGATCTGTTCGGACTAATTCCTCTGTTCTTAGTAGTGTTAACGATATAATAGGCCGGTTACGGTCGTTGGAAAATTCTATCGGATTTAGCAGCAAAGTTGATGACGGTGATGGCAGCGGAGACGATCTAATTAATGATTGCAAACTTGGCTATAGCTTTCGATTTTTTTCCTTCCTTCCTTCCAGCTTGTTCCCGTTCGTCCACACGTGATCACAATTTTTTTTTGATGATAACACGTGATCACAATTCACATCGATGGCAAGGTTGGGGTGGCCGATGCCGGCAAGGAAGCAACTAATACGCCGGAAGCTACCGGCAGCAAACAATTCCGCCAACTAGCTAGGCGCGGCAGACAGCTGAGGCTTGGCCAGCGGCCGACGCCACCACCAACTCGACGGAGCCCGCACGCCTCACGTACTCACACGGCGTCGCCGTTTTGGCCTCGGCGCTCGCGGGGTGGTCGCTCGAGAGCGACAGGGAGGACGCCCACCAAAGTGGGGGAAGGTGGCAGCACATTGCTCGATCGATTCGCGCAGCAGGCTTCTCTCTCCTCTCACATCTCTTTTCTCAACGAGAGAGGGGCTGCCGGAGAGGTCGCACCATAAAAAAATGGTATGGCGAACAAGGAGACGTCGTTGCAGGTGGTTATTATAGTCCATTGGAAACGAGACTAGAAAGGGTCATGCAGCAGCTGTCATCCCACACCGGAGCACCCTCCCTTCCAGCGCAGCGCGCCCCCTCGCATCTGTACGTCTCCCCTTCTCCTACTCTTAACATATCGTCCGTCCTGGCCTCGGTCTCGCCAGGCCAGGTTATGGAAGGGGAGAAGCATACTTGGAAACCAGAGGAGAGAGAGCAGGCGCAGGGGGCAAGGTCTCTTGTATACGCGGTAACACGGGATCGTGCAGCAGAGTCCGCGTGAGAGTCCAGGTTTAACTCCATCTACTATCTTCGCCTCCTCGCCTCGCGCGCCCCGGCCATAAGATCGAGGAAGAGTCCAGCAGGCCCAAGGGGAGAGCTAGACACGAGGCGTAAAGGCAGGGATATCCAGCGCGCCGCGCGTCAACGTATTGCGTGTGTGTGCAAGCTAGAGCAAGAGATGGCGGCGGCTTCGTCGTCGTCATCCGCCGCCGGGTCTCCGGCTCACGCCCCCCGCGCCCGGCGGCGGCGGCGGGGGACCGTACGGCCACCACCGCTCGCGGTTCGGCGACACGACGCTGACCAAGGTTTTCGTGGGCCAGGCCTGGGCGAGGGACAGCCAGACTCCATGAACCGTGCTTGATTAGTGCCTGCCCCTCTCGCCCTCGTCCCAATGCAGATATAGTAGTCGTGGTACTCGTTCCGCGTGTGCTGGCGCCCAGTGTTTTAATATGATACGATCGTCGTATCTATCCATCGTTCACGTTGGATCAATAAGATCGAGGAGAACACGGCGCGGTCCTAATCAAGTTAATCCGGTTATCGGCGGTGCGACCGCGCTAATCATGCCCGCTTAGCCTGCCATGCACATGCGCGCGCCTCGCTCTTGCAGGGAAAGTAAAAAAAATAACAGGGAGGAGCATTGATCCGGTTTGAGCGCGCCAACTGCAACATTGCGTCGATGGGCCCGCCGCCCAGAGGTGAGCAAACCGAGGAACCATCAAACCGGATCAATGCTCCTCCCTGTTATTTTTTTTTACTTTCCCTGCAAGAGCGAGGCGCGCGCATGTGCATGGCAGGGCTAAGCGGGGCATGATTAGCGCCGGTCGCACGCGATTAACCGGATTAACTTGATTAGGACGCGCCGTGTTCTCCTCGATTTATTGTCCAACGTGAACGATGGATAGATACGACGATCGTATCATATTAAAACACTGGGCGCCAGCACACGGGAACGAGTACCACGACTACTATATCTGCATTGGGACGAGGGGAGAGGGGCAGGCACTAATCAAGCACGGTTCATGGAGTCATGGCTGTCCCTGCCCAGGCTGGCCACGCAGTCGCTGCACCCCACCTTGTTAAGTCTAGCCACATGACACCGGCCAGTGCTTGGCCGAGACCGACGATTGCTCCCAGAATTTTTAGGATTGGCAAATACTATATTAAATTTCTTCGATCCAATTAAAATAGACCCTATTCCCTGATAAATTTCACTAGGCATTGCATCTTGGTAACGGGTAGCTTCGGATAGTGCTAGTACAGGTGGCATGCATGATGGCTATATTATGCTGATATGCACACCAGTCAGTTTGGCGGAATGGTGATTATTTAGGATTGCTGAGTGGGGCTGGTGCTATTCTTTCCCCGTTGCTTGTCGAGTAAGATGAAGTTGCATTGACCGGTGCCAGGGGATTGGTGATACGCTGAATCGTTCCAGCGAGAATGAGGTGGAAAGGAGTGGAAACCATCGCTGGAGAATCAGGAATCAGGCCGCTTTTCCTTACCCGTGAAAACGGGTGCAGAGCTTTAGAGAACTGTCCGGTAGCATATACTCCTCCTGTAGTCTTTCAGACTTTGGCCCGGTTGATGAGCGTCGACTGCCGCAGTAATAGATTCTGATTCCGCGAACTGCAACGGGGTTGAGTTCGTGAGTTTAGCTTTTCCTTTACCCTCTCACCAACAATTGGCATGCTATTTCCGCATTAAAGTTTAGTGCATTACGAGACAGCATAGACAGGTACGCGTCTGGTAGCAACGGGTTCGAGTCCATGAGTAGGTTGTTGTTTGTACTTGTAGCTAGGTAGGACAGTCTTGAATCAGCTGGCACCGTGCTAATCTACGCAATGCTCACTTAAACAAACATCCTTCCGCTATTATACTCGTCTAATTATAGACCGTACCAGATACAGATGTTGGTGGAAATCGATGTCTTTTTTTTTCTATGTGAAAGGCGAATGGTTATGGTCTCCTAAAAGATTCCTCCAGGAAAACGAAACCGTTAGCTGCAATGCATTCCTGCAGAGCCTGCCCCGGCCAACTGGTCAAAGCAACCCAGTCCAGCGCAGGTCACATGGTGACACCTCGCGCAGCAGGCCATGCGACTGTGTTTCGCAACCAAATGCGCCTGTCTGTAATACATGCATATGCCTTGCTCTGCACACCACTGTACTGTTCAGCATTATTTGCTTTGGTGTGTGTAGTGTGTTGCTGTTAACATGGATGACAGATTCACTTTTTTTTCTCTGCAGGGAGAGGAGGAGGAGGAGCCGGGCGCGGTCCCCGCTTGCCGGACCAGCCGCCGACGATGGGCTCTCCATACAGGGTGCCGCCGCAGCTGGCCCCGCCTCAAGGCGCCGCGATGTTCTACCCTCATCAGTACGGGTGAGTGCCTCGATCTCCTGCGCATTTCAGCTGTCCCTCCCTGTAGGCTCACCACGTTGGATGATGCGCCGGCGGGCGGTACGAGCTACGCTGGCGTGTGCCGGGTACTCGCGCCGCGCGTCGTCATCGTGGGGGTACGGGCACGCCGCGACTACGAAATTATCGATTGACTGCACCGGCACATGTCCGTATCAGCGCCGTGTCACGGCCGGTTGCGTCGTGCCTCGTTCTAATCCGAATTGCAAAGCGGGTAGCCGTCGTTAGGTAGTGGCGGCGGCTCTATGTCACGGCAGTTCCTGTGGTGGCATGGCTTTTGACAGAGCCGTGCAGTTTTAAAAACACGGATCTTTGCCAGGTTCAGAGATCCTGCTTTCTGAATTTCTGACCTGGCCAAATAGGTGGGGTTATGATAGGTTAGCTCCTGCTCTTTAGTGGGAGGACGACGGCGGCTCTTTTAGCTGATGGTATCGTTTGGACGGAGCAGAATCGAGATGACTGCCGCGTGTGTTTACTTTCACGGAACCGGGGGCCCCTTGCTTGCACGGCGCAGCTTTCAGTTATCGTGTAGGTGTAACCAATGGGTGCAGCTGGGCCCACTGGTCCCATCATCCCATGCCTCTTCTGCTGGGCCCTGAGATAGGCCCATTAAATTTGGGCCGATCAGAGGAAGAGCAGCACAGCATGGGCATTCAACTCTGCTGGTCCCAACCCCTCTCTCACCCCAGAGAGCAGACCCATGGGCTGTCGCCTTCCCTGGAAACACTCCCTCGCTGTTGCTTCACTCGGTGTTAAATGCCTGTATTGATCTCCTGATGTCACTTGGCTTTTGACACTGCAATTTGCGAATCCGGGTTGTTCGGTACTTATCCATTAGCATTAGTATACCAAAGATTAGTAAACATATTAAGTAGGATTCCATTGCCGGTCTTGGGTTACATAGTACTTTAGTTCAAATTTAAACTAGAATTGTTGTCCTAACAACATCAAACCAAAAAAAGGGAGGGAGTAAGTACTTTGGCAGTTACTACTAACTAGTTTTCAATTTATTTTCTGAAGTAGAAGTATTTGGTATCTTGGCAACACCAAAGACTGTACGGTGAATTGCATTTTCAAGCTATTTTAAAAGCTTGATAGCTGACTCTTTTTGTTTCTGCATTAGTACTCCTGATATCCTACTATGATCTAGCCAAGGTTTTTAGATTTTTTAAGGTTGTTTCCAAATGTAGAAGCACTGAAAAGAGAACATATCCTTTCTAATGTGTGATTACTGAAAACAGGGAACAAACTGATTTGTATGATATGATCCTTATTTCAGCTCACATATATTAGTGTCTGAAATAAGTTAAGATTTTACTGTCATGATCATTGGTACATATATCTTAGTACAAGAGACATGGTGGGGTTCATGCGCAGCTCAAACGCGCAATCATTATCAATCTTTATAACGCACTGAAGATGTCATGCAAACTTTTGCAGGTACTGGTACCCACCTGATTATCCATACCAACAGGCAAGCATTCCAATCATCATTTTATCTCGTCCGTCAATTTTCTTATGCTTTTTAAGTTCCATCACATGCATGGCAGTTGTTCCATGCTACATGCATCTGCAATAATTGGCAACAGATAATAGTACTCCCTGCAAAAAGGAGAAACAATTTCACTGTTTATTACCGTTCATGGTCTGCAACTGATTCAGAAGATTAAAGCCACTCCATATACTTGAAATACTGTCGTTTTGTTCTATACCTAAACTCGGTATTTGATTGCTGCATGTATCGGGCAGCTGATAAGCAGTGAAATCACTCCATGACAGTATTTTTTTCAAAGAAAAGCATCTCAAGTTATTTTGTACTGCTACCAAAAATTAATACATCTTGTGTTTTCATTTTGTTAGTCTAACTGAAACTATCGAATGTATTGAAAATCATGTGCAGGCATTGTACAATTCTCAAATGCTGCAGCATTACTACCCTCAGCTGTATGGACCCCAAAGCTCCCCTTTAGGACCATCATACCAGTACATGGGTTACATGTCTGGTAGCCCGGGTCCGAGGATTGACTTCTCACCGATGCAACAGCATGCACGACCGCTCTTTCAGCAGCCAACGATTCAAATTGAGGGTTCTCTTACACCAGGACCTTCGCTCCCTCCTAATTTCAGACTCCAGTTACCCCCTCACGCAATCGGCAGGCAATCAGATGATGCAACCGGTATGTCACTCTTACCCTTTAGATTTGTTTTTTTTTTGCCGTTGCAACCCTTCAGAAATGCATTTCAGTCTAGCAATTCTGATCATGAAAAATACATCTACTATGGAATATTAGAAACAAGAAACAATACTTCCAATCTTTCTAAGCGTTAAGGAATGTGAGTGGTATAAAATAAATTTCAGGTTTTTACTTTTAAATGTCTTAACATAAGCGAGTATAAAATATTTCAATACATCATTCATTCCTTACTGCTACCATATGTTATCAGACCCTCAGTCTACTCAGCCAAGTTCGGTAAATGTTGCTGCAAGCACGAACAACGAGGAAGCTTCTACTCCAATAACGTCAAATTCAGATCCAAACACATCAAACTGACTTGCTGAGAATCCTGTCAAAACGATCTGGTGTCAATCTGCTGCGGACTAATGGCAATCTGTAACAGTCCATGATACACACTTGACTGAAAAAGCATCCAAAGATTTGTTCTTTCATTATTTCTGATTCTTTAAAATTCTTGCAACGTATGTTTTGCCCAATTTTTTTGATGCATTTTTTCCTTTGCTCAATCAACTGTAGCAACTGAATTATCCTGAATAAGTTCCAAAGGCATCTCGTTGTCCACAGAACTGCCTTGCTATCGATTATCTGAAAATATCATGTTTGTTAAGTAACTACGTTACTTTCCTTTTTATTTGACGTTTCAACTAGGGGGTACTATTTTGTAATTATAAAAAGAGGAATTACTCGCAACTCTTAGTAGTACTGCAGGTGAACTACATGCCTCCGTGAAATAGTGGCAGGGATAGCGTGCATGCAGGAAAAACTGGCCGAGGGAGAGAGCTCGGAAAATTTCAGCCGCGGCTGAGCGTCTCCATTATGCCCAGTTCACAACTTCAGATAGCTACCGGACACGGGCTTACATGAGCACACAGAACAGTGCACGTAGCGCCAAGCCGTGCGGCCGTGCCTCACCGCGCCGCGACGGCTGATTTTGTTTCTCTTGTTTAGATGCAACTAAATACTCTCTATTTAAAATGGATTAAGAGGGATT
The DNA here is from genome assembly GCA_030760725.1 of Neostapfia colusana. Taxonomy (NCBI): domain Eukaryota; kingdom Viridiplantae; phylum Streptophyta; class Magnoliopsida; order Poales; family Poaceae; genus Neostapfia; species Neostapfia colusana. The sequence continues at coordinate 1,508,219 of JASWHV010000003.1, read as the reverse complement.
AGAGAAAAAATTAGTTTGTTTTTCACTCTATTCCACCTTAATCCACTCTATTTCCTATTACCCAAACAAGCCATTAGGGAGCTTGTCAAAAATAATGGTGGTGGTCACTGCTGGAGATTACTGAACATTGGGCTTAATGAGTGCGGTGTTTGTTTGGCCTTTCGAAAAAAGTGTGGTATTGTTCGCTAGATTTCTTTTGGCCCAATCAAAAGAAATCCATTGCCCGGTCAATTTTGTTCATCTAGAGAGGCTAGACAATGCTAAAGGAAACTTACCAATTCTGATTTCATCCTTATTATTTTGTCATGATCCTTTTAGAGAATCAAGGTGAGCACTCTTTCGAGTTGAGTCACCACTTGCCACACAAATTTTACGTTACAAACATGTCGTCCCGATTCCCAGGAGAACCAGAACCAAACCTGCTAGCACTACCCAGCTCCTCTGGGGCTCACACATTGGACGAACTCACCTTTCAGCATCACACCCTGCAAGCAAGAATTCGACCAGCCGGTCCAAGTTTTTGCTCGAAGACCCACCTTTCCCCACCGCTTCCTTGCCTTTTTCCTTCCACGCCGCCGCCTTCACCTTCATTGCCTCCCCTCTCTCGCCGTCCATCGCCTCGCACACGAGCCGTGCCACCTCCTCCCTGCTCACATCGTTGTCTATCTCCATCCCGATTCCCCACTTGGCGCACACGTACCGGCAGTTCGTCGGCTGCTCGGCGAAGAACGGCCAGCAAAGCATCGGAACGCCCGCGCATATGCTCTCCAGCGTCGAGTTCCAGCCGCAGTGCGTCAGGAACAGCCCGATGGACGGGTGCGAGAGGACGAGCTCCTGCGGGCACCAGCTCGCTAGAACTCCCCTTTCTCTGGTGTCGCGGACGAAATCCTCCGGCAGCATGGCGTTCTCGCCGGAGACAAGGTCCGGCCGTATGACCCACAAGAACGGCCGGCCGCAGCGCGCCAGACCCCACGCGAACTCGGCGAGCTGGGCCGGGGTCATCACCGTGATGCTTCCGAAGTTGACGTACACGACGGAGCCAGGCTGCTGCGTGTCCAGCCACCCGAGGCAGCTCGTGTCCTCCTTCCAGAGGTTCCCGCCTATCGCGTCCAGCTCGCCGTGAGCGAACGTGGCCAGCGGGCCGACGGTGTACACGCGCGGGAACTCGCGCCGCAGTGCGTCGACGACGTCCTGCTCCAGCGCGTCGTAGGTGTTCAGGACGAGGCCGCTAGCTTTGCGCGCGTTTTGCGCCTCGCCGCCGTCGAAGTTGAGCATCACGTCGCCCGGGTCTGTCGTTCTGATGAAGCTGGGGATGTCCTTCAGACGGATGTCCGGCATGCCAGGAATCCAGTCGATTGCAGTGTTCAGGTACCCGTTCGTCACGTCACTTTCATCTAATCAACCAGTAGGAAACACAGCACATTTCAGTCTTTCGTGAGCGGGGGTTTACTCTTTGTCACCATTTCGGTTTCAGATACGAGCTAATTTTTCATACTAAGATTTCAAATAGAGTAATGTCCAATTTTTTTTACCTTTCAGTGGCACATAGCCTCTTCGAATGAGCTCGGCGAAGTGGAGGTACCCCATGAAGCCACATGCGCTGGTGGTCCAGAACACCAAGGACAGGATCCCCATCTCCTCGGCGACCCTCTGCGCGAAGCTCATCACGCCATCAGCTATGACGCAGCTCACCGGCGGCGTACTGGGCGCGCCATTGAGCCTGATCAGCAGGTCCCTGAACGGCGCGGCGCTGTGCTGGGTGGTGGACAGGCAGAGCGCGGCGATGTCCTGCGTAACGTCGTCGTTATCGGACTCCGGCAGGCCGTCGGGCACGGCCTCGAAGCGGAACCCGTCGGCGCCGGCCAGGGAGCCCGGCCCGCGGGAGCGGAGCAGGCGCTGGTGGTTGTACACCGAGTTGACGTAGGTGATGCAGAAGCCCCTGGCGTGCAGCGCCTTGGCGAGGTGGAGCATGGGCGTGACGTGGCCCTGCGCCGGCTGCGGGATCAGCACCGCGTGCGGCCGCTGCCGTCGCGCCATCTCGGAGCTCATCGCCGTTGGATACGGTGTCCGGGCTGGAGTGGAAGGAATTGCTCCGGTGACGATCAGCGAGTGTTCACAGTTGAGCTTGACCAGCAGTTGTTGGATTTTTGCGAGGTAGGTGAGACGTGTGCTCTGTTAGCGCCGTGGCAGAGCAATGGCGCGGGACAGTGATGGCTGGGTTTCTTTATCCCGGAGTGGAGCTAGATGGTACCGGCCGGCGTTTTGGGATATAGAGCTTTTCCATTTGGGAATTGAACAAACGAAAGTGATAAGCCTTGTTAGTGTCCCTTTTGTTACTAATTCAAATTTAGTATTAATAAAAAGTTTACTAATAGTTGTGCAGATGAAGTCTTTAGCAGATTGATGTGATCCAGGATCCAGAACGTCCGTTGAATTTTTTTTCCAAGCGTCTCAATAATCAATATGGTGCCGACGAGCATCAGGAGCCCCAGGAGCAAAGTGTCAACTGGTAAATGTACGTGCAGCTATTGGCGTCGCATGACGCACTGGCCGAGCTCCCGGTGTTATTCTCGATATTATTGTTTTACATCTGTCACCCGGCTCATACGGAGCCTACCCTACATTCAAATGTCATTGATTAGACATTTTAGCTACAATTTTTTCTCCAGATTAGTACTATTGTTTCCTTTCACTAATCACTTATTTTGAAGTTACACTATCGTTTCTACAGCAACGCGGAGATTTCTCGTAGTTCCCTCCATGATTCAAGCTGGATTCAAGCCCCCTCCATGATTTGCTGCCTTGCTCCAATTCCGGGCGCCCAATAAAATCGCAACCCGTAACTACAGAGGCGTACGCAGCTTTATCACGAGGAACTACGATTCAGACTTCTCTAGGCGAAAGAGATGAACTCAGGGCGGTCCCATGGCGCCAGGGCATCTCCGTTGTTTCCTTTTCCCTTTTTTTAGTATACTGGCATTTCTTCTGCTTTCGGACTCGTGTCATAGAGTTGAATGGTCAGACGGCATATCCAGCTCATGCATGATAGGCTGCTAGCGGCATGTTCCTCCCTGCTCCGACTTCACACTGGAATTTGACTGTCAAATGAGGAAGCCAATGGCGTCGGCCTCGATCATGGGAGTTCAGTTCTTTTTGGTGAGCTTTGACCCCCCATGTTCAGCAGCCAGCCGCTGGCCGCCTTCACACCTCATCGCGAGCTCTGACGTAAGGAACGGCGTCATCATCACGCTCGCTCTCTGATCCGGCGCCATCCTCTCGGTGTGTCAACTGTCGACGACGGCGATCGAGATAAGATGACGGGTGGGTCTGGATCCTGCGCGCGGCATCACAGGACGATCGAGCAAAACAACAACGTGCTGCATATGGCGCGCGGCACTGACCCATTGGATTGATGGGAGTTCAGACAAAAACCGCACGAGCTGTCGCGTAGGCGCGTAGCAGGCGACGGCGATCGACGGGGACCCCTGCCTGCGCGACCACTCGAAATATACGCGGATCGACTCGCCCAGTCACCTAGCGGTGGCGGCGCTTTCGCGGCCGGGCTCCTCCAAATTGCCGCTGGAGACGAGCTGGCTCTGCCCCATCATCAGAAATGGAGTGATAATAACAGCTCCAAAACGTGCTACTAGAGAAACAGTGATAGGACGCGGACCGTGAGCGGCTAGTAGGTTCAGGAGCTCCGGCTCGATTCGCCGGTCATCCTGCATCGGCCTTTTTTTTATCTCGCAGCAACCGTGCGTCCACAGAAACGGAAGCTGATGATATACGAATCGTGATCGACAGCGCGTCGTAGCTTTCGTAGTAGCGACACGACGAAGCTGCGTCTGTGTACCAAGTGCATGTTGGGCACGAATCAAATAGCTCGACCTGCCCCATGGAATACAACACGAGAAAGTGATGCTCCCAGCTGTCGTTGGACGGGCATCGATCACTCGGTAAGTAGAAATATGTTGCAAAAAAAATTGTTCAAAAGAACAACATGAAGAGCTTCTGCTTTCGATCAAAAAGTATCAATTTCCGGTAAGGCAGGGCTTATATCTAGACACGTCGGGGAGTGATCAACGATGTCGATCCAGCGATTCAGATTGCCAAATACAGTAAAAATCCAAGTTCATGTAGTATGTTGCAGTGGGACATTAACCAAGCAGTCGTGCTCACTAGCTGATCATCATATTCATGTCTCCGTGAAAGAAAGAAAAAAAGAGTCGGTGCTGGCGCGCGAAGGCTTCTTCTAAGATGATCGATCAGTACAGTAATACTCAAATGTCAAAACAGCAACTATATATGTTTCCACGAAGTAGTGTACTGGTTGTACGTGTGTTATCAGACAATGCTTTAATTCTATGATAATCGATATATATCGCGTGTCTCCAGCGTTGCATCGTGACATGCTCGTCATCAAACACGTAGGAATAACGATGCCATAACACCTACATCGTTTAGTAGGCAATTAGCTGCATCGTTTGGGGCTCCGTGTCGAAGAATGCAGCGGTTATACACGCCATCAGTAATACGCAAGCATTTGCGTCCACGTCTCTTGGAGTCGATAATATATCACATGGCCCGGCTGCTTTCTGTGGAGTCCGGCCACATGGTTCTTTCTGTGGCAGGCTGCTACGCGAGTCAACGTCCACAGAGGAGGGAGCAGCCGAGGTTGACTAAATATCCCAGCCGTAACCGGAAAGACTCGGCACGTAACTACTCACACCACCACACATTGTTGATATCCTATATACGCCCACGCCTATAAATAGTCTCACCCATTCTGATCGAGTCCCCAACCAAATTCACAACAAAAACCTGAAGCGCTCGAGCCAACAGAACAACCCGAGCTAGCTAGCTGCAGCAGAGCTTAGTTAGTTCCGCCGCGACACTCGCGAAGCACCGGTCGGGCACGGAGATATGGGTTCCCTCGGCACGGTGGCCAACAAGCCGCACGCCGTGTGCGTGCCGTACCCGGCGCAGGGGCACATCACCCCGATGCTCAACGTGGCCAAGCTGCTCCACGCCCGGGGCTTCGACGTCACCTTCGTCAACACCGAGTACAACCACGCCCGCCTCGTCCGGGCGCGCGGCGCGGCGGCCGTGGCGGCAGGAGTCCCGGGGTTCCGCTTCGCCACCATCCCCGACGGCCTGCCGCCGTCCGACGACGACGACGTCACGCAGGACATCCCCTCGCTGTGCCGCTCCACCACGGAGACATGCCTCGGACCCTTCCGCCGCCTCCTCGCCGACCTCAACGACCCGGCCACGGGCCACCCGCCCGTCACCTGCGTCGTCTCCGACGTCGTCATGGGGTTCTGCATGGACGCCGCCAAGGAGCTCGGCCTACCTTACGTCCAGCTCTGGACGGCCAGCACCATCAGCTTCCTCGGCTACCACCACTACCGCCTCCTTTTGAGCCGTGGCCTTGCCCCACTCAAAGGTACTGTAACTATAACTAGCTGCACCCGTCAAACTTTTCTGCTCGGCACATTACAGGCCGCCATTTTGTAACACTTTTTTTATTGGTTGCAACCGCGCGCAAGCCTGCATCACTGATCATTCTCGACTTTGCGCGCGCAGATGTCGAACAGCTGACGAATGGATTCCTTGACACGCCGGTGGAAGACGTGCCGGGGCTGAGGAACATGCGGTTCCGAGACTTTCCGAGCTTCATTCGCACGACGGACCCGGACGAGTACATGGTGCGCTACGTCCTTCAGGAGACGGGTCGCACGGCGAACGCGTCGGCCCTGATCGTGAACACCTTCGACGAGCTCGAGGGCGAGGCGGTGGCGGCGGTGGAGGCGCTCGGCCTTGCGCCCAAGGTGTACACGCTCGGCCCGCTCCCGCTGGTGGCGCGCGAGGACCCACCGACGCCGCGCTCCTCCATCACGCTCAGCCTGTGGAAGGAGCAGGAGGAGACCCTCGAGTGGCTCGACGCCAGGGAGCCCGGCTCCGTCGTGTACGTCAACTTTGGCAGCATCACCGTGATGACCAACGAGCAGCTGCTGGAGTTCGCGTGGGGGCTGGCCAACAGCGGCAGGCAGTTCCTGTGGATCATCCGGCGCGACCTGGTCAAGGGCGACGCGGCCGTGCTGCCGCCGGAGTTCCTGGCCGAGACGGCGGGCCGCGGGCTCATGGCGACATGGTGCCCGCAGCAGGAGGTGCTGAACCACCCGGCCGTCGGCGCGTTCCTGACGCACAGCGGGTGGAACTCGACGCTGGAGACCATGTGCGGCGGCGTGCCCATCATCAGCTGGCCGTTCTTCGCCGACCAGCAGACCAACTGCCGGTACCAGTGCAACGAGTGGGGAGTCGGCATGGAGATCGACAGCAACGTCCGCCGCGGCGCCGTGGCCAGCCTCATCACGGAGCTCATGGAGGGGGAGCAGGGGAAGGAGATGAGGAGGAAGGCCCGGGAGTGGAGGGACAAGGCGCTGGAGGCGGCCAAGCCCGGGGGCTCGTCACACCGTAATTTTGACGAGCTGATCCGCAAGGTGCTCCTGCCCAAGGACTAGGCGCGCGCCACAATGAAAGCAAGGAACAAGCTCTTTCCACTGTGGTTCTATCATCAGTATCTTGTAATTTTGGTCGTATGTTTCGGGGGTGATGGATAAGTCAATGGTTGTAAAATACAGTACACGTTCTTCCGTCGTGTTCGCTCAATTATCTGCCTGTATTGAACTGGACTGAAAGGCACAGATAACGGTTGGTGCTAGACGACATCGAAGATGTTTTTAGCTAACTGCCCGTGCTATTTGGTACTAGGCGTCAGCATCTGGAGATTACGGACGAAAGTTGACGTTTTGATACACATCGAAGACGTTTTCTAGCTTTTTTTTTTGTGGGCAACTCGTTGGTCTGATTGAAAATTTAAAGTAGTTGAACACTCGGGTAAGCTAAGTATGCCGTGTGCGCTTCTTGTTTTAAAGAGTTCGTTGAGCAATGCACAATACTTCAATGCAAAAGTCAATCCACTTTATTTGTAAATACCAACCCCATCAACCCGTCGTCTGCACATGTTAGCAATTTTTACAATGGGAATCCTATTTTACATGTCTGAAATTGCCTTCGGTTTCAGCCGACAGGGATGGAGGTTTTGTAATTAGAGGATGAAAACCGAACCACCGTTACAGTTGGGATGTGGAATGAACCTTTTTTCTTGTTTATTTAGGGACCCCCATCTCCAGGCAGTGAGCCTGCAAATCTGCTACAGCCCACAGCGCAGGCCGCACAAGGACAACGCCCATCCAGCTACTACCTCCAAGCGCGACGAGCCCCCACACTGGGATCCCCCCATACGAACGGCTCAGCAAGACGGAGACACCTCGATGAATGAACAAACACAAGGCGAGCGTTTCAGAACTTGTACAAATATTACACAGCAATCATGGATGGCTATGCAACAGCATCAGATCACTCAGAATCGCACCCGGCCGCTAGTCCCCTGTGTACTCCTGTCTAGCGAATCAATCATCCAAACCCGACAAGATTACTAAGAGATTCAGATGAGAGGGCCCCGTCGCGCGCTGCCGTTTCCGGGGCGCGTCGGATCGAGACCCCGTCAACGACGCGAACCAGATCGGCACAGTGCTCGGGCGCGATCTAGCCGTAGATTCAGGATACCAGGCCCATCAGGCTAGTCAGTTGTGAGTCGCATGCAGCCATGCAGGCCTGCCTGCCTGCAATCTGTCGTCACCAGAGCACCGCTACTCGTAGTGAACTGCTCTACGAGACACAGGATTTACTCCTTTCAATCACTCTTGCATGCGAGTAAATTGTCCAGCAAAACACGGCGACTCTTGCATGCGAGTAAATTGTTCAGCGAAAGACGGCCACGGGCTGACGGGCAGTACTGGACTACTGATTGTAGCCGCAAGCTCCTCCTAGACAACGGCAGAACTCAAGAACAGGCGAATCGAGGGAGCGAATTAGCTGCTAACTGAAAACCTGACCAGAGTCCAGAGTTGTGTTGGCCTCCAACTGTGGACCGAAGCAGAGTACACTGCATTGCGACTGCGACATGGTAAAAAAACGGTCGAGCTAGCTTACGGGTCGTAGAGGCGGCCGGCGCAGAGGCACTTCCACCCCAACGGCTTGTAGTTGGAGTAGCGTGAGTAGCCGGCGACCGTGTCGTCGGTTACGCGGGGCGCCGAACCGCTGAACCCCGGGACGGTGGTCACCTGGACGGGCGTGCAGGGGTTGCACGCGCTACACCGGTCGTGGCAGATCGGCGGCGTCGACCCCAGCCGCGACTTGTCCTCCACCGAGTTCTGCACCTCAAGAAGACTGTCAGCGCAGGAGGCTAGCTAGGTGCGCGGAAAGAGGAGTTGGAGTCTGTGCGTAAGTTCTCTTCAATTCGTACCTGAGAAGGGGTGAACGCCAAGGTGCGGATGCCGGTGGCCACGCCGAGGAGAAAGCTAAGAATCACGGCTGCTAGGAGTGCTCGACGAGGTGAGCTCACGGCCATGAGACCATCTCAGGCAGTTTTATGTCTTGGAGAGATTGAGAACAGAAGGGAAGGGAAGCTTCTTGGACTGGGATTGTTGAGAGAGAGCTAGCCTCTGGTATGTGTAGGTTCTCCCATCAACCTCGGATGGTCAGAGAGATGTTGTCCAGGCTCTCTCTACTACGGCCGGGCGCCGAGGTGGCTATGGAGATGTGCAGTGCGGTGCCAAGGAGCAAAGGGAGTTTGGGCACAGTGTGGCCTAAGAAGAAGAGCAAAGCTGGTAAGGGCAGAAGGAACTAGACGATGGCATCTCAGCTGTATATGTAGGGGGGGGGGGTATCACTGTTGTTGGTGTAACACACCTTTTAACATCCCACTCCGCCTATCTCACCAAGCCTTTGAACAGTCCGGTCGCTTTCTAGCAGAGGAGATTGGCGTTTGTGACTGACACTGTCGTATCCCATGAATAATGAATTAGCTATGCGAATGAAGGAGGCCACCCGGCTCACAAGATAAGGAATGGAAATTGAGGCGGCGGCAGTGGTACGAAGAAAATAAAAAATTTGTGCGTAGGCTTGCCAGCAGCCACACAAACCGGTTTGAGCCCAGCGTGGATACGGGGAGCTCGAGAACAGCTCGCTTCCCCCGTGATGTATGCATGGTCCATGTGTTGTTTTATAAGATAGCTAGCTGCTAGATTTACGAGATTTATAAAGAGATAAAAATGAACCCTAAACTAATTGCATTAATTGAAGAACGAGAACGTGGACATACCTTCGGTGTAGAAGTAGAGGTCATGGTGTAAGTGTCGACAGCGGTGTGAGGGGGAAGGAACCAAGGGTGTTCCCCTCACTTCTTGGCGCTTTAAACCGGGTCACTAAAAACGAGTGTTGGTGCATGTAGGGCACGACAAAACTTGTTTCGCTTGTCCCAGTCCACTTCTATACATTGTACGGATGTGAGAGAGGACTCTCAACCATGAGTTGATTGGGGCCTCCAATCTAGACGCTAGACAGAGATAGCTTAGATCTGGTTGAACCGTTAGGACTGGCACGAGATCAAGATCAACCCATCTCCGACACACCCTCCCAGCGAAGTCGAAGTAGACTGGCGATCTTGCATGCACATGATGCATCGGGAGCAACGCCAACCCATGCTCCAGCAGCCAGTTTTCAATCGAATGATGCAATGCAAGGTTCTGCACGTCTTCATGCTTGCATCATATCAGTTTCAGAAAAGGACGCAAATGTTCAGAAGCCCCCTACAAGAACTCATTCAATCATTTCGATTTGTTCGAGGCGAGTTACCATGATAACAATAATCTGTCAAAACTTTCATGCGGCAATCCCTCGCGAACCCTAGCAGCGAGAATGAGTGCGAGTCTGCTAGGCCGGCAAGCCGGAGATGAGTAGATCCCGGTTCCTAACTGGCCGATAGCAGGGTGAAAACTGAAAAAGCCGGCAGGAAATGTTCCGACCAGTCTACCTAGCTCTTACTCCTGCACAAAAAATTGTCGTTTTATACATGTTCTCGCATACCAAGAAAATATTAAATAAATTTTCTTTTCATTACTATCGTAGTCCCTTTAATAGCTTGACTGGTCTACTTCACTACTTTCCAGGCCTCTTATGTAAGTTCAATTCCTAGCCACACATATTACCACACGTTTATTATGTTTTTTCACGAGACAAACTTCTCAGTTCTGTTTCAACGTTAATTTTTTGTGCAGTCATGGCTTCTGTGTAGAACGACAATTTTTTATGCACTGGAGTGAGTATATCTTTTTCACCATTCATGCTTTTTTTAGAAAGCTCCTTTTTCACCGTTCCTGCTAAACACTGCATTATTAACCGCAGTCCCGCAGGTCAAAATACCAACCCGGCGTCGATGTAAACAGTAAACCACAAACCATGCAGAAATAAAAAGCGGTGGTTTAAAGCAGCAACAGTGCCGAGCAATGGCATGTGGACCGACGGCACTATCCCAGTGGCGCAGTGCGGCCATAAAACGTCGGCTTGCGCGGGTACTAGGAACATGGAACGCCATTACTCCGGTATCTGACATGGTACTCGCTGTTTGTTGTTCAGTGAATTCGGGCCCTTTTCGACGGGGCAGCGGGTTGAATTCGCCGACTCGCCGTCGCGGCATTTATTCATGCCTGTGGTAGTATCAAAAGACCGAGCTTTTTTCTTCGCTTGTTCCATGGGCAGAGCGTAGGTCCCTCGCTGGAAGGCTGCAGGAATAGGCAAGCAAAAGCAGGGGCTGATGATTGCGAGATGGCATAGGGTCGATGGGACCGCTTCATGGGAGGCTCATAGCTAAAATAAAAGGGAATGACTATATAACCACTTACTCATAGCTACTTTTTGGTCCGAAGTAACGTCAAAAAAATTTTGGTCCGAAGTCCTTGGTGCGGCGGCGAGGTCTCATGAGGTGATTTGTGGAGACCGGCTCGATAGTCCTGAGTCCTCGCTCCAGTTTACTTCTCGTTATTTGGGGGGTAATGGGCTATAATGTCAATGAGGCCCGTATTCGGATCTTAGATGGCAGTGGAACAACTGATGTTACTTTTGTGAGTAGGGTTTAGGCACCATCAAACAACTTAACCAGAGTTCGGGACCAACTTTAGGCCCAACATTGTGCAAACAAAAAAAACTTCAGGCCCAACCTTGCGCAAACAAAGAAAAATTTAGGCCCAACCAAACAACTTAAACGAACAAAGTAATTTCATTCCTCCGAGCTCCAGCGACTCGTATGTACAGCTTTGGTAACGAAAGGCGTACAGAAACAGAGACCATGCCCAGTTCTCCGGTACATCTACAAACCCGACTACACGAGGGTGCTGCAGGACGACGTCGCCGGGTTGAACAGCGCTGGGAGCAGGTACTTCCTCCCGTTGGCGCCGTTGGCGTTGTAACTGGCCCCGGTAGTCTGGTTGACGAGCAGGTTCCCCGGGAAGCCCGGGTACGCGCCGCTGCCGTAGATTCCTGGGCACGCGGTGCTCGCCTCCAGCGGCGCCTCCTTGGTGCCCTGGTAGAACGCGTCGCCGTACGGGTTGGTCGCCGTGCCAGCCGTCATCGTGGCGAGGATCATCGCCATGCCGTCCATCCCGACGTCGCCGTTGGGCGCCACCAGGGGCGCGCCCTGCGGCCCGTACTGCGGCTGCGCGAACGGCCACGCGCATTGCCCGGGGCACTGCTTCGCGGAGTTCCCGGCCCAGATGTAGGTGGAGTCGCCGCCCGGGGCGGACCCGTGCTTCCCGCATCGGCTGCTAAAGAACCCCTCCACGGTCACGTCCTCGTCGGTGAAGACCGCCGCGATGCCGCCCTTCTTGCCGCCGCCAGCGCGCGCGGCCAGCTGCTCGATCTGGGACAGAGTGAGCGACCTCCCGATCGAGCACGCCTCGTCGGAAACCTGCTGGTCGAGGAGCACACGCGTCGACGTCGCGCCGACGTTCCACAGGTAGAGCTGGTCGATGGTGCCCCACCACTGCCCTACAGAGGGCGTGGCGGCGTTGGGCGCCCCGGTGAGCGATGTCAGGAAGTCGGAGATGATGGATTTCTGCGCCGGCGTGAACTTGCCGTACCAGAGGATGGACACCGGGATGTCCCCGCTGAGCACGCTGCCGTGGTGGTACGTGAGCTGGTCACTCGCCGGAGGGATGTACAGCTCCATCAGCCTCCTGCTCCCTACGGACAGCTGCTTCAGGCTCAGCACAATCGCCACTACTAGCACAAGAGACAATGCCATTGCTAACTAGTACTGTACTTCGCTCTCAAAGGAGAACTTGTTGCGACCACAGCAAACTTTGAGTGAATGATCTTCGGCGCGGGGTAGAGGCGTAAACGGCGTGCGAGGCATGTGCGAGTTGGATCTTGCAAGATCGTCGGCGAACGTTGAACCCGCCATGTAAACGGCGACGCTCACAGGATCGAGCAAGGAGGACTCCATTTACCGGTGACCACGCGCGATCAACGCACGCATGTTGCTCTTACAGTTACAGCTGAAGATTGGGCGTGCGATCGACTGCTCGATTGACCAAGTCTCGGCGGTGGCGAAAGGCGGAGAAAGATCTCCAAACAAGCACGTATACACGTGGCCGCGGCGGGAGCTAAGGAGCACACACACGCATCCACGTATAAAATAAAAAATAGTGCACTCATGGACACTGTGCAACGTCGTGCACCTGGACTGAAGAGTCGAATCCATCTCCCATGGCTGCAGTGGGCCGCGCCTTTTTGTGTACAGCAGCCTTGTCGCGGCCGCGCCTGCAGCGTTCTGTTCTGGGGGTGGGGTTTCCTCCAGGAACAGGCCACGCTGCCCAGGTGGCGCCAAAGTCAGCCTTGAGTTCCGAACGAACTGCAAGCCGTATTTCGTGACCCCAACTGATCTGGTGAATCCAGAACAACGCTCAATCTGCTCGGCTCTCTCAGTTTCTCTACTACTCCGTACACCACACGCGTCGTGTAACCTTGACGAAGATTCTAGACCCGTGTAGTCAAACAGTGGTACTACTGTAAACAATTTGATCAGGTGTCAAGGGATCAGCATCTATCTGCTCGTGCGCGCTCCGGAAACGGAAGGGGGTTCATTGTCATCAGCGGAGCAAGCCACCTGACTCTACCACGCAAGGTGAATCTTTTTTTTTCGCTTGGTATAAGTTACAGCAACGCGTGCCTGCGTCCCGAGGACATGCGGTCGCACAGCACGGCCTGTCCCCCTGTTCCCTTTGATCGTCACGGTCCGACGGCTACTTGACCTTCTGTGTTAAGAAGGCAGGCTATCTAGAGGCCGTCCGGCGAGCACAATGAGGAGGCCAGGCGAGGAGCTCAAGAGCGCGTCGTGACTCGTGACGCCGTAGCGTGGGGCCCCGTTTACAGCTTGACGCGCCTGGCTAGCCGCTTCAGCACCAGCTGGCGGTGTGGCGGCCGAGCCGTACGCGGATCTCTATCTGTAGGCGAGCCCGCAGACCATCGATGACACGCGGGGCCGCAGAGCTCTGTGCTGTACCTCGGTTCGCTTTAGGCCGAGCCGTACGTCGATGGATGGACCTCGTCAGGGATCCCATCTGATCCGATCATGCGATCGCGTTTTCTGCGAATGGCAGGCAGATCTGGGAGCTAGTGGGTTTCCCGAACCCCACAATGACCGTCCGTCTGTCAGTTTTCACAGCTACGCCGTCCTGCACTGCAAACTGCATGCATGGATCCAAGTCTGTTATGCACGGAACAAAGGCGATGCGGTGGGTGCCCGCTTAACTAGTGCTGGGAGATCATACCAGATCAGGTCGCCTACGTGGTTGTGGTGGTACACCGCTTGTTTTGTGTGTCGGCAGTGGCCATGGAGATATGGGATCGACGGAGTCCAGTGCCACGTTATTCCATGCGGATGTGGAAATGGTGTGACGTATTCGCACCGTTTTCAAACTCCCGTTTCCACTGCGTGCCATCTCCGTGCTCGTTTGCTATCGCGCTTGGTGCTTCCGCCATCACTGACATACCCAGCCAGTCCAGCACCCGCCTGGCTGGCAAGTAACAGTAACGCGGACAAGGAATGGCCTAATCCTGACGCCACCGGCGAGGCTCCGACCTGTGCGCTTGGATTTGGATCGCTACGAGCAGTAATAAGTAGCCTACCGAAACGAGCAGGGTGCACCAGCTGTGCGGGTACGCCGCTGTTTACAGCTCCCCGTTCCGGGAGCCATGCCCACGAATCAGTGACTCCAACGTTTGAAACCCATGGAGACAGAGCCAGCCACACCACCCTCCCATTGTTCGTACACCGCTGCCAGAAACTTGAAGCGCCTCGAGAAGCCAACCTGCTTTTACCCACTCCCGCAGTCCCCACTTTGCCCGTCGCCCCAGCAATCCCCAACTTGTCCCTGCGTTCACCCCGCGACGCAGGTCACGGGCTGCGATCTACCAGGCGGCAACTGCCGGGGCAGAACGGTGAAGTGCTCGCCCCATTACAGCTGGGATCGAGCAGGGGGCAAGAAAAGCCAGCTGTCACTGACCGTTCGGGCAGCAGCCAGGCCAAGGACGCCCTATTTACTTTGGCTCAGAAAGCGTCCGCCCAACATACGCCACGCGGTGTTGTTCCTGCCGGCCAGCCCCTCCTCCCTCTACCGTCGTCTCACTCGTCAGCTCAGCGCACTCCACTTCGTCCCGCGCCACCTCGTGCCTTCTATAAAATCCTGGTCCCTCCCCAATCGACCCATCACCAGTCCGCAAACAAGAACCAGCAAGAACCTACTAACCCGCGGTAGAGAAGAGGAAGAGCTTCGACACAGGAAAATGGCTTCTTGCTCCGGTGCCTCGGTGGCGGGGACGCTGCTGGCGCTCGCGGTGCTGTTCCACACCTGCCTCGCGTCGAGGAAGCTCACCGCGCTGGTCCAGGAACCGGCCATCACCATGAAGTACCACAGGGGCGCGCTCCTGTCGGGCCGCATCGCCGTCAACTTCATCTGGTACGGCAACTTCTCCGCGCCGCAGCGCGCGGTGATCGCGGACTTCGTCTCCTCGCTGTCCGCCGCCCCTGCGGCGCAGCCTGAGCCGTCCGTCGCCACCTGGTTCAAGACGGCGCGGAAGTACTACGCCAGCTCCAAGGCGCGGTTCCCGTCGCTGCACCCCGGCGCCCACGTCCTCGACCGGTCCTGCTCCCTCGGCAAGCGCCTCGGCGAGAGCGACCTGCTCAAGCTCGCCGCCCGCGGCGCGCCGGGCCGCGCTATCAACGTCGTGCTCACCGCGGACGACGTGGCCGTGGACGGCTTCTGCACGAGCCGGTGCGGCACGCACGGCGCGTCCCCGCGCTCCAGCTCCGGACGGTTCGCGTACGTCTGGGTCGGCAACCCCGCGACGCAGTGCGCGGGGCAGTGCGCGTGGCCGTTCCACCAGCCGGCGTACGGCCCGCAGACGCCGCCCCTCACCGCGCCCAACGGCGACGTCGGCGTCGACGGCATGGTGATCTCGCTGGCGTCCATGATCGTCGGCACGGTGACCAACCCCTTCGGCAACGGCTTCTTCCAGGAGGGCTCCGCGGACGCGCCGCTGGAGGCGGCCACGGCCTGCGCCGGCGTGTACGGCAAGGGCGCGTACCCCGGCTACGCGGGATCTTTGCTCGTGGACCAGGCCAACGGGGCCAGCTACAATGCTAACGGGGCCAACGGGAGGAAGTACCTGGTCCCCGCCCTCGTCGACCCGGACACCTCGTCGTGCGCCACCTTGGGGTAGATTTCGTAGAGCGTTACTAGATTGTGGAGTGTTTGATCCACACGGCTAAAAGTTCGTTGTACTCAAGTAGTAGTGACGGTGAATTCTTTCATTTGTTGGATGAACCATATATTAATTTCTATTGAGCCCACTTGTTTCTTTTTGGTTCTACAAAAAGTTGCTGCTAAATCTCGATGCGATATGCGACGATGCGTGAACGGTACCGGTCAGTCATGTGGGCACTTGCGCGTGCACTGTAGGTCCCAAGATTCACAATGTGACTACAAAAGGAAGCCAGCGGGCAGATCGCATAAACAACGGGACTCGTTCAGGAAATAACTAGTTTCTGGTCTCCGGGAAGTGGGAATTCCGCAAGCATGTTCCACCAAGTCATGTGCGACTGCGTGTCAAAGAAAAAACGTCATGTGCGAGCAAATGGCAAGATGCCTTTTATCTACGCATGCCCAGCGCCCTCGAGCTAGACAGTAAAACTGGTTGCAAAATGACGAGCAACACAGAGCGCACAATTTTTTTTCTTTTGAAAGAGACGCGGAACGGATAAACGTGCATGATGCATGGTTTGTGCAGGTCAATCAGATCGTATCCGTGCTCATGATGGACACATAAAACAGTAGATGTCGTTCAAACGAAAATTACTATGTACCGCTTTAGGAACAAACGGTAGCAGATGTCGCAGTTCGTGGGAGCGCCCTGACGGAAGCCAGCCCTCGGTTCCTCTCCTCCTCGAGGACACGCGCGGACACGGAAGCCAGCCCTGTTCAGTCTTCTTCTACGGATCACTCTCGCTTGCAGTAGTGCGTGTCACCCCTCTCGATTTTCTCTCCAGCCAGGGCCAGTCGGCCAGTCCCTCCTCCCCTTTGATCAGCATCAGCTATTACCTCCTGCAAATCCAAATTGGAGTTTGGGCCTTCGTTTCCCCATCATCCCCGGTAAATACGCAGGCATCAAACCTCTCTCCCCAATCCTCACTCTGTTCTTCGCGATGCTCTCCTGCAAAATTATTGTAGAACAGATTATTTTCTTCCCCCTTTTCTCATCGTTCGCTTGAGCCGAAAAGGTCGAAGCTTTTGTGTTCTTCCCCACCAAAATCCGGAACCATACATTTTGTTTTGTTTGGCCGTGGTGTGAAAAAGTACGTGGGGGTGAGTACCATTTGGCAAGCTGCCCCCATCTCTTTTTCATCCCTGCGAGAGGCCTCCTTTTTAGATCTGTCTTCCTCTTACTGCTACCCTGCGATCGGAGTCAGTGTTAATGCTTAATTAAGCTTCTTTTCTTATCAACTTTTGGACGATACTTAACATCTTATTCTTATTACCTTACTCCCTGACTTGGCTCTTGGATAGGGTGCCTTGTCTGGCTTTGCTCACAGCATACACAGGACGTTTTGCTGCTAGGAGGATGCTACTTTCGGCATCTCTGTCTCTTGAGTGATCTCCAAGGTAAGCAGCCCCCACTCGTAGGATGAAATAAAAATAAATAAGTCTGTTATTGGTTTGGGCAAGGAACTGTGTCCTCTGCACTCCTCCATGTTTCTGAATAGGAAATATTTTGTGCTTGGTGGGTAAAAATCCATCATTTCCATGTTTGTGTCTCTTGTCAATACTTCTCTGATCTCTAACCGTTTACTTCTTTCTGGTTGGGTCAGTCTACTTGCAAGATTTGTATTTGGTGAACCCAGTTTCTTTCGTGAGAGTCGGTGTACGAAATGATGTTTTAGCTCTATTTCCCCTTCCATTTTTAGTTACAGCAGTTCATCCTGGTAGTTGAAACATTCATTCCTCAATCACCATGGATAGCTCGTAAAGCTGGTCCTACCGCTCGCTGCAGGGGAGGGGAGTGTGTGATGGGGGAGTCCGAGGAATACAGGTGCTGGGAGGAGCTGCTCCCGGACGCGCTGAGCCTCATCTTTCGCAACCTGCCGCTGCAGGAGGTGCTAACCGTCCTGCCGCGGGTGTGCAAGTCCTGGGGTCGGGTGGTCGCCGGCCCCTACTGCTGGCAGGAGATCGACATCGAGGATTGGAGCCAGCAGCAGAGGAAGCCGGAGCAGATCGGGCGCATGGTCGAGCTGCTCGTCGGCCGCAGCGGCGGCTTGTGCCGCCGCATCACCGTCTCCGGGCTGCCCTGCGACCCGCTCCTCTCGTTTATTGGAGACCAGTAAGTGTGAATTCTGGCGATGCACTTTCGTATTTACGTTTTGCATCTAGCCGAACCATTCTCACGACATACCTGTTCCTATGAATTGTGTTCCAGATAGGCCCGTAAAATTAGAATTCGATTATTCTATTTCTATGCGCCTGATAGAGCTTTGACGCTATAACGCAGTACATTCAGCTGGACTGTAAATGAAGATGAAGTTTAGGCTCTGCATCTTGTAGTTCAGATTTCTTGATGTCTAGTGTGAAGTGTGTTTGATTTGCGATCTACTGGTTCAGATCCATTTATTGATCTTGAACTTGCTGCATCGATCTATTTGACTGGACTGCTAGTACTGTACATTTTTCAAAATTTCGAGATTAGTTTAGCCATAAGCAAACTCTGCTTTCAAACTACTTGTTGAAGCCCCAAATTGCTACTTTTAGGATATTGTTTCACTACGAAGTTGAGCACTTGTCTATTCTTCTGGGTTTTCTGCGTAGTGAAATTTAGATATTTTGTTCTGAATTTAGCCAATATATTACTCCCTCCGTCCTGTATTAATTGATGTTTAGGACAAAAAATTTAGTTTAATTTAAACTAAATTAGCTGTACTAAACGTCAATTAATTCAGAACGGAGGGAGTATATGTTTGTGAGCCATACAAAATATTGGATTCACACAAAAAAAGAACAAACGGCATGCATATGCACAGATTAATACACCCAGGATCTTACGATTACATGTCCAATTTAGCTGCCATTAACTTGGGTTCAGAGTTGGTCCATCTATCAACTGTAACTGACAAAGTTTTCAGAAATACACTGACCCGACTTTATTTTTCGCCCGCCTTCACAAGTGCTCGCGCTCTTCGGGTCTTGGAGATTCCAAGGAGCGAGATCAGCGACTCCATGGTGGAAATCGTGGCGCCGCGGCTATCCAGCGTCACGTTCCTAGACGTCAGCAGCTGCACCAAGATCGGAGCTCGCGCTCTGGTGGCGTTCGGCAAGCACTGCAAGTCCCTGGTGGCGCTCCGGCGAGTGATGCACCCCACCGACCTGGTGGACAAGGTGGGCCAGCACGACGAGGCGCACGCCATCGCGTGCGGCATGCCCAAGCTCCGGCACCTGGAGATGGGGTACATGCTGGTCACGACGGACGCGGTGGAGGAGATCCTCGGGCAGTGCCGCGAGCTTAAGTTCCTGGACCTGCGCGGCTGCTGGACCGTGAACGACAAGTTATTGCGGGACAGGCACCCGGCGCTGCGCGTCCTGGGCCCGCGCGTGGACGACTGCTACGAGAACAGCTACTGGGAGGAGTGCTCCGACTACTCCTCGGACGACTCGTCCATCTACTCGTGGGAGTTCATGGGTGGCGTCGACGACTACTACGCCGTTGGCAGCGATGACGAGGCCATCTGGGACGACGGCCAGGGCCCCGAGAACCTGGAGGTGAGGTTCTACGGCGGTGGCTTCCACGAGAGCTTCGCTGGCTTCGACTGGTTGCCGTCGCTGTGAGAGCTGTGCGCTTGCGCCGGCGATTGAACAGCTCTTGCTACTGGTGTGCGTGTGCGTGCGCGTGTGGTGTTCCTAAGCTTGCAGATATGTGAAGAGCTTCTTATAGATCAATCGCCGGGTCTCTGCTGCGGCGATTGATCTATAAGACCGGGCAAGAAGTTCCTAAGCTTCTTGCCTGACCGCCTGATCCCAAGATTTTGCCCCGAAATCATGTGATTGTCTCTTGCAAGACATGGTAGCCCCGGTCTCTGCTGCGGCCTGCTCGTCTCTGAGTCTTTGCAAGCGTTGGCGCTGCGCGCTAGATTCTGCCGGGTCTTTCGAGTTCTCAAACGTGGTTATTTGCCTTGAGGTACGATCAGGTCCAAGAGGATGCCTCTGTCCAAATATTTGATGCATCCTGGCTGTGATCAGTCTGGTTCTAGTGCTGATATCGAGAGAGATCATTGGGTCAGGATCGCCCATTTGACATCTCGTTGCTGCTACCGCATCAAGTATGACTTACTTAGAGCATTAAATGGAAGAAAGATGAAAAAAGGAAATCTATTCCACAATTGGATTCAGAAGTCCCCTTTTTATATCTTTCTTGAGATGCTTAGCTTGAGACTTACTTAGAGCAAGAGAATCTAAAAGACAAGTGACTCAACACGTTTTTTTGTGTGTACGGAACCTTTTCTCTTGAGTAGGAGTCCAACTCATCATCATAGACGTTCGTATTTAACATTAATTTTCTAGTAGTAATCCACATGCACTGTCGGTACCCTCAAGACCGGGTATCCCGCGTGTATGAGCAAAAGAAGGCATATGCCAGCACGTATGCGGAAGACAGAAATATTGCCTGCAGGTCGGGCCCAACCGCGTGCCAGGGAGCGCTGAGCCCAACCGCCCACCAGGGAGCGCTCATGAGAGGAGACATGCCCTAGCCTTAGGTCAAACCGCCTACTAAGGAGGACTTCGAGGCTGCCACGTGTCTTCAGGCTGTGAGCCTCACTACCAACCGGGGATGGTTCAAGAGCCGCCACGTGTCCAATGGTGTCGGGCCCAACCTCCCGCTAGGGAGAGCTCCGGCGCTGTCACGTGTCCGGAACCTTCGAGTCGTGCCTTCCGTCAAGGATAGCACCAAAGCTGCCACGTGTCCTACGGCTCCGGGCCCGACGTCCAGCTTGGAAGGGCTCCGGTGTAGCCACGTGTCTAACAACTCCGGACCCTTCACTACCACGTAGGACAGCACCGCTGGAGACACGTGTCCCAGGTGCCAGCCGCCCAGGTGCCGCGCCGACAAGCAACAGGCAGATGGTCGAGGAGTAAAGAGGAAAGGTACGCTGACAGACCATGCATTCAAGATTTACGCCTTCCCTATAAGCATGGCGCGCGGCGCACGCCTCCGTCCTTCGTCTGTTCCTCATTACGGTGAAAGACAGGGCGACGAGATGTGATGGCGTAACAGTGCCGCCCAACGGTGCTGAGCTGTCCGGCAGAGCGAGGGGACACGACGACAGGACGGGTACTTCATCATCACCTGCTGGCGCCCGATGGGATAGGCGGCGCGCCTTAACTCCACCGACAGTGACAATGCGTATAGCAGTGAAGACCCTAGCTCGTGTATAGGGCATAGATAGCCACAGGGCCACCTTTCGGGGCCCGAGCCACATTGTAACTGCCTCGGCCTTAAGCTATAAAAGGACTGGGGCAATCACCGTAGAAGGGATTCGCTCTTAGATCCCTCTAGCACCAAAAAGGATAAGCTTCCTCAACACTGATACGCACGATACGCACAGACAATACAACAAGTACACCCGTGGACGTAGAATATTACGCTCCGGTAGCCTGAACCACGTAAATCTTGTGTCTTTCCTCGCCATCGTGCTCCGATCTTCGAGATCCACTAGCCCCTCCGAAAAATGAACCTCCACGGACTGCTTCCGAGCAGACCGGGAGAAGTGTCGTAGTGAACACTTCGACAACATCGAAAATATAACACTTGAGTTGACTTTATCAATCTTAACATTGGTGTGTGAGTGGGTGGGTGGGGGCTTCATAAAGATCATGACGGGCGTATGTGGTAGTTTGCATTATTTGTATTTCTAGAGCAAGATTTGGAAGTCAGAACTTTACCAAATGAGCATAGTGTTTCTACAAGGTCAATAAGTGCAACGGGGCTTAGGGTGCGTTTGGCAAAAAGAAATTGTTTTAGATTCTAGATTAAATCAGTTGAAACGGTACCAAACAGCAAAAATGTGAAACGTTTCAGCAGTGAATCCACGAGAAACATTTCACATTTTTACCTACGAATCTAAAACACCTAGAAAGGTGTTCCGCAGACTGAATCACTTCATATTATTGTACCTTCTCCAGTTTTATCAATATTTATAGTAATTTGCCATTGTCTATCCTTATTCTCAACTCTTCGCCGCTGTTGCGATGTAACAAGGATTTATCCGTGCATGTTGATGGTGACATATATTTTGTAATGACACTTATAAATAATGCATATTATAAAATTTTATTATATGTTATATAATGACAAAAACAATATAGTCTATCCAAAGGTAAATAGCTCATTTTAATCCTCTTTTCTCTATAATGAAACTGAAATCATAAAAGTAGCCAAACGGTTTCTAAAGTAATTCTGTTTAAGTTGACAAATATTTCTGCGCTAAAACTAAAATGTTTCTGATTCTGCCTTAGTTAAGTGGTCAAGTTCTAGGTTCCACTGGGGGCAATTTCAGGCGGAGGTCAAAAAGATCCCTTCATTTGTCCCATAACCAAAACACAAGTCTAAGTACCAGCACAAATCATTCGTCATTCTCACATGTGCTACAGACTGCTATGTAAAAGGTGAAGCAAGGTTCAAGAGTTTTTTTTTGGTGCTTGCGTGAGGACCTATTAAAAAAAATTGCCCGGGGACTGTCTTTACCCCTTACAGGTCCAGTCTTTACAAGCTGAATAAACATGCAAAACAAGGTGAGAATGCCAGATGCTCATTTGCAGTTTGTCATAGCCTTGTTGGGGTGTTCACCTTTGATTCATGTTCAGCTGTAGTGCCTCGCCTTAGCTAGACAGATGCTGATGATCTCGTTCAGTTGTATCGATACATCATCTCATCTTGGCATGCACTCCTTAACTTGATAACATCGGTGCGGAGCCACGCGAATCACATGCATAAAAATAATGTAACTAGGACACCCACTGAAAATGTACGCAAACCAGTATAACATAAATTCTTCTTCAGTTACTACAACCAGTATTACAGGAAGCCAATGGCACATCCGATGGTGGAAATTAAGCAGATATCACAAAAGGTGATAATACAGTAGCATTCAACCCCGATAATGTCTATTGAATATAGGAAATAAAACGATAGCAGGTTGAATTTTTCCCTGGACTGAATATGGTTATGCATATGTAACTTCAGAAGTATGGTCTGTAGCGCATAGGACGACGGAATCTAGGAGCTCTCCTGTACGATTTTTTTTTAAAAAAAACGTATATTAAAAACAAAAATTAAATTTAGGATTCCACATTGTAGAAGACCAGAAAACTTGCCCGTAGCCATATGGCGGGAAATATGGTGCTCCAAATGATCGATAAGGGTATCCATGGTATGGACTATATCCACGTGGTGGACGCTGCTTCATCCCAGGAACATTAGTCCTCTTAGGTGCAACCTGTCAGGCACATTGCAAAAGGTCCGAGTTAGGAAGTGTTGTCAAGGAGCGTTCTTACACTCATGAAATCGCATTGAAGTCTTCCCTCCCTAAAACTTCCCTAACATCTATACCTTAATCTGGCGACCATGTAATTCAGATTCATTCAGATTTAGAGCCTCCTGAACGGCTTCTTGTTCCAGAAATTCCACATAAGCAAAACCCTTTGGCTGCCCAAACTTGTCAGTCAAGATTGTGACTCGATTGACAGTTCCACAAGCTTGGAAATGCTGCTGAACTTCTTCTGGGGTACACGCATAATCAACCTGCACTTTATGACTTTTTTTAGTAAAAACATGTCACCTGGGCGCCGAGTGGGCAATAGAAATACAAGATCATAACTGACACAAGATACAACTTGGAATTGTTTATAGCAATTCAAGAAATAGAGTAAAAGTGTATTTGCAACGAACTCTGATCCGCCACACATTAACACAACGGCCATGTGATTTTCATAATGAAAATTGAGATGTTCTGGTGCCAAGAAACTGCATCTATATAAAATGTGCACACTAAACAAGTGAAAGCATTCATGTCTTCACGACAGTGTGAGCGACTGATGTATTTCGTATTTGATGTTAGTCTTAAATACATGATGAAAGCCATCAGTGACCGATAAATTCAGTCACCGCAACATTGGGGGCTATGTTGGTTGTTGGCATTATTAAATTTTATTTCTTTAAAAGGACTATTATTCCTCTAAGGAAATAATCCTGGTACCATCCTAAAAGCAATTCATTTTTAGGTTAATTATCTTAAAGAATGATCTACAGCATCTGTATTGGATAAAACTGTAATACCAATTGGACTCATTTGCAAGACAAACATTATACTAAAGAATATTCTTGTGATATGCAAGTCAAGAATCGGGCGTGAATTACAAAAAGTCAATATTACGCTAAGAGCCTGATGATTATAACGGGAATAAAAAGTTGTTTTCAGCGCGCCAAAATTTTAGGGAAAGAAAATCGAAGTACACCGTTAACAAAGCCTTTTAGTCCCAAACAAGTTTTTGGGTGGGCTACAAATGAAACCCACCAGAACCGACACAAACGACATACAAAAAAGAAAGACAAAAAAGGCAAAGAGAAAATAGGGGGGAGGGGGCAATAAACCAAAGCAAATAAGAGCGAAATAAAAATCAAGGTTCTAGTGAGCTTTTCTATTGGTAGCTCATCCATCACTGAGCAGACCTGTTTTTAACATCATTAACTTTAATGCAAACATTTGTCTCCTTCATGTCCCTCATGCACTAAAAAGATCAGGCAGCCTTTTGTTCACATATTATTAGTAAGAAAAGTAAGTCAACATGTAATTTCCAGCGACGAGGGAGAAATAAAAGGAGAAAGAAGCGGGAGTATTTGCTAAGCACAAGTTCATAAAGAGCAAAGAATAGAGTCAATATTAAGGTTTCCTACAGTTGTACTTACAAGTCATACCTATGCACCACCACCAATAACATGATCTCATTGGACCAGCGGCTACAAATCATGCCATAGCAGAAGAGGCTTCAGCCAAAAGCATCCTCCCCAGTATATACACACCTTCCTGCTGATGCCCTTGCTTCTTCAGGGAGGTGGCCTAGCTTAGAACATCTATATTTTACACTCCCCCCTTTTTCTTTTCTTTTTTCATGCATTTTTTATTTTTTTCAGGGAGTTTCTTTTTTTTCTTTTTTTTCTCACTAAGCCAACTGTACTGCATGGGCCAGCTGCTCACTAGTCAATTCCAAAAGGCTTGATCAAGCATACTACCCTGCGACCATTACCATTACTTAATTAATGTACCAAAAGAATAAGACCATAGAAGTATAGAAAAAGACGAGTATTGTTGCAAACTGTGATTATAAAACAAAAAAACGCAACAATTGCAGCACATAGAAAGATGGGGAATGGTGCCATGCACGGAGGTCAATACCCAGATGAGTAACGAGCTTTGACAATTATTCTCATAGTAAGGAACTATGGGCTAAATCATTTTCAGTAATCAGATAGCCATCTCAAGCAATCCGAGTTTCAAAATATAGCTAGTAGCAAAATGGCAAGTTTTTTGAGATAAGAATTTTATAACTAAACTAAGCACACTAACGCAATTTCTAATTACTCCCTCTGTTCTTAAATTATTTTCGTTAGGACAGCAACTTTAGTTTAATAAACTAGAATTGTTGTCCTAACGACAAGAATTTAAAAACAGAGTAGTAGCTGCTAGGTAATATGTGTGATCCTCTTCATTATACATATGGACTGACATGTTTCATACTCCATAGTTTGTGCCACATACACACACACAGAAAGAGTGAGAGGGAGATTACAATTATCTTACATTTCCAACATAAACAGAGCGGGCATCCACCTGCTCCTTTGCCTCAGCCGTTGATGCACTAGGGTCGCCTCCTGTGAAACAGAATACCAACTATGTCAACAGAACTTGCAGCAAGTAAGACCTGACCCATCAGGGAGACATAGGGGGAGGAGAGAGAGAGAGAGAGATGTAAAATTCAAATTAAACATGTTAGATCAGTAGCTATTACAAAACAAGAATGTAGTAAAACATAAATACAAAATTGAAGTCTCATTCAGAAGGATATTTGACAACATCTATGTGGCTATATTGTTAACTCCACCTATGCCTTTCTAGGTATAGCCGGTCCCAGGCCCGGGTCAAGGAGGAGGGTTGTGATAGGCTTGGCGAGCCAGCATCAAAACCAGTCATTCCTATGGATTCATATCTAGCCTACCTCAACGTGCTTGATACAAAGGCTTTGTTATTGTTGTTGTTGTTGTTGTATGTGGCTATATTGTTATGCGGTAATAAGGATGATGGATTTATGTCATCATGTGCAAACAACAGGGACCAAAATAACATAAGCATACTCATAATCAGATGAACTCAAGTACAAGGTACTACCAGAAATATTCACAACAAGAAACATGTATTACTAACACAAGAATGATTTTCACCACTTCAGTGTGATCAGTAACCTAATACGATTTGGACATATGAAAAGTTACTTAGAAACTATGTATTGCATGATTGCATACTTCACACAATTATCTGAAAACAGCAGTCGCCCTATTTACTTTATCCTACTCTAAACAACTGATACGCACCCGCAAAAAATAGGTAACAAGTAGACGAACCGAGCAGATGCAGGATTATTTACAAATCAACAGTTTACAGAGTTAACAGACTGAAGGGGGGCCTTGGCGCAGCGGTAAAGCTGTTGCCTTGTGACCACGAGGTCACGGGTTCGAGTCCTGGAAACAGCCTCTTGCAGAAATGCAGGGAAAGGCTGCGTACAAAAGACCCAAGTGGGTCGGACCCTTCCCCGGACCCTGCGCAAGCGGGAGCTACATGCACCGGGCTGCCCTTTTTTTTTACAGAGTTAACAGACTAATGGACGTACCCCAGTGCCGAATGCTCCCACATATTGTGAGGTCTGGGGAAGGGTTAACAAACTAATGAAACTGGTAATATTTACGGGCACTGAATCACAACTTGCTCGAACAGTCTTCAAACTTACTCAATGCACAGATCGTCGAAAGAATACAACAAGGCATCGAGAAGTAAGTTGATGAGCTCGTAGAGAAGGTAACCTTGCATCTCCTTGGCGACCTTGGCCTGCATATCGCGGAGGGCGGCGGCCTCATCCTCCATCTCCTTCAATTTTCGTTTCATCTCGTCAAGCTCCTGCAGCTGAGCCAAACCCACGGGGTTCAGAGATCCGTACGGAGATAAGGTTAGGGTTCAGCCCAAGAGACAGGGATCCAAAGTTTGGGGTGGTACCTTCGCCGCGTCGCACCCAGCGGTGGCCATATCAACGTCGGCGCCGTCCATGTTGCCGTCCTCCGGGATCTCCTGGCCGTATACCTCGTGCTCCTCCTCGTTCATCGCGGCGTGAGCTCCCTCGCCTCTCCAATCTGCCCCAATTCGGTCGAGGCAGATGCGGCGTTCGTTCCGGAAAGCGTCGGACGGGACGAGATGGGGTCAGTGGGCCTTAAATGGGCTGCGTACCTGGTTGCCCTTGTGGGCTTTCATTCATTCTGTATCGGCCCGCTCAACTGAACAAAATATATTGGTCCCGCGCATTCTGGAATGTTCCGCTGCCGCATGTTCTTCCGGAAACTTCTGAATTATTCGGCAACCAGCGCCTCCGTATAAAGCTTCCTGCACTACACTATCCTAAGGCATTCGCGTTGCAAGAATCCACGAACAGCTGATAAACACAGGGAGGGAGGAGTAAGCTACTGATCAGATCGCGAGCGCCATGGCGTCCTATGTGGCTTCGAAGAGGGTCCCTCTCATCCGTGCACTGGAGAAGATCCTGGCCGAGTCCACCGCCAGGCCAGCGGCTGTCGCCGGCGGTCTCCGTGGCTACAACACCGGCGCACAGCTCCGCCGTTACGACGGGGGCGAGTCGGACGGGGAGAGTGTCCGTGAGTACGAGGGCCGGCGCCGCGGCCCCGACTACGCCGTCCCCAGCTTGTTCTCAGGTAGTCGTCACCTTCGCGCCATGCTTTTGCTTCATTCTCTCGATTCCGTTCATTAAATTGAATCATGAGCGTCGAAATGGGCATGCGAGAACTGACTCCAATTTCGTCCCCATCCAGATGTATTCCGTGATCCGTTCGGTACGACGCAGAGCCTCGGGCGGCTGCTGAGCCTCATGGACGACTTCGCGGCGGCGCCCGGGCGTACGACACCTACGCGTCGTGCCTGGGACGCCAAGGAGGACGAGGAGGCCCTGCACCTGCGGGTGGACATGCCGGGCTTGGGCAAGGAGCACGTCAAGGTATGGGCGGAGCAGAACAGCTTGGTCATCAAGGGCGAGGGCGAGAAGGAGGCCGGAGACGACGAGGCCGCTCCGCCTCCGAGGTACACTGGGCGCATAGAGCTCGCGCAGGAGGTGTACAGGATGGACAAGATCAAGGCCGAGATGAAGAACGGCGTGCTCAAGGTGACCGTGCCCAAGGTCAGGGAGGAACAGCGCAAGGACGTCTTCCAAGTCAACGTGGAGTAGATCCTTCGGGATAAAAGTCAACATCGAGTCTAATGAACGTGCCGATTAGTTTACAATTTCTGTTCTATCTTTTGCGATAGGTAATGATGTGTACTAGGAACTATTTTGCTTTCCGGTGTTAATTGAGTTTCGTTTGGCAAAAAGATTTTTATTTGATTCAAACACGAACCAACTTAAATATAGGAGGGCATAAGAGTAGAAAATATTCGGCTCCCAGATTGAAGACCTCGATGAAGTCCAGTGAACCATGCGGAGATACAATGATTGCTTCACTGAGCCACAAAAGAGGTGTTTTGATAAAATCGCCGCACAAAATTTCTCTTAATATCTAATAGCTTTAATTATAATGTATTTTCAAAAACTTATAATAACAGTTGAAATCAAGTTTATTTAAATGATGCATATAATCTTTTTTCCGCATATGAGTACATTATACATGTGACAGAACCCACCATCAAAGCCTTGTGTTGTGTAGTATCAATATGATTAGGATCAAACTAGAAGGGAATGTTGCATACGGGTATAATCACTAGAATAGATGTGCTTGTATTATATCATTTAATTTGTGAATTTGCGATTATATATTGGAAAAATATATAAATAAAACCTTTTGAGTTGCCTGATGATTTCGTTTGCGGGAGAAATAGACAACGGATCGAACTCTCGATCGAACTCTGCGTGTCTGCCACTGCGCACGCACCCCCTCGGCCCCTCCGGCCTCGTACAGACATTTCCGTACTCCACCGAACGATCTCTGTTATGTTCGGCCCACCAACACCTTCATTCCTCTTCGTTCCCTCGCCGTGCGCTTCTCCACTTCTCCGGAGACATTGTGTGTGTGTGTGTGTTATAGTATGCAAATGCATGCGGTCCTTTGACTTTATTGTACATTTACAGATTTACTATATTTGACAAATTCTTCTTTTGCTCTAAATTTATTTTTTTTCCTTTTCTTTCATATTGATGTACAAACTTCTATTTGTTCACGGGTTGCTGCATTTGTTTGTTCCTTTGATGTATATGTGTATTTGCACATATTATTCGCTATTTCAAATTGGCATGTTGATGTTTTATTCTTTGACTCCAAAACAAACTAGCTATGTCGTCAGCTTGCTTATGATCTGCTAAGTCTTAATGCTTTGTTTTCATGCCTGTTGTGCTTCAATTTCCAAAGGTATCAAACCCATCAAGTTCTGTTTTCAGAATGGTTGCAAGATACGCACCAGCTATTTCTTATAACTTCCTCAATCTCATCCGCCTTGGTGGTAATAAAACTACCTTTGAGAAGGTAACAGTTGTGATGTATAGTATATCTGTATTTTCTGTGGTATTCCATACCATTAACTGATGCTTGAAACTATCAAGTACAGTTCAGAAGTTTCTCATCGTCTATCATGTTTGTTGTTGCCAAATAGAAAAGTCACAACTTACCGCTGAAAGAGTGAAAAATAATCTACTGCAGAGAATGGGGAACATTGATGACGCAGTTCCTTTCTTTGGGAGAGGCTTCAACAGGATCTATCCACTGATTATGGTTGTGTATACACTGTTGGTTGCTAGTAATTTCTTTGGCCGTGTGATCAACTTTTTCGGAAGCTGGGAAAAAGTTCAAGTTACAGCGTGAAGAAGAGAATGTCGATGGTTTTGATCCACCTGGAATGATTATTCTACAAAAAGGTAAGGTTTCCACACACGTGTCTTTTGCAAATGGAATGTCAAATAATGGTTTATCCGATCAGCCAATATTCTATGTAACTACTGTTATAACGCTTAAATGTTGCCGCTTGATTCTTCCATAAATATTTTCTTTCATGCTTATTTATATGTTCCCCCTATTTTCCCTTCTTTTTTTTCTTGTTCCAGAGAGATCTTGGATTGAACAAGGATGTAATGTCGGCGAGCAGGTTATTCCATTAGCAAGAAATCTAAATGGCGTAAACACAGATATTGAATCTCAAAAAGTGCCCCTGGTGCGTAGAACAAGTATCATTCGAGCTCCGCCTATTATGTCTAGCTAAATACCATTGCATCCTTATTATTTCATGGTTTCTCTGTCTCCATCCTGTCTTGAACAGGTTGAAAATACAATGGAGATGCAAGCAGGAGCAACTTCCTCCAGAACTGACAGTAGAGTTGGTCAGTCGAAATATGCTAACAGGGAAACTATTGCCAGTAAGTACTCTTCTATTAGAGAACAAAATCAGCAGGTAGCAAAAAAGGAAGTTTCATCAAACTCGGTATCTTTGCTTGAAGAAAGAAACCTTGAAACACGGTCCAATGCTGGTGTACCACCTGGACCATTAAATGGTATGTCCTAAACATGGGCCTCTATGAAGACTGGATTTCAGAACTTCAAAGCAAATATGGGTTCCAAGAAATTCCTTCCTCTACGCCAAGATCCGGGATTTGCTCCACAGTCGAGTGTCTGTTCGCCTGAATCGTTTGATGACATATTCCAGAGGTTAAAACGGCGACCTGCAAGTATGCCTGTGGATTATCTTGACGATGATGATGACAATCCTGGAGACATACATTTACATTTCCAGGATCACTGAGATAGGCAACAGGTGGTGGTATTTTCTTTTAGAATTTAGAATACACATACTCAAAAATTAAAAGATGCAACATTAGATGCAGAAAGATATAGGATGTACAAATTTGGGTGTGCTTCCTGGAAGCTCAAGAAGCCTGGGCATCTGGAAAATGGCAAACACGTAATGACGATATTATGGCAGGCTTTGCAGAAAAGCAGCATATTTTCCTACCAAGTGATGATGGGACATTCTGCTTTACACATATTACATATACTATTCAGGTAATTGGCATTGTTGACTAGCTGATTTTCTCACCTTGCTGAATTTATATTTGAGATGCTGACTGTGTTCAAAGCAGAAGAATGCAAAAGTATGCCCGCTATTCTACTATGTGATGGGTAACGGGTCTTTGATAGTTGTAATCGGTAAGGATGTTGTATAAAATGTACTTTATCAGGAAAATCTTCAAGTAATGTTTTTGTTTGGCAATACTTCAGACTCATATTTGACGATAAAATTTGCAGACTTTTGTGTAGTTGCGCTGCTCCCTGGGTTAAAATACTGTTTTTTCATGTTGGGTGCACAACAACACATGTATCGTACAAGGCACAAAAACAATCAAAAGACAAGCGCTCAAACTCGTTACCGACGGGCTAAACACTACAGGCGAAATGCCTTGTAAATAGGCAGAGCTAAAGTAATCTTATTTGAAAGAAGTAGCAGAGTTAAGATCACTTTGGGCTGTCAATCCCTGCTGCATGGCAATCGACAATGGCACATTTTGAAAGTTCGATCAGCCGGCCCTGTTCTAAGCATGTGATTTTTATCACCAACTTTTACGAGAATGGAATAACATCGTTTTGGAATTCCAACGAAATTCTTATGAGTTTGATGTGTTACAAACAAGGCCTAATTTCCTATGCTAAGGTAACTCATTGTTTAGTTTGCTTATCTAAATAAAAAAACAAGCAAAGGAATATAGGGCTCGAGTGTGAATACACATGCCATCCAGGTAGTGTGAAATACCATACAGTATGCCGTTGCGTTGTTAAAAAAGCAAGTACTCATTCCATTAATTTATATTTAGCGTAATTAAATTTTTGAATTGAGTTTTATCAGTTGTCTTATTCATATAATTTAATAAGTAACATATGTTTTGTTATAAATTATTTTATTATTAAAACTATTTGAACCGTGAATTATAATTTTGCATATTTGAACTAAATTTTTTAATAAGACGGATGGTTAAAGATGATACTGAAAGTCAATGACGTCAGATAAAAGTGAATGGAGGGAGTATCAATTACATGTTCTTTGCTTCAGAATTTAGATCTGTACAAGAGGGCACGGCTATTGACCACCTTCTGCATGCCCCAC
Organism: Neostapfia colusana; assembly: GCA_030760725.1. Taxonomy (NCBI): domain Eukaryota; kingdom Viridiplantae; phylum Streptophyta; class Magnoliopsida; order Poales; family Poaceae; genus Neostapfia; species Neostapfia colusana. The sequence continues at coordinate 1,476,250 of JASWHV010000003.1, read as the reverse complement.
CACCGGCACTCGCGCCAAAACCACAAGAGAAATGCACCAAAACGGAGCAAAAGAAAAATGCCACCACAATAACTTGAACGAATGAAGTCGTCAACCAAATTAAACCAGAAGAACACAACCGGCCGGAACGCATGCTGTCTTGCATGGCCAGATGGTTGGTTCGGTCAGAACAGCACCCACTTGTTGGCCGCGGCGACCCTCTCCTGGAGCGGCATCTTGGAGTGCGTCAGCGAGCACCCGTCGTCCTGCCCCTTGGCTCCTCCGCCCCGCGCCGCCTGCAGCAGCTTCGCCCAGAAGCTGGTGGCCGCCGTCCTCCTCTGCTCCCTCCTGGCCCGCAGGAACGCTGCCACCGCGTCGGCGTCCCCCACGACCCGCTCGTGCCTCATGAGCAGCGACACCCGCCCCGCGCGCCGCACCACGTCGTGGAAGGACCCCGGGCCGGCGCGCCCCGCGGCGGCAGACGAGCAGCCGGTGGAGCACTCCGAGGAGTATGCCGTGGACGCCTCGGAGCAGGAGGAGGACGCCCCCTCCTCCTCCTCCTCGCCGCGCACGACGGACGGCAGCGACGCCGGGAGGGAGAGGTGGGACAGGCGCTCCCGCAGGCAGAAGGCACAGACGCCCGCGCCGCCCTGCCGGTGCCTCGGGTGCCGCCTGCACCGCGCGCCCTCCGCCGCCTTGGCCTTGTTGCCCATCGCCATGCTGCTTTCGAGCAGACTGCCAGTCACCTGCCAACAACAGAATGGGACGAGGACGATAGATCACCAGCTCCTCCTACCTCTCGTGTCTCGTGTGATAAGAACCTACAAGTCGCTAGCTGTAGTAGTAATCTGTGTGGGCGCGCGCGCGTGTTGTTGGATATATGCAGGTACGTGATGGGTCATGGCACGCGTGGCGTGGGGGAGCTTCGCGGATGGTGCACGCGAGTTGGGGGGTTGGGGAGGAGCTGCGATGTGGTCGGACTTTTGATGCGGCCGGCCTGGCTGGCGATGCGTGGGCTAGCGGAGCCCGGCTGGGTCTGGGTTGGCGGCGTGTGCGCGCGGTCGGGCTGGTCTCTCGTGCGGTACGGAGCGGAGTACTATACGCGCACGGCTTCCTTCGATCGGGTTTTGGGGCCCTTTTTTCTTAATTGGCGATTTTTTTTCTCTCTCGCTATTTTCTTTCTCGTGATTTTAAGATAATCAAACAAATGTTCCAGCCTCTACACCCTAGAGAAAGTACATAACCAGTCATTACAATAAGTATCCTCCTAGAATTTACTCCCTCCGTCCTCCGTTCCAAATTATTTGACGCTGGTTAGTTCAAAATTAAACTAACCAGCATCTAATAATTTGAAACGGAGGGGATAATTAATTTGTGAGCCACTTCAAATGAGAAATAAGCCGCCCATATGAAGAATTAATCTTTGAGTTTCGAAAGTCCCAACCAAAACTAAGAGTCTTCGTGTTGTTCTTGTACTTGAGCTAGAGTATTATTTGACGAGTATTTCTTCCTTATAAGATTTTGCCAAATACTATCCCCATTAATAAGTTTGAACAACCATTCATTAAAACACTTGATTTGAATGCGTAGGTCTTAAACACGTGATCCATCAGAATCTTTAGGCCTACAAATCACCGTCTACTTAGTGAGTCAGATCATCACATTGCCAAAATAATATTGAACGGTAACAGTCTAATTTATAAGAACACTCTGAGGAACCCCAAAGAATAAAAATATATACTTTCTCCGTTTCGAATTATTTAACGCTGGTTGATTCAATTTTAAAATAACAAACGTCAAATAATTTAAAACGGAGACAATACATATTTAGGGCTAGGCCAAACCAAGTTGATTAACACTAGCTAGTCCTGCACCAACGGTGAGGAGCCTTTTATTTCCAGCTGCTAAGTCCTCTCTTCGATTATTTCTTTCTCGTGCCGATCCCTTTCATTTGCTTTCGGGAATAAAGAGGTCTTTTTGGAAGCTTCCGGTTCTGGATCTAGGATGACATGCGCGGTGGTTCGTCAGCTCCATCCACGGCGGAGAATTTCGCTTCATCCTCTCTCGCATGGTGTTGTTGGTGCCCGTGCTGCTTTTCTTTTGACTCTTTTCGCGATGTGATGGGTTTGGTCTGTTGATGCGCCAATGTCGAACTTTTTAATAGCGTTTTTATGTGTTGTTGCACCTGCCGGCAGGGAGCCGGGAACTCTGTGGCCTAGGTGACGGACAGTTTGGACGAAGCGCAAATGTACTTACGACGAACTCTTTCCCATGTTTAGCGGGAACGTACGCAACTTAAATACACTATCTCCATCACGAACAGCAGAGACTAGCAGGTCGCGAATGAAGCAGCCGCGAAAACAGCAGAAAGAGCGTCAAGTCCGCTCGCGTACGTGGCATACTGAAGTTGCCCTGGTGTGTTTATGTGGGATTCGTCAGTCAGTGGAACCCCTTCGACGCGACGCCAAGATGTGCACGTACTGACCGACTGACAGTTCCCTGGTCCTAGCTAAGGCGGCGCGGAAATCGGAGGCCCGTGGCTCGGCTCCGCCCTTGAACGAGTCCCAGAACCCAAGGACGTGCGCGATGCGAGATCGGAACTTGTCTCTGGTTTGAGATCTCCACACAGGCGGCCGGCCACGCGCGGGTTTCAAATAGTGCATCTGGTGGTTTGCCATCCTTTTGCAGCAGTATAGCTGATGGAAGCAGCGGTACACCGGGACACTACCCGCGCGTTCCCAGAGCCGCCGGTGCTGGCGGCGTGGGCGTCGCGGACCCGGTCCCGTCGTGGTCCTCCCACCGACGTGCTAGCCTCGGCACATGGCTGACGCCAGGTGCGTCGGCGTGAGGAGGACGTTGTGGTCCAAATCTGAACCCGCCAGATCTCTCGCTCGGCGAAGCCACCGCCGCCGCCGCCGCCGTGGCGGTGCGTTCCGACTTGGCACCGCCTAGGGATCTCGTACACTTACGTCGTAAACTAACTAGTACTAGCTGCCAGGGTCGCGCCTCATAATTAACTTGAGCTCGCAATAATGACTCACCGCCATGCTGCGTAGGTTTCGTTGTAGGGTTCAGACGGGGTCGTACCAACACGGAATCACCGGCAAGCAATCAGGTTCTCTGCGTACGGTACAGACGCACATCTGAATGCGAATCTGCCACCAACCTGGCTAGCTAGTATACTACAGGTCGACGTGCATGCGAAAGGAGATCAGCCCAACACGGATACGAAACAAACAACAAAACCCGTGACGTCTAACCGACCCAAGTCGAAAGCAGATGGGCCTTTGTTAATGGTCGGGCTAAGCCCACGGCCTGCATCATGCACGGAACGGAAACTGCAAGCAGTGGCATCAGTGCTGCTGGCTGTGAGCTCTTCTGAAGACGACTAGTGCGCACGTCTCTGCTGCGTGCTATTCACGTTCCGGACTTGAGATGCAAGCACGAAGGCGTTGGAAAAGGCCAAATCACGATTAGTGAGGTGCCATTTCTTCTACTGCTGAGATGGAAGATATATTGTAAAAAAAATACAACTTAACTCTGTCTGAAACACATCCCAACGTTTAGATGCGCGCGAGGCCGTGCTTTCCACTCCATTTTCAGATTTCCACAATTCTTTTGCGCAGCGCAAAAATTTTGTGACTTCATGTCTAGGAATCATAGATCTGGTTCCCGGGCTATTGGGATGATAGAACTGCAGAAGTCCTCCCGGCCGGGTGTATTAAGTTTCTTAACTCCTGGGGGGCGTTAATTTGCAAACGGGAGACAAGGGCTACTCATTACTAGGTGGAGATGCCGTAAACGTGAGCTCGCCACGACGGCAGCCTCTCGATTGCTTGGTTCATGCGTAGTGCGCAGCCTGAAACCCTCTGTCGGACCAGCAGCACAGCGTAGGGACAGCCAGATGACCGGTGACATCGCTCTTTTTTATGAAACGCTGGCTGCGTCACTCGAAATATTAATTTCCATCCATTTCCACCATCTTTATATTGCACCCCTCACCACCCTCAAGCCCTGCAGAGAAGGCGGCAAGCAAAGTAAGCTCCACTTCAGCCCAGGCGCAAACCACCACGACGTGCACTCTGCCGGCTGCCTCCGCTCGTCGCAGAGAGCCCAGCACACCGCGGCGAAAATGTCGGCCCCATCACGCTCCACCATCGCCGCCATCGTTTTTGCTGTTCTGGCAGCTGCCGCCTTCGCCGCCACGGCACAGGCGCCCAGCAGCGCGCCCACACTGGCGCCATCGCCTGTGCAGCTGCCACCCGAGGCTGCCCCTGCCATGGCTCCCCCTCCCGCCAACCCGCCAATGACGAAGGCACCCGCGCCCGCACCGGCGGCCAAGGTGGCGCCCGCCCCTGCGCCGGCGAAGAGCGCCGCCGCCCCCGCGCCGACGGAGAGCACCGTATCGGCACCCTCAGGGTCTCCCGCGGCCGCGCCCGGCCCGAGCACGCCTCCAGCGAGCGCCGCGGCACCTGCTGCAGCCGGCTCTGTTGCTGCCACCCTCGTGGCGGCTGTCGCTGCCGTCGCGGTGTACGCCTTCTAAATTCGAGAGGGTGGCAGAGTATACGCTTGGCTGTCGTTCTTTGCCGGGCTGATGTTCGTTCACTGTTTCGCAATACGTGTCCGTCTTGTTTTTGGTCGCCGCATTTGGTAATACCAAAGTTTTCTTTTGTAAGCAGATCTGTTCATTGTTCGTGATTTATTGTTTCTTTTCTAATGGGGTACTGAGAATTGCATAGCTAGTCTGTCTTCAACGTCTTCTTATGGTCTGCTTGCAAGCAAATTTGTTCATTGTTCACGCATACCTGATTTTTCATGCATACCTGATTTTTCATGCAATCATGCATGGTTGTAAAATCGGGGTGAGAGGGAACGCTCGCAGTGCGTGATGGGCCGGTTACGGATGCAGAATCGGTGGCTGCGAGCTTAATCGATTCAAAGCCCAAAGCCTTTGTGTGGTAAGTTTATGGGCCAGAAACCTACCCTCCTGGCCTCTTGTACGTGAGCGGCCTAGTTCATTTGCGAGCCGGATTTGTAAACCAAATTCGAACCGGTTCTCTGAAGTAACGCGGTTTGGGTCCAACCCGCCGATCGGACCCAGCCGAACGGTTTTAGGCGGTTCAGGTGGTCTACGGGTGTAAACCGTGAATAAACAGACTTTTCTTTTTGGGAAGACGAACAGCCAAACTTACATTCAGCCGTCGTACAAACGTCAGCAGCGAATACGGCGCGCTCCCTACCGTCGAGCCTAGTTCTGACGTCATTCTTCCTCTCAGCTAAGGCAGAGATTGGCCCTGCGCCCCTGCCGTGTGCTACGCGAAACAAAAGGGCTCGTCGTAGTCATGGTGAATGAAGGCGTCGGGTTACAGCTAGGGATGCAAATGGGCCTGGCGCCACTTCCTTCACCCAAATAAACCTTGGCTCCACAACAAAGAGCAAACACGTTACAGACGACGTGGCCTAGCTATCTATATGGGAGCACTGCCCTCACATCCTGGCCTTGCGTATTTTTTTTCGCTTCAGGCAATCAGCACTACTAGTTGTACGATGATCACAAACCAGACCAGGCCAGAGCCGGCCAGCCCCACCGATCCGAGGCCGGACGCGCTGGGGTATGACATGAATGGCGTCATGCCCGGCGTCGTGGGGGTTACCGGGGTCCCGCCCGTGGTGCCTCCAGCGCACGCCGGGGACGTCGGCGTCGTCGTCGTCGTGTAGGGCGTGGTGGTGGTGGTCGGCGTGCCAGTAGTGGCCGGGGTGGTGTACGGCGTGCTAGTGTCGGGTGACCTCGTCGCCGGCGAGGAAGAACCGCCGACGGTCACGGAGAGCTTCATGCCTGCGCTACAGTGCCCGGGGATGCTGCAGACGAAGTAGTGGCTGCCGGGCGTCTTGAGGGGGACGGTGGTGGCGCCGCTGCTGTCGGAGCCGAGCGGGCTGGTCGCCGTGCACGCCATGTACTCGGCCGCGCTCACCTCCACCACCGTGTGCAGCCCTTTCGCGTAGTTGAACACTGCGATCGATGATTATCAAGAAAGCTCCTGTGAGCCGGCCGTCTCTTCCAGACAATTAACGTGGCGTAGCCACTGAGGACGACAGACGCGCCATCGACGATCGACATGCAATGCGGCCGGCATGTGTAATCGACGTACAGATTTGGCTACCTACGTACCGAGATTGTCGCCAACTTTGAAGTTCTTGGAGGCGGCCCATGTGGTGTAATCGACGCCGGTCGTCCAGCCGGACCCGTCGCCGACGGTGTAGCTGGTGGCGGCAGCCGGAGAGGACGCGCTTGCCACGAGGAGAAGCAGCACCGCCAGAGGTAAGCAAGAAATCCAGGAAGAAGTCATTGTTGTGCAGGACTCTAAGTCTCTAAGAGAACCGATTGCAAAGCGGAAGACTTTCGGAAATTAAACCAGCGTGGATTGGGAACTGTTGCCTTGCACTACGACGAGAAGTGTCGCAGAGACATGGGGGGAGTATTGGTCTATATAAACATCGCCGATCGCAAAGCAGAATTGGTGGCCAAAGTGGCTTTAACGGTTTGTGTGGGAAGGAATATATGGAGCTGCTGCTTTTATCTATGAGGAAATGAAATGCTCTCGATGAACAGAGCGGCGGTTGTTCAGGTTCCGGCTGTTCATTGACGCTTACACGGAGTGTGTATATAGATTTCTATGGTCATTTCTCATCCACTTCTCTGTGTGCTACATGAATGCTTTGAGTAGATCTTACTCCACCAGGCTGCGCAGCACAATCACTGGGTTTGAAACGGGTGGCTCCGATCAAACTAGCTTCCAACTAATCTAGTCACAGATTCCCAAACTCTGAAAGAGAAATGCATCGAAACAACTTCATAGCTCTGCGCCTATATATTTTTGTCCTTTTAGGTGCGATTTCTTTTCATAAGATAATAATCCGGCCAAAGTGAAGTGAATCTGATTGTGTCAATCTGCGGCGTCGTGGCATCAGATTTGCCTCTTCACATGGAAATCATCTGGTTCAAGCTACCTACCCTTTTGAGAGCGACTCCACACTTGCCTACGACATCGAGGACATTTCAAGGTGGTAAGACGTATCTTCATGTGCATGAAAAGGTTTTAATTAAAATGTAACTTACTAACGTGGGCGCGAAACATGATGAATGTACGATGCATTTCCCTCGTTGATTAGCAATGTCTGACGGCCCCCGCCGGGGAGCTTTCATAGGTCGTTAGGTGAAGGACAGGGAGATTAGACCAAGGTTAGGAGGCTGAATGGAAGTATACCTGCACCTGCTGTGTTTTCAGGGGTCTCGTCGAGAGGCTGATCAGGGAGGAGGTGAGACGTTATCAAGCATGGTACGGAAGATGGCACTCGAAAAACCGGCCATTTACCAACCGAACATGCATGGACTGGTTAGGATGGGCTCATCAGAGTCTGCTGGACGCGAAGAGAAATCATAAACAGTGCCGACCTCGTAGTTTGGACGCAATCATTGTAAAAACTCTCTGAATGATCTGTAAATCTGTCGATGTTTTCGGATCGTAAAACTAGCCAGCTAACTGAGATTTTTAATTCGGTACGCACCTCTGCCTATGCTTTTCTTCCTCAGTTCAGACTTTCTCTGTTCAAACCTGGGAGTCCGACGAACACCTGAATTTAAGGCTTACGGATAGGACTCTGCTCTCTGCATCCTTTGTTGGATCAGTCAACCAGACCCCAAAGGCGCGTGTCGGTTGCTTTTACAAGGCATAATTCTTCTGTCTACATATTCCAGGGGGGGGGTGCTCGGCTCAGCAGGCTCAACGCTAATTGACTAGTATTGCAGGTTCGTGTCTGCTCGTGCTTTCTGGCTTTTCCTGCTTCCAAGCGTAAAGCATACCTCCAGTTAGCTCCATGAAGAGTGCTCAGCTTATTTATTTATAATCCGGCGATTCCTTTCTGATTTTATGGTTAAAGGGAGGATGGGACGCGCCGAAGCCGGACTTATTTGTTGTTGCGGCGGCGTATAAACTTTTTACTACTCCTTGTAAGCTGCAACCGTGTCGTGTTGGTCCAATGTTGTTTGGAACTCGCCTCTGAGCCGAGAGGGTTGGCGAGGCGAGCCGCTAGGCGTGCGGCAGGCAGAGCCGATCGTGCTGCCCTCCCCGCTCTCCTGCGACCCACTCGGCTCGGCTGAAGCCTGAAATCGGCTTGCCGACCTCGATCGAGCTCGGCTCCGGCTGGTTCTCCGTCATCCCGGTGCGTCCTGCTCCGTCTCCGTCAACCCACCTGCGCCGTGCGTCGTGGGCTTAGGCAAGGCCGCGCGACTGGGGGTGGAGGCCGTGGACTGCGGCGATCGGAAGCGCGGCTGCGGTCCACCCAGCAGCGGAGAACTTGGCAATAAAGCCCACGGCGCGTGGTGCGGTCTTGTAGACTCTGCACACTTTGGACCAGGCCACTCTCCTTTCTGGGCCATGTCCAGTCAAGTCTGGCCCACCTCATTGAGTCCGAGCCCGGCCTGGCCGGTCTTCCAGACACGCCAGGAGATGGTGCCCGTCTTCGGAGTTAAGAACGAGCTCGGGCTGCGCCAGCCAGGAGCACGATCTACCGGCACACGGCGCAAGCTAAACTTGTAATTCTGAACGAATCCTAATAGCCGCACTCGCTACTGTGCGAAACCAGTTGGAATTGGGAGGAAGGCATAAAGCAACTGAAGCAGTCGCCCTACAATCGAGGTGGTTGAAAACTTGAAATACTAGAACGAAATGTTCAGTTGGGCTTGATCTTGTTAATCAAACTCATCTGAACACATGTTCTCCATTCACTCGTCTTCCCGTACTGGTTTATGAACACAGTTGCATATACCATCCTGGTCTATGAGAGCCTTTTGTTTCATCGAGCGGGAAGAAATGAACCGCACTTGTACCTCCAGTGCGACTCGACCGGCGTAAATTTTCATCCAGATTTACAGATATAATTCAACCATTCCATCGAGTGTACTGTGTCTCGGATCCATGCACCCCGGCTTCAACGAACAACAGTCGCCCGTCTCTTTGCTCTCACTTTCTCACACGGACACTGTTGCACGAGGAGGCTGCCGATCCACGACTACTGAAAATATTCCGTCATCGCGCGCACACACTTTGCAGAGAGCATAGGAATGTCCTCCGCCTGCCCCGAGCCCTTGAGTGATGAATGGTCCATGGCACCTACTACTAATACTGTTGCCGCCCCACCATTTTTCATGTGCCAGCTAGGGCTTGACCCTTTTTCAGTCAGTCTCTTCGCTCTGCCGTGTCTTTTGCTCGCCATGATTTTCTTGCTTTGAAGGGACCAGTCAAGATCGCTTTATACCTGGCAATACTCTGATCAGCAATAGCAGATATGTGTCTAAGATCGCTCTGCGGCTTAAGCTCTCACTCCACATCATTTGAATAAGATCTCTGGATCATAAGACCCAAAGAAAATCATCCTTTACTCCATATGATTTTCAAACATGATTGTAACTGAACGAAATTGGAAACCTGGGCATTAGTGTGACATCCATGTGGATACCACCTGACGGACCAAGTTGTCCAATATCTGCTTATATGCTGAGACACTTAAAGCACTCTCGTGAATTTTTATACGGTGTCTCCAGCCCCATGTGGTAGTGGTAGATAAGATGCCGGAGATCTCCCTGATGGTAGTGTAATTGGTATGCTCCCGCAATGGTTCTATTCTGGTAACCTAATCCGATGTCACGCATTAGTTCATATGGGTTCAGTTATGCCCAGATTTTGTGCGGCCGCATGTGCTACCTCTTTGTAGCCCTATTCTCTACAATTCTGCCTGCCTCTAGACAAGGACATGTATAATGGCCTAGCCTGATCAAGACAAGATCCAAAAGTACAGCCAATTGTCTTTCCCTGCAACTTTCTGCAGGCTGATCCATTTAGTTAGCACCAGGTCCTAGCTAGGATTTATGTGAGTGAATGATTGCTTGTCTGATCTAGAATCACAAGACTTTAGGCAACAACTTGGAGTATTTATCCACAATTAGGCAACATTGTAATCGATCTATATATGAATATTCAGAAACTAGTCCACCTACGACTAGGACTTTTCTACGCATTGTATTGGAATTCAATATTATTGTTTATCTTGAGACCGTTTTAAATATTTTCACTCTTTGACTTCAATATAATTACAATATTAACGTCTGGGTACTTGCATTTATGTAACTAATATCAATGATCTAACTATATATAATACTATATTATCTTACGTGCTTTATTAATTAGTTTATTGTTTTATTATTATTGATATTTTTATATCACTATGCTTCTTAGGTTATTGTTTTCATAAAAATGATAGGTATTTTTTTTTAAAAAATGTATGAATATTTTAGTCTATTTTTCATAAAGACGTTGGTGGGTATTGTTTTGTTTTATTCTTTGATTAATGTGAGAATTTCTAGGCCTTGAGATTGAACATAGAGACTCCTTTTAATTATTTGCCATATATATATATATATATATATATATATATATAGAGAGAGAGAGAGAGAGAGAGAGAGATTTTTCTTTGGCTGAATCTTTTAGTGTCTAATTTTGCAAGTAACCCATAAAAAGTATCTTTGTTTTTGTGGTCTGCCAAAGCCTAATTTCAAAGTCTGTGGAGCCTCTTACAAGATAATTTGCTGTTTTATGTTGGATGCTTGTCACTCATCGTCATGATACGAATTAACGTAATAAAAATAAAAAAGCATGTACATGTTTCATTTCCAGAGGCAGAAATATGAAAAGTGAGGTAAGAAATTTTGTTTGTCAGCCTGATTCCCAAAGAACCGGAGCAAAATATTGAAAGAGCTAGAATATCAAACCCAAACCATTCCGAGAGATCAATGTGCATAAATTTAGAAAACTTAACATGGGTTTCTATTGAGCACATAACCTATGGTTTTCTTTGTCGCTGATGGCCAATGAAAGTTTACTAAAGTAAAATTAAACTTGAAGGTCAAGGATACAGATAAACTTCACGCTGCTCCTGCCTCTGAATAGTTCCAGGCTACAAAATGAACACAGAGAAAGAGTAAGACGTGATCACGTGAAACAAAGCTATCAACTGTACCAGCAAGGTAGCTATGCAGCAAAATAATAAGGCTGGCCTGTCCTGTGCATGCATAAAAGACCTTGCTGTCAGGTGCACCACTTCATAGGCATGCATGTCTTATTAAACATTCTTTTCGGTCACCATAAGCACACAGTACGATCGTTCATTTGTCCTTTGTTTTCACCTACATTCCCTTTGTCGATTGGTTGTCCCACATTTTCTTCTTTATTTTATATTAGGAAAACATGTCCCTCCATGTCATATCCTCCTTTCAACAAAGATGTTCATCTTCAGATATTGAGACAGCGCCATGATTTCCCGATTTATACTGTCAACGCCCAAGGAGGAAACCTTGCGGATGGGGAAACACCTCTAATCCTGCAAAAAAAAAATCCCCAATCTGTACCAGCAAAATGTTGCGAGGAAATGCGCCGCGGGGCACCTGCATACGGTTCATCCACCTATTTGCACATCATGACTTTTCAGAGCAATGGGGACCAGACATGTTAACCATGTTGTCCGTCAAGCGTACGTATACTCTCGGAACATTGAGCCATCAAAGTACATGCATGATTGCTGTAACGAACTGTTGACATGACCGTGTTAACATTAGTTGATCGGCGCGGGCCAGTTCTATCATCAGACTAGATACAGAGTGATTAGAGAGTGCCAACTAATTAATCTGAACAACAGTCCGTGCAAACTCTTATCTGGTAAACATAATGCAGCCCTGACCAGTCAAAGAAAATTGGCCCACCTGTTCTTCTCATCTCCCGTATGCACACGCAGGCACCTCTCAATTCAATGGTGATAATTGGAAATGAAAGATGTGACTTCCATCAGAGGGATGGCATTTATAGAAGTGTACTACAAAAAATAATCAGGTCCAATCGATACATGTTTACTTGCACGCAACCATGGAGTCGTCATACAGCGGCGCGAATTGCCACTTGCCAGAGTTATCCGTGTCTTAGCTTAGGATCGGATTCGTGTTACATGACGCCCCCTACTACAATCTCGAACATCTAGAGCTAAGTAGATAACTGACCGGCGGCGGCGCCCTCCTCGGATATCTTCGCGATTATCTCGTTTGCTGCGGCGGCGATCTCGTCGACCGACGATAGCGGGCATTCGTCCTCCATCTGAGAACAGAATCGGCCATATTTATAAACACATTTTTAAATTGTTGTTGATTTATTTCTAAAATATAAAAATTATCCTAACAATAACAACTTAAAAATAGAATGAATGTGAAGCATGACGAAATGGTTGGTCTTGCTGTACTGCCGATACGTCCTGATTTGTTTGTATTACCTTGAGACTGAACGAGTAGAAGGCCAGGTTATTGTCGGCCGTGGTGGTGACGTTGAGGTGGAGCACAGTGAGGCCGAGGCGCTGCAGCGCCACCACCATCCTCAGCAGCTGCCTCGGCCGCCGCGGCGTGAGCACCTTCACGTTCGCGTGGCTCTCCGCCACGGCCACCTCGATGTCGGCCACGCCGCGCCGCGCCGCGCACTGATGATGATCACCGCCAGAGCTCGCATCGTCGTCACCGGCGACCGCAACACCGAAAGCGCCGGTGGAGTACTGAGGGAACGTGAAGAACCCGGCGAACGGCGCCGCCGTTGGTTCGGCGCGTTGCGCGCCGCGCTTCCGTGCCTCCAGCGACTGCAGCGTCTGCTCCAGCTCCTTGACGAAGTTGATGGCGCCAGCTACGATCGACGCCTGGTCACCCTGCAGCACGCCATACTCGCAAACGTTACGTTGCACGACGGTACATGCCATTAATTAGGTCGCAACCAAGAGCCTGGCAAACAAGATGGTGCGGCTTTTGATGCGCAGCCATGCATCAGCGCGCGCATGCAGTACACGATCGCTATAGATTCCGTGACATATGGAAACAAAGCGGCATTGCGCGGCGAGATGACAGCATATGTCCGGCCGTCCGGGGCGCAAACAAGATTTGACATTTGTTACAGTAAAAGTTGGGAGACATGAGCAATCAAAGACGATGCGGTGAACGCCAAGCCGTTCGTGCACATGCACGGCGACATGACCTGTAAACCTCGTTCCCGCTGCTAGGATGATACGTACGACGTACCCGCTGCGCGTAGGAGGGCGGCATGACGGAGCGGAGCACGGCGAGGTAGTCGTTCATCTGCCGCCGCCGGTTGCGCTCCACGGCAATGTGGTTGCGCCGCTGGTTCTCCATCTGCTCTTGGTTCTTCACCGCCTTCGGTCGCCTTCGCCGCCTCCGCGACGACGCCGGCGCGGCCGCCTTGCCGCGTTCGGGTGCTAGTAGCGCAGGAGGCACCGGTGGCGGCGACACGGGGCGGTCCAGCTGCACGCCCCAGCGCTCCTCCACGGCGGAAGGAGCAATACAACACAGGCAACGCTCTGTGTCCCAGGTGGCGGCCGCACCGACACCGTGCAGCGCAAGCGCTTCGGCCTCCTCTTGCAGCACGACGCCGCCCTTGTCCTCGAACTCGTCGATGTCGATGTCCATGCCGCAACCTGGTGACGCCGAGTGCGCGGCCATGGACATCACCTGGGCCGTGCACGCGAGGTGCTCCTGAGGGAACACCACAGCTTCTAGCGCCATGGCCGTCCTCCTAGGCTCATGCCTAGCTTGACGACTAGGTAAGTAGACAAGGACGATGACTGTAGGCTGACTAGACAGTTAACGCTCAGCTGGGTTGTGTTGCCTTCGACACCACGACCATGAGACCATGGATACGGAGGGGGGGAGAAGAGGCGAGGCCTCGAGGTGGCCCCTTAAAGGAGCGTGTGGAATAACATGGATGTGCTGTGGCGACAAGGACCCGGTCTGCCACGGGGCATGGGCCATGGAATGCGAGGAAGGGAAGGAGAGAGCATGCATGAGGTCAGCTGGTCAGGGAGGTGCCGAGAGTGGAACTGATCCGGTATTAACATTTTTTCCGAATAGATCGGACATTAACGTACGTTAGCTGCCTAGTCCTGACTCTTCTGTCGAAATCTTAAAGAAATCGCGATTGGCAGGGAAGATAAAACACAGTTAGGAGTCCAGTTCAGGAAGTGCAAACCCTGCAGCCCCAAGAACCGGGGCAGGTAACTCGTGCCCGCAACGTTGGGATCCGCATGCTACTTGCACAGTCTCACAGCACTGGCGCCCGCAGTCGGGAACCACGAGGTGCCTGCTGGCCCCTCCCTGCACGCAAGAATTCCCCGATCCAGGAAGCCAAGTACACGCACCTGCCATACGCGACGACGATTGATCCAAAACTCGCAAGAAAACTGACCAACTGGAGCGCAAGCTAGCTGCCTCCGGTCTCGAGGTCTATTGAGCCACGATTTCAGGAGAAGATCGATGGGACTCCATGTCTGTTTATCTGCTAATTTACGCTACCTGCTAGCTTCTCTCTTGGACGGAAGCATCAAATTGCTTGGATCGATGCTAACCCTAACATCCACCTCAGGAGCCCAACCTGACATGCATGCACAACCGACGGCCCGGCCCGGCCCCGCACTACTGTGCTCGATCAGAAACACTACTCGAAAGGACCCATCACATCCGAAGCCAGCGCGAGGAACGCAGAGCCGAGCGCGTCTCGTGCAAAGGAAGCGGCGCGGAGTGGAAATTTTTGGTTTCCATATATTGGTGGCGTCCTCTGGTGTGTTCCGTACGACCGCGTGCCGAGCACCCGAAAGGGCGGGGTCTCAGCGGCAGCTGCGGCCAGGCACGGACACTGTCGATACTCGATAGGACCGCGGCGCAAGCGATGCGATCTAACAATACGCGCGCTGGATTACTGTGTGTGTCTGCAGTGCACTGAAGCCTGAAGGCGAGGCTGTACTGATAGGATCTGCATGTTTTCCTGCAACATATTGATACGATACACGTATCGAGATGCAGATGGCGCGGCATTGCGTTGCCGGTATACGGGAGTGGTACGGTACGGTAGCTTGAGACCGGACGCGCAGACGATCGACGGCCTTTGTTGGTATGCTCGTCGAAGCCCAGTCTCGTGTAAACTGCGGCCCACCTGATCTCATCCACGGGGGACGGCCTATAGAGGCCCACCTGATGCTGCCCAGATAGAGCCCAGCCTGTTGCACGAACACCCCGTACCTTTCCGCCTCCTCTCTCTCAGCCACGAGGCTCACGACGACGACGACGGAAGCGAGCCCCCGAGAAGGCGGGAACTTTGGGCTACCATCTCGTGTGGGCTGGGCATCGGCGCGTGATTGAATTGAACATTAATTCAACAGTAGCGCGTTGCATGGCAGGATCCGCCACCTTGGAGCAGCCAAGCTCTGCAGCAGCGCCAAGTAACTGAAAAAAGGGGTTCGCCATTTGCCTTGATTAGGAGTTACACCAAAGTACGTAGTAAAACGCGTGGGAGCACAACGTAGCGACGGTAGTACGTACCAGATTTTAGTTTTAGATGTGGTGGACGTGAGCTGAGGTAAGTTGGTTGTTAGTTAAAAGAGCCAGTTAAACCTGGATACATATTTTTTTTGTAACCAGCACTGTTAGCACACCGTTTTATTGCTGTAGCCGGTAGTAGCCAAGTCGGCAAGTCCTGCATCCTGCCGAGACAGCACGTGCCCGGGCAGTTGGGCTCGCCAAGGAGCTAGTCGCCGTGAGGGGGGAACGGAACAAGCCCTGCTACTCCTAGGCCACTACCGTCCACATCTCGCGTCCTGTGTGCACTGCGGTGGCATCGTTTTGTTGTGTCTCTCTTCCTCGGGCGTCGCCGGCACTGTTGCGGCCATCCCGTCACCTACGCGTCCGTCGCTCTCCGTCCGTTTCCTCGTCCCAAGCCCATGCCCAAACCACTTCGCTTCCTCCTCCTCGCTGCTGTATTGGCAGACGAGCGCTAGAGAGAGGAGGAGAGAAGAATAAAAAGGCTTTTCTTCGCTGCGTCTGCGTCCCCAGTCCACCTCGCTCGCTACCTCGCTGCTCAGATCTAATCATTATTTAATCCTTTATTTCCCAGTCTCACATGAGCACTACTCCCTTCTCGTCATCCACCTCCTCCCCTCCACAGATCACCCGATCCCTAACCCTAGCGCCCGCGGCCGCGGCCTGCTCCTCCTCCCCCTCCGCGTCCGGCATGCGCGATGCGGCGGAGGACGACTCCGACTCGCCGCCGTCGCAGATGTCCGAGGACGACCCCGGCGGCGGCGTGGCGGGGGACAGGTGGGGGCCGGATCTGAGGGGCGGCAACGGCGGGGGCCGGTGGGCGCCGCCCGACCAGGTGCTGGACAACGTGCTCGAGAGCGTGCTCGAGTTCCTCACGGCGGCGCGCGACCGCAACGCCGCCTCGCTCGTCTGCCGCTCCTGGTACCGCGCCGAGGCGCAGACCCGCCGCGAGCTCTTCATCGGCAACTGCTACGCCGTCTCGCCGCGCCGCGCCGTCGAGCGCTTCCCCCGCGCGCGCGCCGTCGTGCTCAAGGGCAAGCCGCGCTTCGCGGACTTCAGCCTCGTGCCCAACGGATGGGGCGCCCACGCCTCCCCCTGGCTCGCCGCGCTCGGCCCCGCCTACCCCCGACTCGGCCGCATCTGCCTCAAGCGGATGACCGTCACGGACGACGACCTCGCGCTCGTCGCCAAGTCATTCCCGCTCTTCACGGAACTCTCGCTAGTGTGCTGCGACGGCTTCAGCACGCTCGGGCTCGCCGTCATCGCCGAGCGCTGCCGGTACGTTACCGTAGTGCTGAACTTTTGAGTTTGGTGTCGTCGCTGCACACGAGCTCAACACAAGCGGCCTATACTCGCTTCGGGAGGGTATCACACTACGCCATTCGTGCATTTGTTCAATCGTAGCTGCACCACGCAATTCTGCCTTATTTAATGAGCACCGCACAGGCCTTTACGCTTTTCAGTTTTATTGGTCCGGTCGTGCCATGGATCGGAATCTGATCTCGGCGAGCTTTTATGGCCTTGCTTGTTTCTGTTCGTTACACGCCTCCTACCAAAGTTACCGGCTATTTATTTATTGTTCTTGAGGTTCTAATCGCTGATGTCCTGACACCTGGTATAAGTACTTTCCTTGCTAGGTTCGTTAAAAAAAATAGCCTCACTAATTAAATTAGATACACCCGGATTCGGGGTATTCCTAGTGCACGCCGTTTGCTCCCCCTTATTGCTTTAATGGGGAATATGATTGATTACCAATAGCGGCATTTAACGGTGGTACTTGTATCTCATGGATTGTCAGTTTTATTTTCCGTAGGCATCTTCGTGTGCTGGATCTGATCGAAGATTGTCTTGAGGATGAGGAGGACGAGACGGTGGATTGGATCTCCAAGTTCCCAGAGTCCAACACCTCCGTCGAGTCGCTCATGTTCGATTGTGTCACGGTCCCATTCAACTTCCATGCCCTGGAGGCACTTGTTGCACGCTCGCCAGCTCTGTGCCGGCTGCGTGTGAATCACCACGTGTCAGTAGAGCAGCTGTGCCGTCTGATGGCAAGAGCACCCCAGCTCACACATCTTGGAACTGGTGCATTCCGATCTGAGGCTGGTCCTGATGGGGCTCTCTCTGTGTCTGATCTTGCAACATCTTTTGCTGCTTCCAGGTCGCTCACTTGTCTGTCAGGTTTCTGTGAGCTCAATTCAGAATATCTCCCGGCAATCTACCCAGTTTGTGTGAAGCTCACCTCACTAAATTTTAGCTTTACGAGCCTAACTGCTGAGGAGCTCAAACCAGTTATTTGTAATTGCGTCAATCTTCGAACTTTCTGGGTAAGGATCTACTGCCTGCCAGATTTTACATTGATGTGTTTTTTTTAAATGAGATTTGAGAATTAGGATTTAGTTATTGATGTCTGACTTTCCTATTCTAGGTTCTTGACACAGTGGGTGATGAAGGCCTTCAGGCTGTGGCTGAGACATGCTCAGATCTCCGTGAGCTGCGAGTTTTTCCTTTGGATGCCTCTGAAGATTCTGATGGCTCAGTCTCAGATGTTGGACTTCAAGCTGTCTCAGAAGGCTGCCGGAAGCTAGAATCAATTCTCTATTTTTGCCAAGAGATGACAAATGCAGCAGTAGTTGCCATGTCCAAGAACTGTCCTGACCTTGTGGTGTTTCGCCTCTGTATAATGGGCCGCCACCGCCCAGATCGGATCACCGGGGAGTCCATGGATGATGGTTTTGGTGCAATTGTTATGAATTGCAAGAAGCTCACTAGACTTTCTGTCTCTGGCCTGCTTACAGATAAAGCTTTCGCGTACATTGGGAAATACGGAAAGCTAATAAAAACTCTGTCTGTTGCCTTTGCTGGGAATAGTGACATGTCTCTCCAATATGTATTTGAGGGATGCACTAAGTTGCAGAAGCTTGAGGTTAGAGATAGCCCTTTTGGTGACAAGGGACTGCTCTCAGGACTCGACTACTTCTACAATATGAGGTTCTTGTGGATGAATTCTTGCAGGCTATCTATGAGGGGGTGTAGAGAGGTTGCTCAGCAAATGCAAAATTTGGTGGTTGAAGTAATCAAGGACCATCCTGATGATGAAGGAGAGTCTGAGACTGTCAACAAGCTATACTTGTATCGATCGATGGAAGGACCAAGGGATGATGCTCCACCATTTGTTAGCATCTTGTAGTACTGCTATAGGAAGAGGATCCCTGCTGTAACATGAACATGTTCTTCTGATCAAGTTTTTGAGAGCCAGAGAGGGAAACTTCCTGCGGATCACTTTCAAATTGCTGCAGGGTGTTAACCAAGTAAGAAGACAGTAATCATTCCCTTCACTTGATGATATTCTTTGATCGATGGGCTGGTATGGTTGCACCCACAGAGACAGTGGAGGTTCATGCTTCTTTTATGTATCTACATGAGCAGCCCATCCAAGCAAGCTTGGGCGGGCCGGCGATTACAGTACAGTCATCAATGATGAGTAGGGACTGACTGCACACTGACTCCAGTCAGCCGGATGGTTCTTACTGCAATCAAACCTCGAGCTTTTATATATGCCGTCTTGTTCCATTTTTCTGCTCGGACCAAGGAATGGCAAGTGATGCTTGTCCGAAGCTTCGATGTTTCATAGACCGCTCATGTTTTAGATGATCCGAACTGGGCTACTTAATCTTTTTAACTTTTCCCCTATGTTTTTAGCACTCACGAGTTATTTTTGTAGACCTCTAGAACATTATCCTTTTTTTTTCTCGGTCTCACCCCCATCTATTTTTAATCAAGAAGCTATTGGGGGAATTGAATTTCATGGGCACTGTTTCGATCTGTTCTCGCTCTTGTAGCTTGTCATCTACTACTTCGTACTGTTGTTCCATCGGGATGACAAAATGTTGCTTTGACGGTGACTGTTATATGGCTTGTTGTCATCATAACGGTAGGCCCTACCAATGATTTGATTCGAGAGTCGGTCGTCCTTGTAGCGTGCCCCATGAAATCAACTGCATGATGGCCTTCTGTTTTTTTTATTCTTCTCCTTTTCTCCTCTGCATCTTTCAGGATCATGGAGGGAGGTCAAGCATGAAGCCTGCCCCCAATTTGTTGAGCAGTCGCGAGCAAAGAGAAAGGTGCCAACAGTTTGCTAACTGATGCTGGTGGAATTCCATTGTTGCAGCATGTACAACCTGTGCAGCACCTTCTGCCATCTGCGTGCCAACCACTACCTGGAGCGCTCCGAAACCCTTATTTGCGGCGGCGAATAATTAACACGATGCGTTGTCTCTTTATCATGGATTAACGTATACTTTAGATGTCGGCCATGCCCATCTCAGCCGAGGGGCTGTCAAGCATGTGGTTTGTTTCCTGGGGTGTTTTTCCGGGATCCCGTTTGATCTGGCCTTCTGTTTATTTCACGAGCCATATCTGGGCCGATCGAGCCGCACCACCTCCTCGATCTAGATAGTTTTTCCTTTTTCCTGAGGAGATCGCCGGGGCTTTACAGATCTCAGGTTGTTTTAAGGTCTTCTGGTAATGATACCAGGGCGTTGTTCATGGGGTTACCTCGTGTCTGTCATTAAGAGGTTGTCGGATTCTTTAGGACGCTGATTTGATTAGCCTTGTTTTGTGGGTGCTGTGCTCCAAGAGATTGGAGAGGATCGAGCGACTGGGGCCCGGAGATACCCCTATTTTTGCTGTTAGGAACTTGTCACGATCTTGCCTGCAACGTACAGGCGCCGTGTGTTCCGTGCCTAACCGGAAGATAGGCGAAGAGATGTTGGGGTACACGCAGTACAGTTAGGTAACTATGCTAGGCATGTTTGGTAGGTACTCCTGCTTACTACAAGCGAAATTCTCAGGAGTGGGGCAGAAGCGACGTGAATTTTCTGTGGATGTTTCTCAAACAGAACCTAACGCGATATTTCATCAGTGTGGCGTTCTGCTAGTAGTACTGCACTGCACTACCGGTATCATGCATTGGTGTAAAGGTCATGAAATGGCTCGCCATGTCAGTCAAGATTACCCTAAGTAGGACAGATTCATTGCGTAGGGATAGCCGGAGTAAAAGGGTATAATGTTACTGATTGCAACGTACACCGCAGATGCCGTCAGTGGAGAGCCGATTTCCTGTGACTTCATATCTCACCAGTTGTTACCGGTGGTATTTCCTGCATTCAGCTTTCGCCAGGGCTCCCTCTCTCTCTCTCTCTTTGGACGCCCAAGAGAGTGGTATTCCTGGAGAAATTCTGTATTCTTGGTTTGGTTCACTCATCACTGTTCTATTTTATTCTAGCAACATTTGGGATAAGCTTCATCTCAAAGGTTACCTTAACTGGGTCTTCAGAAAGCAGAATCATGCCTTCTTTTGGCAGATTACGCTGGCTGCTAAGTTAAAAAGCTCGTGAATAAGCTCCCCCACAGAGAGAAAAACCTTGGTCGAGAAATAAAGAGATCCACTACATGTGTGCCCATCCATACATATCCACACTAACAATTTTCTTCAGTTGTACTAAAGAAAATATCCAACTTTTCTGAAGCACCGGTTAGGCTTAACTCACCAGTCATTTCGACCGTCGTGTCAATCTACACCATCAAATCCTTTATATATCTTACAGTTAGCATAGAGTGTGTAACATGAACACAAACAGCATTTCTCTTGTCCACGTGAAGCGAAACCCTTAATTATCCAGTATCCGCATCACTTTTTACACTTGTTCAATCAATCGGGGAAGGAAAACAGTGTAGCCACAATCATTCTGTTTCTTAACCACTTTTAGGCCTACTCGATACAGGCCAGAAATAATCATTGTTGTTACCTGGTCACCTCACCTTATCATCTCCATCAAACCTGCATGCCGTTTGCGTGTAATAAACTCGACACTCTCACGTAGTGATCATGCGACGCACGGCTAATCTTTTTTTGTTTCCAAAGCATGAAACGATGACGATTTGCTTGCCTTGCCCTCAGCATCTACCGAGAAAGACGAGGGAAAAACGGAACGGGACAAGCAGCCTAACCATGGTAAAATTAGCGCATGCCACAAGCGAAGAAGATGTCCGGCCAGACATCGGCCGCAGCTCGCCAACGAGAAACTCTGAACAGAAGTCTCACGAGATCTTAGTAGCTAGCTTTTGACGAATTCATTCATGCGCGAACTGGGACAGCTCTGCGGTGTATGACGTTGATGTGGGGGCTCTGGGAGAGAATTGTTAGTACTCCCTCCGTTTCGTAATATTTGACGCTATTTAGTTTAAATTTAAACTAATAATTGTCAAATATTTTGAAACGGAGGAGTACTTGGAGCTTATGAACAGCAGGTACGGTGATATAATATCTCGGTGATTGCGGCGTGGAATCATGACCGGGAACGTTTGGATCAGAGCTTGTCGTCGTCGTCGTCTTCAGATCGGAGGACCACAATTTTGGTAGGAGGGAAAATGTTATTTTTTTGCGTTTATTTTTTTCCTCTCTGGAAGCACTGTTGATCAGTCAACATCAACATCTGGTGCGGTTATCAATCCTACGCCAACAACGCAATTCCTTGTCCACTCCACTCGTTTGAAAAGCTATGGAAGAATAGTCGCATGAGTATGCACGGTGTGATGTAGCCAGGCCTTGAATTGGTGTCGCCTTCTTTCAGAGTTCAGATCAATCGTGCGATCATTTTTTTTAGGCCAGGATGATGACATCTTTTCGCACCCACGTACGAATGGAAAAGAAGATGCCGACTTCTTGCTGGGAGAAATGACGTTCATCAGAGGATGAAAAAATCAGGGTGGTGGATGACGTCGCCGTCTTGGAGAATCTGTGGTAAATGGCGTGATTGTTGTTCGCTGAGAAGTGAAGAGAAACTGGCATGGGATTTGATGGCTAGGTGGTTCTAGCTAGTACCGCCACGTCTGCAATCTTCAATCAGCTCGACGCGAGTCGTTCAGGACGAACAGCAGTGTGATGGCAAAGTGTCAATCGGCAGATGCCTTTTCGACGATGCCAAAGGCCGGCCGGCACGATCCGCCGCCGCGTACGTCGAAGTGAACCACGACGACGCGCGGAGCAAGCGTGCGTCACTTGCGCCGCGCACGAGATCTCCGTGGCTCGCAACGACACGTAGGCCGCGGCGCCGGACCGGAGCACCGTCTCCATTCAGCGACCGCGGCGCAGACGGGCGACGGCCGCGCGCCGGATCACGGTGGATTCACCGCTGCCTATGCCCGTCGGAACGTGACGTCTCGGCCCCGTTGCCTCGTGCGCGAGCGGGTTGATCGCCGCGTCCGCGTCCCGTCCCTTGTGCGCGCCCGCGAGGAGAGGCGGCCGACTCGTGAGGTTGCGGCTGCCTGCGACCAACGAAGCGATCACCGGATCGAGTGCGATCTCTCGACGTGCCCGCCGCACGTACGCGCGACGGCGGCTTCTGCGCGCCATCTTTCCCGCGCGCGCCTTCCTTTGGTTAACTTTGCTTGGTTGACCTCACCACACCTCGCGATCGTTTCCTTTCTCGTTGAGACTGGGAGGCACGGCTCGGATACGAGCGCAGCTTTCAAATAGTCTCGTGATATGCGCCTCTAACAAATCGACGACAAGGACTGCTGCTAGTGACGCGTATGGAAGATTGGAAACGATGGCATGTGTTTGCAAGTGAAATCATTGCCGAAAGGAGGCCAGATAAGGGAATCGAGCGTGAGCCAAGTTGGCGCGCCGACGAGACGAGTCTGTGGTCGCCTTGCTTCCTTTACAAAATCCTGGGTGATTACGCGCGAGCACAACTTGTTCGTCAGATCGTAATACAACAGTTCAACGAAGATATTCCTGATTCTTTTCCGCGGCTTTTGGGTGGTGGCCACGAGTGAGAGGTCACACACGCGTCATAGGAGAGATTCCTGTGAAGGGGGGGGGGGGGGGGGGGGCGGGGGAGATTGAAATCAGAGAAGGCCGAAAATCTGCGAACGGACCGGCCTGCTGTTCCCTTGCTTGTTTGGGCTTCGGGAGAGGAATTAGCAGCCCATGTAATCTGTCCTGGATTCTTGTTTGGGCCCTGCACGACGGAGTTACTACTTACCAACCCATGCAATCGTTACTGATGCCAGCCCACCAGGAAACAAAGTGGCTCAACGAAAAATAATGAAGTCGACTCGACTTGGAGGCTGTTATCTGTTTGTTTGAAAACAGAGCGTAGTTCAACAATTTTTTTTTTTAAAAAAAAGAGTGTAGTTCAACAAAAAATTCCTATCAATTTGAACATTTCGTGTAAACATCACTTTGTAACAATACTTTCATGGATGGCCTGTGATGAGACAAATTATCACGTATTCCAGACATCAGAATCACGGCTAGTCTGCAAAGAGGAATCGCTCATTCAAGACATCGGGCACTCTATATGCCCATTGTTAGTATTTAAAGTATTACTCTCATGGAGAGGATGACACTAAGAGCTGGAAAAATTTTTCTTGTTTCATTCCATACACAATGGCATGCCCAACCTAGGAGTTGGGGTTACATATTTATAGCTAAGGCAACCAAGCATATATCTAGATGCTAGTCTAAGATGATGTCCTATCAAAGGACTAATATGATGTCCTCTTGATCTAAAATGTTGTCCTACCAAAGAACTAAGATGGTGTCCTACCAAAGAACTAATATGTTGTCCTCTTGGTCTAAGATGTTGTCCTATCAAAGGATTAAGATGTTGTCTTACCAAAAGACTAATATGTTGTCCTACTAAGATGTGAAATGCTGTCCTAACTAGGGGCCACACAGGCCAAGAGTACAAGACTTATTCCTTCATTCTCCCCCTAAGTCTTGTGCGTTGTCTTGTGGGAGAGTTGGACCATCCCGATCCTGGAGCAAAACTCAAGGAACGTGATCCTCCCAAGGGGCTTGGTGAGCATGTCTGCAAGCTAGTCCTTGATGTTGATGTAGCACGCCTTGATGCTCCCTTCCTCCAAGCAGCCTCGGAGGAAGTGGTACCTCACACGGATGTGCTTGCTCCGTTCATGAAACACGGGGTTCTTTGCCAGAGCTAGAGCGGACTTGTTGTCCAGCCTGAGTTCCACCGCTCCGGTGTCTTTGTCGAGGAGATCACCAAGCAGTCGAACTAGCCAGAGCGCCTGAGTCAAAGCAGTAGAGGCCGCTATGTACTCGGCCTCGCAGCTAGACAGGGCCACCACCTGCTACTTGACCGATTGTCAGCTAACGAGGCACTTGCCTAGGAAGAAGAGAATCCCGCTCGTGCCCTTGCTAGTGTCGATGTCGCCGGTGTGGTCGTTGTCGCTGTACCCGACAAGGTGTGCCTCCCCAGGGCACCTCGGGTAGTAGAGGCCATGGTCGAGAGTGCCTGCAACGTAGCGGGTGATCCTCTTCACAACCTGTTGGTGCTCCGTCGTCGGTCGCTGCATGAACCGGCTGACGCAACCGACAGAGAATGTCAAGTCCGGCCGTGTGTGGGTGAGGTAGCGAAGGCTCCCCACAAGACACCGATATTGCGTGGTGTCCACCTCCTCCGTCGTGCTGTTGCGGCTCAGCTTCAGTCTCTCCTCCATGGGAGTGAGAGTTGGGTTGCAGTCTGCGAGCCCAGCCAACTCAACAATGTGCTTGGCGTAGGCAATCTATCGAAGCATGATCCCGGAGTCGGCCTGGTGCACCTCGATCCCCAGGTAGAAGGAGAGAGATCCCAGGCCACTCATCTGGAAGGTGGCTTTCATCGCTTCCTTGAATGCTGCCACCTCCGCATCCTTGGTGTCGGTGATCACCAAGTCGTCGACGTAGACACCCACCAGTAGGGCATTTCCTCCATTGCCTCGTCGGTAGATGGCCGCCTCGTGCGGGCTTTGCTCGAAGCCCATCCCCTTGAGCGTGGAGTCCAACTTGGCATTCTACGCCCTTGGTGCCTGCCACAGGCCATAGAGGGCATTGCGTAGCCGCAACACCTTGCCCTCCTTGCCAGGAATCGTAAATACCGGCGGCTGGTGCACATAGACCTCCTCCTTTAAAACGCCATTAAGAAACACCAGCTTGACATCCATGTGCTGAACCCGCCAGTCTCCCTGAGCAGCCAGCGCAAGGAGGAGTCGCACAGATTCCATCCGCGCCATGGGCGCGAAGGCATCGTCGAAGTTGATCCCCTCCTGTTGCACAAAACTGCGTGCCACCAAGCGAGCCTTGTGCTTGACGATGGTGTCGGCTTCATCCCTCTACAGCTTGAACACCCACTTAAGGGTGATCGCACGGTGACCATGAGGGAGGTCAGCAAGCTCCCAGGTGCGGTTGTTCTCAACCGCGTCTATCTCCGACTGCATCGCGACACGCCATGCCGCGTGTCTCTCAGCCTCCACGAAAGACCGAGGCTCGCCATCGTTGCAAGCAAGATGCAACTGCGCCTCCAGATCGCGAGGGACCAGTCCCAGCACCGACTGATCACCGAGAAGATCCTCCATCGTACGATACCGCAACGGCTCGCCGTCGTGGTACACATCGATGCGCTCCTCGTCGTGGGAGAGCGGAGTAGTGAACTCCACCGGTTTGTGCTCGACACGAGCTAGTGTCGGAGTGGACGTACCCGGAGGGATGGCAGTCGGTGCTGGAGTGCGTGGGGTCACCGCAGTTGTGGTGGTGGAGAGGTTGTCGCATCCGAGGTTGTGACTGGGGAGCGTGGCGCTGAAGTTGGTGGAGAAGAGCTACCTACTCCACCAGTTCCCTTGAAGTGGACGTACTCGACGATGAAGTTGTCGTATGTCGGAGTCGAGCTGCCGTCTACCGCCTTGTTCCATGCCCATCCTCGCCCTTCATTGAACACTACATATCGTGTCGTGCGCACGCGCTGTGTTCCTGGGTCGAGAATGCGGTAGGCCTTCGAGCCCTCCGCGTAGCCAATGAACACCCCTGGAGTGCTCCTGTCGTCGAGCTTGCTGATGTGGCCAAGCCCCTTGGCGAACGCTAGGCAGTCGAAGACCCGTAGGTGAGAGACTGTCGGCTTGCGCCCATGCCAAGCCTCGTACGGCGTCCTACCGTTGAGAGCCTTGGTGGGCGAGCGGTTGAGGATGTAGACCGTCGTCACCACCACCTCTCCCCAGAAGATAGCCGACATTCCCCTCTGCTTGAGGAGGGCCCGAGCCATTCCCACAACCGTCTGGTTGCGACGCTCGACGACGTCGTTCTGCTGCGGGTTGTACGGCGCGGAGTAGTGGCGCTGAACACCCTCATCCGCGCAGTACGACGCGAATTCAGCCGCCGTGAATTCGCCGCCGTTGTCGGTGCGCAGTACGCGCAGCTTGCGGCCGCACTCCGCCTCCGCAATGGCCTGCGCGCGCCTGATGGCGTTCGCAGCCTCTCCCTTGTTGCCGAGGACCATCACCCACATGTAGCGGGATAGGTCATCGACAAGCAGCAGGAAGTAATGTCGTCCTCCCGGTGTAGCAAGTGTCACCGGGCCACACAAGTCCCCGTGCACAAGGTCGAGCCGCTCCTTGGCTCGGAAGCTCGAATGTTGGGGAAAGAGGAGCTGCCTCTGCTTTGTCACAACGCAGACATCGCAGAACTGCTCCACATGGTCAAGGCACGGCAGGCCCCGTACCATCTCTTTGGCACTGAGCCACTTTAGGGCTTTGAAGTGAAGGTGCCCAAAGCGCTCATGTCACTGCCACTCCTCGTCATCCCGGCGAGTAGCAAGGCAGAGAGGTTGTGCTACCTGCACATTAAGGACGTAGAGTCGATTGGTGCCTCTGGTTACCTTGGCAACAAGGCGACGATGGCGATCCCAAATCCTCATGACTCCGTCCTTTATCTCCATGCGCGAACCGTTCTCATCCAGCTGGCCCAGGCTGATGATAGAGTTCCTCAACGCAGGGATGTAGTAGACTACGACGAGCACCCTGTGCTTACCAGACTCGACGGTGAGGATGACGGAGCCGACACCCTTGATCTCCACACCAGAGGCGTCCCCAAACTTGACGGAGCCTCGAACATTGGGGTCGAACTTAGTGAAGAACTCTCGTCGACCAGTCATGTGATGGGTGGCGCCGGTGTCGAGGCACCACCCGTCAGTCTTGTCGTTGCTGGAGCCATCACCGAGAAAGGCGTGTGCTCTCGTCTCATCGATGTGGAGGAGAGCCGCTACGACCGATGCCACTGGAGGTGGCTCAATGCTTGCGTGCGCCAGGAGCAGAGCCGACTCCTCCTCCTCCACCTGTCCGACGTGGGCCTGACCACGTCGTTGCTGCCGACACTCGCTGGCCCAATGACCAAGCTTGCCACAGTTGTGGTAGGTGTCGTCTCGTGCTGGCTTCCGGTTGCCGGCGACGCCGCTTTGGGTGCCTCCGTGGGCGCCACCCTCGGCACGTCTCTGCGCCCCAGCTTGGGCACCTTCGCGCCCCTTGTTTGGCTTGTCGCGCTTGCGGTCGCCTTTCGAGGAGGAGGGCTCCCCCTTCTTCCCGTCACCTTGGCAGGCCTCCCACTGCTCCCGAGTGAGATGTAGCTTCCCGCCGATGGTGATAGGCCCCGAGAGAGGCTGGGATTCGTCGTTGTCGATGACCTTGAGGCGGCCTATCGCCTCTTCGATCGATATCGTGGAGAGGTCCAGCGAAGACTCGATCGAGCGAGCGATCTGCTTGTACTTCTTGGGGATGCAACGGAAGAGCATCTCGACGGCTTTGTCCTCGTTGTAGGTGTCGTCACCGAACTGCACCATCTTCTGCAGTAGTGTGTTGAGATGGAGAGCAAAGTCATCAACATCCTCACCTGGTTTGAAGGTCAAGTTCTCCCACTCCTTGCGGAGTGCCTGCAGTGTGGTCTTGCGGGCGCGGTCGCTGCCGATGCGTGCCGCAACGATGGCGTCCCAGGCCTCATTGGCAGTCCGCTTATTAGAAAGCGAGAACTGCATCTCGGGTGGTACTGCAGCAATGAGAGCATCCAGCGCCCGTCGATCCTCGTAGTAGTCGACGTCGCCGTACCGGACTGCTTCCTACACGTGCCGCACTTGGAGCCGTATCCTCATCACCGCGGCCCACTCGACGTAGTTGGTCTTGGTGAGGGTAGGCCACCCACCGCCGGGACCAACGTCCTTGACAATGGGTTGGATCCCGTGGTGACCATGCTACCTGTTCGGAGAGAGAGAGTCACGTCGCCTGTAAATGTCTCGATCTCCGTCGACCCAACCACCCCCGCCGGGAGCGTCGCCAGCGCGGCCGACGCTCATGGGGGTGTGCGTCTGCCCACTGTGGCGTCTGTGGTCATGCTACCTTCCGTGCCAGTCTGAAGTCTTCGTTGGTACCGCCGTCGGTAGAATCAGAGCCTCTGTCGCTACCGCTATGCAGAGCCTCAAGCTCTGTTACAGCCGCACACGCTGCATCTGCAGCCGCTGCTGCTTCTACTTCCGCCTTCGCCACTGCCAGTTCCGCCGCCGCCAGCCTCGCCGCCCTCGCCACAGCCTCTGCCGCTGCTCGCTCGCGTTCCTCTGCCACGGCGACCTCGGCCTCCTACCGATGTCGCGCGCTCAAAGCGACCGAGTGCTGAGACTGTCCTTCGGACATTGGCGCGCTAGTGGGGAAATGTTGTGTGGGAAGAGGTTGTCTCAGACAAGCTATTGCTTGTCTGTGCAGAAGAGGAGGAATGAGTTGAAACAACCAGTGTTATTACTGCTGGCTGAAGACAAAGAGAGGCGTGGAAAGGAGATGAGCAGGAGATGTCTAGGCTACATGATAGAACGACTCTAATACCGCTTGTTAGTATCTGAAATATTAATCTCATGGAGAGGATGGCACTAAGAGTTGGGAGATTTTTTCTTATTTCATTCCATACACAATGCCATACCCAATCTAGAGGTTGGGTTACATATTTATAGTCTAAGATGATGTCCTACCAAATGACTAATATGTTATCCTCTTGATCTAAGATGCTATCCTACCAAAGGACTAAAATGTTATCTTCTTGATCTAAGATGTTGTCCTATCAAAGGACTAAGATGCTGTCCTACCAAAGAACTAATATGCTATACTACTAAGGACTGAGATGCTGTCCTAACTAGAGGCCACACAGACCATTAGTCCTTCACCCATTCCTTACCTTTAAGAATGTACTGACCACGAAACTCCGGCGGACGTAGTGAGAGCTACCAAATATCATGAATCGATAAGAACACTGTATGTCCAGATGAGCTTATGAACAATGTCAAAGTTACAAGGATGGAAATCAGCACCTAGCTGAGCATGCTGCAACCGATCATCTGAAAAACAGCATGAGACTTCACGTTCGTAAAACAAGTAGTGAGCAAAAGAACAAACAAACAACAACAACCAAGCCTTTATCCCAAGCCTGTTGGGGTCGGCTAGACATGAAACCCAATATCAATGAAGTAAAAGAGAGGAAGAGTTATAAGAACAAGGAAAAAAAGAAAAGAAAGGAAAAAAGAAAAGAAAAAAAGAGAAAAAGAAGAAAAAAAGAAAAAGAGAAAAGAGAAAAAAAAGAAAAAAAAAGAAAAAAAAAAGAAAAAGAAAAAGAAAAGAGAAAAGAAAAAAAACAAGACTACGATTCTGGCACATGGATTGCTACTTTCCATGCGGACCTATCATGAGCTAAGTCTCTGGATACATTCCAATCTCTCAAATCTCGTTTTACCGCCTCCTCCCAGGTCAACCTTGGTCGTCCTCTACCCCTCCTAATATTTTCTCTACCTCTTAAGATCCCACTGTTAACCGGTGCTTCTGGAGGTCTCCGTTGGATATGTCCAAACCACCTAAGTCGATGTTGGACTAACTTCTCTTCAATCGGCGCCACCCCTACCTTATCTCGAATCGCCTCATTCCTTATTCGGTCTCTTCTCGTGTGCCCGCACATCCACCGTAGCAATGCGCATTCCTGCGACACTCATTTGTTGGACATGTTGCCGTTTAGTTGGCCAACATTCCGCCCCATAGAGCATCGCGGGTCTGATCACCGTCCTATAGAACTTCCCTTTTAGCTTTTGTGGGACTTTCCTATCACATAGGATTCCAGAGGCTTGTCGCCATTTCATCCACCCTACCTTGATCTTGTGGCAAACATCCTCATCAATATCGTCATTGCTTTGTAACATTGATCCTAAGTATCGGAAAGAGTCCCTTCTAGGTACTATTTGTCCTTGTAGACTAACATTTCCCTCTTCACGACCAACACCACTAAAGTCACACCTCATATACTCGGTTTTGGTCCTACTAAGTCTAAACCCCTTGGACTCTAAGGTTTGTCTCCATAACTCTAATTTCTTATCAACACCATCTCTAGTTCCATCTACCAGCACTACATCATCAGCAAAGAGCATGCACCAAGGGATATCCCCTTGTATATCCTTCGACACCTCATCCATCACCAAGGAAAAGATGTATGGGCTCAAAACTGATCCTTGATGTAGTCCTACCGTGATAGGAAATGCATCAGTCTCACTATCACTTACGCGCACACTTGTCCTAACATTATTGTACATATCCTTGATAAGGGTAATGTACTTTGTTGGCACTTTATGTTTCTCTAGTGCCCACCACATGACTGACCTTGGTATCTTGTCGTACGCCTTCTCCAAGTCGATGAACACTATATGCAAGTCCTTCTTCTGCTCCCTATATCTCTCCATAAGCTGACGAAGCAAGAAAATCACCTCCATTGTAGACCTCCCAGGCATAAAACCAAACTGGTTTTTAGTGACATTGGTAACTTTCCTCAGACGGTGTTCAATCACTCTCTCCCAAAGCTTCATAGTATGACTCATAAGCTTAATGCCTCGATAATTAGTACAACTTTGAATATCTCCTTTATTTTTGAAGATAGGTACTAATATACTTTTCCTCCATTCTTCAGCCATCTTGTTTGACCGAAAAATGTGGTTGAATAGCTTTGTGAGCCATACTATTGCCACGTCCCCAAGACATCTCCACACCTCAATAGGGACATCGTCAGGGCCGAGGGCCTTTCCTCCTTTCATCCTTTTTAAGGCCTCTTTAACCTCAAACTCTTGTATCCTCCG
This sequence comes from Neostapfia colusana, assembly GCA_030760725.1. Lineage (NCBI taxonomy): Eukaryota > Viridiplantae > Streptophyta > Magnoliopsida > Poales > Poaceae > Neostapfia > Neostapfia colusana. Next base: position 1,444,831 of record JASWHV010000003.1, on the reverse strand, counting down.
CACGAACCGCCTGTTGGAGTCATCAAAGGAGTCATCCAACTCAACCATAGTGCTCTCATTCCCATCATTGAATAGCCCATTAAAGTAATCACACCATCTATTCTTAATCTCTTCATCCTTCACTAGAATGCGGTCAGTCTCATCTTTGATGCATTTAACTTGATTGAGATCCCTCATCTTTCTCTCGCGGATTTTTTCTACCTTGTATATGTCCTTTTCACCTTCTTTTGTCTCTAGTCTCTCATATAACTTATCATAGGTCTGTCCTCTTGCCTTACTCACAGCTCGCTTTGCATTCTTCTTAGCCTCTTTGTACTTAAGCATGTTGCTTGCGCTTCTATCATTATGCCAACTCTTGTAACACTCCTTCTTCTCCTTAATGGACTTTTGTACATCCTCATTCCACCACCAAGTGTCTTTATCTACAAGTTTCTTTCCCTTTGTCACACCGAACACCTCACTAGCTACCTTCCTAATGCAAGTTGCCATCTTCATCCACATACTATCTGCATCTCCATTTTCTGCCCAGGGTCCTTCTATGATCACCCTATTTTTAAAGGATTCTTGTGATTCTCCCTTTAACTTCCACCACTTTGTTCTTGTGATTTTGACACCTTTATCCCGCAAAGAGCATGTATGGAAGCGAAAGTCAGCTACCACAAGCTTATGTTGTGTCACAACACACTCCCCCGGGATCACCTTACAATCTAGACACTCCCGTCTATCCTTTCTCCTAGTGAGGACAAAGTCAATCTGGCTAGAGTGTTGGGCACTACTAAAGGTCACTAGGTGAGATTGCCTCTTCCTAAAGAGGGTGTTTGCTATCAACAGATCATAGGCTACGACAAAGTCTAGGATGTCCTTACCCTCTTGATTTCTATCGCCGCATCCAAAACCTCCATGTACTCCCTCAAATCCTAGGCTAGTTGCACCCACATGACCATTGAGATCTCCCCCTATGAGGAGTTTCTCGGTTATCGGTACACTACTAACCATATCTTCCAAGTCCTCTCAAAATTGCCTCTTAGCACTCATGTTGAGCCCAACTTGTGGGGCATAAGCACTAATGATGTTCAAGACAATGTCCCTAATTACTATCTTGATTAAGATGATCCTATCCCCTCGTCTTCGAACATCCACTACTCCATCCTTAAGACTCTTATCTATTAGAACACCTACGCCATTCCTAGTCCCAGCCGAACCAGAATACCAAAGCTTGAAACCGATATTCTCGACTTCTCTCGCCTTTTGACCCGCCCATCTAGTCTCTTGTACACAAAGGATATTTACTCGTCTCCTAATGGCAACATCTACTAACTCACGTAGCTTCTCCGTCAAGGATCCTACATTCCAACTACCCACCCGAAATCTATGTTCCTCGGCTAGCTTCCTTACGCTTTGCACCCGTCGAGTAAGATGCAAAGACCCTTGCTCACTTATCACTACATCCGGGCGATGATGTAGCGCGCCACTAAGGTGGTGGCGATCCGGCCCTTGCTCACTTAACACCATATCCGAGTTCCGATATGGCGCGCCACTAAGGCGGTGGCGACCCGGCCCTTGCCCACTTAACACCATACCCGGGTTCCGATATGGCGCGTCGCTAAGAGGGTTACGCCCCAACGAATTTCTATTGGGTTTCATTTCTTGTAAGTTGTTGACTCGCCAAGCCTATCACAACCCCCTCCTCTTTTACCTGGGCTTGGGACCGACTATGTCATTACAACATAGGCGGAGTTAGTGAGCAAAAGAACAGAAAGACTAAATTTTCACAGCAGTAGCAAACTGAGGGTGGCATTGCTACATATGCACCATGTGAATTAGTGGGCTATAAAAATGGGGTTCATCCATATCATACACCATCGTCGATAGTAAAAGATGACAGAAAAGTTCATGGAATATGTAAATTAGGATTATCAATCCCATCAAGAGCAGATACACAAATACATAAAAGAGTACAGTCAACACAACCACCGAATGTGGTGAGGGCACAAAAACTGCAGCAGCTTAGACATCAAGCCCTCCCTTATAAGGCTTCACTTCCGTATATGACATCCTGCTACAGGGTACTTAAGAATGTGCTGAAAACCTGCAGATATCATGGAGAGCAAATACCTTAACGCCCCCTCTCAAAGTTAATACGGGACCTCCCAGAACTTCCACCATCATAATCATCCCTCATCGAGGATCCAGCACTGGCCTTCATGGTTCCTCCGCCTCCAATCTTCTCCACAGCTTTCTTTCCCTTCTTCACCTCAGTCAAGAACTGATCCAGACCAAATGGATCATTCTCCTCCTGCTTATCAAACTCTACAGGTCTATCTCTCTTGCCAGTCCTCTCTGAAGCACCAGTAAAGGCCTTGTCAGGCTTGAACCTTTCAGTCTTCATAACCTTCTCCAACTGTTCATCCGCGTCACCATATACATCAGAATCACCATCCTTTTTAGGCCTGTAAAGTGTGGACATTGTGGACTGTGCTGTGAAGAGTCCTTTAGAGTATATGTTGTACTGATCATCAGCAGCAAACCCAGAGTCCATTCCCTTGTCCTGGTTGAACAGCCGCTGGTCATACATGACCTCCCCGCCTTTCGCACCACCCGTGCTTGCCATGCCCAGAGCAATCTTCTCACTGACATCACGATCCCTGTCTCTAGTGATCTTACTCTTCTTACCCACTGCAGCATCCCTAGCCTCCAACCTTCTCTCCCTCTCCCTCTCACGCCTACGTTCCTCACGTATTCTATCACGCTCAATCCTTGCCTCCCTCTCTTCTCTGGTCTCCCTGCGCTGTTCACGTGGCTGTTCCATATCCATATCTTCATCAATAGCATCGACGGCACCCCTACCGCCAGCAGCCGGCACAGCTGCAGGTGCACCACCAGTTCTCTCCATGCGTGCCTTTTGTGCAAGAGCCCTCAGCTCTTGCTCCTTCCTTTCCTTCTCTTTCAGCTGAAGCTCCCTCTGCACCTTGGAGCGCATCTGCACCGCTTCCCTCGCCTTTTGTTCTGCCACGTACAATGCTTCAGAAAGCTTGGCAAAGTTATCATTAATTTGCACCTCCTGCAGCCCCCTCCCATCAGCTGCCAACCTCTTATCAAGTGGAATTGTGTAACCCTTTGGATTTTTCCAATTTGAGATGCACGGTGGAATCTTCCAATCCTGCTGATCTTTCACTGTAACTGGCCGTGGTGGCGAGTGCATCACCGGCACGGGTGGAGACCCAGATGCACGCGGCACACGCTTGTGCTTGAACTTTGGTGGCTCCAGAGGATCTGCCGCCATCTCTGACATCCTAATGATCCTCTCCTTGGCGCCTGAATTGAAAGCTGCTGATTGTTGGGACGGCTTGTACTTGATAAACTTGGACTCTGAATTATGTGTCGGCACATTCTTGGGCTGAGCTGCTGAGAGGCGCACGTTGACAATCTTCTCCAAGGCGGCTTTCGTCCGCTCCGTGGTCTCCTCAATCTTCTTCTGCTCCTCGTCCTCCTCGTCGGCCGCCTCAGAATCGGCAGTAGCTATCTTGGGGACGAGGTCGCTGTGCTTGGAGTAGACGATCTTCGAGGCGTTCTCGCCCTGCTTGACGACGGCGTCGAAGGCGACGCTGCCGCGCGCGTCGACGGTGAGCGCGAGGATCTTGGACCCGCCCTTGTCATCGCGACGGCCCATGCCGAGCGGGTACTGCGCGACGTGGATCTCCGGGAAGGCGCCGCCATCCCCGAAGTCCTCCGGCCGGCGCGGCACGAACCCCGCCCGCTTCCCGTACGGGGGTACGGGCTTCGCCGCGACTGCCGGCTTCGCGGCCGACGCCTGCGTGGACTCGCCGCCGTACCGCTCCTTGAACCAGGGGTCGGTGCTGTGGTCGTAGAACGTGGATGCCGACGTCTTCGGCGCCGGGAGGATCTCCTTGAGGGTCGCCATGGCGGCGGATCTAGAGGTAGCTAGGGTTCCGTCGAGTCGCCGGGTGGGGATCGTGGATCGAAGAGGAGGAGAAGCTAGGTAGGGTTTGATTCTAATTCGGGGAAAGTGATAAGGAATGACTAGGACGTTATGTTATGGCGGCGACTTGGTGGGCTGGGCTGGGCTTCTCGTCAACACGGAAAGGCTCGGCTCAAGAGAAGAACCAAAGACGGCTCCGGGCTTTCTGAGTCAGCCGTGAAGTGAAGGCAGCCGGGCCGAAGCCGGACAAGTCAGTGCAGCTGAGCCCGATAAGTCACGTTTAAGCTGGCTCCTGTGAGAAGTCAGCGCAGCCGTGGGTAGCTGAGCCGAAGCCCGGATACTGTGATGTCATGCAGCCGAGCCGAGCTTATTAGCCGAAGCTGGATTCATGGGCGTAGGCTGTCCGCTCCGTTAGCGTTAGACTGTAAGAAGACACGTCATTACAACAGGTTTCCTTGCATGGACACTGTGAGGCAGGGCAATGGCGCAGAGCTTAGAGTTGCAAAGGAAAAAATGTACATATTTTTTCTTTCAACTTACCAAGATAAATGGTTCTCACTCTGGTCAATTTTTAACGTTTAGAACAGTTTAGCCTAGCTAAGTTCAGCTTTAATTAGCTGTCTAAAACGTCAATAAATTATGTCGGAGAGAGTACAATTTCACAGAGACATTCTCGCAAAACAGAGTCACGGAGACACACCCAGCGTGTTCTGTTCTGTTCTATATCATCCAGATCTTGTGGGCTCGTGGCTGCCTTCCTGCCAAAGAACAATCTCCTCTGCTCTGCTGTCCCTCCCAGAAACCAGCGAATCCGTGCCATACTCCAAACAGAGGAGCGGATCGCAGCCTTATCTCGCCACGGAGAAGATCCTTTCGTTCGATTGCTAGCTCGGTGTTATGTGGCGGGCCCGGGACGTGGCTTCGCTGCGTCGTCGTCGACCGGACGCCCTGCCCGCCTCCTCGCCACGAACAGCTCCGGGGCTGTCTTTTCCCATGACCATGCCCATGACTGACCCATCTCCAGCAGCACCAGCAGTGTAGCAGGGATCTGATCCTGCCGGTTCCGGTCGTCGTCGTAGGCTGGCTCACCTGCCTGCCTCTTCCCCTATTGTTACTTGTTAGCAGCAGTAACATGCACGGAGTAACCATGAGCTCATCTTACTGCATTGTAAGCAATCAGCTGTTGTTGTTGTTTTCCCTGCGATAGTTAACCTGCAGGTAAAGTGAGAGTGACTGCAGGATCCAGGAGGCGGGAACAGAAATCATATCCGCAGGACCTGACAAACTTCAGATCAGAGGGCATGCATGGGCACCGGAAGAGACGCCGCTTGTGATGCAAAGCAGAGGTTGTACGCAGAAGCTAGCAACCGGCACGTACAGTGTCTGGACCTGCAAATTCACATTGTAGAGGGGCCATCCCCAATGGCTCAAGAAAGACGCCACAACAATGCAATATATGTACTCGGCTGAACTCCTCTCACTGCAGGTGCTGTGACCGCCGTAATATCTACAGTACAATACAGCACAGAGTGCATTCTCCTATGCCTGTGCAACTGCAACTCTGCGCGTCTTGCTCTCGCGGTCTCTTCCCTGCACTGCACTGCCATCCAGGTCCATGACTGCAGGTGCTGCAAGCATTGCCGTGCAGGTCCACGACCGTAGGTGTCACGGCAGTCCTACACGGATGTTTCACCTCTTAACCAATCATTTCTTTATAAACAGATCAAGAACCGTGCAGGGACGCCACAACAAAGAGCAGGCACAGGTAGCATGCTCAAGCTGCAGACTGGGCGATGGCCAGTGGTGACCTGCGATCAGGATCCAGGACAAACAAGTTAATGCTTTGTGCTCGGTTGCTGAGGACGACAAGACCGTATGTATTGGCAGGAACCAGGCATGGGAGCGTCCAGTGAGGCGACGCCGGCTTCTGATGCAAGGTCCACGTGTTGGCAAGCTCACGATGAGTTCATTCAGTCGATGATAAGGGGATCGTGATCACCTACTCCAGTCAAGCCATGGAACGGATCTCACTATCAGCTTGTACCTTCGATTAGTCGATGATCATATGGCTTTGCAAGTTGCAAGTTCAACAAGAGACTCGAGGCAGGATGGACCTGGATTCAGAGTTTGTGGCGCCACTGTGTGCTCATGTGCAGGATTTCTGAGAATTTCATTGCGATCTGACTGTCCTGAGTGTCAAACAGGAGCCTGTCGGCCTGACGGGGCCAGAGCGTTGGATCTATATCCTTTTGCTGTTCCGGACATTTAGCTCCGATTGTCACCGAAATTATAGTCCCTCAGTACACGGGCGTCAATACCACTCTCTCTGCCCGTTTATATAAGGGATTGGAACATTCAAATATTATATCAAAATATAAGGGATTTTATAGATATCAAACTCTCCCTGCCGATTCCTTAACCTCTATGTAGGGATCACAGGCCAGCCGACAACCTTATATATTGGACGTTTAGGACGGAGAGAGTATTTACTGAAAACCAGTACCTCGTATACCAACAGTAGGTAGTGAAGTGTACAGAACGGAACCAATACATGGGAAAAAGAAGGCACGAGAATTCTGATCACAAGCCACGGTTCCCGAATGCTAATCCTTGACCCTTTTTATTTGAACTGACCGCAGATAGCAGCATTTACTCGACCAACGTGATTAATATCTTACTGTAAGTACTGATGGTAGAAGATCAATAGCTCAGATCAGCATACCATCTACGGAGCAAAAACACAGGACCAGGACAGCGGCATGCCTAGCGCTTCAGGTAGAAAATAACTCCAGTTCTGCTGCTGATACAAAATAACTACAGCTTCAATCAACAATTGTACTTGGCGCCATTGATGCCCGCCAGTTAATGCACAGGGCCACGGTTCCGGAAATCCAAATTGCGGTTTTGGGTTTCCAGTCGTTGGACGGTTAATGGTAATTTTCACAACCCTGCCTAGGTCGAGGATGCAAAAGGATAGTAATAAAGTCCACACACTAATGCATCTCGGTGGTAAATGTGATCGACAGAAAAAAGGAAGAAACCATAAGAGCGGGAGTACTAAAGTTGTACGTTTTCCAATGAATAAAAATATGTTTGCCCATGAGGTGTGCAGAGTAGAGATGGTACGCAGATCTCAGTATTGTTTACAGATGAACTTCATGTGCAAGTGTGCAAATGTGCGAAATACACTAGTGTTCTGTGACGAGATTCTTTTAGGGGTCTTGCAAGCAAATCTAATCAGCTATGCTATTCTTATCTCTCGTCTAAATTCACACACAAAAAAGAAACCTAATGAGATGCTTTATGCTCCCTGATCTAGTAACATATATTACTGACTTAGCAACTGGAACCTTCAAATGAAGATCCTTTTGTTAATCCTTGGTATTTTTAAGGCTGTTTCCAGATTGGCCAATAGGGTCAAGATCACAAAGCACAACATCAATAAAGGATATCTGGATAACAGTTCATTCGACATAATGAATTACAGAAGCAAAGTGAATAATAAATAATGTCATCAGACTGAAGCTCATGATTGAGAAAAAAACTATAACTCATGGGAATCAATATATTAAGTGCTATGTTCCCTTCAAGATCCATTTTCGGATTGTTTTCATACATCACGCATTCAATGCCAAAGGCAACTCTTGCCTAAAGTTCATTGCAAATTAAAGGAGCAAAAGTTCAAAATGGTACGAGAGAGCTCTTATATCTCTACAACATGTGTAAATTCCTGATCCCTCTCTACCTCCAGCAGCATCCCTGGACCCCAAGGGCTGTACACTCCCCTTACAGATGTTGCATGAACAGGCTCACAGAACGATGCTTCTTATTTGTTCTTTTATGGACCAAGTAGTGTGCATGTTTTGTAGTTCCTTTCAGCAACTACTTGACTACCCCATAATCCTTAGTGACAAAACAAAATTAAGATGTTTGAACCAATCAAAAACTCCCAGAAACGGTGAGGAGCACACCTGAAGTATACCACATTTACATTAGTCGTCTACTGATTCTTCTCTTCTTGCTTGTGGAAGAACTATGGTAGCATGTTGCAGGAGATGATCCAACAGTAGCATCATCGCTCTGTTGGCTCAGACAGGTACCAGCATCCAAAACACCAATGGGGCTTTGTGGCACAGAGGACATGGATGATCCAGCAGACTTTAGGACAATGTTTCCCAAAGTGATCTTCTCTTGAATCATTCCATAGCATCTTGAAACTTTCTCCTAAAACACAAATGGTATGTGAGCTAATTTAGAAACAAACTGACCAAGCATTGATTGTAATTAAAACATGGATACGCAATTTTGCATTCAGAGTTAACCATCTGTTAATGAGTGATCAATAGTTTATTTAGTGCTAAGCGGTTCACTTAGTGCTAAACAGCTTAGTAAGAACAATGAGCTCAGAAATATTACCTTGTTCAAGTACTTGCAACCAGTAGCTGCTCTCTCGAGTACGGAACTCCTCAATTCCCCAATCGCGGCAAGAGCAACACTAGCAGCAATCTCTGAGGGTCTGAAGACCAGAAATTCAGCACCTGCAGACCAAATTCCCGAGCTTTAGTAACTGTCTGCTGCTGATTTGACAGGTTTTATATGCTGGATGAGGAGGGGAAGGAATATAGGTGACCAAAGTCCTGCAAATCACACCTTTAGCAGTGCTCAAAATAAGATCAGCAGAGCGAGAGCGTGCAAGCATGGAGGGTGCACCATGATCATTCAATTTGTGTAGGAAATAGTCAATAAATGAGCAAGTTGTTACAGCTTGCATCCTCCAATTTAAGGTGCCTAGCACCAGAAGTTCCATCCTTTTTATGGTCCTTCCCTCAAAAACAAACTTTGCCTCAGCTACCTGCCTCGCAAACCATCCATCATTCCATGGGCAAAAACCAAAAATTCACAACGCATGTGCAAGCCAGTTATGAGATGTGCTACACTCACCTGCAAGTCCAAAGGGAGTGGCACAAAAGTCTCCTCCATTTTGGAAGCCAGAGACAAGCAGGCCACTGCTACAAGTTGTGTCATCCAAGCTTTGCCTTCCTGCCATGATGTGGATAGTATTCCTCTTATCAGCTATGTAATTTGACCGGGATTGCTTCCAGTGATAATAAAAATGCTAGACTTACAGGAAGTTCATACGTAGACAGGAATCTATCGAGGTAGTTCACAGACAAGACTGCGGTCAACGGTGCGAAATTGTAATGTTCGACGACCTATCCAGCAGAAAGCCCAGATTCAGTGAGCTATGGTGGTAATATACAGTGCAAACGAAACCGATGAGCAGCAATCACCAATCAGATCAAGAACCCCGATGAATTCCAAAAAGGGGACACCTTTACGCGAATCCCGAACGTCACAGCTCAACATCTCACTATCGGAGTAAAAAACAGGGTTCCATGGAGCAAGAAGGCCTCACCTTCCAAATCCAATCGATGGCATCCCTCCTGATGGCGGCCAAATCCAGGCCCCCATGCCGCCGATGCAGCTTCTGGATGTACCCATCCACGGGCATGTGCGCCTCCTCTCTCTCCACGAGCGCCTCGATGTAGTCATCGGACTGCAAGGGGAAGTCCGTCAAGTACCCCTCGACGGCGACCCCTCCAGCGGCGGCGTCGCGTGGCGGCGTGGCGTCCGCCGGCCAAGAAGACTCCTCCCCCTCCTCGTCAAGGCCGAGAACGGCGGCGTTGTCCTCCGCGCACAGCAGCACGGAGGCGGCGCAGTCGTAGCCCGGCACCATGCTTGATTTACTTCCCAAAAATGCTACTGCAGAAATGTACGACTAAAGTAGCGAACAATCAATACTCGAACGCAACTCCGTATCCCCCTATATCTCCTTCCTTTTCCGCGCGCTTCCTGCCTCCTATCTTCTCTGGATTGCTACTCCTCCCCCTCCCTGCCTCTCTTCCCCTTCCTCTTCTTGATTTTATTCAGATAGGTAAAAAAAGGTAATTTTTTTGGCCTTTTTTCTCTGCTGTGTTCTTGTGAAGTGGAGAGGAGAGAGGAATGGATAGGGAGGGAGGGGGAGGACGACGCCGGCGGGCACTGTAGTGAGGAGAAACCGGAGGCGAGACGAGTGGAGAGGAAGGGTTTATGTAGGGCGGCCGAGTGGGAGCTGAGGGTGGACAACCCTGAGATTTCGGAGTAGAGTGAGGGTCTTGTGCAGAACCTGCCTGCGATTTCTTGGGGGTTTGTTTTGTTTTGGCTTTTTTTTTCTAGGAGAGCATCGACGCGCGGATCCTTTACGCGCACAACATTAGGTCCTGATTTACGTGGTGTCGCACGACATTATTTTTTGCTAGCTGATGTATGTAGGTTCGTGGAATTCATCAATGCACTGCACTTTGGTACCACTGAGTAGAAATCTGGTAGCATTGTTTTACGCAGACTCATGCGGTTCAAGTGCAGTTGAGGCCTTAATGGTGGAATACGTACTTTATGTTCAAGTCCGAGAACTCTAGAAATTAGATGTTGGAACTTCGGGAAAAGATTCTACTCCGGTTTGATGATAGCAGTAGTTCACTTAACACTTCAATGTTTCGAGGCTAAGGAATTTAAATGGTGGGAATTTATTTTATAACCCAGCAGACAGTTCATTAATTTTTAGAGCAATTAACGTCCGTAACACACATGGGAAAGAAGTGACGATCAATCTAGTTTATCTTCCATGTGTTTCCAGTTAACAATTCTTCACGATTGCACAAAAGCATATTAAATGAACTAACCAGCGATAAGAAAAAAATGATACAGTATCAATTTAGGGGTCATTGATACTATTGAGATATGCATGTACCACTTTCATTTTAGTTACTACATCATACATTTTTCTTTACTCACATCAACCCGTTTTCATGCCGTAACCACGAAAGAACGGCGATTTCGAATTCCCTGATTTCGATTTCTTGAAGATTCTTCTTGCTATAGGATAGATGACACCATCGGCATAGCTGTACAGATCTATAACTATAACGAGACAATGGAGCTTGATCCACAATTTGGAAGAAGCGAAAGACCACCCGCGCAAAAATGACAGAAGCCCGCTGCCCAATTTGCAGGTAGAAAACGCTACGGCAGCACCTTCCGTCCAATGGCTCGCCAAATGACCAAACTGCCCTCTATGGCGGTCGACAATCATGTCGGGTGCAGGTTTGCACCCGATAAGCATTTTAGAGCCGGAGTAGGTCCGTAACCTTGGCGTCGACAGACCGCACCAAAAGCCAACGGCGCGAGACGGCCGTTATGTGGGGACGAGCAGAGGCTCTCCAAATGACCGGATTGCCCTCTATCGCGGTCGCATGTGCTGGGATTTTCTTCTTTCGAGCGCGTGCCGCGTGCGGGAAGATTTGTTGTGCTGGTTGCCACCTGCCGATTGGACGTGTCACCGGAGGCTTTCCGACGTGTACTGGTTTCTGCCGATTCTAGGATAGACGGGGTTGCCATTTTTGCGTGGCCGAGATTGTATTATTCGAAATTCTGGAACCACCAGGTTATGCAAATTTCACTGTTTGGTTGTGGTGTGCGAAGTCGTAACAACAAAAAGTATCTAGTTTAATCAAGTGATTTCGGTCTCTTCAAATAAAACTTTTCATTCTCTTACTTGCTCCATATACAAACAGCGTAATATTTGTATAAACAAGATATGCGTACAAACACGTAGTTGAACACGTCGACCCGGTTCCTTCGTAACACCTTTCACAAAAAGGACTTATAAAAGTAACCTGGCGGGAATCAGATAAATTGCGATATTCATGTATGGTCGTGTTTTGCTAGGCGCTAGTAGGTTCTTGTCCTGTATTGCAAGGAAATCGCCGCCCTACTAGCTTTGCCTGCAGAGGAGAGCAGTAAAACTGCGGCAAACAAACATTGGAGTGGTGACACCGTTCATTACCGGCCTGAATTTCCTCGTGTTATTTTATGCGCAAAATAACGCGCATCCCTTCACCAATGAAGAAATGACAGTAGATTTTTTTTAGCAATTTCCTCGTGGTTTCCACTACCCATGTACTGTTGCTGGGAGTGGCGACGTTAGATTTACAGGAAAGGTTCTCGTTTACCCGGGCTTCGGTGTTAGCTGCCATGTCCGGTCTTTTACAGCAGGACCGGAGAAGGCACGGTTCGGTCTACTTGGCAGCCGGTCCGGTTTACTTGGAAGGCCGGTTGACGCCAACAAACGGCCGTCTGCCGTCTGCCAACGTGGACGCACATGCATGCATCTGCAGCTTCAGATGTCCAATGGGTCGGGTCGGGTCCAGATTTTCCCCCGGTAAGTATTTGGAATCCGGAAGATATCGAGCCTTCTCCGGGTCCACGTCCTGTCGCCAGATTGTTTTGTCGGTTGCCACCTGGCGACTCGTCGTGCCACGGAAGCACTTCCCTACGTGCCTCTTTTCTTTTGTACACAGATTTTTGTGGGATGGGGGTTGCGCTGTCCTGCCATTTTTACGCGGATGGAATCGTGGTTCTTCGAATTTTTGGATCCAGGTTGTGCAAGTTTCATTGTCTGCCTGCGGTGCGTGGATTTGTACGTACAGGCATAGCAAGAAAAATCTAGGAGGATAAAATGCACAAAAAATCTTGTTTAGATCTACAGATGGAAAATTGCCATTCCGTTTGCCACTGACGCGAAGCTGGGTAAAATGGTTGGGGTGCATCTCTTTAAGTAAGTAATACCTACTCTGTTCTGAAATAAATGACATTTACAACAACTAGTTTAATTTAATTTAAACTAGATTTTTTTCGTAAACATTATTTATTTTAGAACAGAGAGGGTCTTACATAACTAACTATAAGGTGAAAATTTAATGATTATAATGTAAATTCATATAATTATTATGGGTGCATTTGCATCCATTACTATCAATTGTCACTGGCATAACAAGAAGTTTGATAAAGGTCGAAGAGGTTATGGAATTTTGATGTTAAAGCTCTGTTGTGTTTCTATTGATATTTATAAATTGGTTTCTTCAACCCTCCCCATTCTTCTAACGTTTGCCTTTCTTGTAAAGAATAGCTGAAAGTTATATACCATGTGTTGTAAAAAGAGCAAAAAAAATTGCACCTATCTTTTGTAAGTTTGTTTCATTTGTATCTGCGGCATGCATATGATCATATTATTCGATTCTTAGTAATAAAATCTCATAATGCAACGGATTCTCAGGTATCTTCTACATTTAGAAAATCAAATAAGACCTTCTCACGAAAGGACTTATAAAGGTAACCTATGGGGGAACCAGATACTCAGCAATATTCCGTTGGTAGAAAGCAAAGATGTCAAACGAATAATGCGTGAAAAGTCGAAGCGAAACGGGCACTTTGTTTATCCTCTGCCTCTTTTGTTCTCCTTCATTGAGTCCTTTAAATGGCTATGCTACCGCTGAACAGACGAACCCAACATGTACCGCACAATGCACAGGGCGAGATTGAGTCGGCGAAATTGCACTAGCGTACGTGCTTGCTTGCTCGGTGGTGGTGGTGGTAGGCCGAACGCCGAATCGTAAGGAAAGGAAACGACCCTGCCAGCCTTGCCGGCAAAAGGTAGCTGTGAAATAACGCCTTATATTGCGCCACTAATGAGGAGATGGGCAGTGGAATTTTGAGCAGTTGCCTGCAGTGCGAGCAGCACATGGAACCCTCCCAATTCGGGTGAGATCAATGGGTCCTTGCTATTGCCTTGCCTCAATGCCTCTGTCATTTAATCCCCTGCCTCACGACTAATTTTATCTCTGATCTGTTCTATACTTCTTAGTATGTTTTTCTTTGGTCCTTGTGACCAACTCTGCGCCGCGTTAATCCCATTATATTAAAAAAATGCGAGGAGAAGCGGTAGCAGGTGGTGCTGCTACCTTTGGCCAGCCCACCGCGTGCAGGGTCGTAGTGCGGAGTAGAATAATGGCGGCGTGCACGGATGAGGAGGAGGAGGAGCAGCAGCAGCAGCGATCCAAACGCGCGCGCGGCAGGAAAATAGATTGGGGGGTTTTGGCGCCGCGCACCCAAAATCTCGCGCCAAACGTCGCTGTTGATTGGTTGCCTGGTTGGTCGGTCGATGCGTCACGGGGTGTAGCTGCCCCGCCGCGCTGGCATCTATCGCGACCGGAGCAAATGGTGTTGCCGCATCGGGACGAGGCACTTGCGCCGCTGCCTGTGCGTTTGGGGGAAAAGAAAAGGTCCCCGATAAGAAATACAAGTAGGATCCGGCGATCGTCGTGAGCCGTTCGATCGGCGCGTGGAGGGGGCTCGCGCGTGGCATCCCTTCCACCACGGGGCGCAATGATTAAAAGCGATTTGTCAAACATGGCGTCCTTCGCCGCCCGATCGTGACGCTTAAAATGTTCACGAACGCTGGAGGTGTTCCCCTCCTCCCACCCGCACGAGTCGAGTTGATCGGTGCGTTTCAATCGTGGTGTCACGCTTCGTTCCCTCATCGTATTCGTTTCTGGTGGTGAAGGTTGCTCTCGATCACCGGAGGCTCTGTACTCGACTAGTACAGCATCTACTCTCCGTTGTTTAGTTGTTGACGCTCGGGGATAGTACAGCCTAATAAAGTCTTAGTCACAACTGCTATCCGTACGTATGCAATCTACACCTCTATGATAATGATATTGAATATTTCAATAGGTGGCGCCATCAATTGGATTCTATGTAATAACAAAGGATCGGGGGAGCCATTACGGGAGACGCTGAGAGGAAGGACAAAAGTGTAAGTAACATTTTTCTCTTTAAGGTTGTGTTATTTTTGGGTCGTCTGGAAAATAATGTTCATTCAATCTACTGCTAGTATTTTCCACTTCAAACTTTTCACGGTGTTTACCACAAATTTACATCTATATTCGCCAAAAGAAGGAGCTTTAATTTACATCGATTTTGTGAGGTAGGGGTCTAGCTAGATAAATCCGGACCTCGGATTCCCCCACATAGACATGTTATGTGCCGCGAGTAGTGTTGAATGATCGTGTCCATCTTTGCTCATTTTTAATCCGCACTCGGTGCCCACGCAACATGGGCGGCATACAGAAACAATGTTTCATTTGGTTGACTAGATCGTACGGGGCGCGTCACATGCCCAAAGCGCACTACCTGTCCCCGGGATGGTTCTCGATTGAATGAGCACGCATCAAACACCGATCGAGACCTGAATCTGATGGTGCCGAGCAACAACAGCAGATCGATCAGTAGGCCGGGCCGGGGGGCATAGAGCAGCTAGCAACCTAGCAGCACACGTAGTCGGTGCGTGTCACCAAAGCAATCCTTGTACTGTTGCATGTCGTCCGCGCAATCCTGCCGCCCCCACACACGTAGGCCCTGCGGCAGGCTATGTATATGAAGGATTTGGAATTATGCAATCCATGCCGACGCCGTCCTGCGTCGACGATGATGCCATCACGAAGCGCATGCTCACCTGCTCGGTACGACCATGCATGTGTACCACGACATTTCGTAACTACTTTTGTGGGTACGCATGTACATACATATACACGCATGGCATGGACGCGAGATTCATGGACAGCGCATCGGAGAGAGTTCCAGGCCTAGTCTCCGGAAGAAGATGGATGCATGGTCCTGATCATGATCACTCTAAGAATTGGGCGTTCCTTCAATACGAGTGGCTCCTCTCCGTATATCGATCCACTTGGTGATCACATGATGCAGCAGATCGACGACGCAACGCAACGCAACGGTTAGTGATCTGCAGGCAGGCAGATCCAAAGAATGTAGAAGCTTATTGCAGGTGCAGTCCATCTAAACTCCTACGTTTTCAAAAAAAAAAGAAGGGGGAGGCGAAAAGGAAGGCGAGGAGGCACGTTAGAACATGAATTGTGGCCGTCCCGTGGCGCAGATCGGTCGGTGGTCAACCACAGCCAGTGGTAATGTCTCTGCAGATCTGAAACGTTATTAGAAGAAAAAAAGATAGACAGAATTAACCTTGGAGGAGCACGCGTGCTGTTGCCGTGACCTGCACTTTCAACTGTCCTCGTCCACGTCGCGCACACATGCGCGCGCGCAGCTGATCGGATCAATTCCTCGGTGGCGCTCCGTTTTAATTTAACGGCACCCGAGAAGCAAGAAAGCACTGGATCGGTCGATCCTTCTGAACCTGATCCAACAAATGCATCCTGCTCGAACCGAACGTGCCACAGTGCCGAAGAAATAGTTTTGATAATCATTGCCGAAACTCGCTTCCTTTCCTTTGCGTCCAAAACCCATCGAGTAGTAAACAAATGCGGGCGACGATTCAGAGGACATTGCATGCGGCGGCTACGTGTGTCCCCGATCGAGATTCGATCGCGAGGAGGTAGGAGGAGGCAACTAGATCTCCATCCAGCCCGATCGAGATGACCAGCAGCTAGCCGCTGATCGATGAGGGTGATGTGGTTGTGGTATATAAAGAACCGTATCATCGATCATGTCACACCGAGTCACCGACGATCGAACGGATCGGAGGGGCAGGCAATGCAAGAGGGCCACCGAGAAATTGGCATGTTTGCCCTGGTATGGGGGTGGCAAGTCTTGGCCCATGCACGCGTCCCCAGTGCCCAAAGATATGCAAAAGCGAGAGATAGTATGTCGTTTGTCTTGATGCTGCATTGGTTAGTGGAGGTCGACGAGGACCACACCCAGTCACCGCTCTTCCCCGTTGCCTTGCTTGACGGTCGTCATGGCAAAGCGTCAAGTCTCCCGGCCCGTTGCTGAGCCCGGGCGACGCGCCCACCCGAATTTATTAGCTTACCGCGTATGCATTGCTATGCGCACAACGGATCTCTTCTCTTCTCTCCTAATTAACTGGTACTAGCTAGTAGTAGTAGATCGTGATGACTGGTAGCTTTCAGCTAGTGATCGAGCAAGCCGCGCGCGACAACCCCCACAAAGCCATGCACGCGCGTTCTCTACCGACTGCGCGTGATGATCGCGGAGCGGTGGCTCTAGCTTTGAATGCGCGCGGACGCGGCCAAAGTGCCGCCGCCGCCGTCTTCACTGCTGCCACCGCCCGGCTCGACCCAGACGCTGCGCTCCATCTTCGGCACACGCTCCGGGGTGCCGGTTTGGAAAACTGGCTGTGCGTCCGATGCCACCGGTGCCCCACGCTTTCGCGCACCTGCTCCACCCCCACCCTAGCTAGCCAGCAGACGCCAGCCGTACACGTACAGTGCTTTCGTTTGGTTCAACGTTTCCCGTACATCGCCCGGACCCGAACACGGGGGCGTGCCCGTCACGTGCGGTGGCTCGAGCAAGGCAGAGGAGCTGTCTCCGGAGCTGTTTGCGCCCGTCGCTACCGCGAAGATGGTTACGCACACATGCTGGTAATGCGCGCGGTTAGGAGGGCGTGCATGACTAACTACTAGTTGCGGGCGGGTGGTGGTGGGTGGCAGATGGGTCAAGCAGGCAGCGTGATCCACCCTCTCCCTGGCCACGCGCTTGAGGGCAAGCAAACGGACGATTTCAACCGGCCACGCCATGCCCGCAGCAGACCGATCGCAGCGGCCATGTGCTACGAGACAGCCAGGAGCATGGCTGCCGGCCGGCCCGCCCGTCCGCCCGGCTGTCCGAGATGCGCCGTAATTAAAACTTAGCCGCGCGCATGATGCACCTACATCCTTCGGGAAAAACGAAAAGGGAGGACGAAACGGAGTCGTTCACAAGCATCCAGTAGTCCAGTTGCCGCGAGCTCGTGACTGAGAAGAACGGATCGGGGAGCGTGCGTGTGATGAGTGCTCGCACGTCCCCGTCACATGTCGTGTAGAACTCGCCCAAATCTGGAGGGCGGCAGCAGCAGCAGCACCACCACCACCACCAACCACCAACGCGCCATCCATCCAGCCAGCCAGCCAGCCAGGCCTTTACATGAGGATTGTATTGATGGAGAGCACGGGCCCAGTGTTTGGGCCGACCGTCGAATGAAAAACAAAAAGCATGCTAGGGCTCGGCTATCTGGCGAATGATTGTGCCTGCCTAAAAACAATCCGGCGAGTGATTCCTTGCGGGGGTAACGTCAGATTTCCTCTACAGTATTAGTAGGATGGAGATCAGCCTCCGATCTCCACCTCAGTCCATATATGTGCTCTGCCGTTGATGGGCTGTGCCAGCCTCCCAGCCTGCCTTCACCACCTTCACGCAGCTAGCGCGACTCGCACCATTGGTCTCCTCCAGACCAGACTCCATTGCACTCGCGTACGTGAGATTAGTCCAAGCCACACTCCCTCCAGATACAGTTGGGCCGCCTACTACTGTTCTTCTTCTTCCTTCTGCCTCTACTCTTTTGTGGGTGCTCTCGTCTATTCCTTTTTCTTTTCTTTTTTTGAGGGAACTACAAACTAGCTGGATCAGAAGGGCGGCACGGCGAGGCAGCTAGCGCCGCCGCCTGATAATACATCTGATCCACCTCCGTCTCTGGCGGATTCCACGCTGCAAAGGTTCCAATCGCCGCCTACTCACTGCTTCACTTGCTAACCTCTACAACTGCGTGCCGTCCTCTGCTGCCCGCGGCCAACGGCACGTTCAGCTTCAGGACGACCAATTCCGTCGGGCCACCCTGCAGCTTCCTTCCCCGTTGCGCTACTAGCTTGCCACTTCCGAGTCCGCCCTGAAACCCTCTGCATCACGCGACGGCGCGTACGCAAGTTACAATGGCCCGGGTACGAGCTGAGCGTGCCTTGTAGCTCTACGCGCTCGCTCAGGGGCAGCAGGGGCGCGGACAGGGAATGAAAAAAGGTGGTGAAAACAAAGATGTCTCTCGTGGTGGTGGTGATCAAGGGAGAGCTCCTTCCTGAGCGTCTTGTGCCCGTCATTCCCGGCCCCAGCCTCGTTTGGCCACCATCGCTGTCCCCTGCACCACCTCAACCACCACCATGCTTTGCCTCCGGCGGCCGGCCGGTGGCGCTCACCGCCCTTCTTCTCCACCTTCGACGCCCGGCGGCCCGCTGCTACGCGATCCCTGTCGCCTCCCTCCCACCGGTCAGACCCATGTGAGACGCAGGCCGAGCCGCGTCCTCTCCTGGAGGGTCGCATGCTCACGCAGCAGCGCGAACTAGAGTCTCCGGGTTGCAGGGAGAGGGAACAAGAAAAAAATGGAGCTGTTTCTCTCCGGACACGATTCGTGTCTGGAGAGAGAAACACACGAAGCATAAATCGTGGGCTGTATTATTTAGCCCAGTTGCCCGGAAAGATTTGACCCCATTTGGACGACGACGCATCTAACCAGCCCGTTTCACAACAACTGTGGGCTGTATTATTTCGGAAAGAGAAAACTGAGCTAAAACAGCTGCGCCTAGCATGTGGCCCATGGAGCAAATTGACGGTGGGCAACTCCAGACTTGTTGACGGTTCTACGTGCAAATCAATAGAGCTAGATAAATAGGGGTGAGCATATTTAATCGATAATTGTAAAATCGAATTGAAACATATCAAATTGAATGAAAATATATAGTAACTGAATTTTTTGTTAAACTCGGTAATTATTTTTATGTATTTTAGTTAACCGAATAAAATTCAATTATCACGTCGTATTAACCGAGTCACATCGTATTTTTGTCTTCTTTTTGCAGACCCGCATGCCAAATACCACGAAGCTCAAAAAGATCATTCAGGATTCAAAAGATTCAGTGATTGAATCTGATATTCGCAGCAGGATGCAGGCATTGAAGGATCAGCTAATTGAGGCAATAAATCATATGCACAGTCTCCGAAGTACATGTTTTATAGCGATATGCGGAGGATTTTGGGACCGGATGGGACAGGCATGACTAGAGGTGGGAGATGGGCCGGGCCAAATTGGGGCGGGCCGAAGCCCGACGGACCGGCACGGCCCAGTCACGAAAATGGCCCGAAATAGATTTGGGCCGGGCCGGCCCGGCACGGGATTTCGGGCCGTACCGTGCCCGGGTTCGGAGGCTTCGGGCGGCCCAGCCCGAAATTGAGTTTCGGGCCATGCTCGGGCCGCCCGACCCGAAATTGGCCCGTCGGCCCGAAAAGGCCCATTGGCCCGAAAAGGACCGAAATGTCCGAAAAAGCCCGAATTTTTTGGAATTTTCTGTGGATTTTTAGATTTTTTTGGAATTTACCTGATTTTATATGTATTTTTTTTTGATTTTTTCGGTTTTACAGATTTTTTTGGATTTTTTATTTACAGTTTTTTGAACTTTTTCGCTTTTATAGTTTTTTTAGAATTTTCTTTGAATTATTTGGGTTTTTTCTGTTATCGGGCCGTGCTTGGGCCGGCCCCGGCCCGAAATAGGCCCGCCGGGCCGCGTGTCGTGCTCGGGCCGCCAGTTTGGTAATTCGGGCCGGTCGGGCCGGCCCGAAAAGGCCCGGCGTGCTTTCGGGCCGCGGGCCGAATCGGCCCGAAGCACAAAAATTCGGGCCGTGCCGTCCCGCCCCGGCCCGGCTCCCACCTCTAGGCATGACATATTTGTGTTACTGATTTAACTATGTTTTAGGATGTGTTGAGTTTACTGGAGAATCGCAAAGAAAACAAGGGGTTGTATAAAGGTGCCCGAGTATCTTTGTAAGTCCATGTTCCAACAGCCCCCCTATAGTGTTGTTTATTCCCTCCGTTCTTAAATATTGTTGTTTTAGAACCGTTGTCCTAACGACAACAATATAAAAACAAAGGAGGTACGATCCATTTTTTTATTTTTTTCTTGTTGACTGTCCTGAATCTGGTGGCAATGGTAATAAAGCATTCAAGTTTTGGATGATACTTGCAGGTGTTGGATGATATTCTGGCCACCCAGTTGCAACAGTTGCTCGGGAACACAATCCCCCAGAAGGACCCAGAACCTCCACGATCCATCATGGAAGTTCGCTCGATTCTCTGCAAAGATGCCCCCAGTCAGAAGAATTCCAGTTTCTATTACTGATCGATCTTTGTGTACATACGAGTCATACTCGTTAGGAATCTGCAATTTTTCACTGGAAAAAAAGCGAGAGAAGGTGTCATGTAGAAAAAAAAAGGCTGATTGAGGACGCGGTGATGATCTTTGTAAAGAGAGAAAAAGACGACAGGTCTCACCAGGCCCAAATCTTCTCATCGCCTGTGGTATGGTCAGCATTAGGAAATTGATTTGTGTTTTAGATAGTGCAGTCGAAATAACACTAGGTTAGCTCCACTTGTAGTTGAGCTTTCACAACTGCTGTGTTCTTTAGCATGCTGACTGCTTTCGTAGGAATTCGTTTCTTGGTATGGACGTGGAGGATATCACTGTTAGTAACTGATGAACCTGTATAGTATAGCTATGGTATATATAAGGAAAAGAACTGCACAGTTTTGAGTCGTATATTTTTTTTTATCTTGAGCCCTGCGTAACCTAAAACACATACTGTGGGTACGTTTTTTTAACGCAAGTGCTTAGTCGCGTCTGGTCCTGGCCGTAGCGACCCACCGCTCGGCGAATCATCTCTCAGGTTCGTCTCGGCTGGAGGTAGAGGATCGTGCCGACTGGGCGAGCAGCATGACGTTCGTGGGTGATCGTCGGGAGCTTCGCAAGCGAGGCCCTCGTCTGTCGGTCGTGCTCAAGGATCTCTCAAACTTCCCAAGTAAACAGATCAGGGACCGGCTAAGCTGCAGCGAAGAGGTAGGCCACAGGACAACAACAGCGACGGCACGGTGCACCTTACCTGCCACGTCGCTTCGTGAGGCCTCCTGCGCTGCCAACGATGATGCTCAAGGACCTCCCTAAGGGTCGACCGCATTGCCGAGCTTGGCTGCCCCGCCGATTTCAAGGCCTCTCGTCCTGTGTCCTGGCCCGTCTCCATCGGTTGTAGAGAGTCCACTTGCCGACCAAGTGGCTGCGATATCGAATTTTTGCAGGGCGGACGTCCAGTTCATTTCATTTCATAGGAAATAATCTGAGCATCAAAGCATCGGGCTGCGCGCGTGCATCATAGAACCAACTCGCGTGTTGTTCCCAGCCACAATAGAGACATAAAAAACGCGATGCTCTTCGAACAACGTCAAAAGACCTTTACACGCCATGAATGGAAGTTGTACCACAAGGAACTCAACTTATATCATAATGATTCACCATATCAGAGTGTCAAAGTTTCACATGATCCATTTAGAACAATGATCCTAGCATAATGTGATTATTTCAACACTAAGGGGCACATCGGCACGGCAGCACTTCATAGATCCATCCAAAATTACGTTCTGAATTACTGAGCGCTGAGGACTTCAATCTCGAATACCAGCACGGAGTTCGGTTGAATTCCCCAAGCCGGAAAGCCACCTGCTCCATAGGCGTAATCTGGGGTGCACTGCGACAATGAAAACTCGAGTATCAAGACTCAACTATGAGAAACAAGTCCAAACGGCAGCATTCCTAAGCTAGCTTTAGACGCATGGTTTTCATCAATAGGGGACGAGGCAAATGAACGGCAAAGATGAACCCATAAGACTGACTTGACGTATATGAACTGCATACCTGAATACGAGCAACCTCACCCACTTGCATGGTCATAACTCCTTCATCCCATCCTACAAGCAAGATACCAGATTGTTACAATTAGTTCAAGCATCGAACATGATTTTGTGAAATGTGGGCATGCAAAGTGAAACCGGATTCGTCATGGACAAATAAGATATTCTTTTTGAGACAGAAATTGTAATGATTCAAATATGCACCCGTGATACATGTCATAGCTAACAACATATAAACACGGCTAAATCATAGACTCAACATAAAGGTTCACTGGGATTCAGGGCTCTATTGAGAAAAATGGCACAGTGAGAAGCAAGTTTCCATACCACAATTTGTCATCGAGTGTACCAGTTTGATATAGGAATATATATACAGAGCTGGATGCAGCTGAAATGAATAGAAAACTCATCGTTTGACTGATCTATCAGTAAGGAAATAATGGAGTTCTAGAGACAACGAGAAGCATTTTGTTACATCAGGCAGTTATAAGAACTTAGGAACACATTCAAACTAACTGGTGAAGTGATTATTTGAAGTTTAAATTAACAGGTCTTAGGCATAGTCACCTTTGATCACTGAACCGAGGCCAATGTTGAAACTGAATGGCTGCTGGCCAGGGTCCTTGGTGCTGAAAGAAACAGATAATAAAACAACATCAGATTATTTACGATCATAAATGGCTAGTGCGATATGTTGCATCCTCGGTTATGTTTCAGAAGGTACAGAAACCATAAACAGTTTTTTAGCAAACTAGTTTCACATTTTTATAGAGCATAATTACTGCACTGATATAGAATTGAAATGCAAAAAAAAAAGATCGGGCGTCACCTCCAGAACTTCTTAGAGAGATCGCGATCCTTCCCTGCAGAAACAACATCAAAAAACAGAAGTTAGCGAGTACCTACGAGAGGCTACTACCATAACAAAGAAGAAAGGAAAACGAGCTATGACCGATAGTAAGGTTCGCTTCAACTCTGAATCAAGTCAATGCTAAGTTATCGCTAATTATTTAAAAGTGCAGACTCACTTCCTAAACACCAGGATAGACAGAAGAATCACCGCTGCCTGTTCGTCAAGGTTCATATTGTGCCCAGGATGAAACGGATCTGGGACTCTGGCAGCATCCAACAGTAAACCCGTAACTGATGCCCGGATCCAAGAACAACGGAGCAAAGAAAGAGGTTTAGAGGATGGATGGAAGGGGCGAACCGTAGCCAGTGCAGTGGACGGTGACTTTCTGGCCCTTCGCGGGCTTGGGGCCGTTCCCGGCTCTCAGAATCTGCTTCTCGAAACCCATCTCCGTCTCCGCCGGTCTCGCGTATGCTCGACGACTCGATTTTCTGCTTGCGCGGCGGAGTTCGTGTCGGGGACCTACTTGGATGCGAAGAGGGACAGGAGGAGGTGGTGGTGCGGTGTGACATTTAATTCGCAATCGCCTGTGAACGCACGGTGCACGCAGCCGTCCGATCCGATGCCCACCATTCCTTTTGATTCTTCAGCACTTTTTGTCTAAGAAAAAGATGACTGGAACAATGATTTTCTTCAAAGACCACATTTTCAGATGAAATGAATTTTATTTGTACTTGTTTTTGTGAAGAGCTATGAAACAAGTAAGCTTCTAATGACCCGAGCAAAATGGATAAATCATTACAAGATATGAATTTGTTCCTTATTGTAATTATATAAAACCATTCTTATATACTCACTCTTGTTTTGGGGCACATATTGTTTAGTTGTTGACACGGCCTTTGATACTCTACCGTAACTATTGTTATATATCAAGATAAACTACTGCAAATAATAGATGATTCAAACTTTTATTAGTTGATGAATCTGTCCCTGTAGATTTTACGATGATGATTCACATAAAATAGTGTTAAGGTTTGAAAAATAAACAGACACAGACGATCACACTCCCCTATGAAATCACGGCCCCACGTACCAGACTGCACAGCGCAGCATCCATCTACCGTCCGTCCCCACGAAAACCGTTCCAAAACCATTGATTTTTGAGCCCATAAACACACCACCCTACACGCACCGCCACCCTCCGTCCTGAATCCCCACAGAAACAGCCTCCCGATTCCCCAGCCGCCCTCCCACCGGCCGCCACCGTCGATGGAGTCCTAACGCCGGCGCCACCCCCAAACCCCAACCTGTCCCTACAGATCCACTCCATGGAGACCGAGCGGATCCTGCTTTGACGAGAACGGCGACAGGTTCGGCTTACGCCGATCGGGGTGCTGAAGAATGGTGGCGTCCTTGTTGGACCAATTGGCACATCGAGCTTGTTAAGCTCCGCGTCATCTACGTCCGTCAGTTTGCTGAGCCTTTTGTTGGCATCAACAAGATCGTGCACGCCCGCGACGATGTCAACCAGCTGAGGCTGGCAAAGTGGCAATGGTGAACTCACGGTCCTGGGAAGGAAGCTCTTACTGTCTGACATCACTGTACCATCATCGGTGCTCCGTACGCCGCAATTCAGGATCGAGTTGATTCTGCAGCTTCATGGAATGTGAGGAAGCTGCAGGCTGCTAGATAGGAGCAGCAGCATCGCCAGAATTGCTCGAGACGTCATATTCGCAGCATGCCGTGCCAAGGAACTGGGAAGGGTAAGCAAATACCTTGCCGATAAGAAGTCGCCGATGGCAAGTTGCCTAGGAGGTGCTCTGTGTTTGTTATCATCTTGTTTTCTTGTTTCTAGGTGTTCTCGTCAAGTTGTCATTTTGTCAGTCATGTGTTTGATCGTGTGTTGCTAGTTAGAAATACATGTGAAAGCAAGATTTTGGCAACCTTGATTACGTTTTACATAGCACCATATCACCAGCAAATACATGAATGTACAGAACAGTTAGGTCCATGGCGAATTTATTTCCACAATCCCACAACCAATACTTATTTTTTTTCTTACAATATACAGACCAGATAGCAAACGTCACCCCTCAGCAGCACTGGCCGACAAAATAATGCATTGTCTTCGAACACAAAACGTGCAATGGTATTGCTCCGGACTACGAAAAGAAAAATAACCACAAAAAACATGAATTGAAGTACACCAAAGAACGTTGATCGAGGGTAGGTCAAGTGCCCTTGATTACAATAACAG
The DNA here is from genome assembly GCA_030760725.1 of Neostapfia colusana. Classification (NCBI taxonomy): domain Eukaryota; kingdom Viridiplantae; phylum Streptophyta; class Magnoliopsida; order Poales; family Poaceae; genus Neostapfia; species Neostapfia colusana. The sequence goes on along the minus strand of JASWHV010000003.1, from coordinate 1,419,378 downwards.
GGCAGCCCACATGGTTGATGCAGTAGTTGCTTACACTTCCCAAGAACATCCTGTATATTGTTGAAACTCAGTGTGGGTTTGATTTTATACGGAAATCAGAAAAGCACAAGGAAAATATTGTCAATCAAATAAACACGCAGCAAAGTTTTGAAGGCTTCATGACTGGGATAAATTTGTAATATATTATGTGAGCATCAGTGCATGATTTTGATCCATAAAACTGTTAAGAGGCAACCGTAAACACAGACCGGAATTCAGAATTTAACCGGCTCTTATGTTTTAACATGAAAGAGTGATAAAATATTTGGTGTTCACCAACAAATATCTGCAGTTGAACTTGGAAAAACAGTTTGCAGTTGACATCCACTTACGTAAAAAAAAGAACAGTTTTAAAAACCAGAAATTCTTTGCATACAACATTTCGTTTGTACATTTAAGTTGTTGCATCATCTATTTACCAAAGCTAACGTTGCTTTCTGAGGTAGTACCAATGTGTTAAGATCCTCCATGGATTAAAATAGTATGTTCATTTCCCGGCAAATGACACGGGTTGCGAGACAATCTGCTCCCAGTTAGGCAGCGCAGCACCGAGATCGGTAGGAACTTCAGCTAAGCATGTTTTTATTTTACCTCTTGAGCGGCCCAAATGCACGGCACCCCATGACGAGCAGATCGGCCTTCCGGTTGGCCGTCACCTCGCAGATCTTGTCCTTGGGGTCTCCCACAACCACCTCCGTTTTCACCCCCACCTTCAAGAAGCAATCCAAATCACCGATAACCCAAAAAAAAGGGCAAGCGATTACTAGCACAAACCCGTCATGTAATTCCACTTACATTCTTCTCGGAGCAGATCTGGAGCGCGTGGTCCAGGATCGCGTGCGTGATGCGCCGCTGGTGCGCCTCGATGGCCTGCGTGAACGCTGGCACCTCCACCTCGCCTGGTCAATCCAACGCGACCCAAGCATCCACGAACACCCGTCAAGCCCGGCCGCTCGACCAGAGGGGCGAGGAGCAAGCGTATTCGGCGGGAGTGGGGAGGAGGCTGGTGGTATGCTTACTGGGGCCGCCGAAGGGGATCGGTCCCGGGTTGAGGCCGGCGGCGATGCCGGGGAGCGGCTGGACGTGGAGGACGACGAGCTCGCCGTCGGGGCGGAGGCGGAGGTTGTCGAGGGCCCAGCGCAGCGCGTTCATGCTCTCCTCGCTGCCGTCCACCGCCACCACCACGCTGGCCAAGTTCCCCGTCGCCATGGATGGATGGCTCTGGTCCTCGCCGCCCCCTCGCTTCCGTGAACGGGTGACGAGTCACGCTGAGCGATAGCCTGGTCGCCTGCTGTGCTGATCTAGCTGTTCAACTCGTCGGAAATACACTAATCGTCCAGAGCTTGCACTTATCCAGTGGCGCGGGTCTCGATGCACATGGCGTGCGGTGGCAGTTCACATCCGTCCGATCGGAAGCATGCTGTAGCTGATTCGGCGTTGACTGGCACTCTGGAAACCAAGTAGACGGTTCAACGTGAAAATGACTGCTGATAAATAAACGTGAAAACGACAGTAGTTTCTCACCGTTCTGGAACTACCCAGCTCTGTCGAACCCAATCCGAATCTCTTGCGTGCGCATGTCAAGTGTCAACCAATGTCAGGCAGAGATAATAAGCTCATCAGCAGCATTGCAAAGCTGTAGAAGAGCCGTCAGAAATAAGCAGCATTGCAAGTTTGCAACCCACGTCTGCAGCAAGAATTGTGGATGGGCTGCAGGCCCAATCGAGACTGAAGTTATACTGCGCGGGTCCAGCAAGAAGAACCCACGTCTGCAGCAAGAATTGTGGATGGGCTGCAGGCCCAATCGAGACTGAAGTTAGACTGCGCGGGTCCAGCAAGAAGTGTGTGGGCTGCATACCTTCTCCTCCTCGAGGCAACCTCGTTCACCCGACCGCCTGACGGACTGACCGGAACTCGTATTTTTTTTGAAAAAAAAAAGAAACGAAAGGAAAGACAGGGGGGGGCTTGATGGAAATCAATACAGCACGATTGCCAGTAGCCCGGGACTGAATCGAAATTAACCCGAAATTCTTGCATGTGGATCGACAACGCCTTGTTGTACGTCGTCCTGTTCCAAATTTAGTGGTCGCGATGACCCGAGACCCGCCTCCTTTATCGTGGGGCGGGGCGGGGGGGGAGAGAGCTTGCGTGTCGACCCGCCGCGCGTCCTCCGTACCGCTCCAAACGTCGGCGGCGCTGTGGGCCGGACCACGGCGGTCGGCCGGACGGAGGTCCGTCCCGGCCTGAGGAGGAGAGGGGCGCGAACCTCGTGCCGCGACTTTCATGGCCGGTCATCTTGAAAGCCTCCCTGTGGTTTTGCTGCATGCCCGGGGAGAGAGAGAGAGAGGGAGAGAGAGAGAGAGAGAGAGAGGCGGGTGGGCAGTGCGCAGCCGTGGTTCTGGCGCGTCCTGTACGGACGAGGGTCACCCGTCACTCGGTCGGGGTCGCCCACGCCACCCGACGATCGATCCGTTCCCTCGCCTCGGTGATCACTGCTCCGCCCGTGGTGCGCGCCAGGCCGCACAACAGTACTCTACGTTGTACTACTTCACGCGTCAGCCCCGTGGCCGTGCGTCGCTAGGACCCGGGATTGGACGGGTCGCCAGCCTTTTCTTTCTATACGTACTACGCTTGTCGTCGTCCTCCTCCTCCTCCTCGGGGCGTAGTACAGTAGTAGCTGCTGCGAAGTGCTCGTTCTGGGGCGGGGACGGGGAAGGAAGTGCTCGTTCGTAGCCTGCGAGGCCTAGCGTTTCTTCTACTCCTACTACTACTTGTGGAATAGCCTATATGATCTGGTCCGGACCTAATATTACTCTATAGGTGGGCACGTGCTGTTCACGCTCCTCGGTGTCAGGAGCATCTTCCGAAGGCGCCCTTGATCTTGAGGCCGAGCCGAGAGCGAGGCAGCCCACCAACGCTACCAGAGAATCTTTCCACCCTCACCCCGTGTGCTGGTAACCCTCGGCACCGAAGCTTTTGTTTATGTCGGGTTCGATGTGAACTTTTATTTATGCGCCTTGTGTTTTTGTCTGTCTGTTTTCATCTGCTTATTGTTTGCTGCGTCAGTTTTGACCTTGAGTTTCTTCTTAAAGCAGGTTGAGCTGGGCTGGGCGTGGGTGTCCGTACGAGTCCTCCGTGTCATGTCACGGCGGAAGAAGCTAAGGCTGCGCCTGCGCCGCGCGCAGGAAAACTTGGACTGTTGCGGGTTTCAGTGGCGAGCGAGGGCGAGTAAACCAGTTCACCGTGGGAAGAGCGGGAGTGGACGAGGACGCTTGCGTGCGCGCACCCGCGTGGCGACGCACCACACGATGCCTGCCTCGGATTAGAACGGTGCGCGGCCGTTCTTCGAAAAGAAGTCATTCTTTTTACTGCTTCCATCGAGCTAGCGCCGTAGCGCGACGACGACAGCTTGCCCAAAAGCTACACCGATAAATAAACTATATATGCATTATTATGCGTACCCGGGTGAGACGAGAGGTTTAAAAAATCAGGTTTGATTCGACGTTTCACGGATGAGAAGGACGTCTTTGGTCGAACGTGGAAAAATCTCTCTCTTCTTTTTTTGTTCATTTTAGTTACAATCGTACTATAAGCGATCTTCCAGTTCGGGTAAACAAAGTGTTTAGTGGAACATACTCCTTCCGTCCTATTTTGGCTGTCGCTTTAGCTCTAGGCACGAGGATTAAAAGAGAGATCGAAAAAAAAAGAGGGCTTTGTAGGGGGAAGAGGAGAAGAGCTAGGAGACGGTGTGAAGGGGGTATGTGGAGGATGATCAGACGTCACACATGCACTAAAATCGAAAGAGAACTACTCTCTCTGTTCTGAATTAAATAATGTTTAGGACAGTTAATTTAGTTCAAAATAAACTAAATTTTTTGTCCTAAACGTCATTTATTTCAGAACGGAGGGAGTAACAATTTGGGTCTGGATTTTATTCATCATAACTAAAACCGGCCCCACTGCTATTAGTACCGGGCCCTCTAACCTCAATTACATTCTGAAAGTTGTAACACCCGGCAAAAATATAATATATATACCAGTTCTTGTAGAAATGGGACAAATAGTACGACATGGATGACCAATTTTGTTGTAGTGATCCTGTTGCATATTGCGATCAAAGAACAGTGGCGGATGACTATTCTCATGCCACCTGATTGACACAAGATGTATTGTCGCTATTTTCTACCATCGGCTAGTAATCGGATGCTTCATGTTTCGTGTCTGAATGGCTAGCTAAAAAAGGCAAAAATGTATACTGGTTCACATAATGTGTCCTACGTCCAGTCTCCGGTGTTCCTCAGCCTTGTATTAACTCACACGGTTCAAGGAACTGTAGTTACAAGCAACACACGTGCGAGAACAGGAGAAAGACTAAGTGTCGCGTATGCGTGACCTGTTTCGTCATGCGAGGGGAGGTTCTGGGTCTTCCCTTTTATAGCTTGGCTGCCTATACCTACCCGTCGACTCCTTATAAATGGGGCGGGATTTACATGGCGTGTCATAGCCTAATGCGACCCGAAGTGCTACAGGAGCGATGATTACATCTGCTCCTGTCTAGTCTACGGTCTACGTCTATTTTTCGTCCTTGTACACCCGTGCTACAAGAGTGATGATGGTCCGACGTCGTGTTTGTCGTGTCGCGCGTGCCCTTCCACTCCCTCTTAAATCCCTTCTGCCGTCCCATCACGTAGCGCGGATTGCTTCTCTCTTTCGGTCTCGTTAATTAGAATCAACACACACCATGAAACTCTACCATTTATGACGTGTGCAGCGAAACCAAATATTCTTTTTTGTCTTAAGAATAAACTTCCATGAGTGTGCCGTCAAAGACGACTACGAGATGAAAATAATTTACTAATTATGGTTAAAGTTCTCATTGTTCACTTAACCAATACAATACTAGGCTCTGTTGTGTGAAAAAACTTTTTAGCCTCTCATATGCTAGTGCGTTTGATAAATATAGTTTTGAAAATTTAAAATATAAGCGTAGCAGTTTAATGTTTTGTCAAATAGACAAATAGCATTGGATTTTGTTAAATTACAATATGGCTCCAAATTTGAAATTGGACGTCAACGGGAGAGCAGAGACGCAGAAAACCAGAACTAAACCGCCACATACCGACACCGTCGTCGGTGGCAGTGGCCATCCGAAGGTAAACCAGCACGAGGTCGCCAAGGCCACCGTGTACGCCACAGGGTCGAGGCCGGAACAGGAAATCCCCGGGCGGCTGCGGCAGTACGCGGCCGTGCGCGAGATCGCCAGAGCCACCGTGCGCGCCAGCCACAGGATCAGGGCCGGAACAGGGAATCCCCGGGCGGCTGCGGCAGTACGCGGCCGTGTGCGGTGCGGCCAATCCGATCGAGCGGCGCCTCCGCTTCCTCCTCGTTTTCCCCAGACGACGCTTCGTGCAGGCCGGCCAGCATCGTCACCGCGCGCGCACGCGGCCGCCTGCTACAGCCAGTGGCCGCGTACTGTTCTGGTCCGGCCATGCCATGCGCCGCCCACACTCGCGCTCCCTGCCTCCCCATGCCTTTCCTTTTCAGGAATCCTCCGGGCCTTCCCCATTGGCACGCCTCCTCTGGCCTAGCCTCCCATTGGGGGTGGCCCTCTGCTCGGCTGGGGCCCAGCCGCTCGGCTCCGTGTGGCCAGCGCATAAACAATGACTGGGCCGCCCTGCACCGCAGCCCCGCCCGATGAGTTCTACGCTTTGTTTAATCGAGGGGCGTGTCTGTAATCGCCGTGGGCTGCGGCAGGATCCGTTTATTTATGCCGACCTGGCAATAGGAGCCAGTCCTCGTCTCGAGACCCCCAACCCGTCCCTTCCCTTCCCTTCCCCTCCCCTTTCCCCTCCTCCTCTCATTCCGCACCACTACCCCCGTCGCCGGTTGGTTCCCTTGCTCCGAGTTCTCTCCCACCTTCTCCTCGTGGGCTCTCTGTTTGCGCGGAGGGAGCGGGTAGGTCGGTGGGGAGAGAGAGAGAGAGAGAGGAGAAAAGGAGGGCGGGGGAGGAGGGACCGGCGCGCGCGGCGGGGATGGCGAGGGAGCGGCGGGAGATCAAGAGGATCGAGAGCGCGGCGGCGCGGCAGGTCACGTTCTCCAAGCGCCGCCGCGGGCTCTTCAAGAAGGCCGAGGAGCTCTCCGTGCTGTGCGACGCCGACGTCGCGCTCATCGTCTTCTCCTCCACGGGCAAGCTCTCCCAGTTCGCCAGCTCCAGGTAAGTATGTGTGTACACGCACGCCCCCCACCCCACCACTACCGTGCGTGACTTCCCCTCCCTCCTTCCCTCCCATCTCTCCCGGCCGCTACCGTGTCTCGGTAGATCTAGCCGCTTCCCCTTCCAGCCCGCCTCCAGCGGTGCAAGATCCGACTGGTCTAGGGTTCTTCGCGCGCGACGACGCTCCCCCCTCGCATGTTTGGTCCGCCCTAGTGGAGATCACGCGCCATACGTTGATACGGATCCCTTTGGATCGCTGTCTCTACTTCTGAGTTCTGAACGAGGCATGGCTTGTGTTCCAACGCCGTGTTTTTGTGGTTAGGTTCTAGGTGGGTCGCGCGAGCGCGTGGATCTCCGGAGAAATGGGGATTTTTAATCTTAGTCTACTGTAGTTCGCGCATGTGCTTGCGGATTGTTTTTGGGACTTTTCTTTTTCCCGTTTCGGTGTGGAGACTGTAGAAGGAAGGCATCTCCGCTGCTGCGCTATAGTACTACTGCCGTAACTTCTGTTATTTGCTGTGCCCATGAGTGCGCAGAGTTAATCGAGGTCCGTGTCTTCCCAGTTCTCTGGCGGGGGTAAAGTCACGCCTGCTAATCGCGTACGGCGGTCCTCGTGATTTTATGTGTTGCTGCGTGGCATTACATTGCCCAGTGATTAAAAGAGGGGTCTCGTGCTTCGTGCGAAGCTGTCATGCTGCAACTATGATCTGTTCATTAGCCCTATGCTTGCGGCTTTGTTTTTGCTGTTAAGTCATGTGCTACTGTTGATTGATTTGAACTGTTGTTTGATATGAAATGCTATTTGCTCAGACACTCATGGTTCGTCATCCATTCCATTAATTTGGCGTGTGCGGAAAGCGAACCTTCCTCTATGGGTGCCTAGATGCGATGTCGTGCCATATGCTTATTTATAATATGTCCTCCACTTACTTTGTCCAGGTCGTATTCGTCGCACTAGAATGTGGTTTTTGGGAATAACTGTAGAGTTTAGACTAGGATTGGTATATATGTACTGTATCTTTCAGCATTTTACTCCCTCTGTTCCTTTTTATTTGACGCGAGGGAGTATTTGTTTAAGTTTGATATGCCTCCTTTTCTTATAAGACATCCTAAGTAAAATGATACGTCACAAGTCTTGGTCAGCTATATGTGCTGGATTGACTACTGATAAGCATGTTGCCATTTTCAAAGAATCCAATCCCAATCATGTAGCTAGATGCACTCGTTTCTTTCCCCTACTCGGTGCTGCATCTACTCGGTCTTAACGAAGAGATTCCTTTGTCTTTGTTTTGTTGCGCTGGACATATTACATTGAAAATATTTCTTAATAGAGAAAGTGTTACGCGTATGCTTTGAGTTTGTTTATGCAATCTCTGCACCATGATGTAGGTTTGACCTAGAATGGCCTCCCTTCTCTACTGATACTAACCATAATAAGTTTAATTTAATATGCAACAATTGGCAAGTGTGTTTCAACAACTGGCAATCGAATCGTATTGATACACACACGCTTTGTTTGCTGAATTGGCTCCTCGATATTCACAGCTAAAATCAATTCTAGACTTCTCATAATATTTGGTTAAGGCAGCAACATCATCTAAATGAACTTTTGTAAGCAACAGATGATAATGTAGAAGAACAAATGAAGCACAAACATATTAGCCATCGAAGCACAACATTTGGTCTCGTCCATATAATAATGCATCATATTCATATATTGTATGTTCAAAATATCCGAAAAAAGGAACAAACACACTTCATGATTGATGCACTTGACGAACAATAGGGAAGGGTACCTGAATGATATGCTAAACAGAAATTGTTATTGAGTCGTCTCATGTATCATCTGCAGTAATTGCACATTAGACTTCACGAGAACATGCTTATTAACCATTTATCCACTGAATGCCGTACACTGAACTTGTATATATCTGTTGTACCTTGTATTGTTTGCCTGGTTGAGTCATCAGCCATCACCGAAGGGTGAGGACATGTTAACATTAGATTGAGATATTTGTGACAGATTCTTCTTAGCACTGGGTTTCATTGACCTTCAGATTTGAAACTGATACCAATTGTTGTTTGAAATATGCTGGTGGTTCTAGTGTTTTTGTGTATCCAGTTCTCGTTCATGCTGTCTTTTGCATTGGCTTGTACGTTGCCGGGGAAATAAACTGGTAACCAAACCTATACAACTATATGGTTATCCTTGTATAATCGTGGACCTGCTCTCGTAACTAACATTTAATTTAATTTTGTTTTGCTTTATTTGTCATAACATGCTATGGTATTGACATTGCCTTCTGTTTGACAGTATGAATGAGATCATTGACAAGTACAATACACATTCTAAGAACCTGGGAAAGACAGAGCAGCCTTCACTAGACTTGAACGTATGTAATCATTTCTCATGCTGCAGTGCTAGTTGGCTCTTAACAGTACATATATGTTGTGTCCTTAAGCCCAAGGAACTACAGTACATCATATGGAAATCTTTCAAAATTGGGCGTTTTATGTTGTCAAGTTTGGCTAGTTAATGCCCTCCTATAATATGCATCTTTTCTGTGGTTGTTGCATTGATTTTTATTTTATTTCTTAATAGGCTAGTCAGAATTTTTAAAAGGATTTGCACTTGTTCCTTTTCTGTATTTACACTGATTGGCCAATTGCATCTTTACTTACAGCATGTAAACAATGTGTTCCTTTTGTTTTTCAGCTATAAAAAATTATCTAACAGTCATTTACCTCATTATGTTAGTGCCTCATTGGAAATGACACATTCACAATGCAAAGTTGTACAGCAGATAAAAAATTTATTTCCTTTAGTGTTGCACTAGTAGTCTAGTACACATATTTAATTAAGGGATATATTAAGAAATATAATCCGGATTTCTATATACCTAAATGATACTGGCGTTACTGTGGTGACATGCCTACCTCGTTGCCAATATTATTGACAATTTCGTCTTTTGCTTTTCAGTTAGAACACAGCAAATACGCAAATTTGAATGATCAACTTGTAGAAGCAAGTCTTCGACTTAGGTATTTACCTGACTTCACTTGACACTATTCCTAGTTTCTAAAAGTCAAGTAAAACATCATAAATACATGCATTGGATCAGTATTCCTAGTTTTACTTGACCTTTTATAGAAACATTTGTGTACAATGAATGTATCTATGATGTTTCATGTATATGTAGGCAGATGAGAGGTGAGGAACTTGAGGGGTTGAGTGTTGATGAACTCCAGCAGTTGGAGAAGAACCTGGAAGCTGGTCTGCATAGGGTGCTTCAAACAAAGGTAATTGAACGCCATACTGATCTAATGTCCTTCAGGTCAGGCTTCATATGAGCAACTGTTTGACAGGATATATATGACATATGATTGCAGGATCAACAGTTCTTGGAACAGATCAATGATCTCCAGCGAAAGGTACGGAAAATTTAATGGATTGACAACTTGTTTCATGCTTTGGCATTCTTGGTCATGCTTAAGAAGCCTGATATGACAACCTTTGTAGCGTATGATCACCTGATAGCAGAATTGATCTAGCTTGTGGTTGTTACCAAGATAGGAGAGAACCCGTGTGACAATACCAGAACTATTATACTTGAAAGGAACCAACTTTTAATAATAATTAAGAAAATATGGAATATTCAAAATAGCATGGGTTTGTCCTCCTCTGAATCCCTAGTCCATTTTACGGAAAGATAGGTTGCTGATTCTATCATTCTAGTTGTTGTCTAGCTCATAAGATATCTAAACTAAGTGATAATGATGGTTTTATATTATGATGATGCTCTTTTAACTGTTGGGTGGTGATATTGGCTCAGTAGTTTCAATTTATTAGTCATTAGAGTTAGGTTCCTCACTTCTACTGAGACTCTTAAACCTTAGGGCTGGAATGATGATGCATGATAATATTGAGTTTTTTTCATGTGTGCATTAAAATATGTCAGATACTGCATTAGCAGATGAAGATGAGTTCGACAATCTCTTCCAACTGGTAGTCTCTGGTTCGAAAATTACGTAGAAGACTCAATAGTGATATTATGACTCTGTTTTATGCACCATTGGTATTCTTAGTGAGATTAATTTAATACTTTTAGTCACTATATTCAATAGGTTCCTCTTCTATTGTTCTCAGTAGAAATAATTTGATGATCAAACACCAATTCCTCTGCTACATTATTTTCCATGCTTTGCTGCAGAGTTCACAGCTGGCAGAGGAGAACATGCGACTGAGAAATCAAGTATTAAATGCATTTCTTTAACTAGCTAACGTTTCTTTTCAGAGTGAAGCATCTGAACACATATTTTTGCTTCAATTTTGTATATTTATACAGGTATCGCAGGTACTACCATCTGCCAAGCAAGCGGTTGCTAATACTGAAATCGTTGTTGCTGAAGATGGGCAGTCCTCTGAATCTGTGATGACTGCATTGCACTCTGGAAGTTCACAGGATAATGATGATGGTTCGGATGTATCACTGAAATTAGCGTGAGTCTCGGCATCTCAGGCAGCTTTGTTATATGAATTAAGTTGTATTGAATGCAGATCATTCTTCCTAGATTCGGATTTTGGTTATGATAGAGAGCTAATCTCTTCTTTTTAGTTCATTTTATGACTTGAGCGAAAGAGCATATTTACTTTTCTTATTCTACTTGGATTTGTACTGACTTTGTGGTGGAAACAGCTTCCATCATTATTAAGTGGCCACCAAAACCAATTTTGGGGGGGGGGGGTATATCAATGGAATTAGATGGATCAGCCTTTCCGGCTAAAGGTTCTTATTTTTTTGTGTTGACTGTTAAGTTCTTTTGTTGGAAGGGGGGACTTGGCGCAGCGGTAAACCTGTTGCCTTGTGACCATGAGTTCATTTGGTCACGAGTTTGAGTCCTAGAAATAGTTTTTTACAAAAATGCAGGGAAAGGCTGCGTACAAAAGATTCAAATGGGTCGGACACTTCCTGGACCCTGCGCAAGCGGGAGCTACATGCACCGGGCTGCCGTGTTGAGTTCTTTTGTTTATATGTGAGGCGCACAATGTTGTAAAGATTAAAATCAACACTAATCTGCATAATATATGTTTTAAAAGACTTAACTGATATTCTTTGTTTTGTATCGTGGTCTGATCAGCTGGAATATCACGTTGTATTATTTTTTACTAATGCCCTTTTTGTTTTTTATTATATAGATCTACAGTAACATTCCATCTTGCAGGTTGCCTTGTGTTGCATGGAAGTAACACCGTTGAAGCGTCCTTGCGGATATGGAGTTGCGCCTTCTGCAGATAGGCTCTTGTTGTTGACGAAATCAGACTGCAATAATCTTGCATTAGAAGCGAGATCAGTTAATCTGATTTGTCATCCTTATGGCTTCATGATGCGATGTTCCGCTTGTACCGTTTGCTAGGATGCGAACTAAGTTGTTAGATCCATATGTAGTTTTCTTACCGCTCTTGGTATGCTACCTACCTGTGTGCTTTAATTTACTATGACCTATCAAGGCTGTGGTCAATGATCTGGCAGCGTTCCTATTATTGCATTGATACAATGATTGGTATACACGCCATTTCTTTTCAGGTGGCAAGAGCAAATATTTGGGTTGAGAAAATGAAGGGAATCCTCTAAAATATGAGTAGGAGATAAAAAAATGGAGGCACGATAGCTGTGTTCGAAATATGAGCAACAACATGTTAATATTGTTGCTGTGAAGATATTTAAAAGCAGATTATAGCCCAAAGTTTCGTTCCTGAATGCGATCATTATAACTTTTTCTTCTTCAGAGATGGAACTTTTCATGATAAATTTATGCTGAAACCCCATCGATCGTTTACTGTTACTTTAGTTGCCGCTATGCGCATTACAAAACAATGTGATTCGATCGCATAGTTAATCTCTGCAGTGTTTCAGTAATAGACGTACGTGGTAAAGCGCGTGCCCCTTTGTGGTAAATACCTCCACGAACAAATCATTTGGTCATCGTAGTTCGCACTAGTCATTCCCGGTCATGCCTTCTGCCTACCTGTCGCCCATGACACCATATCGTGCAAGGGTCACCTCAACTAAATCCTCCTGCTCCTGCATGTACTTCTTTCACAAGATGCGTTGCACGTTCACGGAAAAAAGCGTGGTTGCCTCGACAGGAAACATCTGTTCGTGGCCTGGATTGCGGTGACATCGTCGTCACGTTGTCTTTGACCTGGGCCGGAGGAATGGAATGTCACGGTTGCAGTCAAGTAATTCTGCGAATCTGATTCAGTCATTCAGGTGGGCATACATACGTACCGGCATATATGATTAGAGCCGGCCTGATCTCTTAAGTGATCTGCACGTTCTCTATAGTGATGCCTACGTGCAGCAAGGGGACCGCAGCAACGAGAGAGCTACGGACGGGAATCACCTATAAATACTGCTAGGAGATCGCATCTCTTTTCGTGTTCGGACTTCAGATCACGTCAGTGAATCACCTAACAGCTGCTCAAAGACGCCGACGAGCTCACTCTGCCGCGGCTAACCGGCGCCCGGCCGGCGACGCGTATAATATCACGCATGTTTCAGAAACGCTCAGAGACTCGTGTTACTGTGTTATCGGATAATCTCTATCTTCTTTCATCATCGTTTAATACATCAGGGCCGAGTGAACAAGATGCTGAGAAAAAATGGTCGAATTGTACAGCCTCAAGAAACTGAGAATCAAATAGCGAAATGCCGAAACAGAAGGAGAAAAATACATCATATCACGCTCGCAATCTTTACCCTTTCATGGCCGACCTGGCGTTGCCCCGGGCACCCAAGTGCACCGAGTGGCCGTTGAACCCTTTGGTCAGCCGGCGCAGCCCAGGGTGCAGCTGGACGCAACCTATCACGCTCTGCCGGTGCTGCATCGGCACGCCGCCCTCCGCTGCCGTCGATGCGGCGGCCTTCTTGCTCGGCTTCTTGGGCTTCACGGACGAGGCGTCGCCATCCGCAGCCACGGACTCCGCGTTTGCATCCTTGACCGGCGTGGCGAGCTGTTGCACCGGCGCGTACTTGAAGACGGGGTCCCTGCTGACGTTGCGGCCGGCGGCGCGGCCTTTGGCTGGTGCCCTCCGGAACAGGAGGAGGTCGCTGAGCCGCCACTTCTTCCTCCCGCCGTTATCGTTGGCGGAATCGGGGTCCGTGGGGGAAGAGGCCGGTTCATTTACGCCGCCTGCGTCGTCTCTGCTGCCGGCGCCAAGAGGCGAGGGGGCCTTGGCAGCCTTCTCCAGGGCGGCCGCGAACGGGTCCAAGTCTGCACCACCGGGCCCGAGCGTGCTCCTTCCTCTCGTTCCTCGGAGCCGGGGAGACCAAATCGTTGACCTCGCCGATCGCGGCGACGATCCCACGCTGCCGCCGTCGAGTAAACGCGGCGGCGGCTTGAGAGGGCGAATCTTACCCTCGTCGAAGAGCTCTTCGGCCGTCGTGAGCCCCTGCGTCTGCCCGGCGTTGTCGAGGAGGACGCCGAAGTCGAAGTCCGTGTCGTCCGACGTCGCGGCGGTCACACTCGCGAACTCCGCCTTCGGCTTCCCCGGCTTCTCCTCCCACTCGAACGGCACGGAGGAAGTGACCGTGGAGTAGGACACGCGGGGCTGGAACCCGTCGTCATCGTCGACGTTGCCGTGGCCGCCGTCGCCGTCGGCGCTGTCGAACTGCGCGTATATGGCGGCAGCGCGCGTCGGGCTGGCGGGAGCGCTGGTGAAGTGCTGGAAGAGGTCGAAAGGGTCGGCGTCGGATACGCCGGGCGGGAGGTGCTCGAACGGGTTGGGCGACGGAGGCGCCGTCACCGCCGTTGCCAAGAACGGGTTGCCCGCCGCCGTGTCGTCGGCGGAGGCGAACGGATTCGTGACCGCCGGTTCTGGTGAGTAGGCACCGGTGGCTGCGCTGCCGTCGAGCATGAAGTCCTGCGGCGGCGGCGTCATGACCTCCATTACGCTGGGTGTGGAGGTGAGCTTCGCGGCGTGGAGGTTTTGAGAGAGGGAAAAGAGGAAGGAAAGGAGCAAGAGGTGGAAGCGAACGTGGCGGAGACTATGTAAGGGTGCTTAAATTGTTTCTTGCGTCAAACCATGATTTTTTTAAATAGTATGTTTTAAATTGTTACAATAGATAAGTCATCCGCCAGAGGATCACTTTAACCCATTTATGAGTTGTTTAAAACGACATCATTTTAAAATTTACGATTTAAAACATATTATTATGGAAAAAATTCTCAAAATAATGCTAATGGGCCGGATACAAATACATCAACCACTCACGGTGTGCTCGGTGTTGTGTGACACTGTGAGGCTCGAAAGCCCAACTCGAATATCCGAGTCTTGTGCTTGGCTCGAATGTGAAAACTAGGCTCCAGTAAAACGTTTGCAAAACTAGATATCCCTACATGTCCCTGCTCGAGACACGTCCACAAAGCGACAAGTCATGCCACTTTGAAGTTGCGTGCACCATAATTCATTGCAAATCCCTACCAACCACACAAAATTCCATCGAACAATCCAAAAAATCCAAGAGGAACACGGCTAAAAATTGAAAAATTTTCTCCTCAGCTTCTTTAAGCCCAAGCAAAACCTTGCGAGCGTAAAAGCCCAGGAGCTGAAAGCCTAATCGTAACAAGCCACGTCGCCCGCCCCTCCTCCAATCCAGAGGCACACCGGCAAGCTGGATACCTACGCCATGGAGCGGGTGGCGCTGCTCCGCACCTCTGGCCGCCGCCTCATGCACCGCTGCCGTAAGGGCAGGCCCGCGGTACAAGCCTCCGCCACCTCGTCCTCGGTGCGCTGGCTGCCCTCGACCTCATTCCCGTCGCGCAGCTACTCGGCTCTGCCCCGCGGCGGCGCGCGATTCCTGGCTGCGGCCGCACCGCTGCACTGTGCCGGACGATACTGTCCGGCTGCCGCGCCCCGGCTAGCGCGGCGACTGTCCGTGCCCGCCGTCTCCACCTCGCCCTCCCCTGTGCCCCAAGGTGAGAACTGTTTCTGCTGGAGCTTTTGTATATTAGAAAGCACAAGTGCCATGTGCTGTTTTAGTTGCAGTCTCCGAAGAAGACATGAGACTATGTATTGAATCGCCGGGAAGTGCATAATTGATTACTTGATTGAGAATAAGGATGTAAAACTTGTATTGTGATGGCTAGTCTATGCTGGATTTTCCTTTTGCGTTCTGGTAGGTCCAAGCCCTGTTAGTTGTTTTGCTCACAGCTTTTACATGGGGCAGCTGGAATCGAAAACACACTATTGAAAATAACTCGGGATTCAAACTGCATCCAAACTTGACATTGGAGGAGTCCGTGAAGAGAAGGATTGGAATATCGTTAAGGAGCTAGTCATAGAAGAACGTGGAAACTAGAAATACATGTGCCAGAACCTTGTTTTTCTGTTTTCCCCTTTTTTTACTCTTATCTGTTTGGTTACTTGCCCCTTTTCCTTTAATTTTGTCTGTCTTTATGTGTTGGGTCTTGTGGGTTTCATCTCTAGCCTACCCCAACTTGTTTGAGACTAAAAGGTTTTGTCGTTGTTGTTGTATATGTCCATAAAATGAGTGATCCGTTTCTTCTGGGCACTGGCGTAAGCAGATACAGATGATATCCATGAGTATGCTGCAAAGCTTGGATTTGAAAAGGTCTCCGAACAGATTATCGATGAGTGTAAATCAACTGCTGCTCTTTACAAGCACAAGAAGACAGGTGCAGAAATTATGTCTGTGTCAAACGACGATGAGAATAAAGTGTTTGGCATTGTTTTCCGCACCCCTCCGTAAGTGCATTTAATCCTTGTCTCTCTTTTTTTTATGATAAATTAGTACCATTTGGTTCCCCAGTTGGAATAGGATTTCTTGTATAGAAATGAGCGATGCCCTAACTCCGCCTATGCCTTTCTAGGTATAGCCGGTCCCAAGCCCGGGTAAAGGAGGAGGGTTGTGATAGGCTTGGCGAGCTAGCATCAAAACCAGCCATTCCTATGGATATGAAACCCACGTTGGGTTTTATATCTAGCCTACCTCAACGTGCTTGGGACAAAAGACTTTGTTGTTGTTGTTGTTGTTGTAGATGAGCGATGCCCTATTCACAAATTGGGCGAGAATGACTCATTTAAGCTTAGTGTGACGTTTTGAAGAAGTATCTTTTTATTACCAGGAAAAATTCAACTGGCATACCCCACATCCTTGAGCATAGTGTTCTCTGTGGATCAAGGAAATACCCTTTGAAAGAACCATTTGTCGAGCTCTTAAAGGGAAGTTTGCACACGTTCCTGAATGCATTTACATATCCGGATCGTACATGTTATCCGGTTGCATCAACAAACACTAAGGTGATACTGAACATCCACAAATATGCCTCAGTTATTTATTCCATAAACTCTTCAGCATTGCCATCATGCATATTGTTGCGTTGCAGGATTTCTATAACTTGGTAGATGTATACCTTGATGCTGTCTTTTTCCCTAAATGTGTTGAGGACTTTCAAACATTTCAACAAGAAGGTTGGCACTATGAGCTTGACAACCCTGAGGAAGAGATAACCTTCAAAGGTTTGACTGCTGATTCAAATATATTTGAGCAAGCACATTATATGTGCTGTCACTTGTCCTCCAAAAAGTATCCAAATATAACACTGTGACTTGTGACTTTAGGAGTTGTCTTCAATGAGATGAAAGGAGTTTACTCACAACCAGATAACATAATGGGGCGTGTATCTCAACAGGTAAATTGTTCTATATCACAGGTATTCAATGTCTTGATTGTTTATGAGTTCATTAGCCTTTAGCAGAATTATATTTCATCTGTTACCATTGTATGCATGGCACTGATCTGGAATCACCTTGTGAATAACCTAAACTGAGTGGGCTGTATTTTTGGTTAATTTCTGTACTTTGGTTACCATCTCAGATCAGTTCCAGACTTTGGTGTGTTGCTGAACTAAACATTGCAATATATCTGAGCCCAGTCTGTTGCATTTCCCAATTCTGCTTCTCTGGTCTAAACTGAGTTTATTTTAGAGTTCAGTACAGTGGTGAGCTACATCTTAGTAGTACATGCTTCTTTGGTTGGTTCTTCCTGTCTGTAGTACTAGGACTGGGTAACCCTTTGTGCTATCCGTATTGGATACAAAAAGGATTTTATTTCTTATTTCCTATTGTCATGATCATATTTGCCTGTTGGTACAAGTAGAAGGCCTTAACTTTATGGAACTTGCTGCAGGCACTTTTCCCTGAAAACACATATGGAGTTGATAGTGGTGGGGATCCAAACGAAATCCCAAAGCTTACTTTTGATGAATTCAAGGTTTGAATTTGATATTAGATTATTAGTGATACTTCGCATTTGCAACTTTGCTCTTTGAGCTCTTAGGTGTCACACAGGCCACTGAGGGCCCTTTATAGAAATTGAGGGTTGCTTTTTGTTGCTGTAAATCATAACATGGCTTTCCTGGATCATCGCTCCAGATTTCTCTTAGCACCACCAAAAAGAAAGAAGAAATTATCATTATGATTAAGCTAACATTGGTAGCTTAGTTACTTTGTAATTTCTACTCTTTTCTATGTCTTATGTGCAGGAGTTCCACAGTAAGTATTATCATCCAAGCAATGCACGGATCTGGTTCTACGGTGATGATGACCCCAAAGAGCGGCTGCGTGTTCTAAGTGGTAAGATCTACCTCTTGTAGCAATTATTCATAGGACAACTTTTTTTCAGTTTGAACCATCTTTATGTGATGCTCTGAGTTTTCTTGTTCCTGAACACTTTCAAAACTGCTCTCCTTTTCCTGCCGCTTGCTTCTGTAGAATACCTTGACCAGTTTGAAGCCAGCCCTGCTCCCAATGAATCAAAGGTTCAGCCACAGAGGCTATTCAAAGAACCAGTGAGGATTGTAGAGAAGTACCCTGCTGGTGAAGAAGGCGATTTGACAAAGAAGTATATGGTCTGCATTAATTGGCTGTTAGCAGAAGAGCCCCTAGATGTAGAAACTGAGCTTACACTAGGTTTCCTGGACCATCTTTTGCTGGGAACACCAGCTTCACCACTTAGAAGGATTCTTCTCGAAAGTGGTCTAGGAGATGCTATAGTGGGGGGTGGAGTTGAGGATGAGCTCCTTCAACCTCAATTTAGCATAGGCTTGAAAGGTGTGTCTGTGGATAACATTCAAAAAGTTGAAGAATTGGTTATGCAAACTTTGAAGAATTTGGCTGAGGAAGGTTTCGCATCGGAAGCAGTGGAGGCTTCCATGAACACAATTGAATTCTCTCTCAGGGAGAACAACACAGGATCATTTCCTCGAGGCCTGTCTCTTATGCTTCGGTCTATTGTACGAATAACTTCTCATAATTTCCCTTTACATAAAGACATGTTTGAACATATCATGTATTGTCTTCAACGTACGTAGGGCAAATGGATTTATGACATGGACCCTTTTGAGCCTCTGAAATATGAAAGACCATTGCAACAACTGAAATCACGCATTGCAGTGGAGGGATCAAAAGCTGTGTTCTCACCACTCATCGAGAAATTTATTTTGAAGAATGAACATCGTGTCACAGTTGAAATGCAGGTTTTAACTTATCACTTAAGAAATCTTACATCATGGTAGCCTTTTCTTTATGACTCAGATATAACTGAAGTTGAAATATTTATTATGCAGCCTGATCCAGAGAAAGCATCACGTGATGAAGCAGCTGAGAAAGAAATTCTAAAACAAGTGAAAGCTAACATGACTCAGGAAGATCTTGCAGAGTTGGCACGTGCTACAAAGGAGCTAAAGGATAAACAAGAAACACCAGATCCTCCAGAAGCTCTCAAGGCTGTTCCTTGCCTGTCATTGCGTGATATCCCTAAGAAGCCTATACATGTACCAATAGAGGTAATTTCTGTGGCTTGTACCTGTGATCTATCGTGCCAATGATCTGCATTTTTTGTTCTTTATTACATTATCTGAAGCTTGGTGGTCAGCTCCAAATTCTGGCTGCAGCAGAGCTTAAAACCTGTAATACCTATTGTGCAACCCAAAGTTACATTGAACAAGCAAGCAGTCTGCCTAACTTAAATTAATCTAAATGTTAACTGTCTCCTATTGGCTTAGCGCGCTTTGGAAAATATGTGCGACTTTAAATTTGCAAGGTAGCCTTTTATGAAGAACTTTAGCCTTGACCAGCACCACGTATACTGGCCAGTAGCCAGTACTTATTACTACACTATATCATGAAAAATATAATTTAGATTCAACGTGTGTGATGTAAATCATTCAGATTCCACGTTCCCAAACTTTATCACCTGGTTGTGTAAATTCGACTATCATTCTTATGGAGATGAAAACCCCAAAGAAATTCATTGCGGTGTAACCCTCTTTTGTGACTCAGGTGTAAATTTGTCTGTTTTGAAGTAAAGAGTCTCTTGCTCAGATAGGACGTTTTCCCTTGAAAGAACTTAGCAGTTACCAGCAAAAGATAACCTATGTGTCCCAAATAGCCTCTTTACCCTGCATGGCGAGATATTTGCTCGGTTGGGCAAAAGATCCAGAAAGCCACCCAGACCCCTAATTTGTCCCACAAATTAGCTTGAAGCTTCATGTTCTTTATGCGAAAGGCAACAATCAAGTACTCCAGAAATTTACTCTATTAACAAATGTTCCGTAATTCTAAGTTAACAATGTTCCCATATATAAAGAAAGAAAGGGCAGCCCGGTGCATGTAGCTCCCGCTTGCGCAGGGTCCGGGGAGCTACATGCACCGGGCTGCCCTTTCTTTCTTTATATATGGGAACATTGTTAACTTAGAATTACGGAACATTTGTTAATAGAGTAAATTTCTAGAGTACTTGAATGTTCCCATATATGTTAAACAAAAACAATATTTTGATAATAGAACTTCTTCAGCATGTTGCAAAAACCTACAAATTTTGGTTGGTTGCAAAATCTATAGCTTTGTCACATTGGACCTACAGATTAGCCTCAGTGGCATATACAGTGGTGGCAGCACAAAGTTGTCGGTTTTCAGTTTTCACAACCAAACATAGTTTTCTGCAACTAACACTGAAAGTTGTAGGCTTTTGCAATAAATGTCAAAGTAGTTATAGGTTTTTGAAATTTATTCTTATTAGTATGTACTGGGATCATACCAGCACTAAAGTCCTGGATCCCATCAGAACTCTAAAGTTAAGTATGCTTGGGCGAGAGTAGTACTAGGATGGGCGACCTCCTAGGGACTCCCTGTGTTGCATCCCTTTTTAGGTTCAATCCCCAGCAGAGTCGACACTGGATATTTGTATATTTTTTTCAAAGGCTTTGTTGTTGCTGTGTAATAGGTACTGCTGCCTTCATTTTCCTTAGTTGTTTACCCATGGAGTTTGTCATTTAGTTTTTTTTATAAGCTTAGAAAATGTTACAATCATACGCTAAATGGCATGTGTAGGTTGGAGAGATAAACGGTGTCAAGGTGTTGCAACATGATCTCTTCACCAATGACGTTGTCTACTCTGAAGTTGTATTTGACATGGGTTCAATGAAGAAAGAGCATCTACAATTGCTGCCATTATTCTGGTGAGCTGCTTGATAGATACATTTGCTCTTGATTTCGTGATGACATTTCCATATATTTTGTGGTATTTGAACTAAGTACTAATGAAGATATATCCATCTATCACATGGTATCTAAGCTAACTATGAACATCTGTGCCAGCCAATCCTTATTGGAGATGGGCACAAAAGAATTGGATTTCGTGCAACTTAATCAATTAATCGGAAGAAAAACTGGAGGCATATCAGTTTACCCATTCACATCATCCGTGAGGGGAAAAGAAGATCCTCTTACCCGCATCATCGTTCGGGGAAAGGCAATGGCACCACGAGTCGAAGATTTGTTTAATCTGGTATGCTCTTGATAATTGTTTATGTGGATTGGGTAATGCAATGCCAGGGTGCAGAAGACATGCATGTTGCTTAATTGCGTGGAAATAGGCCTAGTCATGCAATTACTGCTCCAAAGTTTTCATAATGGAAATAAATTATTTTGTTGTTTCAGATGTATACCCTCCTCCAAGATGTCCAGTTCACAGAACAACAGCGGTTCAAGCAGTTCGTTTCTCAAAGTAAAGCAAGGATGGAGGTACTAAGCTGGCATCTTTGTGCTGTAGACTGTCAGAAGCATGCATTTGATGTGGTTGCCTATTTAACTAATGGTTTTTTCCAATACAGAACCGTTTGAGGGGCAGCGGCCATGGCATAGCAGCTACTAGAATGGATGCCAAGTTAAATGTAGCTGGATGGATTGCTGAACAAATGGGTGGTGTCAGGTAAGATTCTTTGTGCTATAATAGATACATGGCTCTAGGGTAGTCTACTGTAGCTTAGGCCATATTCATTTATTTATTTGTCGCTGTTGGCAGTTATCTGGAATATTTGCGAGACCTGGAAACTAAGATTGATCAAGACTGGGACAGCATATCATCGTCACTTGAGGAAATGAGAAAATCACTCTTTACCAAGGATGGTTGCTTGATCAACATAACAAGTGACTACAAGAATCTTGAAAAATCAAGCCAACATATTGCCAAATTTCTTGATTCACTCCCAAGTAGTCCGCCCCTTGCTAGTGATCCATGGCTTTCTCGATTACCTTCTGTTAATGAAGCCATTGTTGTCCCAACTCAGGTAAGATTATCTTTCTGAATATCTTTCAGCAATCCTTGGGTGATTATTCCTCGGTTCCAATTTGACATACTGAACTCTCAACTTATCTGAAGGTTAATTATGTTGGAAAAGCTGGAAATCTTTACCAAAGTGGA
Source organism: Neostapfia colusana (assembly GCA_030760725.1). Lineage (NCBI taxonomy): Eukaryota > Viridiplantae > Streptophyta > Magnoliopsida > Poales > Poaceae > Neostapfia > Neostapfia colusana. The sequence goes on along the minus strand of JASWHV010000003.1, from coordinate 1,397,337 downwards.
TACCAGCTCAATGGAAGTGCCTATGTCATTTCTAAGCACATAGGCAATACATGGTTATGGGACCGTGTTCGAGTTAGTGGTGGTGCATATGGAGGGTTCTGTGATTTTGACACCCATTCAGGTAATTTTCATATTCTTCTCTGTTATTGCGAATCTTGTATATAAAAATATAGAATATTTTGTCCCATTGCCCAACCTAGTTGCAATGAAGCATTATGCTTTCTGCAGGTTAGATTGTTCACATAATGCTAAAATACTGTTTCTTGTGCAGGAGTGTTCTCCTATTTGTCATACCGTGATCCAAACTTACTGAAAACACTAGAGGTCTATGACGAGACAGCAAAGTTTCTCAAAGAGCTAGACATGGATGATGATGCACTCACAAAAGCTATTATTGGTACCATAGGTGATGTTGACGCCTACCAGCTACCGGATGCTAAAGGTTACAGCAGGTATACAAGCCTTTATTTATGCAACATGCTACTAGTCGGCACAGGGCACAGCTCAATTGGAAATTAATGATGCGCCTTATCATTGGCGGTTTGAATCAAACATCTACACTTATTTTGGCTAGGCCTGATCATGGGCTGCACAGCTGGATTAATTTTGTTGGGCTTGAATGGGTGTCGAGCTAATTTTAGTGCAGTAGGCCTGACTCTGAAGCTTTGTAGTATTAAACAATCAGCTCCTTACTTTAATCTATTTTGTAGCTGAAATTTGGTATGGCATGATTTTATTTTGCATAATAGGTCCTAAAAATGACACATGGGCACATGGCAGACTTATAACATATCTAGTGCTGATTGTCATATTTGGCCAGGCTGCTATTCTTGTATTGATACGTTGACATAATTAACTGTCTTATGGAAATACTGTGAACACACATACATATCTTTGGCCTTTGAACACATCTACCTTTCGGTTGCCTTACTGTTTGGGTTGCTATTTTTGTATCTTAGTTGATCCTCTGGTATGAACTTTTCTGATCTATTTTCTCATATGGATTAGTTGTCTTATTGAAATATTATGAGCATTTTATATGAACTGGATGAACTATGCTCTCTTTATTGTTGTGTTGGTCAAGAATATATGATGTTCCGGTCCCAAGGCTTGAACTGGAACTTGCTTTGCTCAGTTGGTCGCGATATCATGTATTGAGGACTAGAGGGAGTATATAAGAGTACTAAATATGCATTATTGTCTTTTCAGTCTAATGCGATATTTGCTGGGCATCACAGAGGAGGAACGCCAGCAAAGACGTGAAGAGATACTATCAACAAGGTAGGCCAATCTGTCATCCAAACGTCAACTTTCTCCTTTTCCTCTGACTGGGATATTCGCTTTGATGTTTTCAACACATATCACATTGACTATGTTGGTTTGCATGTAAATTATTCGTGTGGCAGCCTGAAGGATTTCAAGGAGTTTGCTGATGCGGTTGAAACCGTCAAGGACAATGGGGTTGTGGTTGCTGTTGCATCACCAGATGACGTCGAAGCGGCAAATAAGGAAAAGATGGTATTCACGGAAGTAAAGAAGTGTTTGTGAGGTCCCTCCGTTGCTGCCTTTGCAGGATTTTTAGTCAGGGCCTGCACTGAGCACGGAGGTTTTTTCCACCTTGCTCTCCATTGACGAATGCCAAGTTCTGGCAATATAACATCAGTTTTCGTGGCGACAACACTCTCCATGACAGCAGCAGAACAATGACTAGTTCCTCCCTGCAATTTTTGGGGAAATAATTAGCTCAGTCATGAGTTGTGTTAGATTGCTAGTGCCATGTTGCTATGTGGAAATTAAGGCCGGTCATGTTATAGGAATTTATGATTTTTTTATATTTTATTTGGAGCAGCCGCTTGCCTACTGTGAAAAATGTGCATGCGCAAGTGAGGTGTGTGGGGGGACATTTCTGTCCTTTTATGTCCCTTGATATAGGTAAAACCGTCACACCCGGTACCTGCAACAGTCACCAAGCGTACTCCCGTGTGTGTCAGGATCATTTCATTTCACACACGAGATGAATAAGAGCAATGTATCATTATTAATATTAACCCAAGTGCGGCGAATACATCAACCGAGTACATAAATGCCTCAAGGGCTCAAAAGAAAAGTACATCATGACAGCGGAAAATCTAAAGTGGGCTCCACAGGCGCCGTCCGGCGGTACGCCAACCTAGATCTGCGCATCGGGGTCGAAGCCGTCGTCCACATCGTCCTCAGCAGCCTCCTCGGGTCCTGAGCAGCACAGAAAAGAGAAGAGGCAAACGCCTGAGTACAATAATGTACTCAGCAAGTGTGGGAAAATTTATGCATGATGAGGCTCAAATCAAGGAAGGCTAGACACGGCTCTTGCACTATGCAACCTATTCCTTAGCTTTATTAAGCAGCCTATTTGTTTAGTGACAATCCCCGCCCAACCCAACCATATCTCCAAGTGATCTCCACTATCACTGTAATATCTCATTCCCAACCACCATCCCAAACCACACCAAACCAACCCACGCTAATCATGAGAGAGTTACCAGCCCGCTCTTGACCGTGAGCACGGCTGTCTAGACAGTTTTGACTCTGCAGAGTTTGTACCCTTTACCCACAAGTCGTGTTTTCATCACCCGTCGGCGACTCAAGAAACTCCTTTCCGCCCTCTCACACTCCCTATGGTATGGGGCCAGGAGTACACGACAAGGCCTTTACATTGCACTACCCAACCCGTACACACCCGCTAAGGATTCACCGCTGCGGCACTCTGAAACCTCTGCCGCAGAAGCCCCCTCTTGCGCCACTTACACATCTCTCTGGTGTACACAAGGAAAGATAGGAACAACTTAATTGGCCACACTGCCCCATAACAGTTCTTGTGGTGGCACTGTATAAGCCAGTTGACAGGTCTCACGAACCGGTCCTTAGGATCTACACAGGCTAACTAACCACAAACCCGAGTCTCGTGCACTCAGCACTCACCGTAACCCACCAGCCTGCTAGATCCCTACACTACCCACCTCATACACCACGTACATCACCACATTTATATATATATATATATATATATATATATATACCATATATATATATATATATATATACCATATATATATATATATCTGCACACAACATCTCAATGATCATAAATATATAACATTAATGTAAATTACTCCCATCCCATCTACTAAGCAGGGCTAAGCATAAAAATAATGACATAAAGGTAAACCCTATACTACCCATCCCGGCTACAAGGCAGATATTGGAAGTACTAGTAAACAACCAACACATGGGATTCAATTTAAGACCTAAGCATGCAATTCTAACAAAAATCCTAAAAATGGAGAAATATGGTCAAGGGCACTTGCCTCTCGAGAAGTGCTGCTGCTCGGGGTCGTCGAAGTCTTGGGCTTGCAGGTCCAGTGTCGGCTCGGGGGCTAATTTGTCCATGACGTAACAGATAAAAATAACGGTAACCAAGTAAGCAAGAGTCACCTAACATCCATAATAAAAATAATGGCACAAATGTAGAATGTAATTCCCTCATCACAATGTGGTTATGTTCATGTGAAAGTGTTTTACAACAGTTAGGGTTATGCTTGGGTTCTAGGTGTGATTTCTAGTATGTGGGAGGGTGTCTTTATGAATTTGTCAGTAAATGTTCATGGGGAAACATTGTGATTTCAAGGTTGTTCAGGGGGGCTCCTTAAGGAATTTGCAGTAGGGTATTTAAGTTATAATATCCCTATTGTATGTTCTATGGTGTTTAGTTAATTTTCAGCACTATCACCCTGCCAAAAGGTAAATTTTTAGCCCATGCAGGGGCTTATGTGCTATTGACAGCAAGGCAGGGGGGTCAAAGTGTAAGTCCAGATTTTTCCTAAGTGTTTTTGTTTGTTTGCAGCAGGTCTGAGGGGGGTTATTTTTATCTTTCAGCAGCGACTTATGATTTTTACACTAAACTGCAGCTTAAAAGGATTTAAAATATCATTTCAGCACATATGGGAGGTTTATTTTGCAAATTTCCTGAATAACACAGGGACCAACATATTTATTTAGGGGCCTATTGTTTAAACAGGGCATTCCAGGGTTGTTTTGGTAAGTTTCCAACATGTTTTAGTGGTGGGGGGGGTAAATTTAGGACATGGCAGGGTCCTAGATGCAAAAACAGTAATTACAGGGGCCTAGAAATGCTGCTAGGTGGTCTAGAGGGGTCTTAGATTAACAATCAGCAGTCTTTTAGGGCCTTTCATGATTTTCCCTAACACCTACAGGGGTATTTCTTCCATATGCAGAACTAAACAGGGCCTAGGTGTGAGAAAAAACATCCCTTTTTTGGATCTACACACCAATTCAGAGCAACCAGGGAGTTTTTCAGAAGTTTTCTAGGGTTAAAATTAATATAATAGGGGTTCCAGGGGTCATTTGGTGAGTTTCTTAACAGGCCAGGGGCAAATGTAACAATTCCAGGGGGTGCAGGGGCTCTAAATGTAAAATACAGCGACTTTCCCTAATTTCCCGAGAGCTCCGGGGGTAGCTGGCAAATAGGCGGGGGCTAGCTCGCTCTTTGTCGAGATCCCCGGGGACCTAAGTGCTAAACGGTCGCGGGAAAAAGATCCCTTCAACGTGGGTCGTTGGATCTGCCACCGAGGGCTGAGATTTAAAATCCGAAGCGGTACCCGTCGTTCTAATCCTACTCGTTGGCTCCCGATCGGGCGGTTGGGCTCACTCCGGCCGATTCTTGGCCGCCGACGGTGGCGCGCGGCGACACGCCATGGAACTGAGCCGGTGCTCGCCGGCGTTCGGCTGATCCCCGTCCACGAGTCGTTCTACCCCAGCAGCTACTACCAAAAACGAAGGAGGAGGGCGCGGGGTTTTACCGGAAAGGGTCTCAGGACCGGGGAGTCGTCGGGGAGCCCTCGCGGCGGTTGGACGTGGAGGAGGGCTTCGGTCCCTCGGAGCGCCGGTGTTAGTGCGGGGTCCCTCGAGTTTCCGTGTCCTTGACGTGCCCAAAGATCTGGCGAAGCCATCAGGGGTTCAGCTCACGAGAACTAGGAAAGAACAGGAGTGGGGTCGAGGTAGACGTAGAGGAGAGCTCACCGGTCGTGGCTCGCGATGTTTGACGTCGGCTGCTCCAGGGAACTGAGGAGGGGTCGCCGGCGCACCTACGAAGGGGCGGAAACGGTTAGCTAGCCAGAGGGTGGTAGGGAGAGAAAGGTTGGCGGCGCCGCGGCTTACCGAGGGGTGGACCGGAGGCCTGCTCGGCTCCGGCCGCGACGGGGAAAGGGAGCAGGGGGGCGCGCTAGGGCTTGGAGCGGGTTTTATAGGGCGGCGAGGGAGGAGGATCCGAGGGGGAAGGAGGTATCGCGGGGGGGGGGGGGGACAGGGGCCCCTTTCGGTTGGGCTCTCTAGCGCTTGGTCGGCGACCGGAGGAGAAAAGAGGAGGAGAGAGCGGGGACCGCGGGGAAAGGGAAAAGAAAGGCAACGGGAAGAAGCCGCCTGACGGGCGGGCCCCGCCGGTCAGTGGGAAAAAAGGAAAAGACAAAGAAAGGTGGGCTGGGCTGTGAGCGGGGTAGGGAAAGAAAAAGGGGTTGGGGAGAAAAATGGGCTTTCGGCCCAAATTCAGTTCTGCTTCATTCTCCTTATATTTTACTTTGTCCTTTGGTTCATTTTCACCTTTAAGCTTTGAACTTTTGGTAGATTGGGTTCTAATTTTTTTTTGTTTGTAAATTTTAAAATTCCCTTCACTTTTATATGTGGGATGTTACAACACTCCCCCCCTCAAAAGAAATCTCGACCCGAGATTTGAAGTGACTTACTTGAAGAGATGCGGATAGCTTGCTTTGATATCTTCTTCTCGCTCCCACGTAGCTTCTCTCTCGGAGTGGTGCTTCCATTGTACCTTGCACATCGGGATCCTCTTGTACCTGGTAATTCTTTCTGACCTTTCGAGAATTTTGACGGGGCATTCATCGTAGGAGAGATCTTCTTGCACGTTGATATCTTCCAGGGGTAGCTGCTCCTCGGGCGCTCTCAGGCACTTTTTCAACTGTGAGACGTGGAACACGTCGTGCACGTCCGACAGGCGAGGAGGCAACTCGAGTTGGTAAGCAACCTCTCCTCTTCTACTCAGCACACTGAAGGGTCCTATATACCGGGGTGCTAGCTTGCCCTTCACTTTGAAACGACGGAGGCCTCGAATGGGAGACACCTTGAGGTACACGTAGTCCCCCACCTCAAAGGTCAACTCTCTCCGGCGTGTGTCCGCATAACTTTTCTGCCTCGATTGTGCGGTTTTTAGGTTCTTGCGGATCTCACGCACTTTTTCCTCGGCAATCCTGAGCACGTCCGGGCCAAAGACTTGTCCTTCTCCTACCTCATCTACAAGGGAGTCCTACACTTCCTACCATACAGGGCCTCGAAGGGTGACATCTTCAAGCTTGCTTGATAGCTATTGTTGTAGGAGAACTCCGCATAAGGTAGGTACTTGTCCCAACCTTGGTTGTTTTTCAGGGCACAAGCTCTCAGCATATCCTCCAGAATTTGGTTGGTTCGTTCCGTTTGTCCATCTGTCTGGGGGTGATATGCTGAGCTAAAGTTCAGTTGTGTGCCCAAGGATTTTTGCAACTGTTGCCAGAACCTTGAAGTGAATTGTGTGCCACGATCTGAGACAATCTTCTTCGGAACCCCGTGGTAGCACACAATCCGGGACATGTACAACTCAGCCAATTTTGTTCCCTCATACTTCTCCTTCACGGGGATGAAATGAGCCACCTTGGTCAGGCGGTCCATAATCACCCATATGGAGTCATAACCTGACTGGGTCCTGGGCAATCCTACAATGAAATCCATGTTGATTTCCTCCCATTTCCACTCTGGTATCTTGAGTGGCTGAAGCAATCCGGCAGGCCTTTGGTGCTCTGCCTTGACGAGCTGGCACGTGTCACACAGGGCTACGTACTCTGCTACGTCACGCCTCATGTCGTGCCACCAGTAGCGGTCTTTGAGATCTTGATACATTTTGGTACTCCCAGGGTGAATGGAGTACTCTGAGTCATGTGCTTCCCTCAAGATCGTCTCCGAATGGCAGGGATATCAGGCACGCAGATCCTCTTGCCAAGCCACAACGTACCTTGCTCATCTATCCTGTAGTCTGGAGCCTTGCCTTCCTCCATCAATTGCTTGATCTCTTGGATCCTCTCATCGTTCTTTTGGCCTTCTCGAATGTCACGCTCCAAGGTTGAATCCACCTCCATTACCACTGCCTCTGCGCTTGTCACCAGGTTAAGGTTGAGTTTTGCAAACTCCTCGCACAACTGGGGCTGTAGCGTCAAAGCGAGGCAATGTGCTTTTCGGCTCAGAGCATCGGCAACGACGTTCGCCTTTCCAGGGTGATAGTTGATGCCCACGTCGAAGTCGTTGATGAGCTCTAGCCATCTGCGCTGTCTGAGGTTGAGGTCCGGCTGTGTGAAGATGTACTTGAGGCTTTTATGATCTGTGTAGATCTCCGTCCTCTTTCCCATGAGGTAGTGTCTCCACAGTTTTAGAGCGTGAACCACGGCGGCCAACTCCAAGTCATGCGTCGGGTAGTTCCGCTCGTGCTTACGAAGCTGCCTAGAGGCATAGGCTACGACGCGCCCCTCTTGCATAAGCACGCATCCTAGTCCATGCCCGGAGGCATCACAGTACACGGTGAACTCCTTTTGCATGTCAGGCATCACTAGCACGGGTGCCGTCGTCAACCTTTGCTTTAGCTCTTGAAAGCTTGCCTCGCACTCCGGCGTCCACTTGAATGTCTTTCCCTTTTCTATCAACTTGGTGAGTGGTTTTGAAATTTTCGAGAATCCTTCAATGAATCGTCGGTAGTAGCCCGCCAATCCCAAGAAGCTTCTGATCTCGCTCACGTTCTCTGGCACCTTCCACTTCATCACATCCGCCACTTTGCTTGGATCCACCGATATGCCGCCTTTGGAAATCACGTGTCCCAAGAAAGACACCTCCCTCAACCAGAAGTCACACTTGCTGAGCTTGGCGTATAGCTGGTGTTCCCGAAGTTTTTGCAATACCAAGCTCAAATGTTTTGCGTGCTCCTCTTCACTCTTGGAGAATACAAGGATATCATCGATGAAGACCACAACAAATTTATCCAAGTACTCCATAAACACCTTGTTCATAAGGTACATGAAGTAAGCAGGAGCATTGGTCAACCCAAAGGACATGACCGTGCACTCATAGAGACCATATCGGGTGACAAAGGCCGTCTTCCGAATGTCCGAAGCTCGAATCTTCAATTGGTGGTAGCCCGATCGAAGGTCGATCTTTGAGAACACACACGCCCCTCTAAGTTGATCAAACAGATCCTCGATGCGAGGCAGAGGATACTTGTTTTTGATTGTGACGGCGTTGAGGGCTCGATAGTCTACGCACAACCTCTGGGTCCCATCCTTCTTCGGCACAAATATGACCGGAGCTCCCCAAAGAGAGGAGCTAGGACGGATATAGCCCTTATCTAGAAGCTCTCGGAGGTGGTCCTTGAGCTCCGCTAATTGCTTGGCATCCATCCTATACGGCCGTTTATATATAGGGGCCGTGCCAGGCACTAGTTCTATAGCAAACTCAATATCACGGTCTGGAGGCATACCTGGTAGCTCCTCTGGAAAGACGTCCGGGAACTCGCCAACCACGCGAATCCACTCAGTAGTGTCGAGCTGGTTAAGGTGGACCTTCTCGGCTGGCGGGGGTAGAGAGGTGTATTCCACCACCACACCGTCTGGGTGTGACAACCTGACGGTCCTGGTGGCACAAAGGATCACACCTCCGTACTTGGCCAACCAATCCATCCCCAAGATCACGTCCAGTCCTTGTGACTCCAACACAACAAGATTTGCTTTGAACTCCCTTCCCCCTATCTTGATGCTCACTTTTGGGCACACCTGACCTGTTTTGATCTCGCCTCCAGGAGAAGTGACCACTAGCATACGGGACATAGCTATTGCCCTCATATCATATTTCTTTATAAAATCCTTGGCAATAAAAGAGTGAGTAGCACCAGAATCAAATAAAATAGTAGCGGGGTGCGAGTCGACGGTAAACGTACCAAGTACCGCGTCCGGAGCCAACTGAGCCTCCTCCACAGCTACGTGGTGCACTCGACCACGCGGGAGACTCTGCGGCTGCTGCTGCTGCTGTGGTGGCTTCTTCTTCTGGCATCTGCTGGCAAGGTGGCCCATCTCGCCACACACGTAGCACGGGCCCAGAGCCCTGGGGAACTGTCCCTGCTGAGTAGGCGCTGCTGTGCGAGGTGGGAGAGCTGGTCGCTGCTGTAGCTGCTGGCTCTGCGGGCGCTGAGGCTGTGGAAACGGCTGCCTGTAAGCTGGAGAAGGGTACCTCTGAGGCGGACTCGCCCCCACGTACCGGCCTGTCTGCGTAGCTGGGAGTGGTGCAAAGCGAGTGCGGCTGCTGCTACCTGAAGACTGTCCCTGCCATCCCATCCTGCGCTTCCTGTGCGCCTCGAGCTCTGGCATCTGTCGCTCCATTACAAAGGCCTGGTCCACCATCTTCTGAAAGTCGTCGTAGTAGCTAGACGATAGGGCACACTTCAGCTCCTCATCAAGACCTCGTATGAAGCAGTCCTGCTTCATGTCATCAGTCCTGACGTCCTCCGGTGCGTAGCGGGACAGCTGCGTGAAGCGTGTGAGGTACTCACGCACTGTCGAGCCACCCTGTCTCAGTCCGAGGAACTCCTGCCGCTTCATCTTGATCTCTCCAGCTGGCACGAAGTGGCGACGGAAGCTGCGCTGGAACTCCTCCCAAGTGATAGCCTCAGGGTCGGCGTGAGCAGCGGTGTAAGCTGTCACCAGTCTACCGCGGGTCCCGCTAGCTGGTGTGCAGCTAAAAAGACACGCTCTCCTCCCACGCACTGGATCAACCGCAGCTTGCTGTCGATCGTCTTCAGCCAATCATCCGCGTCCATCGGCTCCACCGGGCTCGAGAAGACCGGGGGCTGAGTACTCTGGAAGTCTCTCAGCTTGGACCGTGGTCCAGGTGCCGGTGGTGGTGGAGGCGGAGGGGCTTGGTGGTTGTGGGCCATGATTGCTGCCAGGCCCTGCAGGAGCTGGTTTTGAGAGGCCAGCATGTCCTGCACCGTCATGTAGTCTGCTCCTCGTCGAGCCGCTCGCCCGTTCCAGCCTGGGACCTGGAACTCCGGGGGCTCATCGGCCTCGGGCATTCCACGCCCTCGACCTCGTCCTCGACCTCGTCTCCTACCTGCCATCTGTTACAGATAGCAAAAAGAAATCTTAGATTCTGGAAAATCTAGAGAAAAATCTATTATCAGGCTCATCATTTATTTATATATAAAGAACCATAAATACGCATGCAGCACTCATCAAACAAGTATGCAATAGATCAACCCATTACCCGTACGAGTCCTATCTCTACGGAACTAACGCTCCATCCTGGTTTGGTATCTCCTATCCTAGATAATTTTCGGGTTGTCCGTGGTAACGGACCCTACTAGGTTTGAATGAGATACGAGTGAGGAAAAACAGACGGGTTGAACGAGACGAGCTTGGGGAAAAAGGGGTAAGTCGTGTGAAACATAGAAACTCACGCAACCCTTACGCATGTTTATAGTTGCAATTAGTTTTTAAGTTGAAATTAAATCTATTTCGTGTCCGTTTCTATCTAGGCTCGCGTCCTAGGGACAGCCTTGGCTCTGATACCACTCTATCACACCCGGTACCTGCAACAGTCACCAAGCGTACTCCCGTGTGTGCCAGGATCATTTCATTTCACACACGAGATGAATAAGAGCAATGTATCATTATTAATATTAAGCCAAGTGCGGCGAATACATCAACCGAGTACATAAATGCCTCAAGGGCTCAAAAGAAAAGTACATCATGACAGCGGAAAATCTAAAGTGGGCTCCACAGGCGCCGTCCGGCGGTACGCCAGCCTAGATCTGCGCATCGGGGTCGAAGCCGTCGTCCACATCGTCCTCAGCAGCCTCCTCGGGTCCTGAGCAGCACAGAAAAGAGAAGAGGCAAACGCCTGAGTACAATAATGTACTCAGCAAGTGTGGGAAAATTTATGCATGATGAGGCTCAAATCAAGGAAGGCTAGACACGGCTCTTGCACTATGCAACCTATTCCTTAGCTTTATTAAGCATCCTATTTGTTTAGTGACAATCCCCGCCCAACCCAACCATATCTCCAAGTGATCTCCACTATCACTGTAATATCTCATTCCCAACCACCATCCCAAACCACACCAAACCAACCCACGCTAATCATGAGAGAGTTACCAGCCCGCTGTTGACCGTGAGCACGGCTGTCTAGACAGTTTTGACTCTGCAGAGTTTGTACTCTTTACCCACAATTCGTGTTTTCATCACCCGTCGGCGACTCAAGAAACTCCTTTCCGCCCTCTCACACTCCCTATGGTGTGGGGCCAGGAGTACACGACAAGGCCTTTACATTGCACTACCCAACCCGTGCACACCCGCTAAGGATTCACCGCTGCGGCACTCTGAAACCTCTGCCGCAGAAGCCCCCTCTTGCGCCACTTACACATCTCTCTGGTGTACACAAGGAAAGATAGGAACAACTTAATTGGCCACACTGCCCCATAACAGTTCTTGTGGTGGCACTGTATAAGCCAGTTGACAGGTCTCACGAACCGGTCCTTAGGATCTACACAGGCTAACTAACCACAAACCCGAGTCTCGTGCACTCAGCATCCACCGTAACCCACCAGCCTGCTAGATCCCTACACTACCCACCTCATACACCACGTACATCACCACATATATATATATATATATATATATATATATATATACCATATATATATATCTGCACACAACATCTCAATGATCATGAATATATAACATTAATATAAATTACTCCCATCCCATCTACTAAGCAGGGCTAAGCATGAAAATAATGACATAAAGGTAAACCCTATACTACCCATCCCCGCTACAAGGCAGATATTGGAAGTACTAGTAAACAACCAACACATGGGATTCAATTTAAGACCTAAGCATGCAATTCTAACTAAAATCCTAAAAATGGAGAAATATGGTCAAGGGCACTTGCCTCTCGAGAAGTGCTGCTGCTCGGGGTCGTCGAAGTCTTGGGCTTGCAGGTCCAGTGTCGGCTCGGGGGCTAATTTGTCCATGACGTAACAGATAAAAATAACGGTAACCAAGTAAGCAAGAGTCACCTAACATCCATAATAAAAATAATGGCACAAATGTAGAATGTAATTCCCTCATCACAATGTGGTTATGTTCATGTGAAAGTGTTTTACAACAGTTAGGGTTATGCTTGGGTTCTAGGTGTGATTTCTAGTATGTGGGAGGGTGTCTTTATGAATTTGTCAGTAAATGTTCATGGGGAAACATTATGATTTCAAGGCTGTTCAGGGGGGCTCCTTAAGGAATTTGCAGTAGGGTATTTAAGTTATAATATCCCTATTGTATGTTCTATGGTGTTTAGTTAATTTTCAGCACTATCACCCTGCCAAAAGGTAAATTTTTAGCCCATGCAGGGGCTTATGTGCTTTTGGCAGCAAGGCAGGGGGGTCAAAGTGTAAGTACAGATTTTTCCTAAGGGTTTTTGTTTGTTTGCAGCAGGTCTGAGGGGGGTTATTTTTATTTTTCAGCAGCTACTTATGATTTTTACACTAAACTGCAGCTTAAAAGGATTTAAAATGTCATTTCAGCACATATGGGAGGTTTATTTTGCAAATTTCCTGAATAACACAGGGACCAACAGATTTATTTAGGGGCCTATTGTTTAAACAGGGCATTCCAGGGTTGTTTTGGTAAGTTTCCAACATGTTTTAGTGGTGGTGGGGGGTAAATTTAGGACATGGCAGGGTCCTAGATGCAAAAACAGTAATTACAGGGGCCTAGAAATGCTGCTAGGTGGTCTAGAGGGGTCTTAGATTAACAATCAACAGTCTTTTAGGGCCTTTCATGATTTTCCCTAACACCTACAGGGGTATTTATTCCATATGCAGAACTAAACAGGGCCTAGGTGTGAGAAAAAACATCCCTTTTTTGGATCTACACACCAATTCAGAGCAACCAGGGAGTTTTTCAGAAGTTTTCCAGGGTTAAAATTAATATAATAGGGGTTCCAGGGGTCATTTGGTGAGTTTCTTAACAGGTCAGGGGCAAATGTAACAATTCCAGGGGGTGCAGGGGCTCTAAATGCAAAATACAGCGACTTTCCCTAATTTCCCGAGAGTCCGGGGGTAGCTGGCAAATAGGCGGGGGCTAGCTCGCTCTTTGTCGAGATCCCCGGGGACCTAAGTGCTAAACGGTCGCGGGAAAAAGATCCCTTCAACGTGGGTCGTTGGATCTGCCACCGAGGGCTGAGATTTAAAATCCGAAGCGGTACCCGTCGTTCTAATCCTACTCGTTGGCTCCCGATCGGGCGGTTGGGCTCACTCCGGCCGATTCTTGGCCGCCGACGGTGGCGCGCGGCGACACGCCATGGAACTGAGCCGGTGCTCGCCGGCGTTCGGCTGATCCCCGTCCACGAGTCTTTCTACCCCAGCAGCTACTACCAAAAACGAAGGAGGAGGGCGCGGGGTTTTACCGGAAAGGGTCTCAGGACCGGGGAGTCGTCGGGGAGCCCTCGCGGCGGTTGGACGTGGAGGAGGGCTTCGGTCCCTCGGAGCGCCGGTGTTAGTGCGAGGTCCCTCGAGTTTCCGTGTCCTTGACGTGCCCAAAGATCTGGGGAAGCCGTCAGGGGTTCAGCTCACGAGAACTAGGAAAGAACAGGAGTGGGGTCGAGGTAGACGTAGAGGAGAGCTCACCGGCCGTGGCTCGCGATGTTTGACGTCGGCTGCTCCAGGGAACTGAGGAGGGGTCGCCGGCGCACCTACGAAGGGGCGGAAACGGTTAGCTAGCCAGAGGGTGGTAGGGAGAGAAAGGTTGGCGGCGCCGCGGCTTACCGAGGGGTGGACCGGAGGCCTGCTCGGCTCCGGCCGCGACGGGGAAAGGGAGCAGGGGGGCGCGCTAGGGCTTGGAGCGGGTTTTATAGGGCGGCAAGGGAGGAGGATCCGAGGGGGAAGGAGGTATCGCGGGGGGGGGGGGGGGGACAGGGGCCCCTTTCGGTTGGGCTCTCTGGCGCTTGGTCGGCGACCGGAGGAGAAAAGAGGAGGAGAGAGCGGGGACCGCGGGGAAAGGGAGAAGAAAGGCAACGGGAAGAAGCCGCCTGACGGGCGGGCCCCGCCGGTCAGTGGGAAAAAAGGAAAAGACAAAGAAAGGTGGGCTGGGCTGTGAGCGGGGTAGGGAAAGAAAAAGGGGCTGGGGAGAAAAATGGGCTTTCGGCCCAAATTCAGTTCTGCTTCATTCTCCTTATATTTTACTTTGTCCTTTGGTTCATTTTCACCTTTAAGCTTTGAACTTTTGGTAGATTGGGTTCTAATTTTTTTTTTGTTTGTAAATTTTAAAATTCCCTTCATTTTTATATGTGGGATGTTACAAAAACTGTTAAACATGCCACAACAGTAAACAAGAGAACAGTGAAACACAAATAACCTCTGCATACTAGGGTGGAGATAACATGAGTGAAAGGTGATAAATTGATCGAAGGTTGCAAGTTCAACAGGCAAAGAGAGACATGGTTTCGACAAGCCGGAGAGGAGGATGGGGTGACGACTGGAAACAGTAGCACAAGGCAGCGAGGAGGCGGTTGCGGCAGCCGCCGGTGGAGGCGCTCATTCCTCCCCGTCTCGAGTATTCGTGAGTCCACTTCTCGGGAAGACCATCATGTAGCTCGAGGTCTAATCAAACCTTGTTCCCCTTCTCTCGTTTCTTGGAGGAGCCGCTGAACAATTGTTTTGAGTCAAGCATCACCGTCTCCAACCACAACAAATTCTCTCAAAACTGAAATGAGTTTCCCCAATAGGGTCGACTAAGCTAACTTTTACATCATATGTACCCGCCACAAAACACCAGAAAGAAAACAACACATCATATGAGTATAGTGGCAAAAGAGAAAAAACAATATTCATGTTCAAGGTTCTTCTGCTGAAGCTGCATCAAAATCTCAAATCAGCTGTTGTGAGCTCATGCACTGACGACCCCGGACATCCATGGCACGACGACAGGAGCAGTGGGATGTGAATCTCTGTACGACTTGGAATACTTGTCTTTGAAGTTCAACTTTGGGTGGTCATCCTACAAGCAGAGCAAAAACCATCATCATGCGAGATCACTTTGTCAGGGAAAAGAAATGGATATTTCATGTGTTTCACTTGTTTATATGTTTAAAATGTTTTATTTTTGCAGAACATGTTTTGTTGCTCATGAATTTATATTTACCCCCCCAAAACAATATGACGAGAACTTGTCAACAATACCATCCTAGCTTATCGAAACTTAACAAGTGCAGGAGAAGTACAATGTACAGCTCAGCTGACCAAAGACGAAACTGCACTCACGACAGTACAAGCTTCTAAACTAGATCACTCTATAACCATAACCTAAAACTAATGTAACAATAATAATGTTTTATTGAACTAAATGGTAAAAACTTTCTTTTGCTATTCAAATTTACGATCACTGGATACAAGATGGAATATGTATAGTGGTTGACAAAAAACTACAGACAACACACAAGACTTACCTGTTTCAACCAGCACTCCTGATGCTTATGCTCATATTTATCTGGTGAGTAGCATCCAAACTCTGATGGGCAGTAAACCCATATATTACACTTCATTTCACCAGACTTGGCATTCTTAGCTTGATCTAGACAAGCTTGACAACAGTCAGCAGCAGATTCTTTGTGGTGTGTCAAGCCCCATCTAACAGCGGCACCACTGTAATCACTATGTAGCTCAACATTGCATTGTGGAGACAAAGGTGGACCTGCTATTATCTCCTCTTCTGCAACAACGGTTAAGATTGAAATTCATAAGTCGCAACTAATAAAAATGATAAATCAAATCCTTTAAGCATTTCGGAAGTTTCTTCCTAGCAACAATTCTATAAGTAAAAACAGATGCAGTGTTTAAACTCAACACCTTAAATACTTTAACCTTTACAAATCAACATCCACAGGTTGTCACACATGATAATTGGGAACTAACCTTCTGGTTCGTTCTCAGGTTTGTCATCATGTTCGATATGCATGACTTCCTCTGGTATAAAAAGACCAATGTCCTCCATTAACATATGCCAGTTAAACTCCAGCGCTCGTTTTAATATTCCTACAGAAAAAAATAACTTTTAGTGTTACAATTGGGAAAAAAATTAAAGATACTAAAACTATCAGGGTTGAACACGTAGAAGAGAGTAGTTCGACAGTAAGGTCCATACGTGCTTCCTCTACGGAGAGGCCCAAATTTGACTGATTCTGAGTAGATGCATGTTTGATGCCTTTTAGTGTCTCAACACGCCAAGATTCCACAGCCTCTGTCATACATATAGGTAAAAGAAATATAAATACCTGATATGGTTGAGTACTAGAAGATTAGTTCCAGGTCATAATCAATTTGAGAACGTCATGATGCAAAACCATGCAGTAAATGGGCATAGTAGTAAATATTGAAAGTTGCAGGAAACATGTTGGAAATACAGATATTGAAACTGCAAGAACAGTAATGGCAAGGCACCATCTTATTATTCAGCTCAGCAGGTTAACTTATGATTTCATATATTTAAAGATCCTCTCAGCAAAGTATGGACGTCATTCTCAAGGAAGCATTTGCCCCTAGTAACCAGGGCAACTAGAACTGACAGCATTGAAGCACTGACAAATTGGAAAACAGTTTTTTTGTCAACCTCCCACTGAATCATCCATCAATGATGAGCTTACAAAATTATCCAGTTGCACTTCTGCATGTCAAGTTGTAACCAAGAATAAACATAGTCCAAGCTCCAAGCTATATGCACATATGGATATGGTATTATCAAAGTTCGAATTCAGGAGAAAAGTTCAGGCCAACTTTTTGTACATAAAATGGCACGAGTTACTAATTTGAAACCAGACATGCAGCTTACCTCGTTGCTCTGCGACACTGGTGTTGTCCCCCAAGTCCCCCAGCCGCCAAACAATATCATATGAGACTTTCTGCTTCAACACCAGCGGCAGCTCCTTGCGCCTCTTCTCCTCCCACGCGAAAACCTTCCGCAGCTTCTTCACCTTCAGTGGATTAGATCGCAAGCATCAAGAGGTAACCAACCCCAAAAGAGTATCAAATTTGCAAGACTTGTCCATGAATAGTACCGCCTGCACGAGCTCGACGGGCTGCGCCTCGCGACGAATCCGGATCGACTCCTCTACCATCCTAATCTGCTCCTCCGTATACTGCACCGTTTCGCCGACTAAATACAAGGCCAATATAACATCGATCCAGATCAAATAAAGGAGCGGGGAGAGAATTAAAAAAAGCAAATGTGTGAACATAGCGAGAGATCTCCACTCACGGTTGGGAGCGGTCGGTGCGAAGGAGGTGCGGGAGGTGAGGGAGCGGAGCACGAGCAGCGCGGCAACGAGGTTGCCGAGGCAGACGGCCACGGTGGCTCGCCGGTAGGAGCACCAGCCCTCGGTCGCGCGGCCTCCGAACGACACCGCCCGCGCTACGCCCCTCGCCATGGCGCCGACGCCAACGCCATCCCCTACCGCCGTCGACGCGGCATTGCGGCTCACGGCCTCCGATTCACCAGCTCCCTGCTTCGATCTCGCACGAACACGTGCTCCACGACCAAACGCCAATGACCGATGCACAGACTGCGGTCGACTGCCCCGCTCCTCCGATTTAGCTAGCTGCCCTTGTTATTGTTACCGCAGAAAGAAGAAGGTGGTCGGAACGCGAAGGAAATCTCTTGTGGGGGCGGTGGGGCCCAGACGATGCGTATCTTGGGTCCCACGTGTCAGTCTAGGTTTAGGTGTACCTGCACAGGAGGATTTTCTTCCGTTTGGCAGTGAGAATGAGGCTGATGAGACAGGATGAAAGGCATCGTTTCACTAGACTGATTAGTGCGACTTGTATAGTCAATATGAAATCATGAGCATTTAGCAACTGTGATTAACAGATGATTTCTGATCATCTGTGCTCTCTAAAGCAAAAGGCAAATGGCTACGTGTACAGAACGAATAGACCATTGACTAATGTTCCGACGTTCAGTTGCTTGCCTGGAAGACCAAAGAATCTTGTATTCCCTCTGTTTCAAAATAAATGACGCTGATTAATTTAATTTTGAATTAGTCGGAGTCATTATTTTAAAACATCATTCAGCGAATGAAAATGGACATGAACACAGGAGAATGAAAGCATCATACGAATGTTTCCAGATGAGCATGCCGTTTCAATGGGCCGTCAGATTCGACGGGCCGTATCCGTGCCGCTTTTATTTGATGGGCCATATCGTAGGGTGTGAGCCCTCACGGGCCCAAGTTTTGGGCCATCGAAAAGCACCTGGGGCAATGGCTTCCGCAAAGCAGCCGATCCGAAAACCCAAAGACTCGTCACTCTGTCATCCGATTCCGGGCAGCCTCGCCGCCGCCGTTCGCCATGGCTGAGAAATCGCCGGCTGCGGACGTGGAGGCCAGCCTCCTCGCGCACCTCAACTCAGCCGGTGAGGTCCCGGACTCGCGCTCCTACGCCTCCTCGCTCGGCGTCTCCCACGCGGAGCTGGAGAGCGTCATCAAGAGCCTCTCCGCCTTCCGCGTCGTCGACAGCACCGTACGCTTCGCCTCCTCTCCATCCGTCTCAATGAACCACAAGGCTCCTCCCCAACTCCGAGGCCTAACAGCGTCTTTCCTTCCCGCAGGATATCGCCAGGGAGACATGGGTGCTCACCGAGGAGGCCAAGGGCTACGCCGCGAATGGTTCCCCCGAAGCGCAGCTTGTTGCCGCTATCCCGCCCGGTGGCGCCACCAAGGACGTGCTTAAGGTGGGTTTTCTGTTCGAATCGTTTAATTCGGGTTGTTACTTCCAGATGCTGATGTGTAGATTCGGTGCCTACCAGGAGAAATTGGGGTACGCTTTCGACGTAGGCATGAAGGCGGCTGCGAGGAACAAGTGGATCGGGTTCGAGAAGGGGAACAAGGACCTGGTCCTCAGGAAGGTATGGATTTGAGCTCATTGTGCAATGTGAACATGCACATAGTTTCTCCCAGGAACTCCATATTTGAAATTACGACTATTTGTCATTGGGATGTTGGATTAGCATAAATTGTGCAATGTGGTGCCTGTGCCTACGAAATTTGGGACTGTTTGTCATATCCATTTTCGCAGTTTGTTGATTTCTGTGCTTAAGTCTCTTCACAGCTGTACATAAGCAGAAATTTTCCTGTCCAAATTCTAGCTACATATACATAGACCAGTGCTCACCCAAGTAAGTGATTGTTTGTCATATCGATTTTCTCAGTTTATTGGTTTATGTGCTCGAGTCTCTCCACAACTGCACTTTAACAGCCAAAATTTCTTGTGCAAAATCTAATATAAATATATCTGTCTCTCTCTAACAGGTCAATGACCTGTTCTTTTATCTGCGGTCTATTTTCTGTCTTAAAGCGCCTTATCTAATGCTTGTTCTTTTACTCAGGTTGAGAATGTAAAGGATGAGTTGCAAGAGCAGCTCAGAAGACTACAGAATGGAGAGGTTTGTGCAATCCTATCTCATCATTTCACCACATCATTATCATTTTTCATTGGAACCACTCGTTGGTCTGTGTTTTTTACACCACACAGATAGTTCTTAGGCAGTATTAAGCTCATTGTGTCATCCATTTCACTGTATCAAATCTTCGCAGTTCTTCAGACCAAATGCACAATTTAATTGGACTCTTCCCTAAAAAAGCATTTTTGTTGTAGGTTGTTCCTGATAAAATGATTGATGATTTGAAGAGAAGAAAGCTTATCACTAAAGAGTAAGTAATATTTGATATCAAGAGACATTTTTTGTCACATGTGCCATGGTAGTTGTACTAATTTGTTTGTTTACTTTGATGTTATACAGGAAATCAATTTGGTACTCACTAAAGAAAGGACCTGAGTTTGTTTTAAAGAGAAAAACATTGGCAACTGATGTGACAACAGAACACCTTAGGAGGTAATTATATTTAATTCCTCTCAAGTCACTTTTGGGTATTTCATGCCTGATGGTCATGCTTGTCCGCTTATATGGAAAAAATAAATGCTTCAGATTGCATTTTGGGTTGCTTGGTCTTCAGCTTGACACCTTTCTCTAACTCATTTGTGTCCTTTCATAACTTTCAGGATAAAATACTTTTCTCTGCCAGTTATTACTGGTATTATCAGTTAACTAACACATGTCATGCCGCTACATTATCCATTTACAGACTTGGGATCTCTAAATGAGTTTTCTGTCATGTAGTGGTGATTGGAAGGACCTTGAATTTAAAGACTACAATTATGATGCTCAAGGACAACCTATAGCCAAAGGTTATGTGCATCCCTTGTTGGAGGTATCTCTACAGTTTGGCGATTTATCATATTGCTCCTCTGATAGATTGAGTGACTTCAAACAATAACTTATTTTTTGCTTCAGGTTCGTGAAGAGATCCAGAACATCTTCATTAAAATGGGGTAAATAAAAAATAATGTGTTTTTATTCATCAAAGATGTTTTCAGAAAATGGATTAATTTGTTGCACCGGTGTTGCAGATTCATGGAGATGCCCACCAACAATTTCGTTGAAAGCAGGCATGTAAACATAGTACACCCTCCCTGCCCCCTATGCACTTGCTACAGCTGACAGGAAATACAGTTTTCAAGTGCTACTCTTAAGTGGTACACTGGTACTAGATTTTTTTATATACCTTCTGCGAGACAGCATGATGCAACTAACTAGTTAGAGACAATGTAATATATAGATTATTGCAGTTTGCCAGTTAAGTTTCACTATATTCCTAATCCTAACACTGCATGTGAATGTTGTTTTGTCAGCTTCTGGAATTTCGATGCACTTTTCCAACCACAACAGCATCCTGCCCGGGATTCACATGATACATTTTTCCTGACAGGTATGCTTGAGAAGAGAACCTGTTCAGTCTGAAGGATTGAAGTTTTATTTGTATCTTAATAATGTTCAATAAAATTTTGTAGCCCCAGCAACTACAAAAGACTTGCCTGAAAAGTACCTTGAGAAAGTGAAGCAGATTCACCAGTCTGGCGGTCATGGATCCAAAGGGTATCTTTTTTATATTAATATTGTGTATTAGCTCCAGTATGTGGTGATATGGGATTGTTGCATGCAGATACGGTTACGATTGGAAACGAGATGAGGCGGAGAAGAATCTTCTTCGTACCCACACAACTGCAGTTTCCACGAGAATGTTATTCAAGCTTGCAAACGAGGTGAAATGTATAACTTCTGATTAAACAAACAGTGTCGTCGTATTGCAAATTTATCAATCTTAATTTATCCAACTTGTCAGCTGTAGCATCAATCTTAATGGCGTTTGTTGAAGGTCTCATGAAATTTATTGTCTGATAATTGGTACTGTGCTTCCAGAAACCGTTTGCTCCTAAAAAGTATTACTCAATTGATCGGGTTTTTCGAAATGAAGCTGTTGACCGAACACATCTAGCTGAATTTCACCAGATAGAAGGTTAGCTGTTTTATGTTATCTTGCCTATGTAATCACTGTTTTTTCATATTCTAACGCAAGAAGATTGGGTTCTCAATGTATAATCTCTACGGTTCCCATCTTCTCAGACTCCATACAGTTTCCTGCTAGGAATAACTCTATCTTCATACAATTTTTCCAGGTCTCATTTGTGATTATGGTTTGACGCTCGGTGATCTTATTGGAGTATTGGAGGATTTCTTCGCAAGCCTAGGTGCTCATCATCATAAATTCTGCAAATAAACATGCAATAATAGTTGTACTGATTATGATACAGCGGACAAGTATATTCAGTTAGCCTCATAAGAAATTTTACCTTCCAGAAAAAGAAAAGGCAATGCATTCGGTGTAAACACAAATCAAAACATTTTACATTATAGTTTAATATATTTGGGTGTAAATGATAACATAATAGTGCTTTTCAGTTGTTTGTAATAGTATTGCCATAGTGAGACCAGCATATCTCGCGGGTGATCCCACTGCAGCTGTGAATATGTGAGAAATCCAACAGTGTCATCTAGTTTATCTTGAAGATACTGTATATTAGAAACAATGTGCTAACTAGTGAATTTGTTTCTTATTCCCAATCCACTAATCCTGTGTTCTGTTCGTGTAATAGAATTTTTTATGCTTTTTCATATTCATTTGTGCACCCGGTTTCTTATATACAGCAAGAATGATGTCTTTTTTCCATCTTTTTTTCTTAGGCATGTCAAAGCTGCGGTTCAAGCCTGCATACAACCCTTATACTGAACCAAGCATGGAAATTTTCAGGTCACTGAACTCTTTGCTTGCTAATAAATCTCATGATTCATGTTTCTGTTGAATAATCATTGAGTCATTGCGCTTCCGTTTTCAGTTATCATGACGGGTTGAAGAAATGGGTGGAAGTTGGTAATTCAGGCATGTTTAGGCCTGAAATGTTGCTTCCAATGGGACTTCCGGATGGTGTTAATGTCATTGCATGGGGTCTTTCATTGGAAAGGTACAGGGCTTGCTCACAGGACTTATATTTTTGCAGTTTTGTATTCGGCTAAAAGCAAAAACCTGTTACTGTTAAAGGTCAAACTGGCATCTTTCCAAGGCACGATTGCAAAATAAAGACAATTTTTGATCTGAAATGTTTTTGTATTTAGTTTTCCTTTTTTCCGTTCTTCTTGCTTAGGGCTTAAATCATACAAGAAATTGCAAGCTAGCAGATGTACTTAAACGAATTTTATATCTTAATCCAGGCCAACAATGATTCTTTATGGCATTGACAACATCAGGGACATGTTCGGACCTAAGGTACTATTGTATACTACCATGCAGATATTAGTTCTCGGAGCTTTTTATTCATATTCTGATCTTTTCAGGTTGATTTCAACCTCATCAAGAGCAGCCCACTATGCCGGTTAGGATTGCATAAGGCAGGAGGGGCCAATTAGATGAGGATGGTTTTCATCGTTTTACCTTACAAAGTTGGCTGATACACATGTACTTAACAGAGGAAAGTGCAAAATGACACATTGGTATGAAATTGTAGCGAGAATCAAATTTGTGAAGCTTCGTGTATTGCAATTTTGTATGGCAGGAACTTCTACCACATGTTTATTTCATTCAATAATTTGCTAATTGTGACTTGTGAGGCCCGCCTGTTGCCTCTGTTGTTTGGGCTTCTTGTGCATTTTCCACGCAATTTGTATCGTATGTTGTATGCAGTGTCCGAAAGTCGTGGACTTGAAAACCATGACAGAAGCTCCTCATTCCGAGTTTTATTTACTCCAGCCGGTACTACTTCCGTACTTAATTTTGGTTACATTTGGACTAGAATTGATGCGCTAATGACAACAATTTAAAGTTTAGTTTCTTGGGGCTTGAAACTTTAATGTATTGAAAGTGCATCTAGACATCTCTTGTGGATTTTGGTTGATTTATGACAAACAAATAAGACTCTAACAAAATCGTTGAGATGAGCGTAAGTTTTTAAAGAAATTAGGAAGAAAGTGCAAAAAGAATGGAGAATGGAGATCTAAAATGATAAGAGCTCAGAAGCTAAAAAGATTAGATTACTTATTATGGAGTGTGTTGGAGAAATACACCCCAAGAGTTCAAGTGAAAGAAATCATACTAACTGCATAAAAATCAGCATGTGCGGACTAGTCCGATATCAACCGGACTAATACAATTTCTCTCTAACTAGAAAACGGACAAGTCCTCCAAGTGCGCACTTGTCCTCAGTCTTCACTTTCTCCACACAGCGGACTAGTCCGATATGGACCGGACTAGTCCGATATGTCTCTGACTAGAGAACGGCCAAGTCCGAACTTGTCCATAATTTACAAAGTTCTCACCACAGCGGACTAGTCTGATATGGACCGGACTAGTCTGGTTTGTCTCTGAGTAGACAACGAACTAGTCCGCACTCTTACGAACTAGTCCGATATCTCATAAAGCTTAGTGTTTTCCACACGCCGCATACCGGACTAGTTCGGAGTCCACCACGGACTAGTCCGGACATCGCAAACCCTAACGGTAACCTTTAGAAACCCTAGTATAAATAGAGGTGTACGGTCATACTACAACCTCACTCGACCCCATGCGCCGTCACACCTTCCAAGAGCCTAAAATTTACATCTCTCCACACATTCTAACGCTAAAAGGATCAAATCTTTGAGGATTTAGCAATTGATCAAAGGAGAGACTTGTTATACACATCTTGAACTCTTGGGTTTGATCTCTCGCGCACTCTTGTTCATTTATTGTACATCTTTTGATGTGCTTGGTGGTATTCATTCATTATAATTCTTAGGGAGCCCTTAACTTGTGAGAAAACCCCTTGAACGATTTATTTGCCCTTTATGATTAGTGGAAGAGAATCGGCCTCCATGCGATTCGACAAGGGTAGGGTTGGTGAAGACCCGGTCCTTCTTGGACTCCTCAACGGAGACGTAGATTTTCTTTGTGGAATCGAACCTCGGGATAAAATCTTATCGCTTGCTCTTGTGTTTTATTGTTCATCATATTCTAGAGTTTACTTAGTCTTGTGTAATTTACGTTGAAACGTTGAAACTAAAGTTGATCTTTGTCATTCATTGTTTCACTGTTGTAATACATCTAAATTCCTAATTAATTTCCGTTGCATAGGGTACTAGAAGTGAAAATATTGATTAACCTTGATCTTTTTAGTCCACGCATACCGGACTAGTCCGTACAGTACCGGATTAGTCTGATTTCTCTGTATTTGATAAATCTATTAAGTTTTTCAAGGATTAACGAAGAACCGAAAAGACTATTCACCCCCCTCTAGGCTACATTCAATAATCATAACTAGTTACTAATATGAAGAACCTGTCAGTTCAATAGCATGTACTTCTTACATAAATAACCGCTTAGGTTATAAGAATTGGTGTAGAATGGAAGGATAAGCCTATTGAATCAACAATGATACACATGCGGTATTCAAAAAAGAGAAGAACAAACACGTACATACGACACAAATAACAAAAAAATCTTCAGTTCAGTGCTCTTCCAATTGCAGCTGATGTCTAAAAGTCGAAGTTCCCATGTTTCCCTTGTAGACCCGATGCATTCCGCTCTGAACGTTTGGCTTTCTGCTGGTCAGCGCCATCAGCTCCAGCACATGCTTTAGTCCTTCCTATGCCTAGTTTTGGCAAGCCTCTATTCAAGCCGTCCAACAAGACACATGCTTTGCATAATTTCTGTCAAAAGTAATGTTCAGTTATATAAGGGTCTAACCAATTCATGGTAATTCAAGAAAATTCATGCACTTTCTTATCCCTGGGTGAAATGTTTCTGCATGCTGTCAGGACAAAGCAGAAGCCCCATGTTTTTTCAGGAATTCTATAGTAGTGAAGGCACCTACAGCGCTATTTCATTAATACATTTAAATAGAATGGAAGATTGCACATCAGTATTCAGTCCTACAACTCAATGAGCTCATCATGTCTCAATAGGTTGTCAAACTATTATACGCATGTATTAATCATACGGTTTAATGGGATTTTACATAATGCTTGCCCAAATGCACTAACAGCTTATCTAAGTGTCTTAATCAGAAGTATTGGTCTTTAGTTTTGCATATGTAAGTAAATATGGAAGGCCGCTTATCTAAGCATCTTAGCAGATGATTGATCTTTGGCTTTTCATATGGACCACAAGAATGAAGTTAGATGTTATGACAATACCTGACTAGAAATGTAGCCGCAACGTTCACATGTTCCTTGCTCTGGCATCCTTGTTGTTGTGGAGATCCTAAAATCTTCACCGGATCTTATGATGTCCAGTATAGCTCTGGGCCTGCTCCAATGATATTCTACTAAGCCAAAACTACTAAACCAAATATACAAACATTGCGCTACTTCTATATTTTGAGTGAAAAAACAATTATACAATGGCAGGTGATAAAGTGTAAAGGAGGGCATTCTTCTTTTGGACAGAAAGGGGCTTTACCTCATCCTTTCCAAATCCTTGATAAATTCACGAGCAAATCCACGGTATGCATTTGGTGAATAGATGCCTGAATCACAAGATAATCAAATAAACAGTGTTGATTTAAGATGATTATAATGGTCGATAAAAGTAATACACTTGCAGTACATATTGCATCAAGTTTAGAGGAAAAACTTGTGAGGACTTTCGAGTACTAGCATAAGTGATAAACTTCAGTTCAAGAGAAAATAGAAGACGAATTGGACAGTAAAGGAATCAGAAGTTACATTCAGTGGAGAAGTAATCCAGCTTTTTGAAATACGCATACGTGTTGTGTAGTCAAGGATGTCAAACACATTTTATAAGTTAATCATCGTAAAACATGAAAAAATTTAGGATATTTCATAGCAAGGATATATAACAATCTCCTTCTCGTAGGTGTATTTGAAAGGCTTGCATCTTGGGATTGGCCCATCTTCACCAGTAGTTATAAACGTACATCTACTTAACCTACAAGAAAGCAACACAAATATATGAAAGTATCTATGTAGGAAATCGCCAGACATACAGCCAAGAATTACCTTGCAATATCACCACGCAGGATGTTTAGCAAGACGGTTTCTGCAATGTCATCTGCATTATGCCCAGTTACAATCTTATCAGCTTTCAGAAAAGCAGCACCTCGGTCTAGAGCCTATAAGGAAAAGAATGTCCAGAGTTCAGCAACGATGTAATCTAGTCCAAGTATAAATTAGGAATACAATGCATTATACAAATTTTGCAGGTCAGAAGTACCTGCCGCCGGAAAACTCCACAGAAAGTACAATTGTTTTTAAGGCCAATTGCTTTCACAATATCATCCATTGTCCAGCCATAGAGATCTTTATAGGAAACAATTTTCAGGGGAAGCCCATACTGCAATAGGGGGAATGAAAAAATTTATGAACTTTATGTGAAAACCAGAACAAAAGTCACCAAGGCATTAACATGTTGCAGCAAAACTGCGTGGGCATGTATGAGACAGGAGGAGGAGAACCTGTATTTCATTTCTTTTAACAGTTTCTAATGAGTCATCTCTATATCCTGTGATTCCTTCGTCAACAGATAGAAGGAACAGATCCAAACCATAGTTGTGACGACGGTTTAATTCCGATAACACATATGCAAGCACGGTTGAATCTGCATAACAATCGTAACAAAATAAGTGTTGGAATCTGCATAAAGATCTAAACAAGAGGCCTGTGAGGCTGTGACTTGCTACTACAAATGCATAAGCTTTCTACTGAGCAAAGACTCCTGACAATCGGTATATCATATTCTGCATAAAAGATTTTTGTAGTATTCATGACAGAAGCACTCGTCTTGTCACTATCAGAGACTGCATTTGCACATAGATTGCTTTTGCTTCGTTCAAAATCTGTATCCTACATCTAGCACTACTGAAATAGCATGACTGAGTGGATAGTTTGATAAAACCCAATCATGTGTAATGTAAGGCTCTAAAAAATACAACACATCCATTATTGGCCACATAGGGGTTTTGCATAGGGAGATGTTATTGTATTACAGTTCCACGAATAGTGGATCCGAAGCATATTTATATATTTAAGAATATCAAATGAATAAAAACTGAGAACTACTGTATAACGAGTGTCATACAATGTAGCGATTACTTTGCTAGTTACTGATGAGCGACAGCAGATACAAATCCGGGAATACCTTTCCCACCAGAAGCTCCTATTGCAACACGATCGCCTGCTTTAAACAAAGCATTGTCCACGATAGTTCGATGAATCTCGTCCTCGAAGACAATATAGAAGCATTCCCTACATATCTAAAAGAAGAAATCTAAGTACTCTCATACGGTTGACAGCTGAAATAAGCACAATATCTACTAACATCCATTGGACGACATTAAAGTTCAAAGAAACAAAAGGATATAAAGGAATTGCACAAGTACAACTGAAATAATACCAAAAGATCAATCGTAATTCTTCGCAAAATTTCATGGCTACACATAAAGCACATGATCGCCTCGCCCTCCACTTCAGCAAAAGCAGAGTCGGCCTGGCGAGGCAAATCTAAAATTTCTAGTGCTCTCTCCGTTTCGAAATATTTTACGTAACTCGAAACGGAGGGAGTACGAACACCTGAACGTTTGGAACCGTCACTGAAAATTTTTCTGAAACAGCGCAACAGATTACACTGGCGGGGACGAGACGCACCTGCTCTAGGGTTTTGGGCCGCTTGAGCGCGGCCTTCCGCTCGCCGCACCTCACGCAGAGACGGCTCCCCGCCCTTGAGGGCGGCACCCTCGCACCTTCAGCCGCGGAACTCTCCATGGCGGAGCAGTGGGCTCGACGAGACGGCCGCCGGCGGAGTGGCGGCGCCGGGAAGGGAGGCGGTGGTCCGTGTTCGGGGAATGGCGCGCGCGCGCGGATAGGTCTTGGTGGTCCCACCTTCTGGGCCAGGCCCAATAAGAGGTGGGCTAGATCCAGTCGAATCTCAACTTTTTTTTTCGTTGCAGATTT
This sequence comes from Neostapfia colusana, assembly GCA_030760725.1. Lineage (NCBI taxonomy): Eukaryota > Viridiplantae > Streptophyta > Magnoliopsida > Poales > Poaceae > Neostapfia > Neostapfia colusana. The sequence continues at coordinate 1,368,769 of JASWHV010000003.1, read as the reverse complement.
TAGAGTGACACTGTTACGATTCGCACATGGGAAGACGCTTAAACGAAGCCGTAGATGCGTTATAGTAGCATACATCTTTTTTACACTACGTTGTGATTGTGAAAAGAAGGTCTTTTATCCCTCATCTTTTATTTTTTTTCTAACAATGGTTGTCTTTATTCTGGACACGTGTAACTCTCCCTATCACCAGGAGGCTAAAAAGGGAGGAATATTTCGGTGCTCGTCCACCCTTATCATGCACGAGATCATGATAACGCCTGCCACTTTTGCACGGCCTAATCAGACAATTAAAAAGCACTTTCCTTTCGACCTTTTTCGTCCAGTCAGCCTACGTCACGCGCCGAGACCTAAACAAAGGCGGTGGCCGGTACAAAGGTGATGTGCGCGCGTGATGACCCACTGTTCTGTCCGACGTGTGCTCGTGAGCCCATTCACCTAAAGCCGCCGCCGCCGCGTGTCCACCTCGTGCGCATGACATGAAGACCATGAATGCCGGAGGAAGGAGAGCGAGCCGTCTCGGCCCGTGTGACCCAGGCTCGCGTAAACAAATAAGTAAGTAAATAGTCGCCGTAAACACGTCACGGGAGGGGTCCGTGGCTCACGCGCACGGAACGGGGTCACGCCCCCATCGCCCCCCGTTCCGTCCCATCCCATCCCGCGCGCAAATTCATTGCGGCGACGTCCTGCTGCTAGCGGCTAGCGCCGAGCCGTGTGGTCCCAAGTACTAACCGCCACCGGATGATTACCGGTCCCTTCTTCTTCGATCGCCGACATCACCGGCCGCCGGAAGCGAGAGAGATGAATCCATATATCTTTTCATTTCTCGGGAACTAGGGCGCGAGGGGATGGTTCTCGGCCGCCGTCTCCCGGAGGAGCAGGTGAGCCATCCGTACGTTTCCGAGATGAGATGCGCTAGCTGATTATATTATTCCGAGGACACGGATCGGAAGCGAGCCCTATACGCTCTAGCTAGCCACGTGTATGACCCCGCTTGCCAACCCCCATTGACGTCCTGCGTCAGTCCAAGGAGATTGTACCGAAGCAAACGTCGACAGCGCAGCCGATGATCCAATGTATGATTCCAACGTTAGCTGATAAGTAGTCAAGCATCGGATTCCCTCAGGGAATACTAGACCCGTACTACCATTTTCACAACCCGAGGATGCGTTAGCATGCATGCATGCATGCATGGGACAAGGATTGGGAAAAGAACAAAAGCCTGGAGTAGATGACGAACAGCGTCCGTCCGTCCATTGCCCTCCGCGTACACCAGTCCATGCCCGGGACGCTGATCTGCCACGCGGATTAACTGTCCGGCGGTTACTGTTCCGTCACTGTAACTATCCTTCCCTGAACACACGACGCGACAGTTGGGACCGGCATAGCAGGGTGGGAGGTGAAAACGGCCAGAAGAGAAGCTTCTTCCTGCCAGCGCCCAGGCAAGTCTGCGTCGAACGTTTGCTCTGTCACTTCCTTCTGCTCGGCTCTGATCCGCCTGCTTCTCTTCTGTTGTTGCAACGATATTTTTTTCTGTGATGTTGTCAGATGCAGAGATTGCCGCCAGACATGACGATCTCTGTCATTACAGCGGTTGCTCAACTTGCGGATCTTCTTGCTTACATCGCACTAATTGACAGCACGTTGGGCTCAGAGTACAGATGCAGTCAATGTTATTAGTACTGCTGGGATCGATTTCTGCGTGGAGAACCTATCGCTTGCTTCGCCGGTTTGATGGTATATTTCCCGGGTGCAATGTGATGGAAAACGGATAGCTGTCGCGCATCTACTACCATGTTCCATATGTATGCCAAGCATAGAGAAGTAAATTACTCATCGCATGGTCTTTTTTTTGCGAACCACAACAGTAATATATATATTACTCCGTTCTGAAATACATGACGTTTAGAACAAAAAATTAATTCAGTTTAAACTAAATTATCTGTACTAAACATCATTTATTTCAGAACAGAGAGATAGGTAGGTACGTACACCATAACTTTATGAGCACCTTCGAGTGATTGGATCAACTGACCTTGAGATGAGTAAAATCACCGTATGTGTATTGCTATCAAAGAGGGCATCATAGATATTAACCGTAGATGCAACATCTAAGTCCATGGGTCCAACCCGAATGAGCGGGTCCAAATACCGAGAATGTAGCTAACCAGCTAAACTATATATGCTTTACGGTCTTAGTTTTGTCCAAATTATCTAAGGTTGAATCGGTTGTAACTACAGTATCTGGGAAGGTCCATTAGCAGAAAAGCTCATCACCTTTCTTTTTCCCTCTGACAGGCCGGAGAGGAGACACCAATCAGAGGAGGAGCAATAATTCAAGCGTGATTTGGACGGAACCTCTTGCAACACTTATTGAGCCTCACATGACATGTGATCAGATCAAAACCTCGATTGGTCAGATCGAAGCCATGCGACGACCAGATCTTATTTTCTTATCCTTTAGTGCTTTCTTCGTATCACATGGCACCGATTCAGAGTAAATCAACCAACGTACGGAACAACCTCTAGATGTCAGTCAAAACTAAAGATGGCCACATTCGATCGAACGTTTTTCTTCTCTTTTTTCCTGAAATAAAAAAATAAAACAGAGATGCCAGCCTGCATCGTCTGTCGGCTGTTATTGTATCCTCCTATCATATGCCTGTTTGTGACGTGGTAAGGGCATTTGGTCCTTTGAGGAAACGACGAACTGCATGCCATGTTATTAAAAAACGAGACGAGGAGACGATCCAAGGGGACGGAGTGTATGGCATTGTTTTCTCCTCCCTCCACCTTGGCGGACGTATCGCAGCAGGTAGCTCGGGTATCGTTGTCCACTGTGATCTGTCGACTCCTCTTGCGTCAGTCGTTGACAAGGACATGCATGCATCTTTTGGGTGGTCAACAACTGACTGTTTTTTCTCGTCGCCCGAGAGAATGATTGCACAGAAGTTGGACACGGAGGCTGCATACGCCATGCTTAAGAAATGACGTTGTGAAGCTGTAAAATGACCGGCCCTGTTACCGGTGAGCAGACTGAAGAGCACCTAGCCAATGTTTCTTTCGTTCTTCAGCTAAGGCTGCAGATCCTGCAACGTTTTTTTTTCCTTCTCTTTCTCGATTCCACGTTACTCAATCCAGGAGGAGTAACGTTTTTTTTTCTTTTTCAAGGAAGGAAGTCAGGAACAAAGCCTGTTACGCAACGTCCCTCTCCGTAATAAAACAGTACAGCTCAGCGAATTAAAACCTGCCTCCGTTACAGTTCGCAGGTGCTCCTCCTCGCCGTTAGGATTTCAAATTTCGAATCCTAACAGTCTCAACGGCGGCCTAACCGTCAGATCCGCAGAGCTCCGTGGCCTCTGGTAAATGATAAATCCGCGTGCCCGGCGCCGGGGGCTTCTTCCGTCGCGTTGCGTTCCGTTCCGGGGACAGACGCTGTTGCCACCGGCTGCACCCCGTTGCCGTCGCGGCTCCCCGCGGGTGCGCGGAACGTCAGAGAGAAAAGAGAAGAGAAAAGAAAGGAGGGAAGCGGCCAAGAGGAGCGAGGCGGTCAGGGCGGCAGGCGGCGTGCCCAGATGGGGAAGTACATGCGCAAGTGCAGGGGGGCAGCGGGCGAGGAGGTGGCGGCCGTCGAGGTCACGCAGGTCGTCGGCGTACGGACGAGGTCCCGAGCCGCGTCGGCTGCCGGCTCAACCTCGGGAGGCGTCTCGAAGGTTGTCCCCAAGAGGACGAAGGCGCTGCTGCCGGCGACGGTGACGATGGAGGCGGACCCTGCTGCCGTCGGCTCTGGTGGTGAAGGTGGAAGCTGCTACCTTCAGCTACGGAGCCGCATGCTGTTCAAGGCACCGCCATCTTCGCCTCAGAAGGCTCCTAGCGCAGCGGCCCCTACTGGTGCCGGCCAGGGTGCGCCTCTCGCGGCCGTCCTGTCTCGTTGCTCTAGCACGGCGTCGTCGGTGGACGCGTCGGCGGAGGAAAGGAGCGCTGCGTGCCGTTCCGACACCGCGGAGGTAAGAGATCGCAAACCCTAGAATTCGAATTCAAAAACGGTTCCAGATCTTGAGCGGCTCCCGTTGTTGCTGAATTCCGTGGTCTTCTTTTGTTTTCAACTCTACAGGCAGGCGGAGATCACGTCCCGGAGGGTTCGGCTAGCAACTCGAGATGCGGCTGGGACCGCGACAGGTCGGAGAATTTTCTCTCGTTTCTCGGAAACCTTGCTGAATTACGCTTCTCGGCGCGCTCCGTCCTGACGTCGTTCCGCTCGTGCTTTTCCGAAATTCAGGAGAGACACGACGCCATCGAGCCAAGCGCACGGCGAGCTGAGCGATCTGGAGTCGGATCTGGCGGGGCAGAAGGGCGGCCGGTCGTTGCCGGCAGCAGCGTCGCCCGTCCGGCCCGTGAGGCCACCGGCGGCCGAGATCGAGGAGTTCTTCGCGGCGGCGGAGGCGGCCGAGGCCGAGCGCTTCGCTTCCAAGTAAGTGCCTCGTCCCAGCAGCAAAAATTACCGCGCCCTCGCAGCGTGCATCGTCGATTTACCGTGTCTTACCAAAGTAGCTGCACCGCAGACGAGAGCACATCTCCCCTCCGTTCCCGTGGTGGCGTGCCGATCTGACGTTCTCCCCCCTTGGCCAGGTACAACTTCGACGTCGTGCGCGGCGTGCCCCTCGACGCCGGCCGGTTCGAGTGGACCCCGGTGGTGAGCATCTGAAGCGAGCGTGCAATAGGAAGCTGGAGAAACAGAAAGAAAAAAAAGAATAACTGGAGAGGAGAAACCAAAGAAGCATAGCCTAACTGTCATTCAACTGTTTTTCGTTCATGCCAGCCTGCCTTTACTTTAGCTGTAGAATTAACTGCACTAGTCTTTACAATTTATTCAGAGGTTATCTTGACCCGCATAGATAATCCGCTTACTGTAACTGCTTTACCTGTATCTGGATGGAATCCAATTTGTTGCTCCTGTACAGCAGCTAGCTGCCTTGCAAATTAATCCGAGTTTTAACCGCCGCCGTTTTTCCTCCGATCCTTTTATTCTCAGCTTGCTACGTTCCATCATATCAATACTGCATTTCAAATCAACTTCGCCGTACATATAGAAGCGAGATTTCACATCACACGCTTGCACTATAGAAGTGAGCCGCCTGCAAATCTGTAGCAATTTTACAGTCCTAATTTTACCTCATTACACGCATCAGCTGGGCTCGAGGGACCAGGAGTACCCAGCATGGTGACGTAAAACAGCAAAAACCAACGGCACCTGCATGTGACAGGACGTACGTAAGCAGCATAATCCATCTACGAGGCACTGTAACCGAGTACAGGGCAAACTGCAGTGGAGGCTTCTATGGCGTGCCGTGGAAAGGAGGTTAAGACGGGGACCCTGTGGCCGAGGCACAGATCTCCCATCAGTGGGAGACACCTCTGCTCTGCCTGCCATGGCCCAGTTAAGAAGCGTACTACTAGTACTTGTTAAGCAGTAAAGTGCGATTAAAATATGCCGTAAACTAGCACCACCATAGTAATTAAACAAGTGGTGGCACATGTTGCCGGGAGATGGATGGCTTCAAATGGCCACATGGGCAGGGTGGGGAGGAGTAATACTAGACGGGAGAGAGGAATGTTACTGCCATCGGGATCTGGGCCGCTCCGTAGGCTGGTGAAAACTAGGAAGGCCAGAGAAGCAGTAAGGCATGCAGAAGAGTCACCACGATTCGGCGCCCACAAGTGCTTGGTGGCCTTGCACTGAAACGGAGAGGGGCTTTTTAATGCGGGTACACAACTTACTGTGACTTTTATGGCCATGGGCTCTCTCTCCATTTTTGGGCAATTTAATTGCTAGCCTAGCCCCATATGGATAAAATTCACTTCGCTTCATTCCTTGTGTGCATCTGCCCGTGTCATCACCCGGATCAGTACTGTCCACAAGCACAGTTGAAGAACGACAACTGCGTAGCTCATTTCTTTTCTGTAGGGAGAGGAAAACGAACGAGAGGTCTATGCTGTATGCAGAAGCTAAGTGACCGGGAGGGTGTACCATTACAGTGCAGAGATGGCACATGGTTTGAGAGATTGTGCCTTAGTAGAACACAAGAGGTCGAAAGAGAGGTCGTGTGGTTGATGATGAGGGTGAGAGGTTATGGGCGCCATGAGCACGCCACGTTCTGGTGTATTGATGGCTGACGCGTAATAAACAAGTAGGTTTGCGGCAAGCCGAGATCCGTGGAAGGTGGGGAGGTCGTGGGCTACCGGTGCCAAGTTCATCGCTCCACGGCATCAGCGTGCAGGTGACCGAAACGAGCGAACCTTCGCCTACGGAACCGGAGTGGAGGATAAGATTATCGAGCAAAGTACAGTACGCTTGGGGAAGCGCGGCGTTGGAATCTGCAGAAAAAAGGTGAGGATCCCTAGGCTGGTGACGTTCCGTGAGAACCATCAAGTGGTGGCGCCGAAACTCTGGTCTATTCCTGTCGGTGGCCGTGGCAGCCCCCTCTCGCCTGACGTCCTGCTGCTCTGGTCGTCAGGTCTTGCCAAGATCCGTAGCTGAACACGTAGATCCCTCTGTTTCTCAACAAGCCGCCGATGTCTCAGGCCTTTCCTGCATGAATTCAGAAAAGGCGAGCCTAGCTGCTCTGCTCCGACTCTGGTGATTCCAGATGAACCAGGGAATGGCAGCACGGACGACAGGCGTCAGTTAACGCCGAAACGCGCGTTCGCCATCGATCATCGGAGCGAGTACGGGCTCGTATTAATAACTGTCATGTCTGCAGACGCTGGTGCCGCGACAGATCATCGATCAGTATGATTCGAGCGACGATACCGTTCAGGTAGCAAGCGACAAGGAGATCGACCAATCAATGCGCCAAATGCGTGGGGGAGGTACGACGAAGGACGCCGTCGTGCTCGAGGTGCCACACAGCTGCGAGCCAACCGCGTGTTTATGTAGCACACTGTCAGTATGATGCGAGCTCCTTCCACGCGACGCGACGGCCGGCGATCAGGCCAGTGGCGGGAACGGGACAAGGAGCTCTCGCACCAATGCGTCGAGTCGATCACGCTGCACGCACGGCCGGCGACGCTGATGGATAAGACCAACCGGTCGGTCGTCGGTACGAGGGGACGAATCCGTGTCCCGCCATTGGCTGATGTCCACACAGAGTCATGCACGATCTGGACGACGAGTTGGTCCCCGTGGGAGCACACCGTTTGATTTGCAACACCAACAGAGTCTGATAGACCAGATCACAAGCAATTATTCCCTCCGTTTTGAATTATTTAACGTCGGTTAGCTTAAAATTGAACTAACCGCCATCAAATAATTCGAAACGAAGGGAGTAATATGTGAAGAATGACTTCTTTAAATTCTTCAGAATAATCTGTGTTGCCCAGGCTTGTTCCAAAATCTTTCCATCCTATCGTCAGCAAACCAGACAAGGTTTACTACACTAGTAGCAGCACTCCGGAACGACTTGTAGCACGCTGCAGGCACGTACACGGTGCAGTGAGGTGAGCACGGACATTGTAGCACGCTTTGGGCGCATGCGCTGTACCTGACGTGACACATCGTCAGTGTCCGGTTACGGGTTCCCTTCAATTGTGGTGTCCTCCACCTTAATTACTTTACAATCTCACAGGGTTTCTTATCCACTATGGCTAGATCGAAGCCCGTACCATCTGACGGCTGTAATGGAGAGAAAGAGGCCATAAAATCCGCTAAAGTCGCATCAGCATTTGTTGACAGTCCTATTTAATTTGCCTGTAAAGATGGAAAAGCTGGACACCATTTCTCTTGCACCAATTCATTACTACTCGACCACATACGCTTGCTTTCATTCTTTGTTTCCAGAGGAAACACACAAAAAAGGGTATTGCATGAGAGGCCATCCTCTACTTAATTCGTCGAGAGGACTCGATGCATCTGAGAGCATTGCGTTGTAAAGCATAGAGCTGTGCATGTATGACAGACTGCAGAGGCCAGCCATGTCGGGAGAGGAAAGATCAGGTCACTGGATTTTGATGGTTCGCTGGATTTTTCAAAAAGAAGAGAGAGAGAGAGAGAGAGAGAGAGAGAGAGATTTTGGTTACAACAAAACAAAAAATGATCATTATGCCGGCCGGCCAGGGAGGCTTCCACTACGACTCCCTGCTTCACACATGCTCGCTCTCTGGCGTTTGTCTCTGTTTATATATATGCTCATACAAGAGAGAAACGAGACAAAGGAGAACACTGTAGTGTTGATCCCCATAGGCCAGAAAGAGCCCCATCACTTGCACAGGTTCCTTGCCTCACAGATCTGGCCATCTGGTAATCTAATCATTGCACCATAAATTTCCCATCAACTAGTACACAACAAGCACTCTGTACATGGTGTTGAAAGCAAGAAGTGAAAGGAAAAAACAGAGGAAGAACAGACCGATCATGGATCTAGTGGACACTGAGAGAGCACTTATGCGAGAAAAAAAGACACACTCGTTTTTGCTCTTTTCAACACACACTGGTGCCATCTTGTACTAGCACACAAGGAAACTCGAAACAATCTACAAAAACTAGCCAATGTCGACAACCACGATCCAAGAGGTTGATCGGCAGTATCAGGTCCATGTGGATGGAAGACAGAAGCTTCAACGTCTGGAGGGTGTGACTTCGAGTCTCCTGCCTTATCTCTCGCCCCGTTGGCCACCTCGTCATAGCTCCTGCAGCGAATCAAACAAATTAATAACTAATGATAATGCGACAAGGTATTGTTCAAGTTCAACAATCAACTACGGTGACCATGTCGGCGTCGGCGATGCCCTTGTTGCTCCTCTTGGCCGCGCCGAGGCCGCCAACGCAGAGCGCCTTCCGCAGGCCGAGCATCTCCTTCCACCGGCTTGACGCTTTGGCCGAGCTCCTGTCGTCGTCGTCGTCGTCTTCGCCGCGGAGCGTAGTGGGCGGGCGGGCGGTGCCATCCTTGAGGGGCAGGATCCTGCCCTTGGAGAAGAGCTGGTCGGCGGCCATCATGCGGTGGCTGCCCACCGAGAACTCGAAGTTGACGTCCTCCTCCTGGCACCGCAGGCTCATCGCCCGGTTCTGCACCGGCGGCGGCTCGACGGCGAAGTCGCTGGAGAAGGAGATGCGCGGGCCCGGCGCCACCGGCTGCTGCGGCCCACCGCCGAACCCCGCGGCGCCGTCCAGGTTGTACATGTTGATGCACGCCATCGCGTCGTGTCTCTGGTGGTGGTGGTGGTGCTGCTGCTGCTGTGCTTGGCGTGGCCTGATCTCGCGCGAATCTGCTCCCTCTCGTGTGGTGTCTCCGCCACCACCTCGAGCTGAACGACCTACGCGTGAAGTGCAGTGCAGTGCAGGATGCTTTTAAAAGGTGGCAGTGCTGCTGCCTCCTGCTGCCGTGCGAGTACAAGCGGCGGTGTATTTCAGATTCAGGGTGATAACATGAGAAAGATGCAATCTTCCTAAACCAACCACTGATTTTTCTATTCTGTCAGCTTTGGCGGGATAAGAAGGTTGTGTTGATGCCTTGTAAAGAAAAGGTTGGGTTGATGATGTGCGATCTCGAGGGGATGGATCACACGTCTCGACAGTCGATCCGGATCGGAGCTCATGGGGGAAGAATCGACAGCGTCGCTGTCAGAAACATTATTTCCCTCTGTAAACGGAAAACAAACGTAGAATTGCTTGGATAGATGGCAAATGCTGGGAGTTGGTTTGACCATGGTCAAACTATATTTGTCCGGGAATCCGTGCATGTTCATCGGCGATATTATAATCTACAAACCAACTTGGTAGTTGGATAGATTGAATTTTGGCAATACCGCTAAGTAGCTGTGCACGTGCGTTTGTTCAAAAAAATCTATAGAAGTACGGTATTGGACTATCGCTCTATTTTTTATTAACGCCATGTATAGTTTTCCTTCAGGCAGCAAAAGCATATACCGCAAGGCAGAACTATAACTGTCCAACGAAAAATAAAATACCACAAACCTACTTTTCTCTCATCCTCAAAAATCTAATTTCATACCATCTTTACACCCAAACTACATGTATTGGCCACATTTTCAGCACTGCCTTTATTTTCTCCCATTTAATGTTTTCGACATCAACTCAACTCAAATAGCATGTTTGAAAATAATTTTTTAAATCATATACTAGACAAATTACAAAATAAGCGTACGTGAAATATAACGACAGATCGTTCGTGCTGTTATGATACGTGTTTTAAGTTCCAAATATAATTGTCAAGTACATGCATTTTTGAAACGTAAGCAGTAGAAATGTAAGCAGTAGAAATGCAGAATCTGGTGACCGACAAAAGTCACCGCCGGCATGTTTATATAAAGAAACAATTTTAAGTAAGCTGATTCCAAGGTTTGTCTAGTCAAAATCTGTTTCGTATTGCTATTGTACATCTAACTCATATAAGCAGAGATGTAATGGGATAAATAATTTAGGTGATCATTCACTTGTTTTTAGGCGATTAGATCTCTTCGTGCAAAGGGTCGTGTAAAATAAATCATACACGAAGCATTTTTTTCAAATTTGTAGGACCCTTGTTTCTTGTATACCACTGCCTATCAGGCCCAACTCCCTGATTTTTAGGATGAGAATCGGCAGTATTAAGTACGGACCATAATACTGAGGGCGCCATACATTGAAATCAATACTATCGTCGTGTCTAGATTTTGTTCGCTATACTAGTACCAAGAGTATTATTAGTGTCTATCGATTACCATCTAATAATTGAGTCGTATAAACCGAGAAGCTAACCGTTTTTGCATTTCCAAAGATGGAGTACAAGCATCAATCCATAATCCAAAGTGTCATGACCAATTCAGAAAATCCAATTGACAAAATACAATTAGTGTCTTTACTTTTTTATCTTTAAACTTTAATACGTCTCTCAAACCCTAATTGTTGTTCTTCCTTCATCGTGACGACGATTGAAAGTGTTCTAGTTGGTTTGTTGACACTAAAACAACTCAAGGTATGTCTAACCTGACGGGGTCTGTCGTGGGCAGGCATTCATTGGACCGGTCAGACCGGTTTCTAAAACCAATTAGGTTGGTTTCTGTAGAGAACATCGCGAGTTGTGAGTGCTCGCATGGAACGGTACATTCTTAAGTCAACAAAAGGTAGTTTAACTATGCTTGAATGTGGAATTGATCCGGCAATCAACTGAGTACAAACAAAGGGAGGAGGTTGGTGCCAAAATCATCTTTGATGGATACTTGACTCGATCGTTGTTAGGTAGTGTGAGCTGGTGACATGGATCTTACGGAATAAGAACATGTGATCCTGAAGAATCCTTATTTTGGTTCCACCACCATGCCATGACCAGGCATAATAAACGAGGCCTTAGTCTTGTGCCTCCTTCAAGTGACAACAGACATGTCAAAGAGTTCTTGTTCCATAATATTGTCATCCTATTTGTAATAACGCACATTAGTGCACCTATGGGAAATAGGACGAGTCAAAGGAGAATAATCTATCAAGAGAGTCTCACAAGTTAACTTGCATGACAACCTGGAGTAACACAACAGTTAAACCGACAAAACTTAGCCGAAGCTCTTAATATAAAGAGCACACCCATGTGAGCACATGAACAGCAACAATTCTTTACTTCAAGTAACGTATTTAATTTTTGTGACTGCACATGTGAGGGGTGGGGAATGAAGACCAGTCTCAATGTGAGGAGTAAATTGGAAACGTGCAGGGGAAGAGAGAGAGAGAGGGGGGGAGCTGGGCCAAACAAGGCCTCGGGCAACCGACAAAACCATCGCGATCCACCTATACCTAAGCCTACCAAATATCGGGTCGGGGAGGTCCAACTCGGCCTAGATCCATCCAATTTCAACTTGGCCCACTGGAAACTTTGAAATGAGCAGTCATACAAGTAATAAAAATGTGCAGGGTTGCTCGAGCTAGGTCTCTACTGTTGCCTGCCTCGGCGCACTCGTCTACCACGACTATATCCCACCGGCCACCTGTCCTCTTCTACCACGCTCGATTATATTGAAACATGATGATCTACGGCCCACCTAAGTTTTGGAGCACATGCTATTCATGTAATCAAAGGAAACCATATCACCGCCTCTGCTTTTATCAGACCTTGCATTCAGAAAGCACTGCGTATTAACGAACTCACTAACTTTTCTTTAAATCTTTTTTCATGGAGCTCACGAACTCATCGAAAATGATACCAAACCAGGCAAACATGTATATACGCAAACGATGTACACTTACTCTAGTTTATCTACAACTTAGCACTAGTCACGCCCCCCTCGAGCTCGCTCATCTTGACGTGAAGGAGGAGGCGCCTGTGCGCGAAGGCGTACAGCCGTTGCGGTTGACGTCGGCCGCGCGCATGCCTCCCTCGCCTTCCACCACGCGCGCGAACCACAGGTTGAGGCCGCGCAGCGCCTGCTCCAGCTCCTCGCGGCAGATCACGGGCGAGTACTACCGCATGAACGCCATCCTTGCTCTGCTCTCGGCTGGCGGCGCGTTCGCGACTACTCGTCGCTTGCCTCGGTACGGCGGTAATAGCTATCCAGAATCGATGAGACCGTGACCGATAGAGAGCTGCACCGCTATATATATAATGTCTCCCCTCTCCCGGTCTGTGAAGTTAGGCCGGAAGGCGCCGAAGGTTTGCATTGTTAGACAGAGGAGACTTCCTGCTTCTTCGACAGGTGGTTGAGATTCGTTGCCAGAAACAAGACGGGCGTCAGAACTCATGGATGATATATTGTGCAGGGATGAAGAACCGGATGCCTTTGTTCGGTTGGCTTTCTACAATTGCTGCGCAGGCATGCAGTGGTCCTCTTTGGCTTGTTGCTTGCTTCGTGCAGTGCTCGGTTGATCTACCTGGCAACAACGTTGAATTCATGCACTGGTGACGAATGAGGACAAGTAGCATTGATACGCCGCGATCAGGCGATGCAACCTCTTGTCAGTCGTAACAAGTAACTAGAACTAAACAGTGACACTAAGCCAACAGATCGTCAACGGTTAGGTTGCTTCTGAGATAAGTAACACTTACTATCGATAGGTAAGGGTTGGTCAAGAATTTTGTTTTTATTAATCGTGAGCTGACGATCGATGCTATCTTAATGAAGAAGCAACCTTCCATATAAGGTACAGCTTGTATGAACTAGTACTCCGTATACCTGTATCCAAGATAAAGCCAACTGTGCACAATTGACTATTGGACCTCCAATGCATGGTCTTCCATGTCATGTCAGTAGCTTGTGGAATAATACGACTGTTTAGTACGCAACCTTTTCTCCATTGAGATGTACAGAGTGAACCTGTATCAACATCGGTCGCATGGTATGCAATAGGACGGAGGGAGTATACGCAGTACGGCGAAGCACCAACCGTTGGTTACAATTTGTCATCGACTCCCAAGTGGAGCCTGGCTCCCGAGAGAATCCTTAAAAGAAGAACCAGACCCTGCGTTTCGCGTTAGCACTCGCGTAAACTAAAGCTCGTGTTCACTCCCCAAGCAATGTATCCGTCGGCCCCTCCTGACGCGTATGACAAGTTCGACATCGGAGCTCCGCCAACGGCGCCGCCGCCGGCAGCGTACCAGCAGCACGGGTTCGAGTTCGACATGAATCCTGCGCGCCCCGGTGGCGGGCTGAGGACATGGTCGACTGGCCTTTTCCACTGCTTGGACGACCCGGGGAACTGTAAGTGCTTTCTCGTTTGTTCTTCTTCCTCTCCAGAGTTAGAGTTCAGAGCAGTTCCTGCCTACGGGCTACGGCGATTGGAGCTTAAAGTTTTACATCTTTTTCTTTCATGGAGGTCAGGTTTCATCACATGCCTCTGCCCCTGCATCACGTTCGGGCAGATCGCTGACATCGTGGACAAAGGCACTTGCTGTAAGTCTTGTTCCTCCTCTTTTCAGCTTCCTCCTGCGTTCTGAAACTCCTCGAGGATATTGACGCAACGCGTTGCTGCAAAAAAACTGCGATTTGGCAGCATGCATCGCGAGCGGGCTGCTCTATGCGCTTATCTGCGCGTCGACGGGGATGGGGTGCCTGTATTCATGCCTCTACCGGTCCAGGCTGAGGGCGGAGTACGACCTGAACGAGGGGGACTGCCCCGACTTCCTGGTGCACTGCTGCTGCGAGTACCTGGCGCTGTGCCAGGAGTACCGCGAGCTCAAGCACCGCGGCTTCGACCTGGGGATTGGTAAGTCCCTGATCGCGCATCACTTGCTTCTCAACTTACAACGCCTCGGGCGCCGGTGGCCTGGCACGGTCGTTGATTAGTCGCTAATCTTTTCTTTGCTGACGGATCGTGTGTTTGTGCCTGCAAAGGTTGGGACGCCAACATGGACCGGCAGAGGCGAGGCGTCGCCGGCGGCGCCGTGATGGGGGCTCCGGCCATGCCGCAAGGCATGATGCGGTAGATGATATTTCACTTTGCTTTTCATGATCCCTGTGTTGGCTTGGCTCTGGAGGACGAACTTCATATTTTACAGACTACATTGGGTGTGTACTGTCTAGTTTGTCCTGTAACGCGCTCTTCAGTACTGTAGTAGATACCATGTAATCCGTAATCCTTTCAACGATATGTATTTTTTTCTCGCGAAATCATGATATGGATCAATGATAGAGATCAAAAGCTACATCCACACTGAAAAGCAAGCTAAACGAGCTTGCAAATTTACCTCCCCAAGAAGAAAAAGGGAGAAAACAGTTCTGTGACACCAAAAGTTTTTCAGAAGTTTATTCCCCTAGGCATCTTTTGATCCGTGGGCTTTTTCCCTGGGCTCGTGAACATCACCAGCAAATAGTCTAGGGAACAGAATTGGCCCACTAAAACTGCTACGGGGACGATCCAGTACGACGTTGGGCCACCACATGTTGACTCGCTGCTTTAGATCACTGGGCTTTCTGTCTGGGCTCATGAACATCACAAGATGGACGGGATGCCCCGGCCGAGAGCCGCGCGCCCATGCCGGCCGGCCGGCCGGCCGCCGTAGAGGTCTTCCGGCTCCCCTCGCCACGCAACACCGGCTCTGCCTTCGTCCACGCCGTCCGGCCGCGCTCCCGGGAAAATCTATTCGAGCCAGTGACCACCGACGCGATGTCCCATCCCCTGGCTTCTCTGATACCCACGACAACGATGTATGCATTAAGCCAAGCGGCCGGCAAGAGATGGTTTTATCCAGGAAAAAAAATAGGCGGGAGGCCACGTGGGCATTGCCGTACTGGCACGACGCGGCCGCGCCACGCCGCTCGTGACCGAGCAGTGAAAGAAAGAGAGAAAGCGGGGCATGTCGCTGACGTGCTCGGCTCCACATGCGCGGCCACGTGTCGGGTCACGGATCACTAATTCACTATGCGTGCAACGCGTGCTCGCAATTATGCTTCGGCGCACCGCCTCACGCGGACGAGAGACACGCCTCGCATTACATGGATTTTTTGGTGGCGGATCCGGGAGTATGGACGGGAAGCACGTAGTGTGGTTTCGTTGGTGGACGGCGCCCGTTCATGTAGCTGCGCTTCTTTTGACGGCTTCCTTCCCTGGCTAACGCCCTTAAATTTTCTTTCTTTCTGTTAACGTAACGTGTGTTTTACTTGTTGGCTCATGTATAGCTGGAAACCGACGTTTTCTCTTGTCCATGCCCATGTGTGTTTGTCGAATGGTTTGGCGAGTCTGGGATACAAGTGGCATCCGAGGAAGAGCTAGCAAAATGATGCGGAACCGTGCACGTGGTTCCTTGGATTGATTAGTAATCCGTGTCAGGGAATTACTCTCTACAATAGAAAGCTACTATCTCCTCAGCTAATTAATACGGTGGGGAATCAGTATTACATGAGCCCTCTGGATCCTGGGGACAGCGGCGAGTGTGACTCCATGGACACATGCATGGCGTTTCCCCTCGAACGACGCATGCACAGCATGGAACAGAAAATCCGACGGCCTCTGGAGACAGTTTTCCGCACTTGCAGCCTTGCACTGCACTTGTGATTGTGCAATGACCGCATGATGGACACCTCAGGCAGTGAAAATGACGCAACAAACCTAACCGTACCGTGATGAAGAAAATCATTCATGGGATGGGTTTTAAGACGCTCAGACTGTAGATGTGTTTCATGATACTTTTTTTTTGCAGGAGTTCATTTGGGAATTGGGAAGTCAGATCTTGCCGTATATCAAGCCAGAAAACAGAAGCCGTAAAGGAAATTCAACACTGGAAGGATGGGAAGTACAGGCTATATACACAGTGTACGTCAGCGGGTCTAACGCTCTAACGTGTCGTTTTCGCGCCTCGTTGGCGTTGAAAAATTCAGACGCCCGTTTTTCTAGTACTCCACCCACCTACCACGGTTCAACTAGTAGGCCCAAATGATAGTATCGATCCCGTGTCTCGATCCAACGAAAACGAAGTTAGCCTTCGCGGAAGGATCAGAACACGTGTCCTTTGAAAGCCGCCCCTGTCCATCTCGCAGAAAACAACCGATAATTCCTCAGAGAACTCGAGGGCATCACAAACTAGCAGAGCCACGTGAAGAGGGAACCCAAGTTCATGTATGGGGCATGGCCTGGATCGGAAACGGAGCCCGGTAATGCAGGCGAGGAAAAAGGAGTCAACGGATAGAGAATCGTGGTGAAAGTACATTTACGTTGGATTAGAAAAGGGCAGCTACTAAATAAAAATGATTGCTCTCTTTGTTGTGGCCCCACAAACTGGCTAATCAATAACGATCACGGAAGCCAACAACTGGGGAAAAAACAACAGTTAAGTACTCGCAAGTGATGTTGAGATAACAATAGAATAAGTGGGAGCTGCAGAAACCAACAAGGGGACAGTCCTTCCCGTGTATATGTATGATCTGGCGCACGTCGTCATCACTCCCTCTCCTTCCATTTCAAGTCCCCGTAGCTTCCATCGGGTTGACCGGCTCCAAGCAAGGCAGCCAGCCTCCAAGGAGGAGGAGAGAAGCCGGCACAAGCAAGCCGGGTCAAAAACGAGAGCTTAACAGGCAGAGGGGATCGAGAAGCGGAGCGGCGAAGACTAAAGAGTTGTGGGGAGGGAGATGATGGACGTGAAGCGGGCGCGGAGCCCTCGGGCTCCGGCCAACGGCGCGGAAGACAGGAAGCGCGCCGGGTGGCGCGGCTCCGTCGTCCGGCCGGAGCTGGTGCTGGTCGGCTTCCTCCTCACGCTGCCGCTCCTCGTGTTCGTCTTCGGCGGTCGCTGGGGAAGCGGCTCCTTCTCTTCCTCCTCCTCCTCCTCCGCTGGCCCCAAGCCCGTGGACCGCCACGTCGACGCCGGCGCAGGCAGCGCGACGCCTCAATGTAAGCCTCCTTCCCTTCCTCTCTAACACGCGCTCTGTTCTGTTTCGGCTTGTGAATTGGGGTTCGGGTGATCATGTCCCGAGCAAGGCCGAGAGGGTTCGTTGACCGGTAGTATGCGACGGATTTCTCGCGTTTCGTGCTCCAATTCTTGCATGAAGTAGGCCTATAAACAAGCAGAAGCAGCTGTTGTCGTAAGCAATCTCGCGCCTTTACGGTTCCTCGAGCTGGACTGAAAACTGGCGTTTTATCAGGAGGTTTGTTTAGGCAATTCAGTTTTAGAGCTAAATTAGGTAATTCATTTGTGGGATCCGATCGCTGATCTGCTTCATGCGCAAGTAAATCTTCGGGAATGCTCCTCCCGGGATCAGATCGAACTCACGTGCTCTGTGCTTGAGCAGTGAGCTTGGCTGATAGAGCTGTGCACATGGTGAGCGGTTCCCTGAATCCTGATCCCAACACGCTGCTGCATCATTGCCGGATCTTATCCTACCTCATCCCTGTTTCTTGCTTGCCGGTGGCTTGGGTGTGTTTTAGATGGTCCAGTCTTTACTTGAGTGGTCCCTCTGTCACCGTTCAGTTAGTTCAAAAACTTTAGTTGATGTAGAAGAATGAATAATTTATTTATATTTCAACACTCGATCACATAGTGACTTTCTCATAACTTAGACGTGGAATGTTAAATCGATTGCAATTTAATTTAATAAAACATGTCTGTCAGTATTTGAGCTCGAGTTCTCTAGTCCGGATACCATGAAGAAAATAATCAAAATATTGATTTATCGACCAAGGGCGAATACATCAGGAGGAGAGCCAATACGGCAGGCCCAATACAAGTCAATACGGGCCATGCGGCCGGAGTAGTTTGTTTCTGTTTCTTCATTAACCTCATCCGTGAGAATTCACTCAGTTATGTTTTCCTACAGCAACTGTTACCCCCAAAAACGTCTCTGCATCAACCAGAACCATCACTCCGTCCCAGGACAACCTTCTCGGAGGATTACTCTCTGCTGCATTCAAAGAATCCTCCTGCCAGAGCCGCTACAAATCCAACCTTTACCGGAAGCCGTCCCCTTTCCCGCTCTCCCCCTACCTCGTGCACAAGCTGAGGAAGTACGAGGCGTACCACAAGAAGTGCGGCCCCGGGACCAAGCGCTACCGCAGGGCCATCAAGCAGCTCAAGGCCGGGCGCAACGTCGACAACGCCGAGTGCAAGTACGTGGTGTGGTTCCCCTGCAACGGCCTCGGCAACCGGATGCTCACCATCGCCTCCACGTTCCTCTACGCCCTCCTCACCGACAGGGTGCTCCTGATGCACGTCTCGCCGGAGCAGCAGGACCTCTTCTGCGAGCCGTTCCCGGGCAGCACGTGGGTGCTCCCCGGGGACTTCCCGCACAACAACCCCCAGAACCTCCACGTCGGGGCGCCCGAGAGCTACGTCAACATGCTCAAGAACAACGTCATCCGCAACGACGACCCGAACGCGCCGGCGGCGTCGCTGCCGCCGTACGTCTACCTCCACGTGGAGCAGTCCGGGCTGAAGCTGTCCGACAACGTGTTCTGCGACGAGGACCAGGTGATGCTGAGCAAGTTCAGCTGGATGATACTCAAGTCCGACAGCTACTTCGCGCCGGCGCTCTTCCTGACGCCCATGTTCGAGAACGAGCTCGCGAGGATGTTCCCGCACAAGGAGTCCGTGTTCCATCACCTCGGGCGGTACCTCTTCCATCCGACGAACAGGGTCTGGGGCATCATAACAAGATACTACGAAGCTTACCTTGCCAGAGCGGACGAGAAGATCGGGTTTCAGATCAGGATTTTTCCGGAGAAGCCGATCAAGTTTGAGAACATGTATGACCAGCTCGTGAGGTGCATCAGGGAGCAGCGGCTGTTGCCGGAGCTCGGTACCACCGCCGAGCCGACGAACTCGACGGCGGCTGACGCGGGGAAGAAGGTGAAGGCCGTTCTGATCGCGTCCCTGTACTCGGGGTACTACGAGAAGATCCGTGGCATGTACTACGAGAACCCAACCAAGACCGGCGAGATCGTGGCGGTGCACCAGCCGAGCCACGAGGAGCAGCAGCAGTACACGTCGAACGAGCACAACCAGAAGGCGCTGGCGGAGATCTACCTGCTCAGCTACAGCGACAAGATCACGATGAGCGCGTGGTCCACGTTCGGGTACGTAGCATACAGCTTCGCCGGCGTGAGGCCGTGGATCCTGCTCCGCCCGGACTGGAACAAGGAGGTCTCCGAGGTCGCGTGCGTACGGTCCACGTCCGTCGAGCCGTGCCTGCACTCGCCGCCCATCCTCGGGTGCAGGGCCAAGAAGGAGGTCGACGTGGCCGCCGTCAAGCCGTACGTCCGGCACTGCGAGGACGTCGGGTTCGGTCTCAAGTTGTTCAATACCTAACTTTGAGTTGAGAGTTTGATGCAGTTCGGCCTTCCGAATCGTAATTAGGCATGTGGAGATTCGTTGTATTCGTTCTCGTTACCTACCTGTACACATGGAAATTGTAAGGACGCCTTTTCAGTACTGTGTTCAATTTCTACAAAAAAATTTGTTCGCTGCTATCGTTACTTTCTCAGAGTTTTGGGCGACGTGGACACGCTCCCAAGCCGCGGCCCCATCCATGCTGCCTGCCGGTCACCCGGCCCTACCGCCACGCTCCTAGGCCATCGTTCGCTTCTCTCCGAGGTCGCACACCAGCTCTCGGCCGTCATCCTCGCACACCGCTTTGCCAGATGGACACCAAAATCACCGCATGCGCCGAAAGCTCCGTGGTTGTCTCTTCCCCTCTATCCTGCCAAAAGCACCGGCGGTGGACGTGCGAGGCCGAGTCCGGAACCGGTCCGTTCGGCGCTGATGCCTCAGCTCTTGCATCCGGAGCGACGAGTCACCGATCGACCGACCTCCCGCAGTGGATACAAACATTTAGTGCCTACGTCTACGTGTCAACGCGACATTTCTCGCGCCGGCGCGGAGGATACGAAGGACGTGGTCGCGGAAGCAACCGAACGCCAGCTTCACCTACAGGCTACAGGTAGTACTAGTATGTCGTTTTGTAACCTCAAAAGTGAGTCGATTGCCTTGGACTACACTGCGCTCCAGCATGCAGTCCTGCCTGCCCCGCTGCTGCATCTTGTAATAATAATCACGATGCCGAGCCGTTTGACTGCAACAGGCGCCGTCTCGAAGGTAATTTCCTAACGATGGTTCGGCGATCGATGTTGCACGTGCGTCTCTGCACCCCGACGCGTTCTCCACGTCTTGTTATATGCTCCCCAGGTCGTCGGCGCGGGGAGCGGGGAGGCGTCGGTGCTACGTAAGAGCGGGCGCTGCTGCTCATCAGCGCCGATGGACGCCGCGGCGAGGCCGCGAACGCCGCCGGGTGCGCACAAGATGGTGGTCGGTGGCGGGGAGACCGGAGGCAGCGGAAGGGCGTGGTGGTGCCGGCCGGTATGGCGAGCGCCGGCGCGGGCGGAGGTGACGGTCGCGATCGCCTTCTTGTTCACCGTGGCGTTGCTCGCGCTGGTTTTCGGCGGCGGCGGCGCCGCCGGGAACTTGCCCGCGTCGTTCTCGTCCTTCACCATCAAGTTCGTGCAAAAGCCAGGTAATCGTTTATTGACAAACAATGCGTATTCACTCTTCGTCTAGTCGTGCGCGCGTATACAGTAGATCAGAGGTCATCGAATTCTTTGGCCTGTTTTTTATACTTACTTTCCTGGTTACGATGTGCTAACATTGATGTTCGAACTAGTTGCTCTCCAGTCGACTCCATTAATTGATCATTGCAGACGTCATTTGTTACACCAACCGACTACAATTCAGTTTTGTACCGTGCAGTTCCCAAATCATCACGTCTCCATGCCGACGAGGCGGGTCCGGACGGCATACCCGCGCCTGCAGCGAGTCGGCAGGACCAAGACCGCCTCCTCGGCGGGCTGCTCTCTCCCGCTGCTGACCAGCAGTCCTGCCGTTCCCGGTTCGCGTCGTCTTCCTATCGCCGCTCGTCGCCGTTCCGCCCGTCTCCATACCTCGTGGATCGCCTCAGACGGTACGAGGCCCGGCACAAGGGGTGCGGCCCCGGCTCGCCGCTCTTCGTGGAGGCCGTCGAACACCTGCGCTCCGGACGCAACGCCGCGCGTTCGGAGTGCCAGTATGTCGTGTGGACGCCGCTTAATGGCCTCGGCAACCGCATGCTCTCGCTCAGCTCCACCTTCCTCTACGCGCTCCTCACGGACCGCGTTCTGCTCGTGCACACGCCGCGGGAGTTCGAAGGCCTCTTCTGCGAGCCATTCCCTGGCAGCTCCTGGACGCTGCCCGACAACTTCCCGATCACGGACTTCGCCGGCATTTTCACCATGCGGTCGCCGACGAGCTACAAGAACATGCGGCAGGCCGAGGCGGTAAGCAGCGACCACCGCAACGTCAGCGCCGGGAGGCTGCCCGCGTACGTGTTCCTGGACCTCATCCAGTCGTTCACGGACGCCGCCTTCTGCGAGGCCGACCAGCGCGTGCTCGGCAAGTTCAACTGGATGGTGGTCAAGTCCGATGTGTACTTCGCCACCATGCTCTTCCTCATGCCTACCTACGAGCGCGAACTGGCGCAGCTGTTCCCGGAGAAGGAGGCCGTGTTCCATCACATCGCGCGGTATCTCTTCAACCCGTCCAACGACGTCTGGGCCATCGTGCGCAGGCTCTACGAGGCATACCTCGCCAGGGCCGACGAGCGCGTCGGCCTCCAGGTGCGCGTCTTCCCGGAGTTCCCCGTGCCCTTCGAGAACATGTACGGCCAGATCGTCCGGTGCTCGGAGAAGGAGGAGGCCTTGCTGCCAAAGGTTGTGCAGAAGGACGGCGCGCGCGTCGAGAACAACCACTCGTCGGCCGTGGCGCCGGGGAGCAGGAAGAAGCTCACTTCGATATTGGTCACGTCGCTCTCCTCTGACTACTGCGAGCGCATCCGTGGAGTGTACTCCTCTGACTACGTGGAGGTGCACCAGCCGAGCCACGACAGGGAGCAGCAAACGGAGGCGCGCGGCCATAACCAGAGGGCGCTGGCCGAGATCTATCTGCTGAGCTTCTGCGATCGCATCGTGACGACCGCGGTGTCCACGTTCGGGTACGTCGCGCACGGGCTCGCCGGGGTGCGCCCGTGGGTGCTGCTGCGGCCACCGTCGCCGGAGACACCTGCTAATCCGGCGTGCGTCCGATCGGAAACAGCGGAGCCCTGCCTTCAGGCGCCGCCGCGACGGTTGTGCGGTGCGCCTGAGGGGTCTGACCTGGAGGCTCTGGCGCCGCATGTTCGGCACTGTGAGGACGTGTCCAGAGGCCTCAAGCTGTTCAGCTAGCCTGTCAATCCGTTCGATTTATAAATGCTTAATTGATTGAATTTATTATCTGAAGAATTCAAGCATCATGGTTCATGGACTCACCGTGATCTTGCACCGTCGCACTTCCACTCTGCTTGGTTCCTTTGCCTTCGGCAGCACGAAGGGGTCAAAAACTAGTATCACCTCGCCGAGACCAAGTTATTCCACACCCGAGTACCGATATTGTCATATGCAGTACTCAGTATGTAGACAAAATTAATAAATTAAAAAATGAAAGTACTAGAAGCAATTTTTTAATTAATTTCTGTTACAATATATTGGCAATTGATATAAATAAATAATACTTCACGTGTATATATATACATATATGCTCAATTGATTAATTTAAAATCAACACTCGTATTTTTTTGTTTTCTGTTGCCTCAAATGATCTCCTTCTGTAGTTTAAAGGAATGAAAGAACCAAATAAATATATCTGCTTCACAGGGAAAACACATTAAAAGAATCCATCCAATATACACTGAGGTCACCCGAGCAGAAATTTTATTACAACTTTTGCCGTGTGAATCGATATTCGATGAAGTACGCCTTACTTTAAAACAAAAGTACAACATAGCAATTTAATGAAGTACGCCTTATATTCAATGAAGTATGCCTTTCTCCATAGCAATTTAGAGGAATTCTAACAAAAGGACCAAATTATTGGAAAGTTTTTTTTGTGACATTCTCAAAGTCCTATATTCACTGTGTAAGAAGCTTTTTTGCGTCATTATCTAAAAAAGAAGTTTTTTGCGTTCTGGTTTTCCAAATTCCCTGGCATCCAGATCAAATATGAAAGTTAAACCAACTTCCCACTCGCCCACTTCCCCCAGCCCCCACCACCACCACCACCAGGCGGTGGACGGCCGTACTATTTTGACCGCTCAGTCTCCGACGGCTCACGGCCTGGAGTAGAGATGCAGAGCGAAGAGAAAAACGGCGGGGCAGGGAGGCATCAGAAGAGAGCGTATTCAAGTCGCATAAGGTAGTTACAGTATCCCACAGTCATGGGGAGGCCAAGCAAGAGCCACGGGAGCGGCATCGTGGCCGGGGACGAGGAGCGGCAGCCTCTGCGCTCCGGCGGCGGTCTGGAGACGGAGGGTGCGCCGGCGCCGGCGTCCTCTCCCCACGGCTTCGAGCAGCAGCAGCAGGAAGCAAGGCGCGGCGGCGGCAGGTTCTGGCGCGCGTCTCTTACCCTGCGCGCCGGGCTGGCGCTCCTCCTTCTGACTGTCCCGGCCGTCCTGCTCCTCCTGCAGTGGCAGACCGCCGCCTCGCCGCAGTGGGTTTTCGAGGTTGCAGAGCCCCTCGCCGAAGACGACAAGCAAGGTGGGCGCGTCTATACTCTATTCTACTCCATTTCCTGTTTACACTTTTTTCTGGGGGGGGGGGGTAAAACCGTCGATTTTTCTGTTCACACTTCTACGCTTGCATTTACACTGATCCTGTGGCGAAGTGATCATGGGTAATCGATGGTCGCCCTTAGAATCGTGTCGTGGACGTACGATCCATGGCACGGCCACGGGGATGTTGCACTCGTGCAACAGCGGTGAGCGGTGGCTTTCGCGGTTCGGAAGAGACGAGCGCACAAGGGAAAGCACGGTACTTGGTCGCCGTTCACCCACCACGGCCGGCGCCGGGCACGAAAGCAGGGGGGGGGGAATCGAAGTTTTGAGGGTTCCTTTGGATGGATGCGCGAGACGATTAGAACAAGCAGATTCCTTTGTCGACCCCCAAGATTTTTTTATTCGGGACAGGTGTTGTTTAATCGACGATTCTACTAGTTCCTAAGTGGCTATACATAGAGTCTTAATAAGCAGGTGTAGATAGAGACGATTAATTACCCACCGGTTAACTGGATGGGAGTCGCTGACAGAGCATCCGAGCATCTGGCTGCCTCTGGCTTCCCTTGTTCCACGCGGCAATTTCCATGTACCGGGCAGCGGGAGCCAGCGCATCAAACAGCGGAACCCAGAGTTTTTCTGTTGGCCCTTTCTTTCAGATGAAGGAATACGCCCGAAACTTAGGTGAAGGATTCGACGCGAAAGCAAATGCGCATGTTTTGCACGGAGAAAATGTCTTGCGAGCACGTCACTGGACAGGACCTTCGTGGAAACAAGTACCCGTACCAGTGTACCACCACCGAACGGTGTGGTACTCGTAGCAGTGGTAGTGCCGGAAACGTCAGCAAACCTGAACACGGGAAATGCAGGGCGCGCCAGGGTTGCCTGGTTCTCGCGAGCGAGAAACGAGGGGAAAGGCAGCTCGTCCAGTGGATGGATGGACAATATAGTAAATGCTGCCGAGCTGCAGCGCTCCACTAGCTGACTAGCCAGCAGACAGCTTCTCACCCACCCAACAGCTTGCAACTTGCTTCGCTTGCTCCCACGCGGAGGGAGGATGCCCGGACGCCGGAGCCCGAGCTGCACGCCTACAGTAGTAAAATAAGATCCGCGGCTGCCTGGTGAGACGAGCTCATCCGCGGAGATGGTGAGGAGGGGCGAGGAGGAGCGGCTGCCGCTGCAGCAGCCGGGGCCGGAGACGAAGAGGGCGACCGCGGAGGCGGACGCGAAGAAGTCGCGCAGGATATGGACCGCCGCGGTGCGCGTCGCTCTGGCCTTGTGCTTCCTGGCCGTCCCTGCCGTCCTGCTCCTGCAGCGGTGGCAGGCCGGCGCCGCGCCGGAGTGGCTCTTCGATTTCGAGCCCCCGGCAGAAGTCGACCGAGGTGTGTATGTGTGCGCATCTTCCATCTTCCTTGTTTACCCGATCCGCGTGTTCGCGGCCTCGATCCTCGATGGGAGCACACAACAGTTGTGTGGATGAAAACTTTTAGCTTCAACCACTGTCAGAGAGATAGAGATCACGCGCATTCGTCACGTATCTAAGCTATGCATACCATCGTTCATCAGGTATCGGTTTTAACACATCCATGCTTTAGTGTGGGCGATTTCGTCATCATGATTTGCATCAGTTCGAAAGCATTGTTGTGGAAGGAGTGTAACTTACATGCTCTAAAACTTCATAGCAAGCAAACTATAGTGGGACTCTATATATCCTTCCTTGGTTGTGCCAGGATACTGTTTCGCAACTCTGGCAGCATATTCCGTAAGAGCCTTTTATGTTACCTCTTTACCAAAGTGACAAGCCGTGCAAGAATAAAGTAGCATAGACGGTGTTCCCGCTCTGATTTGTTTTCTGATAGGGATTTCACAAAGAAATATACGGCCCTCATCTCTTGAGATACATATGGATCATATTGCGTAATCCAAACATTTAGCTATGTTTTCAGTACATAAATGTGATTTATAACTCTATACATGAATGTTAGAAGGGCTTAGTCATGCTTGTGCGAGAAGACTGTTGCTGCTTGGCAAGGATCAAGTATGCTGCTCTCCCTGTGCTTGTTCGCACAGCTGGCAAAGCGAACAAAATATGCAACAAAATGGCATTTGCATCTTTCAGTGTGTGTTGAGCAAAATATTTCTCGGAAATGTAACTGTGTTTCTGGGTAATAAACTAAGCTGTCCTTTCCTTGCAGAAGAGAAAAGTGTGCATGGCTGCTTTTGTTCATTAAAAAAGGCTTTCAACCTCTTTATTGTAAGAAAAAAAATCTGAAGTAAATCATCATTCATTATGGCAAAATGCATTACCTGCTGTGTATAGACGGCAAATGGAGGAATTGTCATGCTAGCTGGTACAAACAAGATTATGTGAAGGGACCATACACAGCTGCATGCATGCCCAACTAGAATGTGCATAACGTTTCCTCTTCACTAGGTAACAGCAAAGAACTGCTTCCTTTTCCTCTCCATGTGGGCTTGACTGTTCAACTTCAGGGGGTGCCTTTTGTGGTAGCCACTCTTCCTGTTAGCCGCTTCTAGCATTGTGTTATATGCTTCACTGACCTTTTATTCAAATAGTAACATCATATCTGGTATCTACCACTTCTAGCGCTCCTTTGACATTGACAGTCTAGCATTTACAAGTAATTTGATAGTTTTACTGCATCTTTTTCTATAGGAATTAATGAACTTCAAGCTGCCGTGACTGACTTAAAAACTTTCACCTTCTGCAGATATACAATATGATATGTCTGATCTATCTCCATCACCACATATTGGGTACGATAAACTTCTAGGTGGCCTTCTGATTGAAGGATTTGATGAAAAATCTTGTCGGAGCAGGTATCAATTTGCACGTTATCACAAGAATTCAGAAAGAATACCTTCTCCATACCTCATAAAGAGGTTAAGGAAACAAGAAGCATTGCAGAAAAAGTGTGGTCCTGGAACCAAATTGTACAAGAAAGCTGCAGAACAGCTGAGGTCTGGTCAGATTATCAATGCGACAGACTGCAAGTATTTGTTCCTGACCATCCATGCTGGCTTGGGGAACCGAATGCTTGAGATCACTTCAGCATTTCTTTATGCACTCGTTACAAACCGGGTTTTGCTTGTGGACCGTTATAAGGAGATTGCTGACCTTTTCTGCGAGCCTTTTCCTGGAACTTCATGGTTAGTTCCCTCAGATTTCCCTCTAAACTACGGAGAGTTTACTCAGAGTAGTCCAGAGAGCTATGGCAACATGGTGCAAAATAAAGTTGTTGGTGACAATACTAGACCTCCCTATGTGTATCTCCACCTTGATGGTAACTACGGTTTCCATGACAAACTTTTCTACTGTGAAGATGATCAACAATTTCTACAAGGTGTGCCATGGCTGATCATGAGAACTGACATGTACTTCGTACCATCACTATTTCTGATTCCTGCTTACATAGACGAACTCAGCAGGTTATTTCCTGAGAAAGACACTGTTTTCCATCACCTGGGACGCTATCTCTTTCATCCAACAAACGATATCTGGTATTCAGTTACAAAGTACTACCAGTCCTACCTCGCCAAAGCTGAAAAAAGAGTGGGGATTCAAATCAGAATATATGAAACCAAGGGCATTCTACAAAGAAATGGCCCGTTCCCACACGTTCTGAACCAGATCCTTTCATGTGCTCAGAATGAAAAGCTGCTGCCAGAAATTAGTGCAACAGAGGAAGCAACCACTTCAGCGGAGAATAAGAATAACCGAACATTCGCTGTCTTGACTACTTCTTTGAGCTCTTGGTACAGCAATCAGATCCAGGAGAGGTACAATGAGCACGGAACAGTTGACGGCACCACTGTCAAAGTGTATCAGCCGAGCCACGAGGAGTACCAGAGGTCCAGGAACAAGAAGCACAACATGAAAGCGCTTGCCGAGATCTATCTGTTGAGCATGACTGATGTGCTGATCACCAGTGGATTCTCCACCTTCGGTTATGCAGCTCAGGGGCTTGCCGGCACGACGCCATGGATCATGTTCAGGTCGGAGAACCACGTCACACCAGACCCACCGTGCCGCCGCGCTATGTCCATTGAGCCTTGCTTCCATCAAGCTCCCTACTACGACTGCAAGGCGAAGAGGGACGGTGACCTGGGCAGGGTAGTGCCTTACGTGAGGCACTGCGAGGACGTTAGCTGGGGCCTTAAAATTGTAAATGAAACTCAGTTATAGCTGTTTTTTTTTGTCAGGACGCACTAGGGCTCTAAATTGGGCAGAGTTCTTTTTTTTTGGCAAAAAAGGATCGATACAGATGTATTATTTTTCCTCCTGTATTCGGTTCAAGTGTAGATAGTCGATAAATAGGTCCATAAATTTGACTCCCCTCTGATCAGTGCTTCGTTTGAGCATTGTCTTGCGTATTCTCTTGCAGGTCTTGGCATCGATCTGTGGTGCCTTGTGTGCGGCGGCCATGAACGGAACACCCCGTCCATTTCAAGTTGTGACTTTTGTCAGTCCATGGCATGGTTGTCGAGGTTCTCTTGGCCATTAATCTGGGAGCCCGAATTGGAAGGCGGTCAAGCACGAGGCGAGACGGGGAAAGCCCTGTACTGGATAATCGGGCTCGCTAGTGACCGTTAGATTATACCCCAGATTGAGGCGGAGGGTAGGCTGCTACTCTGGCCGGGCCTGTTGCTGGGAATAAAAGCCCGGCAGAAGAGTAAACAGGCCCATCGTGCGGCCTGCACGAGGTGAGTGGGCTTTTAAGGAATCTTAAACGTCAAGCCTCGAAAGCACTGGAAAAGCGGCCTGCACGAGGTGAGTACGCGTAGCAGTAACATGTGTTTAGATTTCAGTTCATTTACAAAGATTTCCACAATGGCCAATCTCCATGATTCAAAGGCCACCTCGATAAACCCCGGCAGCACCAGCAGGGAAGGGCTACTCGACCAGAATTAAATGCCCATGCGAGTCAACTGGTCAGTGCTACTCCGTTTGACAGTGAGCAGTAAAACGATAGCGGCAGCAATGCTGAGCGCAGATCACGATTAGTGCCAAATCCCATACGCATCGTTCGACTAAAACAATAATACTATTGATCTACGAGGAGTGATGCCCGGTGACTATCGAATGCACGCGCCGTTCTTACGCTAGGCACCCACGCGCGGCCTGGCTATCGGGGTCGAGGAAATGCAGCAGCGCAAGCCCAAGGCCGAGAGCGCTGCGGCGCAGGGGACGGAGCAGGAGGTCCCGGTGGCGCAGGTCGCGATGGCACGCCACAACTGGCCGGACGATGCCGGGGACCCTCTGGAGCACTCACCCATGCCGCGGAAGAAGAAGAAGCTGCAGACGGCGAAGCGGTGGAGTTCGGCAGTCAACGTCGTGCTCGTCGTTGCCTTCTTCGTGACCGTGCTGCCGGTCATTCTTGTCTTCGCCGGCGGCGGCGTCGCGCCATCGGTCTGGTTCGCGGCTGCTAAGGCCCAGCTGCGCCGAGGTGAGTTTCCGTTGTTTTTCTCACGGTCGCTCCAGACCTTGAGCTATGTATGGCCTTGGGTGCTCTTTGTTACACTGTTCGGCGTGGCAATGAATGTGTGATTCTATTGTGATCGACCTGACCTCACCTTTGTGCAGCTTCGGACCACGGCTCCTTCCCGTACGAGAGAAGCGCAATTGACAGACTGCTCGGCGGCCTCCTGCCCAACGGATTCGACGAGAAATCGTGCCGCAGCAGGTACGAGTCCTCCATGTACAGGCGGAACCCGGGACGGCAACCTTCTCCGCACCTCATCGCAAAGCTGCGGAAGCACGAGGAGCTCCAGCGACGGTGCGGGCCGAACACCGACGCGTACAACCGCGCCACCCAGCAGCTGAGGGCAGGCAAGAGCGTCGGGTCACCGGACTGCAGGTACCTGGTCTCCATTTCCTATCGCGGCCTGGGCAACCGCATCCTCGCCGCCGCGTCGGCGTTCCTCTACGCGGTGCTCACGGACCGCGTCCTCCTCGTGGACCCGAGCAACGAGATGGACGAGATGTTCTGCGAGCCGTTCCCCGGCACGACGTGGCTGCTCCCGCGGGACTTCCCCCTCGCCAGCTACACCAACTTCAGCATCGACACCGCCGAGAGCTACGGCAACATGCTGAAGAGCAAGGTGCTCAGGAACGACGAGCCGTCGACGACGCAACTGCCGGCGTTCGCGTACATCCACCTGGACCATGACTACGGCGACGAGGACAAGATGTTCTTCTGCGACGATGACCAGCGGCTGCTGTCGGACATCCAGTGGCTGGTCATGAGGACGGACCTGTACACCGTCCCGGGGCTGTTCCTGGTCACGGCGTTCCAGGAGGAGCTCGACGAGCTCTTCCCGGAGCGCGACGCCGTGTTCCACCACCTGGGGCGGTACCTGTTCCACCCGACCAACCGCGTCTGGGGCCTCGTCACGCGGTACTACCGCGCGTACCTCGCGCGGCCGGGGCTGCGGCTCGGCATCCAGGTCCGCGCCTTCGACTCCTGGCAGGCCAGTTCGCCGCACATCCTCCGGCAGATCACGTCGTGCGTGTGGAAGGAGAAGCTGCTCCCGGAGGTCGTATCCACCGGAGAAGAGCACGCCCCGCCGACGCCCGCCGGCGCCGCCAAGTCCACGACCGTGCTGATCACCTCTCTCCGGGCATGGTATTACGAGCGCGTCAAGGGGATGTACTGGGAGCAACCGACGGCGACCGGCGAGGACGTGAGCGTGCACCAGCCGAGCCATGACGAGCACCAGCGATTCGGCACCAAGTCGCACGAGGCCAAGGCATGGGCGGAGATGTACCTGCTGAGCCTGTGCGACGCGCTGGTGACCAGCGGCTGGTCCACGTTTGGGTACGTGGCGCAGGGGCTCGGCGGCGTGAGCCCCCGGGTGATGTACCGGCCGTTGAACATCACGGAGGTGCCCGACCCGCCGTGCGGCCGGGACGTGTCCATGGAGCCGTGCTTCCACTCGCCGCCGGTCTACGACTGCAAGCTGAAGCGTGGAGCGGACACCGGGAAAATGTTGCCGCATGTCCGGCACTGCGAGGACGTCAGCTGGGGGTTGAAACTTGTTGACCCAAACTTGTACAAGGCTTGAAATTCAAAGAGGATTTCAGGTACTAGAAAATTGGCCACACTTGCAGCTATGTTCAAATATCACATTTGCTTTAGTTTGAACAAGGATACCGGTCGTGATATAAAGAGGACTGAGACCGTCTTTTAGGAAAGAATTATTATGAATCTACGGTCTTTAAAGTTTAAATGGGTGGAAAGAAGGAGCACGTCGTGCATTCGCCTCATCCGAAAGCTACCAGCAGTACCCTCCCTCCCGTTCGCAGATCGTTTTATTTATTTTCGATTGGTTTATTTTACTCAGCTACTTTGAAATTCGTATGGAGGCGTGGTAATGCACACAAAAATAATTTACAACGATGTCAGTTGCAGTTTGCTCGTGTCGTGCGCGGTCCTTCTGCTGCTCGCTGGCGGCTCTGCGGCGAGGAGGCGGCGACAGCAGCGGCGACCTGCACCAGGTCGGAACGCGCGGTGGTAACAAACCTACGTGTGCGTGCTCGTCAGTTTCCATTCGGAGCTCCCATGCTCTAGGACCACCATTTGGTCGCGACTCTGGATTTCCCGAGTATTTTGCGTGGATGGCGACGCTATGGCAGCCCTGACGTCTCTGATGAATGCTTTGAGTTCCAAGGCTCGTCCAGACTCCATCAGATGCTTCCACCGTACTACTACTCACTGTTAAGTTCTACTCGGCTTGTGTATCTGGCAGTAAGGAAATGTGTTCAAACAAATGAGCAAAACGTTCATTTATTGCCTTCCATTGCCGTCGAATTATTACATCCGAGTTCTGATACTGAACTGTTCTCTGGCCGTGTTCAGATTCACAAGGAACTCCAGTGTCCTCCATGGTTAAATGGACACTCGCCTGTCTGTCCGTTGGAGATGTTTCCTTTTTTTTCCTCTTCAGCAGGAGCAGGACTGCAGGACGGTGCAATCCCGTAGTCAAATGTGACGTTTGGTGGGAGAGCGAGACCACGCTGACTTCAGGTTTAGGCCACGAACATCGTCACTCTTTTTACTCTATTCAACTTCTCCTGCGAAAAATTATGGTCACTCCTAGATGGTCAGATGTCATGCCCGGTTTTACGAAAGAGCAAAACCGGTCGTAATCTATATGTATGCCACGATCGGCTTCATCACATATGTAGGACAAATAGTGATAAACAGATATATATCAAAAATAAACGACGTTTGTAGCTTAGTTGAGTCTTGAGTAGCAGCGGAAGAGGAGAAACTTTTAGAGCCGTCCACAGGCGAATCGACTGGCAGCTATGTGACCTTTTTCACACCGTCTTTATTTGATCTTCTTTTCACTGAGCAACAATTATAATAGAGGAAAAAGAAAACGTCTGAGTACATAATGTACTCAGCAAGTATTGGAAAGTTTATGCATGATGAGGCAAGAATCAAGAAAGGCTAAACACGGCTTATGCACTAAACAACCTATTCCTTAGTCTTATTAAGCATCCTATTTACTAGGTGAAAATCCCAATCCATCCCATCCAAGCCTCCGAGTATCTCCAAAACCATCTGTATCCATCTCCCAAAAACCACCAACCACATCCCAAAATCGTCAACCCAAACCATGCTAATCATGAGAGAGTTACTAGCCCGCTCTTGACCGTGAGCACGACTGTTTAGACAGTTTTGACTCTGTAGAGTTTGTACCCTTTACCCACAAGTCGTGATTTCGTCCCCTATCGCTAGGTGGACTAAAACCTCCCTTTTGCCCGTTGTAGCTAGCCACATTTCACACTTTTCTAAGGTGTGCGGCCAGGAGATCACTATGTGACCTTTACAAAGGGAATCCCGACGAGCATGAATCCACTGAGGTTTCACCCCCCTGCGGTCTCCTAGAGTCTATTCTACCTCCGCGTGCAGTGGCCCCATTCCTCGCACCTACCAAACACTCACACTACATCGGGAATGCACCTAATTACTTGGTCACTCTGTCCCATACCAGTTCTTGTGGTGGCACGGTATAAGCTAGTTCACGGAGTCCCACGAACCGGTCCTTAGGATCTACGCAGGCACTAACCACCAGCCCGAGTCTCGTGCATACACACCAACCGCGTACCAACGAGCCTGCTAGATCCCTATCTCTACATCCCCACATATATATACCAAATATCTCCACAACATCATCTCAAAGATCATGATAATAAATATTAATGTAAATTACTCCCAATCCCATTATCTAGGCAGGGCTAAGCATGTGAAAATGACACAAAGTAAATTCCTATCTAATCCCAAACCCAGGCTACAAGAAATGGCAAAGGAATTCTAGTAAACAACCTAGCATGGGATTCAAATTTAAGACATGCATGTAATTCTATCTAAAATTCCTAAATAGGAGAAATGTGGTAAAGGGCACTTGCCTTTTTCTTATATTGTTGCCTAGTCCATAGATCGAACTCTTGATCTTCAAAGTCTTGCGCTTGCGGGTCGAACGTAGGCTCGGGGGCTGATTTGATCCACGTCATAACGGGTGCAAAGAAAAATAGAAAAATAACAGGAATCCATAAGTAGCAAGTCCCCAAGCAATTATGGTAATTTCATTACATATAAACTAATCTTGCATGTTTTCTTCACCTAGTCTATTTCTTACTAACTATCTGCTTTGTTCTCATCATTTTTATAGGGTGATTTGCATGGATAGGAAATATTAGAACTCTAAGTGTGACTCTCGACATGTAGTGAAGGTGTCTTATCAATTCAACACATGTGTAGGGTTGTTTTTGTAAAGAAAACAACAAAGAAGCAAAGATGTAAAGTAGATTCAGAACTTCCTAGGGGTTGTGATGCCAAAACAGCAAGTGGCAGGGGTGTTTTGGAAATTACTGCTCTAGCTAGGGTTTTATTTGCACGTTTACATCATGGATTAGAAGTTAAATTATTCATTTCAGTGTTAACAGAGGCTAACTTATGAATTTAGTATTAAACAAGAACTACATTGCAAATTTCAGTAGGTATTAGGGCATTTTGGTAATCTGTAGCACTGTAGGGAGGTGTTCTGCTAATATCCAAGGATCAAAATGGCATTTTATCCTAAGCACAGGGTTCTAAATGTAAAAATAGTACTGCAGGGGTGTGTTTGTGATTTTTCTAGTTTCATTCAAGGTTTAAGATATTAAAACAGATCATCACAGGGGTCCATTTGCATTTACATAAGGTGCAGGGGTCTAAAAATACTTTTTACATATGGTTCTAGGGTTTAAATCGACAAAACAGGAAGCTCTAGGAGCTTTCAACTAGATTTGTAATGAATTCCCTAATTACCGGAGAGGAGGGGTGATTTTATAAAATCCAGGGGTGTTTCTGCGGCTACGTGCTATTCTTACCGCGGGATCAGTTGGGTTTAAAATGGGCCGTTGGATCCGAAGGAAACGGTCTCGATTTAAAACGCCAAAACGTTACGTGTGTTTTAATCGTGGACGTCGGCGCTGAATCGAACTGCTGGGGCTCGCTCGGCCGAACTCAGCCACCCGGTGACCGGTGTTCCGCGGCGGTGTGCCATGGAAACGGTCGAAACTCGCCGGCGTTCATGGGTTTTCGTCTCCTAGCCCACCCTACTCAATGCTAACTAGCGGGAATCGACGGAGGATCGTGTCGGGCACTCACCTAGGGGCTTTGTGCGGTTCGGGGAGGCGTTGGCGAGGACTTCCGACGATGAGGGGCGGCGGCACCTTCGGGTCCTCGCAGAAGTGAGTCTTGGGGTGTTGTCCTCTCATGGTTTTCGGTTCGGCATCGCGTTCTTGAGGCGAGGGAGAGGTGTGGACAAGGTCAGTGTTCGGAGAAACCGAAAGGAAATGGAGAAACAACGGGGTAGACGAGGGTTCTCACCAGTAAGCCGATCTCGACATTGACATCCCCTGCACGAAGGAAGGCGACACGGATAAACGCCTACACGAGCTGAACAACCAGCGCTGGATCCAGGAGAAAGTGAGGGTTTCAGGTAAGGTATGTTTGCCACACATGTATCAAAGTACGGAAGATCACATTTCATGGACATCACCTTGCATAACCTTGAGGCGTGATGGCAACGGGTGCCCTATAACCTTTCGGTCGAGGTCTAGCACCATGCGTAGGTCGAGCTCGACGGCGACGACGACCTCACAGCACCCGCGCAGGCGGCATCGAGGCAGCCGCACCCGTATGTGACCCCATCGGCGCCGAAGACTAGGTCTGGGCGGAAACACCACACCGGACACGATGGGGCACCGCTATCGGTCCTCGCCTCCTCGGTGAGGGGCTGGGTGGTGTCGGGTCACGGCGGCTTCTGGGGGCGATGGCGGAGAGGAGCCGCAACAGGGAGACGAGCACGTAGGACGGCGACGCTGAGGGAGTGGAAGCAGGGGTGCCGCCCGGGGACTGGAAGAACACGACGTTCGGGAGAAACGCACAGGTCGGGGGCTTGGGCGCCTTGGACGCGGCGGCGGAGTACATGGGGGTTGTGGCCTCAGGAGGAGGCGGAGACCCCGGTGGCGACGGGGAGAAGAGCGAGGCGGGGGTCGGGGCGATGCGACTAGGGTCTGCAAGGGGCGCGAGCAGGGAGGGGCTTGGTGGTGCGCACGCGAGGCAACAAAAGGGGAGGCGGCGCACGAGTAGAGAGTGTGGTGAGGGTGCGGCGGGGGAAGCATCCGGAGGGTGCGGACTAAAGCGAGGGAAGGAGGGCGGGCAGCTCGCGGGTCGGTGGGGCTCGGGTGAGAGGAGAGAGGCGCCGGGGGAGGAAGCGGGGAGGGGAACGCCGGTCGAAGGTGGGAGGAGCGGTGCCGTGGATGGGGGAGAGGCGCACCGGCCGGGGGCGGAGGTGAGCGAGGTCACGGCGGTGCGGGTTTGGGATGGAGCCGAGGTTGGGGACGGAGGCCAAGTTCCTAGCGGGCGGCGGCTGGGGAAGGGAGGGGAAGAGGGGTTAGGGTTTGGGGAGGGGAGAATGTGGGTTGGACCACTAGGAGATGAAGTGGGTTTCGGCCCAATTGGGTTGGGTTTTCAAAACGATATTTTTTTATATTTGTAAACCAGGGTGTACGAAAGGCGTTGTAGGGTGGTCGAAGTAGAACTCAAACCCTAAGCGCAGCGTAAATATTGTGTGAAGACGACGTAAGGCTGGTGAGTGATGACCCACTCATTACAGGCAGCTGAAAATAAAAATTACCATGCGACGTCTCCACGCGTAGCGAAACGATCTCGTGAAGGTATTTACTGTCCAAGCACGAAAAGATGTGTATCTTGTTTCATCGACTCGTTTAATCATTTTTCAGTCACAAGGAAATGGAAATTCTGGAATATCGTAATAGAGAGGAAGAAAATGAAACTCTAGAGGAGTCATGGCATGCACTAGAAGCCACCGTCATCTGGCATCATGATCTCGTTCAACCCATCCCAAACCTCCCGATCTTTCGCCACTGGCCCTCCAAGATGCTGTGCGGCTGGCACCTGCGCCATGTGCACCGGCGACGCTGCGTTTGACCCGCAGTTCTCGTGGAGGCTCTCGGGCCTTGGGCAATGGCACTGCCTCTATACCGAACCCAACGCTGAAGACGATGCCACGGGAGCCGCAGGGAGGTTGAGCTTGGTGCGCCGGCCCCGGAACTCGACCACGGTTGCATCAAAGGTGCGCTCGGCCTCCTCGGCAGTGTCAAACGCAGCAAAGGAGGGATTAGCGGAGACGTCCGGTTCCAGCTTCGTGGTCTCGGGCAGGTCCAGTGTGGGCACGGCGGTGTCCTCGGACACAACGGAAATGAGTGTGCGCGGAGGAAAAGCGAGTTCTCCTGCTCGGCGTTGGGGAGCGTGAACCTCCGCGCTCTAGCCTCGGCACCATGGCGGCGGGGGCGAGAGTTTCGTGCTTTTTCTCTTGCGTCGGTAGCGCAATTATTAAGTCAAGTGCGCCGAATACATCATTCGAGTATATAAATGCCTCATGGGCTCAAAAAGAAAGTGCATCATTACAACGGAAATTAAAGTAGGGCTCCACAGGTGTCGTCCGGCGGTACGCCAGCCTAGTACGCCAGCCGGGGTCGAAGCTGTCGTTCACGTGATCCAGAGCAATCTCCACGTGTTCTGAGCAGCATGAATAAAAGAAAAGAGAGGCAAACGTCTGAGTACATAGAGTACTCAACAAGTGTGGAAAATTTTATGCATGATGAGGCAAGTTTTAAGAAAAGCTAGACACGGCTCATGCACTATGTGACCTAATCCTTAGTCTTATTAAGCATCCTATTTATTTAGTGAAATTGCCGCCCAACTGAAAGCATCTAGGCCCCCGTGAGATATGGTTTCGGTGATTAATGACAACCGTTCGTTATTACTAATGAGTTTGTGGATGCGAGGTTTCACATATATCACATCAAACGTTAATGAACTATCTATTCACACCATCTACTGCTCATTGGATACAAATGGAGACCCCTCAACGATCTATTCTAAGGGGTTATTCGATACTCATGAAGACTAAATGAAGAACTCATACAACGACTCTATTCTATCAAAATTGGCAACACAAGAAGCTTACACTTCATCAAAATATCATTTCAAACAAGTGTCAAAGAGGTCACTCAAGAAGATTCCAAAAGATCAACTCAAAACAACTCGAAGCAAACAAAGTTGCACTCACCGGATCATCCGATGTCTTGCAAAATGACTACATCGGTCAAGTTTGAGTTGGCAGAAGAAGAAGACCTCAGAGTCCAGTACACACCGGATCATCCGATGTGAAGGAAGTGGCACATCGGTTGATTTCAACAGAAGGATGATTTCTGAGTTATTCTGAAGAAGTACACACCGGATCATCCGATGATGAAGCAAGTGTACATCGGTCTATTTCAACCGAGACATTATTTCTGAACCAATTCTAAAGATCAACTCACCAGATCATCCGATGATGAATTGAAGTAACATCGGTCGATTAAACAGTCAGATCCAACGGGTATATCTAACGGTCACATGTGACACATGACATCAGCTAATTTGGAATTCGACCGATGCTCATACAAAGGGTGCATCGGAGGATCCGATGTTCACTGAAAAAGTCTGCCTACTTTTCCAACGGCTATCTCGTGTGGGCTGGCTATAAATACCCCTCCAACCGGCCATTTCGTCAAGTCTTGATCACCAGAGCCTCACTACACATCCTCAAGCATTCAAGACCAAGAGCTACCACTTCCACACTTCAAAACCTCTTGTACTCCAACTATAGGTTATATCTAGCTAGAGAGAAGCTTGTGTGCGTCCATTCTTGGTGATTGGAATCTCTAGGCTAGTGAGAGAGAGTGTCTTGGTGACTTCTCTCACCTTGTAAAAGTTGGAGGAAGAAGAGATCGCTCCGGAGCTTACCAAGACGTTTGTGGAAGCCCGGAGGATCACCATTGTACAAGGCTTGAGCTCCACCTTGCCGGAGAAGGCGAACGGAGAAAGATAGTGGATTCCCTTGTCTTGGTGACTTGGGAGTGGCTATACCCTTTGGTGGGTGCCACAACGTGGACGTAGATAGATTTTTGTGATCTTACCGAACCACGGGAAAAATCGTCGTGTCTCCGAGTCTCCACGGGAGTTTGCATCTCTCTCCTCACCCCCTTACTATTACGCATTTACTATTCCGCACTTAACACTCTTGCTTGCGTAGTTAGTTCGCATAGGGAATTGGGCTTCAACCATTAAGTTTTAAATTGCTCTAAAATTTGAGAAAGCCCAATTCACCCCCCCTCTTGGGCGTTTCGATCCTTACAATTGGTATCAGAGCAAGGTTGCTCATTGGATCATTCTAGCTTCACCGCTAGAGAGCGAAAATGGCCAAGAATGGGGGTTCGGTTCCTACCTTCGAGGGCAATAATTTTGCTTATTGGAAAGCACGCATGCGCGCTTACCTTGAGGCAATTGCTCCCGAAGTGTGGGAAGCGACCCATGCGGGGTTTGGAAATCTTGACTATGTTGGTGACCAATTAAAATGGGATGCTAAGGCTAGAAATGCCATATATGAATGCATTAGTCAAGGTGTCTTTGCTAGGATTGCTAGTAAGGAAAAAGCATGTGAAATTTGGGCATGTCTAATTGAAATACATGAGGGCTCATCTCTTGTTAAAGAACTCAAATATCACATGCTTAAATCAAAATATGATGAATTTAAGATGTTTCCTCATGAGAATGTTAACCAAATGTTTTCTCGTTTAAATGTGCTCATTGAGGAAATTAACGCACTTGACATTGCTTCTCTTGGCAAGGGACTTATCAATCGCAAGATCCTCATGCTTCTACCCAAGCCCAAGTACAACATTATCAATTCAATGCTCCAAAAAGAGTCACTAGACAACATTGAAGTTTCGGAGCTCATTGGAGAAATCCATGCTCATGAGATGAGCGTACTTGGAATGATGGAGGAGTCATCATCAAAAACCATTGCTCTCAAGGCTTCAACCAAGAAGACAACTCCCAAGAAGAAGAAAGTGGTTGAGCCTAGCCCAAGTGAAAAAGAGCAAGAAACAAGCGAAGATGATGATGATGATGATAAGCTTGCTTTGATGATGAGGAAATTCTCACGCCTCAACTCTAA
This sequence comes from Neostapfia colusana, assembly GCA_030760725.1. Taxonomy (NCBI): domain Eukaryota; kingdom Viridiplantae; phylum Streptophyta; class Magnoliopsida; order Poales; family Poaceae; genus Neostapfia; species Neostapfia colusana. The sequence goes on along the minus strand of JASWHV010000003.1, from coordinate 1,329,157 downwards.
GATTGCAAAGAAGGGATACTCTTATGATCCCAAGAAGAAAGCCTTCTTGCCAAGAAAAGATGAAAACAAGACGTGCTACAATTGTGGTGATCTAGGCCACATATCATATGATTGTCCAAGACCGGACAAAAGGAAGGAAAATGGCAAGCATCACAAGCTAGAAGAAAGTGATGATGAAGAGGAGGTCAAGCCCAAGCGCTCTTTTGGAAAGAAGAAATTTGACAAAGGCAAGAAAACCAAGCTCTTTCCAAAGAAGAGAAGAGGGCCTCAAAAGGTCTTCATGTGTGAAGCCAATGAGTGGATCACGGATGAAGAGTCCAGCGACGAAGATAGTGAAGATGAAGAAAACTTGGCGGGCCTCGCCATCGTCAACAAGGATGATTCACCTCTTCGTCCACCCCCTATGTGCCTAATGGCGAAAGGTAACTCAAATGTATGTGAAGATTCTAGTGATGATGATGATGAGCTTTCACCCGATGAATTAGCATCTATGATTAATGAATATCATGCCATTATAAAAAGGGAAAAGGCTAAGGTTAAGGCTCTTGAGCTAGCTCGTGCTAAGCTTGAAAGTGCTAACCTCGATTTGCATGACAAGTATGTAACCATACTTAAAGAGCATGACACGCTCAAATCAAATGTCAAGCAAATCGAGGAGGAGAATGCTCAAATCAAGCTTAAGTATCATGAGCTTGACTTAGCTAACTTAGCACTTTTGGCAAAGCACAATGAGTTGGTTCAAGAACATGAAGTGCTTAACCGTGCTTATAAAGCGATTGAACTTAAATTGAAAAACACAAAGAAAGAAACCCTTGATGGCAAAATTTCATCTAATTCACATGCAATTAATATTTTGGATAAGTCTTTACCTTTGAAAGCAAGCCCTAGGGAGAAGGAGCTAATGGACGAAATTGAAAGTCTTCGCACTAGTGTGACAAGACTCTCTTAGGGGGAGGACAAGCACAAGGAAATCCTCTACCAACAAGCTAAAAGCTTCAACAAGAGGGGAATTGGATCCTTCCCGGTGCCCAACAAAGGAAAGGTGCCCTCACCGGAGCTTAGGACAAGCTTCATCAAGGAAGTTGGTTCCAATTGCCAACATTGTGAGGTCACCGGACATCACACGAGGGAGTGTCCTCTTCCCAACCGTCCTTCTCCCAAACTGCCTCCTAACTACAAATCTACCTTCAATGATTATCACTATCTATTGAGCAAAGTAGGTGGAAAGGTGAAGGCAAGATTCATCGGCAAAGACATCAAGGGCATGAAGGGGAAGCTTCCCAAGCAACTTTGGGTCCCAAAATCACTTGTATCACACATACAAGGACCTAAGTTGGCTTGGGTTCCTAAACTCAAAAACTAACTTCATGTGTGTAGGTGAACTACAAAGCCGGAGGAAAGCATTGGGTACTCGATAGTGGGTGCACTCAACATATGACCGGCAATGATGGTATGTTCACCTCCATAGAGAACCCCGGCAATCATGAACAAGTCACCTTTGGTGATAACTCAAAGGGGAAGGAAGAACAAGACTCTCATCACCCTTGCAAGAGCAATGCTTGATGACTATGGCACGGCGGAGAAGTTTTGGGCCGAAGTAATCAACACGGCGTGCCATGCCGCAAATAGGGTCTATCTTCATAGACTACTTCAAAAGACCCCATATGAGCTCCTCATTGGGAGAAAGCCCAACATCTCCTACTTCCGAGTCTTCGGGTGCAAGTGCTACATCTACCGCAAGAAAAGGCTCGGTAAGTTTGAAAGAAGGTGTGATGTTGGTATCTTTCTTGGTTATGCGTCAAACTCAAAAGCATATCGAGTATTCAACCAAACCTTCGGGTTAATTGAAGAAAGTTGTGATGTTGAGTTTGATGAGACTAATGGCTCCCAAGATGAGAGTTTTGGTCATGATGATATAGATGATGAGCCACTACGAGAAGCTATGAAGAACATGACCATAGGAGACATCAAGCCCGAAGTTGAGGAGAGCCATAATCAAGGGGGAGCCTCAAGTCCCAACATCAACACCTCCATGGCGCCTCAAATTGATGAAGAAGAAGAGAAAGATGATCCATTGCCAATGCAAGATTCACATGCCACACAACACCAAGAAGAAGAAAAAGTCCAAGGTCAAGTCCAACCACAAGATGAGCGAGATGCCTCACCACCGCCAATTGCCTCACAACCTCTTATGAGGCATGGGCGCATCTCCAAGGCACATCCAATGGATCGAATCATCGGAAGTACGTCACGGGGAGTAAGTACTCGTTCTCGCCATGTTGCTTCATTTTGTGAGCACTACTATTTTGTTTCGTGTGTAGAACCCACAAATATTGAGGAAGCACTCCAAGATCCCAATTGGGTGATGGCTATGCAAGAAGAACTCAACAACTTCACCTGCAATGAAGTTTGGGTATTGGAGGAGCGACCTAAGGACAAGATCGTCATCAGAACGAAGTGGGTGTACCGCAACAAGCAAGACGAGAATGGCGTGGTGGTCCGCAACAAGGCAAGGCTTGTGGCCAAGGGTTTTTCACAAGTAGAAGGACTAGATTTTGGAGAGACATTCGCCCCGGTCGCACGGTTAGAAGCTATTCGCATACTCCTTGCTTTTGCTTCGCATCACAATATTATGCTTTATCAAATGGATGTGAAAAGTGCCTTCCTCAACGGTTATATTAACGAACTTGTTTTCGTTGAGCAACCTCCCGGGTTTGAAGATCCGAGGAATCCTAACCATGTGTATAGGTTACACAAGGCGCTCTACGGGCTCAAGCAAGCACCTAGGGCATGGTATGAACGTCTAAGGAATTTCCTAGTCATGCAACGATTCAAGATCGGGAGGGTGGATACCACACTTTTCACCAAGTACATCAACGGGGATTTATTTCTTTGTCAAATTTACGTTGATGACATTATTTTTGGCTCAACTAACAAATCTCTTAGCCTTGAGTTTGGCACCATGATGTCTAGGGAGTTCGAGATGTCAATGATTGGAGAACTCAATTTCTTCCTAGGATTTCAAATCAAGCAACTTCAATAGGGGACTTTCATCTACCAAGAGAAGTACACCAAGGACCTCTTGAAGAAGTTTGAAATGGAAGATTGTAGCTCAAGAAGTACTCCAATGGCGACAAATTGTCATCTCGACGCGGACATGGACGGTAAACCTATTGATCAATCTCATTACCGTTCCATGATTGGTTCATTGTTATATCTTACCGCATCTAGGCCCGATATCATGTTTAGTGTATGCTTGTGTGCTCGCTTTCAAGCGGCACCTAAAGAATCGCATCGTAAGGCGGTCTTTAGGATACTTAGATATCTCAAGCATACCCCAAGTGTAGGTTTGTGGTACCCCAAGAACGCTAGTTTCCATCTCTTGGGTTACTCGGATTCGGACTTTGCCGGATGCCGTGTGGATCACAAGAGTACCTCCGGTGGGTGCCACTTACTTGGGCGTTCCCTAGTATCTTGGTCGAGCAAAAAGCAAAACTCTGTGGCTTTGTCCACCGCGGAGGCAGAGTATATAGCGGCCGGTGCATGTTGTGCCCAAATTCTATATATGAAGCAAACCCTTTTGGACTTTGGAATTAAATTTGATTGTGTGCCTCTCCTTTGTGACAATGAAAGTGCGGTTAAGATAACTAGAAACCCCGTTCAACACTCCCGCACTAAGCACATTGATATTCGCCATCACTTCTGGCGGGACCATGAGGCTAAAGGAGACATCTCTTTGCAAGGTGTTAGGTCCGAAGAACAATTGGCGGATATCTTCACTAAACCACTTGATGAGAAAACTTTTTCTAGACTTAGAAGTGAATTAAATATGCTGGATGCATCTAACGTCATGTAAGTTGCCATGTTCATATCAAATAGGTCTTGTCTAACTCCCAAAGGATAGGGGCGAGCTAGAAATAGTTTTCCCTGACGAACCCTTTGGAAGGTTTAAACTTGGCAAGATAGATTTACATTATGCTTTGCATGATTCCTGCCATATAGACTTGCACTCATTTAATATCTTGTATTATTTTGTTTGGCATTGTATACGGTAGATTGTCACAAAGGGGAACCCACATCATGAGAAGGAGACTTGTTCAAAATGCAATATCTCAACTCATATGATGTGGATAGAGCAAAATTCTAAAGGTATATGCTTTAAAGAGATAGAAGTTTTCCATACTCTACCTCACAAAGCGTGGGCCTTACACTTTTGTGGTTGCCCTCCTAACCTTGTGTGTTCTCTTTGCTTAAGGGCTTAGCCAATATGTGGCACTATATTTGAAGCCTTCTATTAGAGGTTAGGAGTTGCCCAAAAAGTCCTAGGACCCATCCTTATCTTTGTGTGTGTAAGTTCAAGGACACATATGGGCAGTCTTAGGTTTTCTGTAGTCATCGGATTATCCGATGCTAGGGCCAGCAGATCATCGGATCAATTGGTGCTTCAGCTCAGTGCTCAGATCAAGTCAGATGTCACAAATCAACCGATGAGTTCATTTCAGAAGACATCGGAGCATCCGATGTTCAGTTTTCTGGTGCCCTGCAGAAATCGACCGATGATCGACACCTCAACGTCGGCTCATCCGGTGTTCAAAGAGAGTTTTTGGAACAACTCTCTGTTGAACTCGACCGATGCATCCTCCGATGATCATCGGTCCATCCGGTGTGTTATGCGCGGCTAGGGTTTGCCCGTACGGTTTAAATAGCGGGTCGGCCGCCTTTCGTTTTTTTTCTTTATTTCCCCGACCTCCGCCGCTGCCCGTCGCCCTCGCCGCCGTCCTCACGCCTCCCAGGCGCCGCCGCCACCACCTCTCCCGCGCGCGCCGCCTCCCAGCCGCCGCCGCCGGCTCCTAGGCGCCGCCGCCGCCGCCTCTCCCGCGCACGTCGCCTCCCGCGTGCGCCGCCTCCCAGCCGCCGCCGCCTCTCCCGCGCACGCCGCCTCCCAGGCGCCGCCGTCGCCTCCTAGGCGCAGCCCGTGCCAGCACCGCCGCCTCTCCCGCGCGCGCCGCCGTCGTTCCACCGCGCCGCCACAGCTCCCTCCTCCGCCGCGCCTCCCTCGCCGTCTCCCCTCCACCACTCGCCGCCGGCTCGCATCACCCTCTCCGCTAGGGTTTCGCCGTGCTTCGCCGTTCGTCGCTAAGGTTTGCTCCGTGCCGCGTGACGTCCTTCGTTGTTTTTCGTCGTTCATCTTCACTGTCGCTAACCCTAGCTCTCAATTGCATCAAGATGGGTCGCGATCGCAAAGGAAAGGGCAAGGCTATTGAGGAGCCCGCCGCGAAGAAGCGCAAGATGTCCAAGGACGCTTGTCGTGCGGAGTTGGCCGCTCGCGCCGCCGAGGAGCGTGAGCGCGGCCATCGCGGTTCCTTACGGATCCGCGAGTCCCGGCAGAGGCAGGAGCAGCCTCCGGTCCAGCCGGTGCCTCCCGAGGGCTCCGACGAGGAGGAGACCGAGGTGCCGCCTCTCATCCGCCGGTGCACCCCGAGGACTCGTGGGGGTGGACAGACTCCTACGGCGAGTCGGCGCCCCTCTGCGGCTGACCGCGCCGAGGACAGAGAGGCCGAAAGGGCCATCCACCTGATGGACACAGCAGTCCGTGTTGCCGAGGATGTCAGACTCACCGACTACAGGAAGATGAAGGCAAGGCAACTGAAGAAGCTCAGATGGTCAGCGTTGCTTGAGGAGTGGTTCCCGCGGCCTAGGGACGCTCGAGTTGACTCCCGCTTCTGGATCCTGACACAGGCGTCCCTGTACGAGACTTACAGGCGTCGTGGCCACAAGCTCTTCCAGCATAACAGCATCGACTGGGATCAGTTTGCAGTGGCAGCAGGACACGGGATCAGGCCACTTTTTGAGAGATACAGAGGACTTGTGGACTTGCTCTCGCACCAGAGGAGTGCCTACGTCGAGGAGTGGGTCAGGGTGTTCTACGCGACACTCTACGTCTCTGAGGGCCGTCGCTCGATTCACTTCATGTTCATGGGGCGGATCCACGACGTGTCTCGAGACTTGTTGGGCAGACTGCTTGGTGTGGAGCTCTCTACTACGTGCCTGCACGAGATAGTCTACGGAGACGCAGACCCGCCGAGGAGGCCACTGACTCGAGGAGTGGCACCGCCTTTCGAGGAGATCAGAGGTCTGTTCACTCAGTCGTTCACTCCTGACCAGCCGAGGGTGCCAGCGCTTCTCACCCCAACAGCTCGGACAGTTCACCACGTCCTCACGCGTACCCTACTACCGAGGTCTGGCTACTTGGAGGGCTTCACGAGCCTTCAGCAGACCATCCTGTTCTATGTGATAAACGGGATGGAGTTCGACATCGTAGATATTCTGATCTGCGAGATGGAGGACGTGATCACCGACGGAGTTGGGATGCTTCGACAGTTGGTCTTCGGTCACTGGATCTGTCACCTTCTCCACTAGTTGGTTCCAGAGGACACTCCAGAAGTTTCTCAGCTGACGGAGATGCACGTGACCCGGTTCAGCCACTACCGAGTCCCCACTCCGGGAGACCGCCGCCTTGGCCGTCCCGTCGAGCGTGAGGTTCGAGCCAGACTGTCAGAGGAGGACTGGGCAGAGCTGACTCAGGAGGACGCAGAGCTGGCACAGGCAGAGGCTCAGGGAGGAGACCTACAGCACATATGGTCGGACAGCGACACCAGCGACAGTGTCGAGGAGTACTTCCCTCCTGCTCCTCCTTCACCGAGGCAGCACGACGCAGAGACAGGAGGCTCAGCAGCTCCACCACCTACACCTCCTCTAGTGTCAGAGGCTCAGGTGACTCAGCCGTCAGAGCTCACTGCTTTACTTCAGCGGATGGTTCAGCAGCAGGAGCAGCAGGCAGCTCGACAGGAGCAGCTTCAGAGGCAGCAGCAGGAGATGCAGCTGGAGATCGCCCGTCAGAGGTGAGAGGACACCGACAGGTACACCAACCTTGTCGACCAGATGACGAGACGCACTCTGGACCAGCAACAGCAGACTCAGCAGATGTTGTACTCCAACTACACATCCTCAAGCATTCAAGACCAAGAGCTACCACTTCCACACTTCAAAACCTCTTGTACTCCAACTATAGGTTATATCTAGCTAGAGAGAAGCTTGTGTGCGTCCATTCTTGGTGATTGGAATCTCTAGGCTAGTGAGAGAGAGTGTCTTGGTGACTTCTCTCACCTTGTAAAAGTTGGAGGAAGAAGAGATCGCTCCGGAGCTTACCAAGACGTTTGTGGAAGCCCGGAGGATCACCATTGTACAAGGCTTGAGCTCCACCTTGCCGGAGAAGGCGAACGGAGAAAGATAGTGGATTCCCTTGTCTTGGTGACTTGGGAGTGGCTATACCCTTTGGTGGGTGCCACAACGTGGACGTAGATAGATTTTTGTGATCTTACCGAACCACGGGAAAAATCGCCGTGTCTCCGAGTCTCCACGGGAGTTTGCATCTCTCTCCTCACCCCCTTACTATTACGCATTTACTATTCTGCACTTAACACTCTTGCTTGCGTAGTTAGTTCGCATAGGGAATTGGGCTTCAACCATTAAGTTTTAAATTGCTCTAAAATTTGAGAAAGCCCAATTCACCCCCCTCTTGGGCGTTTCGATCCTTACACCAACCCAACCATGTCTCTAAGTAATCTCCACTACAACTATAAACTCATCCCAAACCACCATCCCAAACCAAACCGACCAATCCCGACCCATTCTAATCATGAGAGAGAGTTACCAGCCCGCTCTTGACCGTGTGCATGATTGTGGAAATAGTTTTGACTCTGCAGAGTTTGCATACTTTACCCACAAGTCGTGTTTTCGTCACCCGTCGGCGACTAAAGAAACTCCTTTCTGCTATCTCACACTCCCTATGGTGTGTGGTTAGGAGTACACGACAAAACTTTTATATTGCACTACCCAACCCGTGCACACCCACTAAGGTTTCACCGCTGCGGCACTTTGAAACCTCTGCCGTAGAAGCCCCCTCTTGCGCCACTCACACATCTCTATGGTGTACACAACGAAAGATAGGAACAACTTAATTGACCACAATGTCCCATACCAGTTCTTGTGACGGCACTGTATAAGCTAGTTGACGGGTCTCACGAACCGGTTCTTAGGATCTACGCAGACTACTAACTGCAAATCCGAGTCTCGTGCACTCGGCACCCACCGTGTGCCAATCAACCTGCTAGATCCCTATACTACCCTTCTCATACACCATATATATCACCACATCATCACGAACATCATGATTATTAGAATTTAAATATAATTACTCCCATCCCAACATCTAAGCAGGGCTAAGCAGAAAATATCGACATAAAAGTAAACCCTAACTACCCAACCCGACTACAAGGAATGTCGAGGAAATTCTAGTAAACAACCAATACATGGGATTCAAATTGAGACCTATGCATGCATTTCTATCTATAAGTCCTAAAAAGGGGGAAATGTGATCAAGGGCACTTGCCTCTCGAGAAGTGTTGTGGCTCGGGGTCGTCGAAGTCTTGGGCTTGCAGGTCGCTCGTCGGCTCGGGTGTTGCTTCGATCAACGTCAACATAGGTGAAATGGACATAACAAGGAAACAAATAAGAAAAGACATTCCATCATTCTAACATATAAGTTCTCATGCATACAAGAAATTCTAATTTAGGTATCACCATGTGTATGTTTATGTATGGGTGTTATGCAATTAACATTTATTAGGACCTAAGTAAATTGTTAACATGTTTTAGGGGTGGTTATGGCAAATCAGCAGCTAACTAGAAGTTAGATGGTACACGCAGCAACTATATGGGGGCATTTCTGTAATTTTTATCAGCTGCACAAGGGTGTATTTATCATATACAGCATAGGGACCGGGCAAAACTGAAATTTCATCATTATTCAGTGGTAAATCTGCATGTAAAGCTCAAACAGGGGCTTTTTAGTAATTAGCAGCATGTGCAGGGGCCTATTCATTAAATTTCAGCAAATATCAGGGGTTAAAAAGCTAGAACAGATTAAGGCAGGGGCTAGGTTTGCATAAAAGAATCACGCAGAGGTTATTTTTGGTGATATCAGAACTGACCAGGGGTGTAAGTGAAAATTTCCAACATGTTCTGGTCGTGGAGGGGTATTCAGAATACCATAGGGACCTAGCTGCAAAAACAGAAAATCCAGAGGCCTAAAACTGCTATTTATCAAAAGGTTCTGAGGCTACACATAATTTACAGGGGGGTCCAGGGGTTTTTATATGAATACAAAGGGTCCAGGGGCCTTTTGGTGATTTTTCCTAAAAGGCCAGGGGTCACAGTGCTAAAATAGGGGTCTCATGGGTCTGAAGGCTAATTTCCCACAAAAGACCTAATTTCCAGCTATCCCGGGGTTCATACCGCAAAATCTGGGGGTCTGACCGCGCTAACCGAAAAGTCTAGGGGTCCTTGTGCAAATCTAACCGCGGGAAATGGGGGATTCAATCGGAGCCGTCGAATTGAGCGCCAACGGTCGGGATTTAAAATCCTGAACCGGTACCTTACGTTCTAATCGGGGTCGTCGGCTCCCGATCGGGCGGTGGGGCTCTCCCCCGGCCGAACCTAGGCGCCGGCAGCCCATTTCCCCGGCGGCGCGCCATGGGCGCAACCGGAGCTCGCCGGTTCTACACCGAAATCGCGTCCTAACCCTAGCTGGTTGCATGTAACGAGGGAGGAGGGCAAGGGAAACTCACTAGAGGGGGGGGTTGGGCCTCGGTGATGTCGGTGCAGACCTGCGGTAAGAGGCGGCGGTGAAGTTCCTCGGCGCTGACGGGACCGGCGTCGGGGACGGCTTCTTCGAGTTTCCTTCGTCCTCGACGTGTCCTAAGGCCCAACGAAGCCGTAGGTGAGGCTGGATCGGGGTGAAGCCGAGAGGATCGGAGGGGCGAGGGGGTAGACGGGGAGCTCACCAGAGTTCGGGTAGACCGGGATTTTGAAGTCGTTCCATGTCGGCGAAGGCCGGGAGGGGGGGTCGAGGTGGTTACTGCGGTGAATGTTGATGGGTTAGCTCGTGGAGCCGAAGGAGAACAGGGGGAGAAGACGGCGGCGCGACGCTCACCGGTGGGGTAGACGGGAAACCACTCGGCTCCGTCCGCGGCGGGGAGGGGGAGCAGAAGAGGATGCTAGGGTTCGGAGGGGGCTTTATAGGGCGGCGTGAGCGTGGGAACAGGAGGCATCTCACGCGCAGGGGCGCTGCCAAAAGGAGGAGCGGCGGTTTCGGTGGTCGGCGACCGAGTGAAGAAAGAGAGGGAGAGGTGCGAGAGGGGACCGCGTGGGAGAAGAAAGGTAACGCGCATAAGGTGGGGGAGGCGCTGACGGGTGGGGGCCACGGGTCATGGGGGGAGGGGAAAAAGACAGAGGCGCGGCTGGGCTGGGCTGGCTAGGAGAGAGGGTGAGGTGGGCCGCGGGGGAAGAAAAGGAGGGTGGGCTTTTGGCCCATTTTGTCTGTTTTCTTTTTATTTTGTTTTTTCTTGTTCTTGTTGTCTTATTTTCTCTTTTAAATCTTTGAATTCAAGTAGCTTTGTCCTAGTTTGTTTTGAAAATTTTTAATTTCCTTTACTTTTTAAGTATTGGGTGTTACAAACACTGGGTTAACTCGCGCGACGTGATGATCCGCCATGGCGTTTCAGGACGCGCTCTATATATTAACAACATCGGCTGTGCGCGCGAAGCACGCGGAGTTTAAACGGTGGGTTTGGCACACGACGTTGATCTCCTGGTGGGAACAGACCAGGTATGAGGATTATTAGGTCCGCGCATCGAGCCAGCTCCTGCTGCTTAGAAATGGTATCCTAATCTTTGATCAGGTTCACACCCTGACAATTCCATTGTCCGATTTGGCGCTTTTATCTCGCGACTAGTGGATTTCAAGAAACTTGATGATTGCCAACCTGCTTGATTCAAATACACTTATTTTTTATTGCCTCGTTGTATTCCAAACGATACAAAATGTATGTCCCTCATCCTCTTGGTTCATAAACGAGGTTAGCTTTTACATGGAGAATTTTAAAGTTAAGCCGAATACGCGGGTTGTATGTATCCCGGATCAGCTGTAGAAAAATGCAGGATATATATATATATATATATATATATATATATATATATATATATATATATATATATATGCTCAAACACTCTTTTGACACCGGCCGGAGGCACAGGTTTGGCTCAGACTTTCTCCCAGACAGCGTACCCATCGCCGTGTGCCGCGACCTGGAATCCTTCGGGGATGAGGTGCCCCACGTCGTATCTTGGGCCGAGCTTTGTGATGACCTTGCCGTCGATCTCAGCGAGGTAAAGGTCGGCGTCAGACTCGATGATGCGCAGCTCGCTCTCCGGATGAATCCCGTGGCGGTTCCTGATGGACACCAGGTGAGCAATCTCGTTCTTCAGGCCCCAGTCGAAGAAATGATCGTAGAACTGCGGAAAAAGTCACAGATTATATATCTCCAGTTGATCAAGACCAGCCGCGGCAGTTTAATTTAATTAGAGCTGAGAACAGAGAATCTATAACTCACGATGCATGGGTTCCCGGGGTGCGTCAGGATGTAGGCGTAGCCCTGCATGACCTTGTCGGACGGGAAAGGCCACATGTGCTGCGTCGAGCCGGTGTCGTGGTTGTCAATGAAGGTCACGGCCTTGTCCGGCCACCACCCGATCATGCCGGGAGCCTTGCCGTCGGCGCCGTGAAGCCTCCACAGCTCGCCTTCGACGGCGACGTTGAGGATGCCCTTGGTGGTGAAGTCGAACGTCGTGGCGGGGCCGGAGCGACCCACACGGTCCACCCAGTTCACCAGCTCCTGCCGGTGCGCGCTCTGGTCGTAGTTCGGTTTGCCATCGCCTCCGTACGCCAGGGACGTCCATATCTCGGCAACGGCGAAACTGGGCTCGGTGTTGTCGATGTATATCTTGGCGACGTCGGCAGAGTATCCCTTGGCGAAGTCGAAGCGCCAGGCGTCGAAGCCGATGTCCGTCCTGAGCCAGTTGAGCCAGCCGATGAGCTCTTGCTGGACGCGCGGGTTGAGGTGGTCGACGTCCGGAGCGCCGCCAAAGTCGGCGCCGGTGTCGGGGTTGCCGGTGCCGTCGGCGTACGGCCGGTCGTCGCGGCAGATCATGTGTGCGTTCCAGTCGAGGCGGGAGTCGGGCGTGCCGCCCTCGAACATGCAGTAGATGCCGCGGTCGTCCTGGTGCTCCGCCGTGCGGTGGTTGATTACGATGTCGGCGATGACCTTGACGCCCTTGGCGTGGAACGCCTCGATCAGGGACTTGAGCTGCGCCTCGTTACCGTACTTGGACGCGTCCAGATCGTACAGCCGACCCGGCATGTAACCTGCACGGAGACATGCAGACACAGGTTAGCTGACGCCTGGCATGCTGCAGGTAACATAATGTTTTTTTAGATGGATACCATAATGTTGTTGGAGGACGAAGCAGAGAAAGTACCTTGCTCGGCGACAGAATGAGACGGCGGAGGGAGCCAGACGTGGGTGATGCCTGCGCCGGCAATGTCCTCGACCTTGCTCATCAGCAAGTTGTACCAACCTCCATTCTGCTTCCAGGACTCCCAGTTGAAGCCCTGCCGCACAACCGTACACTCTGAACACAGCTCGAAGACAGAGCGCGTACAGTACCAAAGAAAGAAACAGAATATGGTTGCCGTCGATGTCGATCTATATTACCTGAAATAGGACCTGGCCAAGCGCCAAATTGGAGGACACTCCAAGAAGTAGGAGGAAGAAGCACAGGCACATGCCTTTGCTCGCCATGTTAGGCCTGTTGTTTTGCACCTGAGGTTTGGAACAGGTGAGGTGTGGGAGCATCCAGCGTGACTGGTTGTTACTTATAGGGGAGGAAGTTCATGCCAGTGTTCAACTTGCACGTCGTTTTGGTTGTGCTTTGACGTTGCTTTTGGGGAAGTGGATAGGCGCCGGCTAGTGATGGAGTTTGTTATCGACCGGCGAGCCACGAGCATTTAGTGGTGAAATGATAGAACCCGCAAAAAGTAGCACCGGGAACGAGTAGCGGAGTGAGGGATATAGATGCTGAGACAGTGTTCTTCAGAAATAGGAAGAGCCCATGTCCTAATAATACAGTTTAAATTATTAAACAATATGTAGTGTAGAGAACATCATAACTGGGGACGTAGCTCATATGGTAGAGCGCTCGCTTCGCATGCGAGAGGCACGGGGTTCGATTCCCCGCGTCTCCACTTTCATATTTTTGTGCCTGCGTAAACTTCTTTATTTATGGCTTGGATTTCCCCCGGTTCATGTTTACTGTTTTTTGCGACACTTTCGCTGATCTACTACGGAGACAACTCGCGGAGATTCTTTTTAGGAGGGGTTTAGTGGTTTTGAGCGTCGTAGAACGATGGCGAGAGGAACACAAAGATTTACGTGGTTCGAGGCGTCTGAGCATAATACCCTACGTCTACGGAGTGTTGGATGTTCTTTTCTGGAGTCCGAGCGTGACTCGAGCTTGAGAGCTTACAAGTGATGCAGTTGTATGAGTTCGAGGATTAGAATGTGGATCGAGGATCGAATCGCTTTGCCCGTTGGCTGTCTGGTCCTTTTATAGCTCAAGGGCAGGCAACCTTACAAGCGGCCCCGGTATGGGTAGCAACCCCTACTACGGCTAGAACGCCCATCGCTAGTAGTAGCTTACTTTATGAAGCCATGTGGCGTGTTGCCTTGTCGCATCGCCACCCTTAACTGTCGCTTGACGAAAGGTAATAGGAATACGTCTTGTCTCGCGGCGCCGCACTGTTGCTGCCGTCTGAGCTTCGCGTGACTGGTCTCTGCTGCCAGGCACGCCTGTACCGGTATACACTAGATTGCTTGAATGGGAACATGTGGACCTTAAATGCGCGATAGGACAGCACACCTTCCTCTTTACTCATTGGCTATCTGCCCGTTGCTTGCCGGCGCGGCGTCCGGATGCCTAGCCCCCGGGACACGCGTCGCCATCGAGGGCCGTGTATAGTAAGTGATCCTAACCTGTCCGGAGCGAGCCCCCCTTAGAGGCAAGTAAAGTTGGTGAGCGAGCCCCCCTTAGAGGCAAGTAAAGTCTTGCGGAGTAGCGAGGGGTCCGGAGTCGTTGGACACTTGGCAAGGCTAGAGCTCTCTCTGGTAGGAGGGGAGGTCTAGAGCTATCATGCACATGGCCGCACCGGAGCCCTCCTTGGCGGGAAGGGACGCCTGGAGTTGTTGCCCACATGGTAGCACCGGAGCTCTCCCATGCTGGAGGTCGGGCTCGGAGCCATAGGACACATGGCACCTCCGGAGCTCTCTCTGATGAAAGACGTTGCTCGGAGATTCCGAACACGTGGAAGTGCCGGAGCCCTCCCTGGCGGGAGGTAGGGTCCGGCACCATCGGACACGTGGCGGCTCCAAAGCCATCCTCGCCCGCTAGTGAGCTTAAAAGCCTGCAGACACGTGGCAACCTCGGAGCCCTCCCTAGCAGATGATGGTACCCGAGGCCTAGGGCACGCACCTTCTTATGAGTGATGTCTAGCTGGCGGTTGGGCCCAGCCTGCAGGCTAGGTCCATGTCTTCTGCATACGTGCTGACGTAAGTCTTCTTTTGCTCTTACACGCGGGGTACCCGGTCTTTAGGTTACCGACATTTACGGTCTCCGAGTCCGAGAGCATGAATCCCTTTTGAGATGCAAAAACTCTTCTGCTCCTTCTATCGAGCTATTTCAGTTTGCCTTTGAAACATCTCTCCACAAGTCGTCAGCCAATCAAGGATACTTGCAGTTGCAGGCAATGGAGTGTGCTTGTACAGTTATAATACAGTTATACTACTGCTATACAAGAAGTTTGTGGATCGAAAAAGATGCGGAGAGTTGGAACCGCGGAGCAAGGCTGCACATTTATTTCCCTTGGAATACCAACCAAATTCAATCTGGGCGAATTCTGACGTGGTGCCCCACCTTATCCTCGTCAAGAAATCCAAGTGGATGGCTTATGTTCTCTCGCATAGTTGAGATAAGCTCTGATCCAGAGAGGCCGTCTGTGTAGAGTAGTTGCCAAGTGGTTCATGATGTTTTGCTGAAAAAATCCTCGACCTGAATTTTATGGGTAGTGTTATCGGCCTCGAGAGACGCAGCATATCATGCATTTGCTGTATGAACGGATTGATAGATGTTCGCTGTGTTTCACGAGAAGAAGAAGAATATATTCGCAGGGAAAGATGTATACATAGTGATAACGAGGGTGATTGTTGAGATTTTTGGGGGAAATTTCGGTGTCAGTGCCCTTCACCAGCACACATCCCATATTTTGTTTTTGTTCTAATATATACAAATAGACCCTTTACAGATGTTCCAATTAAACCAGAAAGATACTACAGTACATGTTCATGGGGCTTCTGTTCTGACAACGTTCTTCTGGAGTGATGAAGGAAATATGCGGACTCGTATAGTTGCAAGTCCATCTGGTCCCTGAAAAGTTCCGCATCGTCGCCGCTGGATCACAACAAGGAGCAAACGCCATTGATGTTCGCAGCTGCACCTCCTCGAACTTACTGTTGCGGGTACGACACGAGAAGAGAGCGGGAAGAGACGCGCAAGATCCCGCGCAAAGCGTCCGAACGTCAGGCTGATTGGGCCGGGAAACTCTGCACCCGCACCGTCGGCATAGGCGCGCACTTGTCTCGCCTCTACTCTCTACTTCTTCCTCCTCTCCTCCGATCTGCTCTGCTACTCTGTAATCCTGCTGTGGTGTATCGAATTAGGGTTCTATACTATCATGGTGCTAACATCAGTACTACGTACTACAAAACATTTTCGTATTAACTGAACACTTAAGGATTGCCCACAATATCCCCATCAGAGTTACCAACACTCGTATTAGTGACTGGTCCTACCTTTTGAGGGCCCCGTCGTCACTGGCCATTAACCCGCCAACAGGCTCACCGGCCGGTAACAAACTCCGGCCGCCGGCCCGGTATCTGCTCATCCAGTTTCTCAAAAGCAACGCCGGAGCCCAACCGCGCCACCGCAGAAAGTTGCAAGTTGAGCGCAGGCAGTCCGGCGTGCTCGCCTATAAATACCGGATCAGACACAGCAGCTACCTTCATCCAGTCATCTCCTCGGCCCCTCCAGCCCTGAAGCACACTTTGCACTCCTGCACTACTGAACGGTATGGTGAAAAGATTCTTGTCACTGGCCGTGCTCATCGTCTTTCTGGGCCTGTCGTCGTCGAACTTGGCGGCTGGTCAAGTCCTGTTTCAGGTAACATCTTATTGTGTCTGGTCAAGTCATGTATTGATCGTAGTTTGTGCTGAAGTTGAGTGTTTGTCACGCTCCGTTAGGGCTTCAACTGGGAGTCGTGGAAGCAGAACGGGGGATGGTACAACTTGCTGATGAGCAAGGTCGAGGACATCGCCGGCGCAGGCATCACCCACGTCTGGCTCCCTCCGCCGTCTCATTCTGTCGCCGAGCAAGGTGTTCTGTCTGCTATGTCCTACTACCGCCACAACATCGCGTTGTCTGCAGTAAGCCAAGCGTGTGTTAACCTGTGGTGCGCTGCATGTCCTATTGCAGGATACATGCCGGGTCGGCTGTACGATCTGGACGCTTCCAAGTACGGCAACGAGGCGCAGCTCAAGTCCTTGATCGAGGCGTTCCACGCCAAGGGCGTTAAGGTCATCGCCGACATCGTCATCAACCATCGCACGGCGGAGCACCAGGACGGCCGCGGCATCTACTGCATGTTCGAGGGCGGCACGCCCGACTCCCGCCTCGACTGGAACGCGCACATGATCTGCCGCGACGACCGGCCGTACGCCGATGGTACCGGCAACCCCGACACCGGCGCCGACTTTGGCGGCGCTCCGGACGTCGACCACCTCAACCCGCGCGTCCAGCAAGAGCTCATCGGTTGGCTCAACTGGCTCAGGACGGACATCGGCTTCGACGCCTGGCGCTTCGACTTCGCCAAGGGATACTCTGCCGACGTCGCCAAGATATACATCGACAACACCGAGCCTAGTTTCGCCGTTGCCGAGATATGGACGTCCCTGGCGTACGGAGGCGATGGCAAGCCGAACTACGACCAGAGCCAGCACCGGCAGGAGCTGGTGAACTGGGTGGACCGTGTGGGTCGCTCCGGCCCCGCCACGACGTTCGACTTCACCACCAAGGGCATCCTCAACGTCGCCGTCGAAGGCGAGCTGTGGAGGCTGCACGGCGCCGACGGCAAGGCTCCCGGCATGATCGGGTGGTGGCCGGACAAGGCCGTGACCTTCATTGACAACCACGACACCGGCTCGACGCAGCACATGTGGCCTTTCCCGTCCGACAAGGTCATGCAGGGCTACGCCTACATCCTGACGCACCCCGGGAACCCATGCATCGTGAGTTATAGATTCTCTGTTCTCAGCTCTAATGAAATTAAACTTCCGCGGCTGGTCTTGATCAACTGGAGATATATAATCTGTGACTTTTTCCGCAGTTCTACGATCATTTCTTCGACTGGGGCCTGAAGAACGAGATCGCGCACCTGGTGTCCATCAGGAACCGCCACGGGATTCATCCGGAGAGCGAGCTGCGCATCATCGAGTCTGACGCCGACCTTTACCTCGCTGAGATCGACGGCAAGGTCATCACAAAGCTCGGCCCAAGATACGACGTGGGGCACCTCATCCCCGAAGGATTCCAGGTCGCGGCACACGGCGATGGGTACGCTGTCTGGGAGAAAGTCTGAGCCAAACCTGTGCCTCCGGCCGGTGTCAAAAGAGTGTTTGAGCAGATATATATATATATATATATATATATATATATATATCCTGCATTTTCCACAACTGATCCGAGATACATACAACACCTGTATTCGGCTTAATTTTAAAATTCTCCATGTAAAAGCTAACCTCATTTATGAACCAAGAGGATGAGGGACATACATTTTGTATCGTTTGATGAATACAATGAGACAATAAAAATAAGTTTATTTGAATTATGCGAGTTTTCTTTGTGCTACATAGCAAACAGGTTGGCAATCAACATTCATCTATTTTTTTTAGAATGCTAATTTTCAATCGGACGAAATTTAGGGTCCTTTCCCTCCAATCCTATGATCGATTCAACAGTGAGTTATTTATTAATTTGCGTTGTCAAGTGTGGGAGGGTCTAAAAGACATTGAATGTAGTATTGGAGATTGTGTGATTCTAATGAGATATTTGCATGATTGCTAAAAACACATAATTGCGTGCAAAGAGTTGGTGGGCCTCATGATATCCGGTCTGACGATTCGTGTGGACTGTGGAACCATGTCAACGGGAGGATGAGCAGTTTCTACAAGCCTTTGTTGCAGCAGCAATAGTAACAAAAACAAAGCCTTTGGCCCTGTTTGGCACAACTTCTGAACCAGTTTTTTTATAAAAATAAGCTGCGGGTGTACCAAACAGTCAGCTTCTCCAGCAACTTATTTGTTCAGCTGCTTCTCAGAATGAACTAAAAGCAGGATATAAGTTTAAGCTGTTGTTCACCAGCTTTTCAGATAAGCTGCTTTTTTAACAAGTTTAAGCCGTGCCAAACAGGGTCTTTATCTCAAACATGTTGGAGTAGGCGTCTTCATTGCAGCGTGTTACTTTATTAATCATCATTCTATGTAACGTGTTTAGGAAACTCTGGGCTACACCGCCAGCACCAAAAGAAACCGGGGAACATTTAAGGGTGCCATGGGAGAAGGTATCGTCTACTTTACAACAAACGTCCGGCAACTCAACTCGGAGTCGAGGAAGGAAGACCACCGGAACAGCCGCAGCCGGTGCTCCTACTCCTCATCCTCCTCGTCCCTCGGCACGGCCCCGAGCTTTTCCACCAGGAGGTCGGCCACGATCGGCACAAGTTCGTCGCATGGCACAGACTTCTTGTACACGTCTGACAGGTGTGAGTCGCTACCGACGCGCGCGGCCGCCGACGAAGATGTCCGCCGCCTCGACGACGACGACGACGTTGCCGTTGCTGTCCTTGGTCAGGCATCCCATGAATCCGATGTCCGCCACCTGCACCTGTCCGCAGCTGTTGGGGCAGCCGGGACACCAACTTGGCGGCCCCAATTCTGGCATGGCTTTCACGTGCTTCATTATAGCACGAAAAGAACCAAACAATAGGTTATTTAGTTATTATCTATACACTCTCTGGTAAGTGTAGCAATCAAAGAGTACTGAAGATCCATTTCCATGCCCGCGTGGATTTGAACAGATGCAAAATCACCGTATACTGAGGCCATGTGGGCAAAATCAATTTCGCACGAATGTTACAGTGAAACAATTCTATTGAGCACCTACTTCAGTAATCTTGTCTCCTGCGGAAATGCCTAAGGATGAAACTATCGGCATACAGTGGGTACTTTATTCGGATGAGACCTTTGATGCACTTCCAGAACGAAAAATCAACTTGCTCTCCATCCTTCCTAACTATGAATAAACACCTCGAGTTTTCAAATTCTGGATGTAGTCCTACCTGCAAAAGTGATAATAAATGTTTACTTTTCAGGTGCGTCATAAGGACAACGAAGTCAAACCTTCTGTAATTTTAACACATATCAGAGATAATGCTTGTGCTTGAAGTTTGGAAATACATTTACTCTTTAAAAGTATACGGTACAAAAGTAAAACATAAAAGTTTGAATATGCCACAAAAAATAATGAGGTTTGTATTAGGACTAGACAAAACAAGTATTCGGATGTTTGCGGGCAATCATGGCATCATGTGACATCAGAACACAAAGTTGGCATAAGCTCGTATCTCTACTGCAAACGTAAGCTTAAGACATCAATAAGAAATGTTGAAATATAGAGAAGAACACATAGTTAAAAAACATTCATCATGCCTAAGAATGGTAACTAGAATTATTTACTCTATTCAATGGTAAGGATTTTAAGGAGAGCGTACCGTGATGTAGTCGATACCACACCCAGTTTTCTTCTCATATTGTGGATGATAAGAGAGCAATCGTTCCAGAATCGCCTTTTCATGTTCAGGACTCAGCCGATCACCACTTTCATACCTGCAGAATTTTTGAAGTAAGACTGTAACTAAATATATAGTGCAAATTGCAGCAACTAGCTTAAGAAGAAGGTATGTTTCATATTGTTAAAAGAAAAATACCGGTAACAGAATCTGGATGAACTGAACAGAAGCTACATAAACTGTAATTACGTATGCTAAGCTTTCTGTATAATGGGTTCTGTTTCAATATTGGATCTAGCTGATTGTCTGGTGACTTTGGAAGCACATGACATGCCTGATAGGCTAACACTATACAGACTATCATTACATAAAGTTATGGTCCATTAGTCAGGAGCCAATAATAAACAAAGACATATGTTTGATCTGATAAAATCGATTCTTAAATTTGACACAGAAATAATATGCCATGTCTCACATGGAAAGTTATTATACTTAAATAACACTATATTAGTCTCGTATACAAGATTGGAATCATCATTTTCAGCTAAGTCAAGAAATGGTTGTTCAGTAAGGTATTCCTTGCATTCTCATACTGTTGAGATCCAGCAAGGCCACTTTTGTAGCCAAAACTGGCTGACACCATTCCTCCAAGCAAGCAAGGATGGCTTCTTTTGTCCAAGCGAGGAGGGAATAAAATTTGGAATTGACTATCAAAATTCATGTGCATCGATCGGCTGTTCATGTTTGTGCTGAATTGGGCTGTGTTCGTATTGAACGCTTCTCTTCTTCTTAACACAGATACACAGGTCTCATGCGTGTTCAAGAAAAAAATCCTATGATTCCGTGAAGGCCCATCATCATTACTTCTTGTGTTACAGCCAACAGAGACAAAAGTGACAAGTGCAATAGAAGGACTTGCTGAAGGTTTGAGGCATTCAGGCGATACCAAATGTGATCAAATGTTATAATTGTGCCCCCACCCATAAAACTGCAACAAATACTTTTGACTAATTGATATCCAACAGATTAAACAACTTAATTTCAGCAAATTCACCACCCCTTCAAATAGCACTAGAACAATTTCGCGGAATGTTAAATTTCATGATGTAGTTCTATTGTCAGTCGACAAAGCAGAATGAGAGTAGAAGAAAATTTGCGTACTTGCCGGAGTGGAGGATCATTCGCACAAAACCAACGAGCGGCACGGTGTCCTCGAGGATAAGGTCCTCCCAGTCCACCCACTCCCTCTCCGGTGCCTTCCCACTTCCGTGGCTCTCATCCCCGGGCGCATCGTCCTCTCTCGGACCGTCAAACGAGGACACCGCGTCGCTTTCCGCCTCATCCCCCACAGGCGTCGTAGTCGCCACCTCCGGCCGCCGCAGGGTGGCCGCCGGGTCAGGAGGCGCCGCGCCTTGGCCGCGCGCCCTCACCGCCGCCACCGCGCGGCCACGCCCGCGCCTCCGGCCTCGGAGGGCCAGGAAAAAGGTTGAGGCAAGTTGAGCCCCGGGGAGGAGGAGGCGAGGGCGGGGGGCGGCGGGCGCGGCCATGGCGTGCGCGCGCGGCGAGGGGAAGTGCATGCGGGGCGAGGCGGCTGCGCTTCGGTTGGTGGGTCCGGGCGTTCACGGCATGGTACAGCCGCGCCGTGTCGCGCGGCAGGGCGGGGCGGGGCGGACGGCGGCGGAGGGAGGTTTTGGGGGATGCGCGTCGCGTGGCCCTCCGAGGTTTGTTGGAGTCCGGGCGGCTGGTCAAGTGGAGCGGGCGGGCGGGGACGGCGCAGGCAGTGGCTGGGAAGTTTTAGCCGCGGTGCCGCACGGAGGAGTGGACAGGAGTGTAGCTCGGTGGCCTGCGCGCGGGACGGGAGTGAGCGGTGAGAGCCGGGCCTCGTTGTCGTCGTGCTCGCGGGCGGCGGTGAATGGCAACGACGAGACGAGACGAGCCGGTGATATTTTTGGATAAACTTAGGGTCGCAGGTTTCGGCCCAAAGACTGGTACGTTTCGACCCAAAGCCATCTTCCAGAAACCACAAAAGCCCAGGCTCTCGGCTCCGCCGGCCTGGCGGAACAGATTTAAGAGGCGTGCCGCCCAGTTAGAGCTAAGCCCGTATGAATTAGAAGGCTCGGAGCTCTGCTCCCCGTGGAGATATCCGGCCCAGCAGATCAGGAGACCAAGGCTAGATCGAAGGTTTTCGAGGTGGTACATTTTGTTCGGCGAAAGTAGGCAGCCAAATGTTGATGCTCATAATATATATTTTTTTATCAAAACACATACATAGAAACTTAAGATTCACAAAGTTACCATAGATGACACTTTATTAGTGAATAACCTCTTACTATTAAGCAAATAAGTAATCATAAATGCAACAGTCATGTTGAGGCTGGAACTCAGAACCTATATGAATTGGTTGGTTCTATTAAAACAAATCTAACCAGTTGAGTGATTGATGCCCATAGACATGCATGTCTAGCTGTGATTTCCATCTAAGAGCGTCTGTAACTCTTGTAACTAACTGCATCAATAAAGCGTGTAGTCTCCCTTAAACGGTAATCTAATCGAAGCTCAAAAAAAAAGAGAGTGGTTTCATGATGCTAGCTACCAGCGATCTCCGGACAGGTTAAGCTCGCGACCGGGACGTGTAATCATGAGCATTCAACGGCCTCAGGGCGATACGAAAAGGCTGGAGGCCCGCAATCATCGATCGACACAGTTCATCTACGTAATTAACCTCGAAAAGCGTCACTGCACAGAGGAATCTCGCTGTTCATCCCGCGCGCTCGCAATCATGACCCAGAAAGAGAAAGATTAGCAACCATAGATAATGGCAGAGACGAACCATCGCCGTACGGGACACGGCCCGCCGGGCAGATCAGCCGGCCGACGACATGGCGCTGGAAACCATAACCTAATAACGAAAAAAAAAAAACAATTCTCGCACTAAACTAATCCGTCGCATCATCTACCGCTCGTAACACGGAGCAGGGTGGCGCGCCCCGGCCGGCACGGCCGGGCCATGTACCCGTGTACTTACCACCTGCTCCCGCTCCGTGCCGTCGCCAAACCGATCCCCCCGGCGGTAACCGACAGGCGACAGCACAGGCCCGTCTTCCGGCCGCCGATCGATCCCGTCCGTCGCGCGTACGTGCGCCGGACGAACGACGTGACCTCAGATCGAGCGCGAAGGCTGGGGACATAGT
This sequence comes from Neostapfia colusana, assembly GCA_030760725.1. Classification (NCBI taxonomy): domain Eukaryota; kingdom Viridiplantae; phylum Streptophyta; class Magnoliopsida; order Poales; family Poaceae; genus Neostapfia; species Neostapfia colusana. Next base: position 1,306,051 of record JASWHV010000003.1, on the reverse strand, counting down.
CATATCTTTCGCTCGAAGGCATTCATTCGTCCGCCCAGCTTTATTTGGCCCTCATCGTCGCACGAAGTGCGGGGCCGGCCGGCTCCGCCGCCGCCGCGAATTTCTCTTCTGACCTCCACGTCGGGGTCGGTGCTGATGGAGGGCCCAATCGTGGTGGCCATTCATATAAAAGAACTGCATTTCCGTGACAAAAAAAGGACAGTTACAAGGACCTAATCATTCTGCATAGCAGAGATGGTAGTAGTAGATCTTCCTAATACCCATCACCAGAAGACGCACGACATCCTTGCAAGGAGACAAGTTGCTCATGATTAGAGATGTTGCTCACCCGTACTTTAATTTAATTTACACACGGGCTGTTGGAAGTCCATGATGTACTAATGCCTTGCAAGGAACTGGTCATACAAGATTGTACATCCGAGAGATTGAACTTGCTTCTAGAATTAAGATCTATCAGATTGTATGGACTAATTAATATGGATTGGAGCCTTGGACATTTTTCTAGAGCTCAATCCCATCTTTTTCTTTTTGAAAAAAAAACAATCTTTTCAGTTTGTTTCCTCAGTTAACCCGAGATTCAAGCCGTGCAAGGATGTCGTGTGGAAATAAATTCTATGCAACAGTGTTGCAAAATCGTGTCCTGTGCAACGACACTTCTCAAATTTCTGCCACGTGCCCCTCGCACTTTGATTTATGGCAATGCCATTGTCACACGGCACGCGAGAGATTTCATTTTCTACTCTACTACTTGAGCCAAGATTCGCTTGAACACTCTACCGGGACATGCCACTACTTCTACTCGCCCAAATCTGGTCATGGCTTCATGCTTACTACACCCAAAAGAAACGTCGTCAGAGGTTGAGATTTATTAAAACTTAAAAGGGCGGCGTTACCTGCTTCACGCAAAAGCTGCGTCTGCGTTATCCCGACTTGTTCGGCAGCAAGCCAGCAACAGAGTTTTTACAACTAACAGCTTGACGCGAGCGCCATGCCAATTGCCATCCCCATCCGTCTGCTGCGAATCGTTAGCGGCATCGACCGGTCGTAATCCGGCAGTACTGTTCCTAAGCTAGTTGCGATTCATAAGTCACGGATCCTAGTGGGAGAGATACTGATTATGTGCGGTCCGAATCTCAAATTTCGTTATCATTTGCGAGGAGTCGCTTTGATTATATATTTTGTTATCCGGGACATCGCTATTAACTTAAATCAGGCCATATGAATATATGTGGCCGTCGATAGATCTGCAGATATATATTTCTCTGATCCCCATCCAACCACAGTGAGAGATTGCGATTGATGGCGAGGGTGTGGGATAACTTAGAACTTGGCATGCACCGTGCAATCGCCGTTCGATTGGTCCACTCTTTTCCGTGCAAGCTAAGTCTCAATGCCTCACATGATCAGTTTTAATTCCGCACCATGCAACATGCGATCTCCGCCTGACACAGGCAGCCAGCGACAAGGTTCAAACCGAACGAGCTAGCGGCAGTTTTAATGCGGCTCTCCTCATTATCTCCATTTCACTCACTCACCAACTCATCCTTCGATTCATATTGTCTTACAGTTTTAACCACGATCAGTTGAGTTCGTTACCACTTGAGAAAATATTATGCAGAGATCGAACGACATGCGAATTTATCTGATTTAATATTACCATACCCGAAGGGCGGAGGAAGATGATCCACAAGAGGGACCCAATGCTCATGAAGTCGTGTAGGCTGGCACACAAGTTGAACGCTACCAGAAGGTTGTTGGATAGATGTGCTCAAGTTGATGACACCATGATTTCTCTTTCCAACTAAAATCCACCCAACCGACGAAATTTCTGTCCGTTTTTTTTTCGAAATGGTTTGTAACTGAAACCAGTGCCTAATGACTGCCCTTCTACCCGCCGTTGGGTTTCCTGTACCGTGCCCGCATCCGCTATTAACTACGTCACGCAAGGCTGGCTGAGGCTGACTGACCGTGCCCGCATCCGCTAAGCCGGCTGGATAAAATCCGGCGCGGCTGTCTCCCCCCCCCCCTGCCCTGCCTCCGAGTTCTCTTCTCCCCCTTCGCTTTGCGGGGGGGCCCGGCCCGGAGGGAAGGGGGCCAGCGCCGCGCCATGGAGAAAGCGGGGCGCCAGCTTGTCGGCGGCGGGAGGAGGAGCGGACCGGCGGAGGCCCCGACGGGGCTGCAGAAGCAGAAGTCGTGGTCGCCCGACATCGAGCGGGACGAGGCGTGGGAGCGGCGGCGGCGCGGGGTGATGCACCCTGGCGGCTCGGCGCTGCGGCGCGTCCGGAGCGTCACGGACGGCGACCTGGAGGAGCTCCGCGGGTGCGTCGACCTGGGGTTCGGGTTCGGGTTCGAGCCGGCCGCCGGCTGCGCGGCGTGCGGCAGGAGCCGACGACTCGTGGAGACGCTCCCCGCGCTGGACCTCTACTACGCCGTGCACCGCGGCGGCGGGGCGGAGGGGGGCGCCTGCTCGTGCGGCGCCGCGTCGGAGACGTCCTCCGAGGAGTCGCCGCTCGGCAGCCCCATGTCCATAGTCGCTCCAGGTGAAGCTCCAGTCACCCCCATGTATTCACATGCCGATTTTGAGGCCGTAAGAATAGGATCAATCATGTTGCTGTATCGCTATTTCAATCGAACCGTGATCTATGATTCTTTTAAGTTCGATTTCTTTTTGACTCGATCACTCGGGGAACGCAGGTGATGCGCCGGAGACGGTGAAGATGAGGCTGAAGCAGTGGGCGCAGGTGGTTGCCCTGTCCGTGATCAACCGCAGCTGAGCTCGGCAGAGACTAAAAATCCGAGACGGAGGTATGCTTGCACTGGGAGGAGAAAAAAATCGGGACGAAGAAGAAAGGAATCCCCGGCCGAAACGAGAAGAGAATTTCTGTTAGGGTTTGGTGGCCGCCGTCGCCGGCCTTTCCGCTAATGAACTTTCTTCCACCGTGATGACAACCGTTCATGCTAAGACAAATATGCCTAATTACTTCGGTAGGATTGGGTGAGAACTATTCGTGTTATTGCAGCAGCAGCTCCAACATCCCTGTGCTGTGCGTTAGAGAGTTCTTTCTTACGGGCGAGAGGACGAGGTGTTGTCCGTGTGGACGAATGGGAAAGGAGAATTGGTGTTAGCTGTCCCTCTCTGTCGTTTTGGCAGGGCGATCTGTCTTTAGCTGCCTACATCGCGTCGTCGTTGCTCGCCGTGCACAGTCGAGCGCACGGCATGCATCACGGAGGCCGCGCTAACTATTGCAGCTTTTTGAATCGCCACCAGACGAACTCATTCAAGTGCTGTGCACCGTGCAGCTTGTGATTCCTCACCTCTAGTGTAACGACGGCCTTCAGTGTGTTCTGAATCCATTTCCCGAAGAGATGCTGCGCCCGAAAGGTTTCTGTTTCAGACATTAGTGGGGAGACACTGTACGACGAACAGGCTTGTTTGTACTCTGCACTTGGAGGAGTACGATGGCTTCGGTTCTTGTCATTGCCATAGGCGGATGGCAACCAGTGTATGGAATCCAGTTGGGCAAATCCTGCGACTCGGGTGCTCATCTTCGCTCATGACGTGATATGAAGCAGAGAGGAATGTGAGATGCCTCCCACTGCAGTACCACCAGGGACAGTGCTGCTGAGCTTATCTGATGAACAGGAAGCATTGGATTGACGGATACGACACTGCACGTGTCGAGACAGCGAGTTCATTTAGTTGCGATTGGGACGGCCACGAGAGCAACCGAGCAAAGCCTCCGTGTCACACTGCTGGCCAGCCAAGCCACCACACGCGTTTCCGGCCAAGCAAACCGGGGAGTTCACAGACACCAAGCGTAGGTTTGCGCCATGGTCTCATCAATGTCGCTCACTTATGCCGTTTCAATCATGCACAGCAAACTGACGCGACCGGTGTCCATCACAAGATCGATCAGGAAGAAAAAAGACCTTTTATCGATACAGATTCTTCATAGAACTGTAACCTTATGCTCCAGGTGAAGGAGCTTCTTCAGGGCACTCTTCTGGCTGCTGCTTCGTTCCCGCCGTAATATGGTACCAGGTACATCTTCAACTAAGAAAAATATAACTACTGCAGTAATACCTAACTCGCCACTTTAATAAGATCTTAACAGCCAAACATCTTCGGCTGAAAGTCTGCTAGTAGCTACTACATAACACCATTGTCACTTCAACATTCATGTCCTAGAAGTTGAGCACAATGACATCTGCAGAAGTTCTTACACCATAAGCAACCTGGTTTTACAAAATATAGTGACATGGTCTATATGAATACAAACTCGTAGGAAGTGTAACATCTTTCTTTCTTTTTTCTTTGGGGTGGACGTGTAACATCTAACATGGAGTATCACACCAAATCAGAAGCCAAAAGAAGCTACGAAAACTAATCACACACTCGGGTCAAAGAACTGACCAGATCGAACAGGCTACATACAAAATATCATGTACTCAAGCGTTGTGTAAATGGCCAAAATCTATGAAGCGAAAATCACAGGCAACCTATCAGCCTACGAGATTGAAGCATTGAATAACGGCTGTGTCTAGGAGGCAACTCTGGTACTGACCTACTATATAATTGCTGACGAAAGTACTGCTTTGTAATCTAGTCATACAGTTTACCACGGACCTGTTAGCGTCCTCCGCAGGCAAATTCTCTTTGCCGTGGGTCCAACTTGCTGGGTCATTCTCTCCAGGACCTGAAGTCACCATTTTTGAGGGGGAAATATTGCATTAGTTGTTGGACAGAAAATAACAAGGAGTAAATCATATGTGTTACGTCATGTGACAGTCATGAAACAAGGGCAACTATCCCTTCACTAAAACTAGAAACCAGGACAGAAATCTTTAAAATTATGCTTCTATGCATATTGCACAAACCAAGAATCGCCAAAACTTCCCTCAAATAATAAGCTTCAGGAACATAGTCTCAACTCAAAAAATCAATGTCATGTCTAACAATGACTAAACACAACGAATCAACAGTTCAACACTGCAGGGATTTCCAACTTAAAAAGCTTTCAAATGCTTTGTTTATAACTAAAGGCTACTACCCAATCACTGGCATATGAGGCCTTACAGTTAAGCATTAGGATTAAAAGGCGAGTTTTCACAGGTACGGCCAACAACAACAATGGAAGTTGGCCAATCAATTAAGAGAATTCTGAAATCATTTAAGCCATCAAATGCTACCACATAGCATCAGTTGTAGGAAAATACAATTACTGACAGCCACATCTGTTCGGGCTTTACCATTTCTCTGTTTTCCTACAGCTTTACTTCATATACAAGGTATTGCTGAAGTCAGATAAATAGTATGATAGTTGCAAAGCAGAACTCTCTGGATACCAGTAGCTGTCAATCAGGCTATTAGTTTCCTCACTCAAACAAGTTATCAAAACCACAAGTTTAGAGAAATAGTATTTTTCTTGCAATAATTCTTGAAGTTTCATACCATGCAGTCCAGGGTAAGTAAACAAATGAGGTAACTGATATAATCATAGAGCTATATTATTCATGATGTTGATAGGGTTGATGGTAATACTTAATGAGAAGATAAACCATAGATTATAGAATGCTTTTATAGAAAAACTATTTCCTTAATTCACATCAACCAGATTCTTAGTAGAATGGAATATGTGTTAGTTTTTCTCTAAAATCCTTATGCTTTAACTAACTAACTAACTAACAAATAAGAGTATTATCCCCAGCCAGCAAAATCAATTTCTTGAAAAAGGGAAGCAATTACCTCATTCTTTTGCTTCTCCAGCATTTCGAGCTGAAATATAGACACAATAATTAGTTAAGTTCTAAGAGCAACAAATATGAAAACTTCATAGCAAGCAGGCAGGCAACCATGTAAATTGCAGCTTGAGCAGTTACTTAGCTGTCAACCTAATTTCAATAGAAAATTATAAAATAGAAGGACCGTAGATGAAAAGATTCCATTGCACTTTATCTGGTGAAATTTGTCTTCACTTAGTCACATGCTTTATATAGCCGAGCCTTTCCGTACAAACTAAATGTACAGGTATCGATCATCATAAATCAAGAAAACCAGATAAGTTGACTTGAAAGCCCAATTAATGCACTGCACAAGCTATGGTCAACCAGTATGCAACATTTAACAGATGAAAAACAATGTGACAGCATGCCATAGTACAGAAGGTTTCCTGGAACCCCAGATGCTTCAAAATTTGAGGGGCGATAAACTTGATCTTAATCATTTTCAGATGAAATACTTTCGGGTTGACATGAAAGCAGGTTCAGAAAGGAAAGGCGAACAACACATGAGTATACCTGCTTCTTCTGCAACTCCTCGTTGAGCTCTTTAAGTTTTGCTACCTCGGCTTCTAATTCCATCATATACTCCTGATGCATATAAAAGAGTAGAAATATAGTTTAACATAAATTTGACAAAAGGTTTGGAAGATCAACAGTAAGGAGCCAAGGATATTATAGGACAGCAGTTCACTTCAGCAATAGCTTCCACTGGGGGATACAGATTTCAGCAGTTCAGCATAGGATTCTCAGAAGAGTTTGTTATAGCGTCAAAACAAATTAGAATGCTTCCATAAATATAGCACAAGTTACGTACAAAACAAAGCACATATACGAGTGAATCTAACGCATGCTGGTGTTATCCTTTGCCTTGCAAGTAAAAAAAAAACATACGTTTTACACATGTCACTGTAAGTAAGCAAGAGACACGAATTTGATACAGACAGAAATTTCACCTGCTTCCTCTGGCGCGACCTCGCAGCGGATTCCCTGTTCTTGATCATCCGCCGCTGCCTCCTCTCAACCACCTTCTCTATGGCCGATGGCTTCCTTCCCCTGAGACCGCCATTGAGAACGTATGGCGCTGGTGATGGCGACAGAGATGACAGGCCCCCGCCTTCCGTCTTGCCGAACCCGTTTGATGTAACCGGCCTCACCGGCGAGAATGTCGAGGCCGCGCCACCACCTCCTCCCGTCACCAAGCCATTCCCCAAAGACAGGGGAGGCACCAAGGGAGCAAACACATCGCCTCGGGGAAATAGCATTTGAGGCTGCGAAGTAGGTGGTGGGGGTGGTGCCGGCGGCCCTGCGGCCATGTCCTCCCTCACCACGCCAGCGCGCACAAGGAATTCCTCAAGCGTGATCTCCCCGAGCGTCTGCTGCCGCTGGGCCGGCGCCGCCGCCGCGGCCGGCGCGGCAGAGGGTCCGCCGAAGCACATGATGTCGCGCCAGACCTCGTCGACGGTCTTCTGGCTGAGCGTGCGGGGGAGGGTGAGCGACCCCTGGCGCTGAACGGCGGCCCCGCGGGCGGCGGCAGCTTGGTCCGCGGCCGCCGACGCGTCGGCGACCCCGACGGCTTGCGACTCCTCCGCCGTCCAGATGCTGCGGAGGAGCTCGTCCATGTTCATGGATCCGAAGTCCTTGCTGGGCCCGGCGAGCGCGCTCTGGAACTCGTCGAAGGTGAGCGAGTATACCGACCCCTGCCTCGCCAGCGGCAGCGGCGTCATCGGAGGCAGATGCTCCTCCAGCTGCTGCTGCTGCTGCCGCCTCCCGCCAGGAAATTCCATCTTCACCGGGCACTAACCCCCACCCGATCCACCTAGCCAACCTTCGAAAATCCCCTCACGAGCACAAGCCCCGCGGCCGGCAGGAGCAGCGAATCAGGTACGCGCGGAGCCGGGGATTGGGCAGAGTAAAGCTGACTTGACGACACCAGATGACAGATTTAGCAGGGGGGATCGAGCGAGACCTGAGAGGGGGGATGTGGAAGACGCGCGTTGGTGGGCAGGCCGGGGGCGAGGCCAGACGAGGGGAGACGGAGGAAGGACAGGTGTCGTGTCGCCAGGGAGAAGCCGTGCGGGGGGCCGTTTAAAACGCCGCCCGGCCCTTGGCCGACGAGGTGGGTGGGTGCGCGCGCTTGTCCACCACAAAGGCACCCACCGTTTTCGCCTCGCGCACGCCGCACCCGTACACGGGCCTCAGATCCCACGCTCGGTCTTCCTCGTGCTCTGGGTATCGAGTTCCGTGCAGGCCCCACGTGTCAGCGAGCACAGGATGTGCTGGGTGCGCGCGTGGGGATAAGTTTTTTTTATGTCGTGTCGACGGACAGAACGTGGTGGGTCCCGCCTTCTCCGAGCGCGCAACGTGGCGGCTGGCGACGGGAACGGGCTGCCCAATGAAAGCGCGCGAGGTGGGAGCATCTGTGTGGTCTGGGACGAACGGATCGGACGGCAAGGCTCGGTCGGCGCTGCGACCGGACCGCCGCCGTCCGTGACGCGACGCGACGCGCGAACGTGCGCTGGGCTGCCGTGTGACGAGGCCCACGGTTTCGTACGCAACACAAAAACTCACGCGTGCCGTCGTCTCGACTTGGAGTAAATCATCATAGAGCGGATAAGTGTGACATCGCTGCGTCCTGCGCCTGCATGTTTCTGTTGATGTAACTTGATGATTCAGGTCTAATCGCCACAAACCATGCCAAACAAAAAGAGCCTCCCGACTGAACCAGGCACGTTCGAAAAGAGTGGAACATGGCAACTAGCTAGGCAACCTCATTCAAAGTGTGCAACCATGCAGCTCTAAAACTTGTTTCAATACAGCATCAGTGTAAGAGCCCCAATGATTAGCATCACATATACAATTCCAGGATAACCAAACGAAATGGAACCAGCTCAATCCAGCATTTAAGTAATAGCATGAAGCTAAGGAAAAGAGCTTCTACTGGGTGTACAGGGATTGGCCTGATAGAAGATGCACACGGTAATGAATACTGAGTGCAGTGATCCATATAATTACTTACATGAGTGGATTTCCCTCAAGGAGACATCTACTGCTCAACAATGGTACGTCATCAGATCGTGCAAACTCTCCAACAACTCCAATTATGTGCACAGCACGAAAGCCAACTGACTTCCCCTTGCAAATTTGTAGCCAAACGTCCACAACTGTTGGCTGACATGAACTCTAATATTCCTGGAAAAGAAAAGTTGTATTATTAGCATATTTAAAAAATACACTCTAGTAGGAGTATTTGCCATTTAAATTCGAAAAAAAACTTGTCACTGTGAAACTACAAGCAGCAGATCAGAAGCGATAGGATAAGTGAAAGCTCTAGATTTTGAATTATAAACATGCGGAAGTTACTCACCTGGAATGTTCTATATCCACTGCTGTACCCGCAGCCACCAACACGATTACAGCTAGCATGCATTTTAGTTGAAGCAGCAGCTGAAAGGCTTGCCAGTTTTGACAAAGGAAAATGTCTTCTTGGATCTCCGCACACCACATTGATCTTCAGTAGCAGAAACAGTACTACGCATGTCTTGTGCTTTCTTCTGAGCAGAGCGGAGTTTGCCCAAAATTTTGTCCATTGATGACGATCTCTTCTTTTCAAGCTTCATCTGAATTATCGAGGGTAGAAAATGTAATGTAAGATTGATTTAGTCCATAAGTTACAAGCTTCATCTGAATTATCGAGTTGCGCATGTGGACCACAAACAAACCTCCAACTTTCGAATTGCTGCCTCTGCCTTTGCTTTCTGAAGATTTTCCCAAGCAGTGATCTTTGCTTCCTCTCGTTTGCACCTTAATACAAAAAAAAAAACAGGCCTCAAAATACAAGCTGCAGATTTTTTTTTATCCTCAACTGAGAGATATTATCATCAGATAACGAGCTAAAATCTACTTGTAAATAAGTGGATTTCTAGTTCATGCATGTCTGACGTGACTACGCTGGATTGCATCCACCTTTTCCAATTTCAGTTTACCAATTTGTTAGTCAGAAAGAAAACCTTTATGGCTAATGTTCTAGCCAAGAGTGGAAAAAATTAAGATCTTAGTCATAAATGAACATTGAATTGTAACTAACATCATAGTATGTGTCACTAGCTCTAGCAAGAAAATGAGCGAATAGCACAATTTTATTCCAGCCAACTATGACTTCACGTTACATAACTTCCTTTTAAACCAAGTACCGAGTTATGCTGTTTGCATATTTCTATATTGACACAACAAACTCAGATACTGACAGCAAATGGGCCATGCAGGTTGAAATGAAAATAAAGCAGTGGTGCCAAATCAGTTTATTAGAAAATAAAATCGCAAATTAAACAGGATCTTACTTCGATATGCATCTTTCTGTTTCTTTTTCATCAAAAGATGGAGCTCGAGTTTCAACAGTCTTCTTCCTCCATTCAATAATATTTGTTGACCATTTATCAGATCCTCGTGTTACATGCCGCTTGGACCACCGGGTTACAGTTACTTGATCATCTACCCGCACATCCCTGATTTCAGGTTTAGATATATGACTATTTGATTCTTTAATCAGATGTCCTGATGGTAGGCTGGAGCAGGAGTGTCTTGCTTTCGGAGAAGATGGTATACTATCATCAGGACTCATCTGTGTGGCAACATCTTTCTTTATGATTGGACTGGAAAATGCAGAAGTTACTTCTCGCTGGCCTTGCAGTTTATCTTCTGTGTTCAAGAAGGAAAAAATATTAAGGACAGTTTCCCTCAACGTGAAAGGAAGTTGGTGAATAGATGTTGACTAGTAGAAGCATGCATAACTCCTAGTACATATAACGGCATTCCATTCTGATCTTGTTTTAAAATTTTACTAATGATGGAAATAACATATCCATCAAAAAACTCTACCCTATAAAATGGAGGTTAATATAAAAAGGTTTCATTAAAATAAATGGAATGAATATTTCTGATTTTCTAGATTGTAGGAAGTATATACTAAAAGCATTGGGTGCTGAATGAATGTGTTGTTGAGCCTAGCGTGTGACTGAAAGCAACACTATTAGCTTCATATGTCTAGTCGATACAGGAAATCACAAGAAAAGTAATGGTGTTATGAAAATAAATTATGGCAGGTGATTCAATTAGGTTCACGTACTCAAGCTGATGACTCTTATTGAACTACTTTGCACCGACCAATTGCACCAAAAAACTTAAGATGATGGAGAAGAGTGGACAATTCACTTCAACACTCCGCCTCACATGGAGGCTCTCTAAGGCCTCAAACGTGGAATAAGAGTTGGTTGTAACTTATTTAATAAATCAAGCCTCGCAGAATTTGAACTCGAGAACTCTGACTCTAACGTAGTATGTTACAGACCAGTTGCACCCAAAAACTTAAGCTAATGAGGAAGGATAGACAATGCACTTATACTTGAACAGCTCTGACTGAAACAACAAAGAGCCAGACATCTGTACATACAAAGTCAAATGTCGAGGTACAAAAGGTATGGACATGTATAGCTTAGAAGAAGCAAAATTATTCACAGCTTTGCTCAAGCTATGGACACAGAAATCAGTGCAAAAGGTTTCTGAAACATTGGATGGTGCTATGGCAGATGTTTCCTGCTCTTGGCTTGCAATTGCATCAATCACTACCGAATTCCACAACGATTCAGCTAGTTGCGCAAGCTACATAAATAGGGAGAGCTCACTGCATATAAATGAATTGCATGTTTCTCACTCTTGTTTCAATCTAAATCGTTAAAAAAAATAATGGTCTTACCATGATGCGGTACTAAAGTTCAAACAGTTGATAAATGTGATGATGAAACAGAAATTAGCTTAGAAACAAATGCAAATAACGCACGTAGTATTTCCATCACCAATGTCGGCGATTGGTATAGAGTTAAAGTTCATCTTAACTAAGGATTTTCCAGTGGAGAAAGTCCTTATGATTACTTTTAAAATGAAAACGATATTACAGTATTACTACCTTTATTACTATGTTCAGTGGACCACACAAGAAAATGCAAGTCCAACTTGTTGCAAGTAATTGCTAATTAGAAAAACATTTGCCCTTTCAAGTTTCAAGTGTATACAAATGAATCAATCTATCCCACTAACTTCTTAACTAAGTATAAAAGGGCCGAACTATAGCAGCCTCAACCTCAATAGGGAACTAAGTAACATGTGTAAATAGGAAATGCAACAAATCAGTTACTTGAAATAAAAAAGATTGCATGAGACAAACAATGCCATGAGTACCTAAGTCCATGTGAAACATGCTTGATCGCTTGGTAAATCCATGGAATGAACTAGAAAGGATAAAATTGCAAAAGAATAATAGAGGAAAAGGAACTTCTAGGAACTAACAGGAAAATATGATATCAAACCTTGAGCAGCTTCTTCTTGGATATTAGCAAATGCAGATGCCTCCACAAGTGTTTCTGTCCAGGCATTAATGCTTGCGGATCTTAATACATATGGGTCCTTCTCAGCTGAGTACGATCTGCTGCTACCATCATCAGTACATTTTCCCCTTCCACTGCTGAAGTCCCTATTGCGGTGGTGCTCCGGTATGAGAACCCCAGCAGAGAAAGGAGAATGTGCTGCGAAATTAGCCGCTGCTAGAACACCATTGAAGCAGGGAACAAGCGGTGAAACAGCTGCATAAGCTCCCGGAATACCACCTGGGTGGCCAAGGGGCCCACTCTTCGACTTGGGCCGTCGATGATGCGGAGCCGGTGCTGACATCCTTCCAAACCCGTCGCAGGAGACCGGACTCATGATCCACTTCTCTGCATCCTCCCACTTTGATGGCAGCTTCCTCCCGTTGTTAAAAGGAAGCACAACCCCACTGCCACCATACCTCCTATAGCTTCCTGCTCCCAGCGGCACCCGCTCTGAACTCCAACCCTTGGGGTACTGCATGCTGCCTGCACAATGCCGGTTGCAGTTCGGAGTACCAGGGCTCGGGAACGTGCCTGTGCCTGACCTGCTCCGTGATGACGTCGTCGAGCTCTTGCTCATTCCTCCCACGTTACTCTCAAGCAAACACCTCGCTGAGAGCACTAGCAGCTCGATACCCCCCTCTCCGGCACCACTGGGCTCATGCGCGACTGGATGCCGCACCAACCCCGCCCCATCCGAATTAAGCTGGCACGGCTCCTGGCACTCTACAAAACAAACAGATTCCACCATCAATAAGCAATCACTTTCGCCGACCGACCTCAACACTACCAATACTGATTCTATACGAGATTACCTCTTAGCGAGTAAGAGAACGAATCACAGGTTGTGTGAGCCGTTTCCTCCGACTCGTCGGCCGAGGTCGCGCTGCCTCTCCGCTCCTCCTCCTACTCCTCGTCTGCGCGACAGACAGAATGGGTAGGCGCGGTGGCGAAAACGTGACAACGTGCGAGCACTGGGATTTGAGCGGCGAGCGACTGAACACCACGCACCTGACGGAGCCGTGCCACGCGAGGCGAGGCCGCCGCTGACGGGGAGGGGCAACAGCGCGGAGGAGGAGAGCGCCGGATCTGGACCAGACGCGCCGCGGGGTCCCGCCCCCAGCGGGTGCCGCTGCGGAAAGCGCCAACGGCGGAGGCGTCCCGTCAGCGCACGGCCGGCGACAAGGATGGTACGAGACAGCGAGCGCGGCCGCGGCGGCTTACGGGGGACGCCACGACGAGCGCGCGGTCCGTAGGCCCGCCGAGACCGACCAAAAGAGCAATGATGATAAAGCGACGAGAGCACAGCAGCGATGATGCGCCTCGCTCGTGTGGCTTTTGTTCAAAATCCGCTCGCCTTTTGTTTTGGCTTTACGGCTTCTGCTTAACCGGGGTGGGGCTTCTGCCGATACGCACACTAACCTCGGATCCCCCATGTGGGTTGGCAGTAGCACACTCGCTCAAGACAAGCGCGCGCTTGGGATTTGGATTGGACCTATTTGGCAAATAAGTAGTGGTTAACTAGTTAATCCGGTCCAGGCAGAGGCCGAGACCATGACCATGTGGAGGTTACGTGAGAACTGAGCTAGAAGATAAAAGGGGGGAGGTTTGGTTTACTGCGGCGCCGCCCGGTCGCCTTCGCTTCGGCGGCGGCTTTTTGCGCCGGCGCTCGGGCGGTGACGGCGGGGAACCCTAGCTCGCGCTCGGCGGAGAATCGCCGAATTGCTGGCCGCCGTGGTGTTCGACGGTTCGCAGCGGGTAGAGTCAAGGACGCCGGTGGGCGGTGGTGCCATGTCAGCTCTCGTTCCAGATCCGCTCTCCGTTTTCTGCTGCTGCCGCAGAGCCAAGTTTCAGGCCCCGTGAACCGTGCTGGGCCACTGGCTACTACAGTACAGTGGGAGAGGTGGGCGCATCGAGGTGCCCGGTGCCACCATGCCTGCCAGGCCGCGGCAGGTGTGGTACGGGAAGCCACAGAATAGCAGCGTCTCACTCACACACGCTAGTTGAGGTGGTAACATGCGAGCACGATCAGCTAAAAAGTTGAGGGCGGTAAACGGCCTAGCCATCTGTGCGATCATTGCTCGGCATGGCCTCTGCTACCTTCAGAGTGACATGAAAACAGGGCGGCCTGTGCTCTGCAAGCGTGTCTGAGCGGCGATGCTTTTAAGAACAAAGTCGCGTAGTAATGCGGTGACCATCACTATCGCCAGTGCAGTGCAGGTGCTCCGTTGCTGTAGGAGCGGGAGTACGACGACGCCCTGCCCCTGCCGCTAGTTCTTTCATCAGCTGGCCCGTCCCAATACCAGTTCTCTGATCATGTATGCTAGATCGAGGACAATATGGATGGAATATGAATTGATATATTTCCTGAAATAAATGATATTTAGAACAGCTAATTTAGTTCAATTTGAACTAAATTTTATGTCTTAAACGTTATTTATTTCAGAACGGAGAGAATATTAAATGAACGATAACAAATGAAAGGAAGTATATACTCGGCGGCTACTACTCAGGCATGGACCATTTAGGTACAATACCATGTGGTACCACGTGAGACGCTGTGGATTGCTCTAAATCTTTAGATATGAGAGATCGGCTTCCTCTACATCGCAGCACCAATCGGCGAGCCCTTCCTGATCAAAGTCGCATGTCAATTCCTGAACAAAGGGTGGACATGGGCCGCTTTCCTCGCATTTATGGGCCTAAACTTTATTGTGGATCCTCTCTCGCAGTCCGGCCCAAATATACCATCAGAACCCAAAGCCCCAACTGACAATCGGGCCCACTTCCACTTCTTTCCACTCCAGCAGTCCAGTGCTCCGGCCTCGCCGCCTCGGGCGTCGTCTCTCCCCGCGGCGTCCAGAATCACGGCCACGGCGTTGCCGGCGGAAGCCATGGACATCGAGGCGCCGCCTCGGCCGCCCACTGCCTCTGCGACGAAGGCCCGATCCCCTCACGACCTCCTCTCCGAGACCCGCGCCTCCATTGAGAAGGTCGCTGACAGGATGCTCGCCATCAAGAGGGACGGCGCCCCCAAGTCGGAGCTCCGCGAGCACGTCACGGAGATGTCGCTCCTTCTCATCAAGCTTCGCCAAGCACGTCACTCTCCGAAACCCTAGCCCGCGCTCTCCGAACCCTAGCTCTGGATCTGCGGTGTTAACTCGGGAGGGGTATCTGCGCAGGTGAACAGGGAGATACTGATGGAGGAAGATAAGGTAAAGGGCGAGACGGAGGCGGCTAAGGCGCCGGTGGACTCCACGACACTGCAGCTGCACAACCTGCTGTACGAGAAGAACCACTACCTGAAGGCCATAAGGGCGTGCCAGGACTTCCAGACGAAGTACCCGGGGATAGAGCTCGTGCCCGAGGAGGAGTTCCACCGTGCCGCGCCAGCAGACATCCGTGAGAAGACCCTCGCTGCTGACGCTGCCCATGACCTCATGCTCAAGCGCCTCAACTTTGAGCTCGTTCAGGTTGTGAATTGTTACCTGCTGCATCTCAGTGGGAACTCTACTTATCTCTAAATTGCTATGCTTTGTCTGATTCCTTATTTGAACTTTGGAGTACTTGCATACGATTAGTCAGAGTGTTCAAGGTTGCATACACAACCTTACTATGTGAAACCTTTTTGTGTTGTTGTGGGAATGGTTGAAAGAAAGGGCTGCATTACAAGTTTTGTTGGAAGTATCTGAAAGAAACTTCTGCACTACAAGCTAAGGGGCTATTGATGAGTTTGCACAATTATTGTTAACCTAGCATACTATGATTGATCTGGAATTGCTATATTTAGTGGTTCTACTGTTTGTGTTTTGATACACTTACCTGTCTGACGTATATTGGTTTTTAACTGATTTTGTGTCATGTGGTGCAGAATGAGTTGTTTTATACTTGAATTCATGCGCTGTTAAATTTGAATCTGGGTTGTTTGCATAACGACCAACTAGTTATTATATTCTTTACGCAGTTCAATGTCTATAGCAATCTCACTCTTAAATTGATCACTTGATGTGTCCATGCTTTTCAACGTGTTGCATATTTTTTTTCCAAATTTTCCTTGCCCACATGATTTTGACTCCAAGAGAACATTTCTATGTACCTCTCAGGCGTTGCCAGCCTGCTTTCATTTGTATCATTTTCAAAATTTTGTTTCTAGCTTCTGAATTGAATTCTAATTGCGAACCAGCGAAAAGAATTGTGCAAGCTGCATGAGAAACTGGAACAGCAGAGGAGTAGTTTACTGGAGACGATCACTAATCAGAAAAAATTCCTTTCAAGCCTCCCATCGCATTTGAAATCACTGAAGAAAGCATCATTGCCAGTGCAGCAGCAGTTGGGCATGCAGCATACCAAGAAATTAAAGCAGCATCATGCAGCCGAGTTGCTTCCCACCCCTCTTTATATAGCATACACTCAGTTGTTAGGACAGAAAGAAGCATTTGAAGAGAATATTGAAGTAGAGGTTGCAGGAAGCACAAAAGATGCTCAAATATTTGCTAAACAGCAAGCAAAGAAGAAAAATGGTACGTATTTGCTTGCTTGAAAATTGAAATATGTTGCAGCTATGAAAGAAAGGATTGTTTAGTAGGTAGACGTGCCCAATGTGTAGTACTAAATGGCCCTGTTATCTGATCCTTTCCCATGTTATGTCCATGTGGTCTGATCCTTTTCCATGTAATCTCGTTTCATAACTATTGTTTTGACGAGTATGTTTGGAGATCTTCTTGATGTTGCATGTCTTGTATGTATCTAATAGCAGGCGCCTTATCAAATGGCGACAATAATAAAATGGATGATGATGGAATAGATGATGAAGAAGATGCTCAGAGAAGAAGATCAAGATCCAAAAAGAATGTGGTGAAGGAAGCTAATAATCCTGCAGTGCAATATCAGCTTCATCCCCTCAGGATCATTCTCCATGTGTATGATGCAGAAGATTCTGGTACCAAACGTCGTAAGCTCATTACCCTGAGATTTGAATTCCTGGCAAAGTTGAATATTATCTGTGTTGGAATCGAAGATTCAGAGGGTCTGGACAACAATATCTTGTGCAACCTATTTCCAGATGACACTGGTTTAGAGCTGCCTCACCAGGTATGTAGTTTAAAAGAGAAAGCAGCCACTTAATCGCTATTAACACCTTTTGTTATTGGAAGTCACATTACCTATTTTTGCAGCAACCACAATATTTTACTAGTTGCAGGATTTTGGTTTTTGTTTTATACGTGATCAAAGGTTGTACTTCCTCCGCCTCGTCTGAACTTTATTTCTAAAAATGGTTGACTTTGTTTCCTTATCTTTGACCAATGATTTCTATAAAATCAATCAACTTTAACAACATGAGATTTATATTTCTAGATTCACCTTGAAAAATATTTTGATAATATATAATTCACATGTTTTTAAAGTTGACTAAATTTATAAAAACCATTCATCAAAGATAAGAATCAAGCACAGTCAACCATTTCTAGAAATAGAGTTCAAATGGGACAGAGGGAGTACGAAGCATTGGGTTACGATGGCTCTCATTTCAATTCGGCAACAAAAACTTTTGTTATTACATTTTGTTAGCTGAAAGAGTGACTTTCTTATCAATTTTGTCAGATGGCTAAGATTTATGCTGGGGAGGCTCCAAACTTCAGCGACAAGGATTCACGGCCATACAAGTGGGCACAGCATTTAGCCGGTATTGACTTATTGCCAGAAGTGCCTCCATCTGTTGGGGATGATTCTAACAGAGCATTGAGCAGTGCTGATTTGTCATCTGGGCTTGCTCTATACCGTCAGCAGCATCGTGCACAGACTATTTTGCAGAGAATACGTTCTCGAAGAGTTGCACAGATGGCTCTTATGTGAGTCATTGCTCTAAAATATTTGCTGTTTGGGACATCGATGACCAAATTTGAATGGTAGTGACAATGTAATTCGCTTGACAGTTCTGGTATAATGATGATGCTTTTGCTTCATTGCATGTCACTTGGGAGTACTTGAACAGTTAACTAGCAGTCTAACAGAGTTTGTGAAACATCCTTTTTACAAGTTCTGTATATGTTACCCATTGATTCTATGTTAACATTAGCAACTATTTTTCTAATGTTACTTATTGACTGCTGTGCGTTGCTTGTTTGACTGATAGCAACCCTTTAAGGTCTTCAGGTCTATTTGATTACAGGTGGCAACTTGATTATTTGACAAAGCTGAAGTGGCCTCAAATAGAACATCATAATACACCATGGACATCACACAATCCATCATGTAGTCTGCATAGTTGGTCATTGACAGGTTCGTTTCCTGAGCCATCTCGTTGTTTAAGTTTTATGATCAGCAGGGCTGGAAGCAGTGCCGATAGAGACATAGAAAGAATATCTATGACACACTGGGAAGGAACTGAGAGTATCAGTGAAGACGGGGAGGTTCTGGCTGTCGCTCCTGCTGAAAACGAGCCGAATGGTTCCACAGTGTTAGACTATATGGACTCTGAGATGTCACCTGAGGTTCGAAGCCACTCTAGAGGCTTATCCTTGATATCAAAGAGTGCAACACCATCAAAGTTAAGCATCTCACACAGTTTTGGTAGAAACGAGGATGATGTTGATCTCTTGATGTATAGTGACGGTGAGTTGGAGGATCAGACATGCATTCATGAAGAAACTGAAAAAGGTAGTCTAAGTATAGACAAATCCTGGGAGGACTATGCTTCCAGGGAGTTCACTATGGTATTGAGTAAAACTGTAAAGAATGGTCCAAAAGTTATGCTGGAAGCCAAGGTAAACTAAGCCGTCACTATTATTTGTAAGCCTCCATACAACTCTGCATCCTCAGCATTATGACAGTGCAAATTCTATCACAGATTAAGATAAGCATGGAATATCCACTTAGGCCTCCCATTTTTAGACTGCGTTTGCTCTCTGAGAAGTTTGAAACTTCAAAATTGTGCAATGACCTTCGTGCGATGGAAGCCGAGGTTTGTAGGAACATATTTATTTTGGCATGTTGCATTTAGTGCGCATTCAGGAGAACAGTAACAACAAAGTTCAATATTATGCCTGCAGGTGAATCTTCACATGCTTCGAAGTCCGCCTTCATCACGTGAGGACTATATATTGACTCACCAAATTATGTGCCTGGCAATGCTATTTGATATGTTTTTTGATGAACATTACGAGAAAAGAAAGGCTATATCAGTGATTGATGTTGGCCTCGGCAAGCCTATTAGCGGAACTATGCTTACTAGAACATTTAGGGGAAGAGACCGTAGGCAGACTATTTATTGGAGAGGTGCTAACTGTTCTTTCAGATATCTATAAAGTATTTCTATTCTTCACTGGTCCCAATGGAGTTGACCATTGGTTGGAACTGATTACAACATCAGAGCTGACACAGATCCACCCTGGATATACCTGCTGCCTTGACAACAGTAGCTGATAAGTCTTTCCGTATTGACTGGAGAAGTGCATGTTGACTTCAGAAACACACCTGGCACTGTGCCCTCGATTTTACATGTTAAGCTGAATAGAGCCTTGCATCGTTTTATTGAAGCAATTTGCATGTGAGCCTGGTTTGCACAGATGGTGGTGTTTTAGTGCTGGACTATTGGTTAGACATTGGCACTGTTAATCACCAACACCAGTATCAGAATTGTGGATGATTGCTGAACACTTGAGGTAGCGGCTTTGATTACTTTATCTATTTTGTTCATTTTGTCCAGGGATGTTGTGTCAAAACATCTTCAGCTACTAACGGGATGTTTTGGGTTAACTGAACCTGTTAAACTTGTTTGGTGATATTATGATACAATTTGTTGTCACTGCACATATGAATTGAGATTTTATGTTTGAGCCGGAGTGAAAACTTAGTACTATCTGTGAGCCATTCTGTTGATCGCCGAGACATGCGAACTGGGTAGGGAAGTTAATCCATCAACCCCGTGCCAACGCTATAACAAAGTTTGCAATATAGGCATTGTTAACTTTCTATACCGCTGCATTTCTCCCTTCATACTCCTGTACCTGATTGCTTATCTGTTTCGACTCCATTATAATTAATCTGCCCTGATACTATGATGGTCCGTGGAAGAGGAGAAAACCTGCAACTAAGACGGGCGTCAAAACCTGGTCATCGAAGTCTGTATGTTCAAGAATCCGCCAGGTACGTTCATATGGGTATGGGCTACAAGTGGTCACGATAATTGGCGAAAATGGCAATACATGATCTTGTCTTTGGTTCTAGCCATGATTTAATTAGTGTTTTCAGCATTCCTCTGGATGACGGACGGAAGAGATAAGCATGGAGGCAACTGCATGTCTAGCAGTCCAGAATCCAACAAATCCATGGTCCAGTGTTCAATTTCTTTCAGGATAAACTACAGTGCTTTTCATGTCGCAATAGTTTTGCACCGGGGCGGATGAGCTTCAGCTCAGCCGCCCCAGCGAACCAGCTCCGAGCCTGGTGCAGTTCACGTAGTCCAGCGGCGAGTGCGGCGGCAGACCCGGCACCACAAGCCCGGCGACCCTGGCGAGCCGCGTCAACCACCCCTCGGCGTACTCCGGTCCGGCGACGTAGCCGACGAGGAAGCTCCGGACGAGCTCCCACGCCGCGTTCAGGTACTTGGGCACCACGGTGAGCAGCGAGAAGTAGTTCTTGTTTGGCTCCTCCTGCATCACCTGCATTTCTCATCCGACGGCGGAAAAAACGTGGTCAGTTCATATTGCACTGGGTTTCGGAAGATAGGGGAGATGCCGGTCAGCCAATGTGCATTTTTCTCTAGTCTCCAGGAATCGATGGATGGATGGATGGTGCCCACAGGGCGAGCTACTGCTATGATAAAATTCTTGCTTCCAAGTCTCTCTTACTTGCCTTGAAAGGTTTATTGTGTTACCCAATCATAAGGAGTCTTCTTTTCTTCTTTTGCGAGAATCATAGGGAGTGTTCTATATAGATATATATGCTTTTAATGAATAGTTTCGAAACGAGCGGATCCATAGCAAGTGAATTTTATTTTACAAAAATATTCAACAATCGGTTTTTTTCGTGTTTCTCTTGAATAAAAAAATATTATTTCCCGACGCCATAAAAACAGAGCCTAGGTTAGTTAGTGAGAAGACGATTAAAAGAAGCGGGAAACGACACCAGATCCAAGGTGCAAGACTGGAACGGACCCGTCCTCTGTAGAGGCTGTCGAAGTAGAGGCAGACCCCAAAGTGCCTGAACTGAAGTGCAGCGTCGTCGTACGGCACCCTCGGCACCATGTCATTGGAGTAGACGAACCTGAAGTACCTGCTCGGCTCGTCCAGGTACTTGCCCATGAACTTGCCGACCTCCTCGTCGCCGACGCGAGGCTGCCCGAACGTGTACACGCCCTGGAGCCTGCCGAGCATGGCGTCCTCCCCGTGCAGCGCGAGGACGGTCGGGAACAGCACGGCGAGCGCGCCGCCGAGGCTGTGCCCCGCCACCACGAACCGGGCCTCGGCGTTCTCCGACAGGAAGCTCCGCAGCCTCTCGCGGACAGCGTAGTACGCGAACGGCCTGCCGCGGCGGTGCGCGGCGGCGACGTGTCGGGGCCAGCCGCCGTGCCTCTGCAGCCCGAGCGCCTTCATGAAACCGCCGTGGACCCTGCCCACCCCGGGGATCGCGTACCACGAGAAGTCCACGTCCACGCACCATTGCTCCGTGTCGAACGGCCTCGTGCCGCCGAACGCCACCACGGCGAGGCTGGCGTCCGCCGGCTTGTCGGCGAGCATGTACGCCTGGGTCGTGTAGTCTTGTTGGAAATCTGGAGAGAATGAAGCGGAGAGAGAGAGAGAGGTGACGAACCTCCGAATTGCCAGCGTTTTGCTTATCTAATCAAAATTAGTGAGTGTTGATCCATCGATCGTTCTCACCGTTCCAGCAGTTGTAGAACGCCACGAATTTCATCTGAAGAACCAGTACAGAAATAAATTCAGTTATCTATATATATGCCGTAAACGATTTTGGATTTGGATGAGGTGAATCAATGTCCTTCACCTGCCAATGTTTCTCAACAACACTTTGTATGACGAGCTCGTTCTCGTAGGCTAGCTTTGCAGCCATGACAGAGAGAGCAGCGTGGTAGTTGCTGTCCCCTGGCTTGATCTTCCGGTCAAGTTCGACTCTCGTGTCGAGGAGTCCAATGCAGGAACGGTAGTTAACGGATGCTCTGTCTGGAAATTTCATCTTTCCTGAAAAGATTGAGAACTGCAGTTAGTGCAATCCCTTTTTTCCCGGCTAATTGAGTTCAGAATGAGATAACACGAAAGGAAAATCCAGAATATAAATTATGAGAAGTCTTCATCACGTCTTAATTGAGATGGTCATGGATGTGAGCCTATAATTGATTGACTAGACACTTTACAGAAATGCTTTTCTCGCTACTGAGAGAGAGATCAAAACGACTGATTATTCATCCCTTCTAAAAGTGTAGGATATCAAGGATGGCAAGTTAGCGACCTAGCTAGCTAGAATGCACATTTATATCGCGAGGGAGTACTTGTTCATAACTGGATGAGAAACAAATCGAAAGATCAGAGTACGTCGGTGGAAGCCACAAAGGATCATAAATGCCACATCTTAGTTAATTCTCCAACGACATTCCTAGGTCGTCAAGGAAACAGTTGAGTCCATGAAATGAAAATACTCCCTCCGTTCTTAATTAAATAATTTTTAGGACAGTTAATCTAGTTGAAATTGAACTAGATTTTTTGTCCTAAACGTCATTTATTTCAGAACAGATGGAGTATTTAACAGCTAGATGATAAATTGTGGTTGAGGGCTAAAGATCGATAACCTTTTAATAAACATGGTTGATTAAACTCGAGAGACTCGATCGATTCACCTTGCAGAGCTTTGACGAGGAGCATGAGGACGCCGCCGCCATTCTCGGTGACGAGGTTCATCCAGTACTCGGTCGCGCTCCCGAGCAGGGCCACCGGCTTCTTCGCCCGCAGCAGCAGCACCTGCGCCACCAGCGAGACGAAGACGGCCCAACGCCGCCGCCACTCGGCCATCTCCGTGCCGAGGGGGCAGTCGACGGCCGCGTTCCCCGCCACCTTGCCCGATGAAAGGAGGGTGAAGAGGTGGTACAGCCCGGCGTTCTCCGGCCGCAGCACCATGAAATCGCTGCAGACGAAGCCGCCGCCATCATCGGCGCCGGCTCCTCCTCCACCGTCGTCGCCAGACATGTTTAGAACCAGAACCAAGAGGACGGAGCTAGCAAGCTAGTACTAGCTAAAAAAGATGGCAGTGGGCACGTAAACACGTTGTAATAAGAACCCAAAGTCCTGCTGCTATATCCCCAACATCCTACGTCGAATGAAGGATAACTGTACGGAATGAAGAAGAACACATGCAAAGATGGACCGGATTGCTACGTACGTACGTACGTGTCTCGCGTGGTATGAGAAAAACAGCCATTGCCAACTATGTGCAGCATAGCATCCCATATTAATTCCAGCAAGCAAGCAAGGGCGTGACATGCATGGAAGGTTAATGCGTCAAAGCAACGTTTATATCCATATATATGGAGCAGTGGCAGCTTTCGATCGAAACGGATGACCAGTGCGTGGCTGTTGCGTGAGAATATGGTGAAGGGTTTCCATCTAAAAAAAAAGGAGTATGGTGAAGGGGTCAAGGAAACGGAAACAGGTGGCCACCAGCTACTCATATTATGGCCGGCATCGTCTAATTACTACGTAGCTGTTTTCCGTCGCTGCTCTCACCGCGCATGCAGCTCGCCGGAGAGGACCCGCCGCAAGCGGCGGAAATGGACGGAAACGCGGCGCAGTGGCGGAAGAGCACAGGAATCGGGGAAATTTTGCCGCGAGATACATGTGCCGTTTTTTGCCGCGGAATAGATTGCTCCCGCGATTGCTGCCTCGACTGCGCTCCAAGTCGTGGCCTAGCTGTCTGCGTGTGTGTTTAATTACCACTATCTATTAACACGGCAAGTAACTCCATCTCTTTTTTTCTTCCGAAAAGCCAGTAACTCCATTATATCTATTGAACGATTACATTTTTAAACAACCACTCTAGTGCACTGTTAGTCTACTAGCTAGTACTACTGCTATTACAGTAATAGCAGTATTTAATTAGCACCAGCGGCCGCAGCCCCGGCCGCCACCTCCGCCAGCCGGCGCCCCAGCGGCCGAAGCCCCGGCCACCGCCCCGGCCGCCCCCCGCCCGCCAGCCGGCGCCCCGGCCGCCACCCGCCGCCCGCCCGCCGCCGTCCCGGCCGCCCCCGACAGTCGGCGCCCCGGTCGCCACCCGCCCGACAGTTGGATAATTTCTTAGCTTTAGATGAATTGATATGGTTAGGTTTAATTATTGCCCATGTTTATTTGAATTGCTAGCTAGGTGTTTTTTAATTGCTTAGAATTGATAAGTTTGTTAACTACGGTAATTATGTTTGTTTAGATGAGTTGTTAATTGCTTAGATGATTAAGCATATGAGTTAATAGTTTAATTGATTATTGTTTCGATTGTTTGAGTGTTTAAAAGTACAATATGTACATAAATGGGCTTAGGGCCCGATACGACCCATTTAGTGGTAACGTATACGTCTACAAAAGCACGATGTGAACAACCTAGGCCGCCTCGCCCTACCCCCTTGCCCCCCCCCCCCCCCCCCGCGGCGTTCGGCCTCCGATCCCCCATCCCCCTCCCCCCCTCCCCCCGCGGCTTAGCCAACGCTCGGCCTCCGACACTCTGCCGCGGAACTGCCAATCCTTCGGCGCTCGGCCTCCTCCGCCGCGGGACTGTCGATCTGCCGGCACTCGTCGGCCTCCATTGACCGGCTGCGGCGGATCTGCCGGCGCTCAACCTCATACGAACGCAAGATCCTGTGCGCGGGCGCCGCCGCCGCCTCCCTTGTGTGCAAGCGCCGCCGCCGTATTCACCTGCCTTACGCCGGGATCTAAGGCGATGGGACGCCTTACGATCCCCAAGCGCCTTACCGCTTAAGCGACACTTAAGCGATGCCTTAACAACTATGGTTCTTTCCTTCTCTCTATTGTTCTTTCCTCTCTCTCTCTTTGAAATCACTCAAAAATGAAAGATTGATGTAAACCTTTACAATATGCGTCACCCGTTTCGAACCAGCCCGTCTCACACGTGTTACGCATGTGAGGCGTGTAGATTCGGAATTGTCCCTTTTTGGACAGCCTAGGAGTGACCGAGAGGGCGTGCTTATAATGAGACGCGGGGTTTAGATTTGGACGTAGTTTCGACAGCGTCACCCTAATGTTCTCCGCTGCTCCATTTTTGGACGTGCAGTTGGAGAACAGCGGGTTTATGCTGCCGAAATTTCGTCTGAATCTAGACCTCGTGTCTTGTTATAAGCATGTTCGTCTCGGTCACTCTTGGGTGGGTTTAGGACCTATCCTTTCCAATAGATATAGATTCGTAATATAAATAAATAATAAACTAACTATAAATTCTTTGACTTAAAACTGCAGAGTTAAACATGAGTGAAGACCGTAGTTGGATGTATATCGGTTGGAACAAGGCAACTGGTCACTCAGATGAGTGGTATGCCGGGACAGACGACTTTATTGATCGAGTGTTCTCGTTGTCTATGACCGATAAAGTTCGTTGTCCATGTGCGAAATACCGGAATACTAAGTTTTTGGACAAAACGACATTGTCATTACACTTGTGCAAAAACGGTTACATGCCATATTATGAGGTCTGGAGTTTCCACGGTGAGTCTACTCCTCGAGCCGTTCATGTAGATGATGATGATTGTCCGGGTGTTGACAGGATCGATGAGATGTTACGAGATATACAAACGGAGGATCCGCCCACAAATGAGGCAGACGCATTCTTTAATCCCTTGAAAGCTTCTGAAGAGGTGTTGCATGATCATACTAAAATGACTCTTCTTACTTTCATGACCAGATTTATGGCAATCAAATCTAATTATTTCTTCTCTAATAATTGCTACAATGATATGATGAAACTTATCAGTGATGCTCTTCCACAACCTCATAAACTGCCCAAAGATATGTATCACTCAAAGAAATTACTATCTGGACTGGGTATGAAATATGAAAAAATTGACGTGTGTCCAGATAACTGCATGCTATTTTGGAAAGAGCATGACAAAGAGAAGAATTGTTTAAAGTGTGGAAAATCGAGGTTTGTCGAAGTTGTCAATGACGATGGTGATAAAGTAATGACAGAAGTTGCACATAAGCAATTGCGTTACTTGTCTGTGACACCTCGGTTGAAGCGGCTGTTTCTTTCTAAAAGATCTGTCAGACACATGAGATGGCACAAAGAAGGTGTGCGTGAGAACAAAGATGTGTTGACTCATCCGTCGGACGGTGATGCATGGAAGTCTTTGGACTCTTTTGATCCTGCTTTTGCTAGTGATGCGAGAAATGTTCGCATCGGGTTAGCGACGGATGATTTTTCACCTTTTAGTACAAATGCCACACCATACTCCTGTTGGCCCGTCTTTGTTATTCCGTACAACCTACCACCTTCTCTTTGTATGAAATACGAGTTTATGTTTCTTAGCCTCATTATACCACGACCAGATCATCCGGGATCACGTATCAATGTGATGTTGAAACCATTGATTGAAGAATTGAAAACGTTGTGGATTGGAGTTGAAGCGTATGACTGTTACAAGAAGCAGAAATTCAACCTTCGAGCTGCTTATTTGTGGTTTGTCCATGATTTCCCTGCGTACGACATGTTTTCTGGATGGAGCACACATGGTCGTTTGTCGTGTCCCATATGTGCGTCTGACACAGAGTGTTTTCGACTTACATACGGTGGCAAGATAAGCTACTTTGATTGTCATAGGCGTTGGCTTCCTCGAAACCACCCATTCAGGCAACAGAGGAATGTCTTTAGAAAAAAGATACTGTTGTCACTAAGGAACCACCTAAACGCCTAAGCGGGTGTGAAGTATCCGATGTGTTGGACTCACTAGTCCCTGATGAAGCTCGCCCTGGATTCTTTGTAGGTTACGGAAATGTTCACAACTGGACTCATGTATGTGGAGTTTGGGAGCTACCATATGTGAAGTCATTGATACTGATGCATAATACTGATGTAATGCATCAGGAGCGTAACATGGCTAAATGTATCATAAGCACGTGTATGGATATCACGGGTAAAATGAAAGACAACTTAAAGGCTCGAAAGGATTTGGCCGAGATTTGTAATCGACCTACTCTTGAGCTCTCTGAAAGCGGTGGTAAGCCACGTGCTTCTTTCGTGCTTCGACCTAATGAAAAGAAACAAGTTATGAAATGGTTGAAAACTTTGAAATTCCCAGATGGTTATGCTGCTAGTCTGAGACGAGCCGTGAATGTTAAAACGGAAAAGCTCACTGGGTTGAAGAGTCATGACTATCATATAATAATGGAAAGACTCTTACCTATTATGTTTCGGGGATATCTGGATGATGCGGTGTGAAAGGTGTTAGCTGAGCTATCATTATTCTATAGGCAGTTATGTGCCAAAGAAATAACGAAAGAGATGATGGAGAAGTTAGAGAAGGAGATACCTGTACTTTTATGTAAGATGGAAAAAATATTTCCTCCTGGTTTCTTCAATTCAATGCAGCATCTTCTTATACATCTTCCATTCGAAGCAAAAGTTGGTGGTCCTGTGCAATATAGATGGATGTACCATATTAAAAGAGCTTTGAGATATTTGAAAACTATGGTTGGCAACAGAGCAAGGGTTGAAGGGTGCATTGCCGAAGCATTTACTCTAAAGGAAGTAGGTTACTTTTCTAGTTTCTACTTTGCAGAGGAAAACAATGTTACATTAAGTGGAAGCCCCAACCGCTAAGAATCCTAATGAACCTAGAAAAACAATTGTAAACTTGTACATATGTCACTTTGTTTCCCAGGGATCAGGTACAGAGGCTCAGACTCCATCGCCACAGCTAAGGGCGCTAGGTTCGCCGCGGCAGGATGACTTCTTCGCTCCCGGAGGTAGTGGAGGGGCTAGTAATCAATAGATTTGTGATTTTGTTTTCATTTGTGTGGATGTCAGACTTTGTGATTGTCGATGTGTACTATTGCACTTTGTTGTGAATTTATATATCAAACTGTTTTTTTGTTGTCTTTGTATGTGTAGCTGGCCATCGAGCCAGGTTAGCCGTTTTCTATTTTTTAAAAAAAATGAAAAAGCTTATATACGACGGCCTGTATAGTTTATATACAACGGCCGCTATACAGGGCCGTCGTATATAAGCCTAAATTATATACGACGGCTGGGCCAGGCTGTCGTATATAAGGGCTTATATACGACAGTCAGGGCCCAGCGGCTGTCGTATATAAGGGCTTATATACGACAACCAGGGCCCAGCCGTCGTATATAAGGGCCCTGGTCCACTGGGGCAAGTCCACGAAACCGGCCGTTGTATATAAGCGGTCGTCGTATATATACTGTTATATACGACGGCACCGTCGTATATAACCATATATACGACAAATTATATACGACGGCCACAAACCGTCGTATATAAACAACTGTCGTCGTATATAAACTATATACGACGGCTTCGGCTTTATATACGACGGTTTTAGCCGTCGTATGTTGACAGGAATCCTGTAGTGAGACACCCCTTGGCTGCCGGACGTGCGGCTGAGGAACAGATCGACCGCGTGCACTTCACAGCCTCACTGAAAACAGCAGGGGGCTAACGCACTACTCCCTCCATTTCGAATTATTTGACACCGGCGTCAAATAATTCGATACGGAGAGAATATATAATACTGATGGTTAAGTGTCTAATTAGGCTAATCTGCCGCCAAATTATATGCAGAAGAGAAGCAAAACGTGCAGGCTACAGCCTACATCCATAGAACCAAAAAACAAGGTCCCATAACGCTGGTCGTCCAACTTAAATTCAGTATCAGGGGTCAGCCACACGTCTTGCAAGCAAATATCACAGGCCCGCGTGCATTTTTCGAAGGGAAACCAACAGACCAGTGTTTTATTGAAGCAGATCTGGGCTGGCTTAGTGATCTGAGGCCCAGTCCAGACACAGTTGTGAACGGACTGCCGGCCTCCGAAGGCCCACCCGACGCGCTGCAGCTCGGCCACCGGCGCCGCGGGCACGCCGTGGTTGACCGGCTGGAAGAAGCCCCGCTCCCCGGCTCCCGCGCCGCCTCCGCAATGCGTGCGCCGTAACCGGGCACCGACGTCGCCAGCGCCGTACAGAAGCAGAACCGGACGGAGATAAAAACGAAAAGTGAGTTAACGAGATTTAGGTGGTGCTGCGCGCGGTTGACGTTGGTGTAGCATGCAGTTCCATCAAGTACTCCTACCAGATAGGTTTCACGTGGCTCAGTTCAGTCCAAGTCCTCACATCTTCCGCCTTCGTTGACAAAGACTGCTTGCTATTGTACGAGGGGAATACAACCTGATCTACCATCTGTTGACTTCCCGCGCCACAAGTCGCATTGCAAAAGTCAACCAACACCGAATGTCAGATTCAAATGGCAGGTTCAGGAACGAAAGTCGTGCCTCCAACCCTCATGTGCTGCTATAAACAAATCATAGCAGTTCATAAGCAGACAGCAAACATTGGTTGCCTCGTCTGCGAAACGTCCTATCTCAAGTCGACAAAATCCTACAGCATCGCACAACAGCCTTGGATTTTGCATGCCTGATAAACTCTTACTAGAACCATGGAACTTCTAATTATCCACATAAGTTGCACAGCACAACGAACGGCACAAATTGAATGGTGTACTTTCTGGAAACACCATGACGTTGACGTGATCACAAATTGAATGGTACTGGAGATAACAAAACCTGCCGCTCTAGGAGCCTTGCTGTCCTACAATTTATTATGTATCCGGCAGCAAATTTTCCAGGGGCTAAAAACACCTATTTCACCTGTCTAATGAGTTCCTCTCATCAGAAGGATGACAGAAGAATCATCCATTAAGAAAAGGGCAAAAGATTTAGCTACTTTGCTCAAGCAGTGGATACAATCCCATCCACTAGAGATTATCTCGAGGAATACATGCCATTAACTTAGAAATCAAGCGCTGGCTTTCAACTCAGCCTCTACAGCAGCAGCTGGTGCTGGTGTAACACCACCGGTTGTCGGGCTGGAGAAGGAAAACAAAATGAATCAGCTGGACATTCAATCAAAAGAATAGGCCTGTTGTAGTATCCAATGAGAAAGCAGGTGATCAGATACTTACAGTCCAACCATAACTTTGAAAGCATCATAAATTCCCCACTGAGCACCAGTAAGGGTGCCGATCATGACAATACGGAGAGGAAGTCCTCTGGTGAAAAGACCCACGAGGCCCATCTTCTTAACAGCCTGGAAAAATAGAGCAACAACATACCATCAACTAACAGCTAATAACAATGCACATCAAGTTAGAGGTTAAGGTAATAGATCAAATATGCTTACATCACCCACTGTAGCACCCTTGGCGTTGTTCAGGAAAGAGACGAGGTTATCTGCTGGGTGAGAAACAATAGCACAGAAGACTCCAGCAATGTAACCACCAGCAAAGCTGATACCCAACTGGAAAGACTTGCTGCACTCGGATTTCGGCGTGGGAACAGCATGCTTGTAGATCATCTCAACAATGGTCTCAAAGGATGCAAACTTCATCATGGTATCTGAAATAATTCAAGGAAATATTCAACATAAAGAAAACCATAACCTATGTAAGAACAAAGCACTGTAATTTAACTATCACATATGTCTCGTACTATAGTCACCATTAAAAACACAAGCATGGGTACTCCACACTATGCAGTGAAAGTTTAGTCAACTAATTTTATACAAAACCCTGCTTAGGAAATAAATTGCCTTCAAAGGCCACTGTGTATCAGTCCATGCATGGTAAAAACAGAGATTTTAATGATCAGGAAAACTAAGATTTTTTATAACAATATATATAGCATTTGGATGCATGAACACAGGAAACTGAATATAGTTAAGAGTCAGGAAAGTTCCCAGGAGGTTGGACCTTCCTCCAAAATTCCAGGAAAAGGAAAAATAAACATCAAAAGGAATTTGTAGGTTCGCACGATTCAAAACATTTGTTCCAATAAACTCAATCCTGTCATCTTCAAAAGTCCCTCATAGGAAAATGCCCTATAGGATTTCAATCCTACAAAATCCCCAAGTTTTCCTCCATTCCAAGGGAGGATGGAGGACCTATTTTGGTAACAGTGCAAGACCATTAGATGAGAGAAATAAGAGATTTGCTTTTATCATTGGTGCGACCATCAATGAACAACAAAAAGTAATGTGTCCACAAGAACCACAAACACACCAAGAGAGCTCTGATACAGGAAGGATCACTTTCAGAGCATTCTATTTCAATCTTTATATTGCAGCAATCATGAAATAGAAAAATGAACTTGAAAAAAAAAATACTGTACCAAGACAACACAAGTTACTTACAGGGAATCTGACGGCCCCAGAGAGGAACAAGTCCCTTGTAAAGTCTGCCATTATAAACTAGTAAGTTGTTGCACATTAGACCAGAAACTGAGCATTAATACTTAGAATTCATCCAGCCCATTTACTTACCCAAGAGCACCCTCAGACCGGACAAATTTGGGAAGCCCATCACTCAACCCACGAGCAAATCCAGGTTGTGTCTGCACACGAACCTTCACAGCTTCAAAAGGGCAGAGAGCCACATCAGCAATTACCTCAGCAGAAGCAGACCCCGCGAGGTAGATTAGGGTCTTGTACTTTGCTGCATACTCTGGCCCTGCAATATCTGAGTAATACTTCTTGAAAAACTCGTAGAAGCCAAACTTGCAAGCCCCTTGAGCACTGTATCCAAGCAGGGTAGGCACCCATCCCCTAAAGAAGCCCCTAGCCCCTTGCTCCTTTAACAGGACACCGAATCCAGATGAGATGCTTTTGTATTTTGCTGGATCAATCTGAAACAATTAACCAAAATTTGTTATGAAGGTTGAAAGTACCTTATTCCAAACAAGTCTCCTGTTACTTCCCACCATGCAATCACTATTAAATCATTCAAAGCATAAATAACGCCCATATCTCTAGAAACCATCTGAAAATTTCATTACAGATCATAGTAGAGAATAACTAATCACACCCCCACTACACAATGAGGTGGAATCCACAAAGAGTATGTCAAAACGCTAGCGACTTTTTAACAGAACTATTCATAAGGCTGAAGTACGGTGATCACATTCCGAGGTTAAGGGCTCTAGGCGCACTTTCTCACAACTACTTGAAGAACTAACAAACGCTAATAGGTTATTGCAGCAACTACACTCGACATAAGAGCCGCACACCTATCAATCGGAAATTCATCAACCCGAACAATAAGTGAACAAAGAGCTCGCCTGGAGTACGAACAAACAGCCTTATTATAGTTAACAAAGGACGAAATACATGCGCATGGTGGCGCAGCGCTAGGCTAGATTTACTCATCCAGATCACGAAGTGCGGAAATGGAGATCATAAGTGCACAAGTTACGTCGCCCCGAATCAAACGAACTAAACACCACTGGATCCATGCGAAATTTCGCTGAAATGGAGCCTCGGAAGCACCGAGCCCACAGATCAAGGCGACTACCGGCTCACCTGCATGTTGCACTTGACGAGATCGAGCGGCGTGACGGTCGTGTGGGTGAGCCCGCAGCTGGCGATCCCTCCCGCGGTGCAGGCGGCGTAGAACGCCGGCGAGTACATCTCGATCTTCTCCTTGGGCGCCTGGATCGAGATCGGCGCGCCGGCCGCTCCTCCGGCCGGGGCGGAGGCGGGGAGGCGCGCGGCGGCGAAGGAGCGCGCGGCGGAGGAGTAGAGGAAGCTCGGGAGGAGCGACTCGCGGGAGCGGTCGGAGAGCGCCATCGCCTCCGCAAGGTCCGGAGCGCTCGTCGTCTCTCTCGCGGGGCGGGGTGGGAGTTGGGAAGGGGCGCTTTCCGAGAGCTCGTTTTCGGTCGCGTGGATGTGACGAGGCGGCGGGGGCGAATGAATACATATTTCCAACTTGCTAGGGCATCGATCTCTTTGGCGATTCGAGTGCTGATTGAAATGCGTCTTGTTTCATTGTACATATGACAAAATCTGCAATCTTGCAATTTTTTTTAGTCATTACTCCCTCGGTTTTAAATTATGTAATATTAAGTATAAAATTAAACTAATCAACATTAAATATTTTAAAACGAATGGATTATTTGTGATCTACTCGCTCCAGACTTAAATTGTGGAGTTGCACTAGTCAACTGGATGAAGTAAATGCATTCCACTGTTCCATGTGCACCGAGATAAATGATTTCTCTAAAAAAAAGTTGACGTGCATTAGCTTACCTGGTGCATTTTTTATGGGTGGTGAATCCTTTTCTTCTCCATTTTTTCAAAAAAAAAATCAGCGTTGCGCGTGGGGGGTTCCGTCATGGCCGTGATGCGTGACACTGACACGCCGCCGGGGAGGGGGCCCAGAATATGCATGTGAATATTCTGCACCCACCCAACCACGGACGGGACCTTGATCGGGCCGCCCATGAGCCTGAATTCGGCGCCACGGGAAAATAATAATCGCCGGACCGGGTACCAACTGCCGAGGAAGGGGCCACCGCCCGATCGACCGTTCCGACTGGTCCACCTCACAAGGATTCGTCTAGAAAAATGCGGAAATCGCAACTATTTTTTCTTCTTTTTGAGACTTGCAACTTGCCAAATCCAGCTCCGGCCGATCAACAAGTCCAGCCCAAGAACTGGACTCGGCCTCGGCATGTTGGGCCGGCCATCTCGTGGACCTAGGCCCATCTAACGTCGCTTGGTTTGCCTTCCCTCTCACGCCGAAACCAAGGCAGCCGTCGTCCACGGTTTACTTGGCCACTCGCGCCATCTCTCCTTCCTTCGCCTCACCTCCTCCTGGCCGGCAAGCAAGCCAGCGCTTTAGCACCACGCTCAAGTCACCCGCGCCGAAGCCGAAAACCGCACGCGCGCCGCTAACTCACTTCGCCTCACGGCGGCGGGATCGCTTTCATCTCGACGCAAAGCCATTCTTTCCCTGCCTCACCTCAACTTCCCCCCCGTGTCCACCCAATCATCGTCCGATCCAATCAACCGAACCTCACCGTTGCGTCGCTTTAAAACCAGCGCCGCGCGCCGCGTGCACGGTCCTCGAATTCCGACGCGATCACCCCCCCCCCCCCCAAGGTCTGGAACTGGAAGCCAGGGCGGTCTAGCTAGCTGATCAGCCATACGCAAGCAATATGGCATCGACGGCGGCGGAGGCGGAGCACGGCGGCGCGCGACGCCGGGCGTGCCGCGTATACTGGTGTTACCAGTGCGGCCGCGCGCTCCGCATCATCTCGTACGCGACAACCGACGTCTTCTGCCCGCGCTGCTTCGGCCGGTTCCTGCACGAGATCGACCCGCCGCCGCGCGCCCCCGCGTTCCCGCCGCCGCCGCACTTCATCCCGCACCCGTTCCACCCGCAGCACCGGCACGACGGGCACCCGCGCCGGTGGGTCATATACGGCGGGGGGCCCACCACCGTGCCCGGGCGCGCCATCCGCCAGCATCCGCACGCGCCGGCGCCGGCGCCGGCTCCGCCCCGTCGACGCGTGCCCTCCCCGCCTCCGCCGCCGGTGGCGCGGCGGCCGTCCACGCCCCCGGCTATCGACCCGGGGGACTACTTCGCCGGGGGCAACCTGGACGGCCTCATCGACGAGCTCACCCAGAACGACCGGCCCGGACCGCCGCCGGCGCCGTCATCGGCGATCGAGTCGCTCCCGACGGTGCAGATAACCGGCTCGCACCTGTCGGACGGCCCGCAGTGCCCCGTGTGCAAAGAGGACTTCGAGCTCGGGGAGGCCGCGCGCCAGATGCCCTGCAAGCACGTCTACCACTCTGACTGCATCGTGCCGTGGCTCCGCCTCCACAACTCCTGCCCGGTCTGCCGGCACCAGCTGCCCGGCGGCGCGTCCAACGGCAGCAGACACGCCGCACCTCGCGGCAGTAGCAGCAACGACAGGAACCAGGAGCAGGGCAGAGAGCCCCCGACGATGGTCAGGTGGGGCCCGTTCTCGTGGCTGTGGCCTCCGCGGGGTCTGGACGACCCCGACGACGAGTGGGAGCACGGGCGGCACCGGAGGCAGGAGGCGGCCGACGCCGGCGGTAATGACCTGACGGCCCTCCAGTCTTTTGCTCTTGTGGCGACCTGCGTCTTCATCTTCTCGTTTTTAGTCTGAGGTAAACTCAGAAACATCTGTACATCAAAGATGTACAACGACATGATGGATCAGGAGCATGCAGAATAATTTCAACATGAAACTTTACTTGCTGTTTAGTTATCTTTGCCTTCGTTTTGAGCTGTTTTGTTTTCTTGTATTTGCTTTCCAGCATTCTACGCATGGTGGCGCGCTCTGTTTCTTATATAGCTCCTCCTCACATGGAGATGCCTCCCTTCCAGTATGCTCAGTTAAGTGATCTAATTGCTGCTGCTTTTCCTACTTCTGTGCTTGTTGCACTCTAACAGCAAATTTGGCAAGTATGTCCGCTAACTCGGAGTTATGTTGGCAAAGGCAGGCAACTCGTGGCGCCGTGACAGAGATTTATGCCACTTCAGATGTTCAAAAAGGAATGGTGAAAAGCTCATGAAGAAAATGCATCCGCTTTACAAAAATGAAATTGAGCCCGTTGTAAAGGGCGTGTAACAATAACAACGCAAATCAAAGGAACACGTCAGATTCAAGGCTGCAGCTCAATGTACAGTTAATGATGTGTGTATCACGGTAACAATGATTTCTAAATGTATCCAAAGAGGGTCGTGTCTTGAGTGATCCTGAAAATATACATGCTATGGTCTGCATGAAAGAAAAAACATTTCTCGTTGACCTCTCAGCTTTTCAAAGAAATAAAGCAAACAAAAAATGTTCATGAGTGAACGTCATAGCAACATAATAAGTATACTTCATTAAATAGTGATGAGCATACATAAAAAAAAAAGAACATAAGTTTTTTTATTTTTTATCAAATCCTCCAATTTATTTACTAGAGGGGCAGCCCTTTAAACCACCACCGGCCACAAACCCTGCGGTGTATGATGCATTCTTCAGAATCATCTGCAAGGAAAATATCAGAGTTGGTTATGCTTATCGATATCAAAGGCATAGGTCACAAGAGTTAAGGGAATTATCTCCTGATATTTATTGTCTGTGGACATAGTAGGAGCAAATAAAAAATTTAACTGCAAATGTATAACCAAATAATCTAGTTGTACCCCTCTAAAAAAGATCTAGTTATACCTCTCTCAAAAATCTAGTTCTACCGGTTTTATCATACTGTGTTGGACCAAGGCTGTTCACAAACATGTGGATACGAATTAATCATCTATTGCCAGGATCAGACAATGTCTATTCAAGCATGGGACATCAAATTTTACAATGTTGTGCCCCTGCTTCAATATGTGACAATGATCCCTCACGATATGGGCAAATGAACTCTCATAAGCATAAAAAGATATCATATTACTCAATGTACGAGTTCAGTTACATTGTGTATTATAATTTCAAATTTAGTTGGAAAATTCCAATGTAAGAAGAAAATATATCGGGAAGTTGAATAATGTATATCATGCTTGAAGCAGGTTTTCTAAAAACGGAAGGAAAAAACTAACCATCACACTCTCCAATTCCGGAGCAACTAGACCCCTAAGGCCATCAAAATCCAATTTCGAAGAAAGTTCTTCCGTCGTAAGGTTCAATTTCTTTGATACCTGCAGGGCAATATTAATCAACACAAAGAGCAAATAAATAAAAAGAATAGAAAACTCATTTGATTACCTCAGACAGGAACAACGGAGACATGAAGGTATCAAACACATTGTTTACACATTTCTCAACACTGGTAGTATTGTTAGGTTTATCTACTTGATTTTGCGAATTTCCTGCACCTTTGCCCTGAACTTTGGGCTTAGCCTTCCCTTCAGATCAGCAAGAAATGTCATGCTCGACTATTGAAACTTGATGTTATATTAGTAGTATAACACTCAGGAAAAGTCACAAATAAAATGCATGTTCACAGACTCAACAATGAGCAGCAAAAATTGTTGTACCCTTTTGCACTGTGATGTTTACAAGGCCAAATAGTAGAAACTAATCAATTATTTCTTTAGAAAGACAAATTTATCATTTTAGAAATGATCGTCGAAACTGTAGCGAAACAATTCATAATACGATTCAAGAACATAAGAGAATGCATCATGCATGTCAAATATACAAGATAGTTCCCAAGCACAATTTTTCGATTCATGGCTGAACAGGATTGCTAAGTCATTAGGTGAATCCCTAAATATATTCTGTGACAGCTGCAACAGGACATTATTTTCTGTTGGCAGACAGACTGACAGTGGAATAGACCACAACATTAGTGTTAGGTCTCTCTGAAGGCATTAACAAACATTAACTTATAAAGACCTTTGCCTAGTTCTAGAACCATATTAAAGTACACAGCTCTTCCGAACATTGAGAGCACTTCCCAATAAGATGCTAGTGTTGCCTAGCACTTTTCTTTCCCTGACACCTAATAGTAATATACACTAAAGGAACATTCTCTAGACTAACCAATAATCAAACATGTGAGACCCAAATAACAAGTTGGCCAAATCAACTAAATTTTAACATAACATACAATTCAAACTCTCTGGCATAGTCTACATGGAGACAAAGCAAATGACCGCAAATAACACTTGAAAGAGGTACGGTATGAACAATAGCTTACCTGTCTCTTTGGGCGTGTTATTTTGATGAGTAGCATTAGCAGGTGTCACGTTCTGAACTGGTTGCTCTGATGATATTGTGATATCTGATGGCACAAGATGTGCTAGATCAGGAGGATTATCCTTACCCACAACAGGTGCAGCCTGGATCAGAACAGTAATATCAGAATAGGCTGCCACTGTAAAATTGAAAGCCTATACTGATGATCCAAAACTCCAAGTATTACCTCTAAGTCTACATAAGCTGGTTGCTTCCCAATGGAGATGAGAAACTTGTCCAGGTTGCTAGAGCTAAGAGCTGTGGAAGTAAATAAGAATCAAAGTTCAGGTGGAAGTGTCCCTCTCTTTGTGCAAAAAATATATATATCATTATCCAGGAAAGGATATATAGTTTGTGCAACTCCCACAAAATTGTAGGATTTCTGGCAGCATGAATGACCTAACATACAGTGGGCATTCCAGTGTGGCAGTAACTATAAACTATAAGAAGCTAAAGTAATGGAACACCATATGTTAAGAAGTTTTATTCTGAATCATACCAATTGTAACGTCATTTGTCAGTGGATGGAAGTAGCATATCTGTTTAGACTTGAACCCTTGAT
This sequence comes from Neostapfia colusana, assembly GCA_030760725.1. NCBI lineage: Eukaryota > Viridiplantae > Streptophyta > Magnoliopsida > Poales > Poaceae > Neostapfia > Neostapfia colusana. The sequence goes on along the minus strand of JASWHV010000003.1, from coordinate 1,267,519 downwards.
CAAGTAGTAGCGAAACGGCACTGCCAACGAAATCACAGTTTGAATAGATTGATCAAACAAAATACTCAAAAAGGCAACAGAAAATGTCAAATCTTAGAGTACAGATCATTATGAGAAGAAGTGATGAAGGCATGGAAAACAAACATTTTTCTAAAAAGAAATATATTCTAAGCACTCAAGCAGGTTATATTTCTTATTTCATCAGTGGCATTTCAAATCCTCAGTATAGAACGAAACGAGGAGCTGAGCTGCTTATGTTTATGTAACCAGCAAGTGAACAGTGCTCGGCTCACAAATTGATGGGCCAGACTCACTACTATCATCACAGTAGGACGACAATTATGGTTGGTCATATTTCTTCATCAATCAAGGATAATGTATTTCATAACGGTAAAAGACAGTATCAATCATACAGTCCTAACAAGACCACATACCTTGCAGAGTCATTTATTAACGCAAAGGGAGTAACACACCCTAAGGGCACCTGGACATAAAAAAAAAGAGACAGAAACATTACAATTTTTAGGGAAAAATATTAATATTACACCATTTGTAAAGATGGAATGCCCTACAGAAAACAAGAGGTCCTGAATGTAACTAAATAGCAACAAACTTCCTTGGCATGGTTTTCCATGAGCCTGGCAAACTTCCTAAAAATGCACTATTATATTTTTGCTTCATTGCTCCTATGATTGCTAAGGTTAGATTCAAAAGGAAAACAGTATTTAAAAGGCACATAAATAGTTGACCTGAAGTACTTGTAACAAATTTTCCTCGGGTGCCATTCGAAGACCACCTTTCCCCAAACCAAGCCGCTGGGATAGAACTATTTTTCAATGAATAAACAATAGTCAAAAAATGCTCAAAAATAAATCATGTAGGAAGATTGGCCAACAGAGTCGCTTACTTTTCATGTCAACTTTGGTGCCCTCCAGGGCAGAAACAATATATAACCGATGCTTCTTATCCTGTGATTAGGAAATCAGGAACATTGGAGCATCAAGTGATGACCAATGGTGGCTCAGTCAATAGAATTACTGGGTTGTTTCCCATCATTTCCAACATACATACCTTCAGAAGTAAATTTTTACTCAGAGTACCTCCTAAATGTCCAACATGTTTTTTCTGGCACAGCAGAATTATTAGCAAGCATAATAAATCGATGGCAATCAATTGAGAAAAAAATTATGGCCTTCTCGATTCACTGACCTGTTCTTCGACTGTCAATACGACAGGGTGATCATAGCACGTAAAATCAATCTTAAGCTCCTGCAGAAGACAAGAACACCAAATGAGCCCTATATGGATGGCTCCACAGTTATCCTAGTGAGCAAAATCAAGTCCTATCACCTATGGTATAACATCCAGGACGCGACATTTAGTCAAAACCTGGTAATCGTGCAATAAAACTGCGCAATTTTGCAATTCTATTTACGAACAAAAGTGTGAAAGCCCTACTTTCATTATTCCCAACAGCTTTAACTGTAACCGCATTTTCAGTGCCATGATATAGCTAACTCCCGGCAAGATCAAGCTCAACACAAGCATCTCGCGGTGGTACAATCAGGAGCACAAGAGCATCCACGCGCGCAATCTAGCTGATCTTCGAGGCCATGAAACCACGCGGCCAAGGAACCCGAGAAGGTAGCAAGGGAGAGCGATGGAGGGAGAGGAGGGATGGGGCGGCGGCGCGGGTGGTGGTACCGACCTGGAGGCGCGCGAGGAGCTGCTCCTTCGTGTACCCCATGGCGGCGGCGGCGGCGGCAGTAGTAGTAGGGTTGAAGATGGGGAACGTCAGGAGCGTCTCGGTATGCGAGGGTGCCGGTCGCGGGCGCAACGGGTCGGGTGCGGGACGAGTTACATCAGGTGACAACAGCAGTTGCTATACCTTCTCTTCATTTCGAATCGGGATTGGTTTTCACTTTTCAATGAGCGAGTTGTAATTTTTTAGGGACAAATTAAGTCCGTTAACTGCAGCAGCTAGTAATAGAAAAAAGAAAGGTTTACGATGACGAGAGGTGCGTGCACTGAGGCTGCCACTGAGCACAAAGTACAGCAGTCCGCTTAGAGCCCATCCATAAGTCGTATATGGCCCACATAAAAAATACAGTAGTCACAAGGATCCCAGAAACCCTGCATCTGCTAGATACTGGACTGCATTCATCCAACAGCTGAACTAAATAAAAGGACAATGCTTTGTACTTAAGTAGGAGTACATCATCACATTTCATTAATTGCACTTGCAGAAAAACAGCCCCTAGCTACACATATAGTAGTATGGCATGCAACTGGAAGGAGGTTGGCTCCATGGAAAGCTGCCTTAAAACATGTAGCTCCATGGGAGTTCCCCCGATTGCACAATTGTAGCCTATTAGTAGACGTACAACAATCAACTACATTCACTTTCGATCAAATAATCACTTACGGGCCGTATTTATATGCTTATTAGTTGTACCGTAACCAATTCTTGGTCACGCAGTGGGAACAGTAATTAATTCAGTCAGTGTTGAGCTAGGTGAAGACAGTAAGGATGATCACTTGACGAGACTGACGCGCTGATGAGCTGACGAGCGTTTTTCTTTTTGTGTGTTTGAACTCGATCAGTTGAGGGAGGAGAAGCTCCAGAGGTCGATCTCACCTTCCTCCTCCCACTCGGCAGCCATGGTTGCCGGCGCGAAGAACGTGCTGCACGGGTCCATCGTGCCGTACTCATCCATGCACTTGGGCGACTGGAAGAAGGCTTCGATGTCCGCAAGCGCGCCGTAGTCCACGTCGTCGTGCGCCGTCATCTCCTCGCAGTACTGGTCAGTGTTCCCCCGCGGGGAGCTAACGGCCGACGACGCGTCGCCGTAGCCGGACGACGGCGGAGTGGTGGCGTCGTCGATGGCCGCCTCGGTGGCAGGGTGGGAGCCGCGGGCACTATTGGCGGCGGCCGCGGCGGCGACGCGCTGGATGGACTTGGGCGACATGGCGGCGGCGGGGACGTGGAAGGGGAGGTGCACGGGGAAGTTGAGGTCGGCGGCGGCGGCGGAGCCCCTGAGGCAGAGCAGCGCGGCGTCGTAGGCGCGCGCGGCGGCCTCGGCGGTGGAGTAGGAGCCGAGCCATATCCGCGTCTTCTGGTTGGGCGCCCGGACCTCCGACACCCAGGACCCCCAGCTCCGCATCCGCACGCCCTTGTACTGCCTCTTGACGCCCGCCTGCTGCTGCTGCCGCCTCGCCGCCGCGGCATTGCCGTTGGTCGCCGCCTCGTGACACAGCTGCGCGTTCTTCACCATGACGTTGCCGCCGCGCGCAGCTCGCTCGCGACGTACCTGATTACAACGACGCTGCCGTTCCTTTGTTTCACTCTCTGACGCGTGATAGATGTCGATGGTTAGGAGTGCAGCATGCTCCGCAAGTAGCAGCAGCAGCTCCTAGCTGGCTGGGGTAGGTGTCTGTGGCCACCGGCTGGTGCGGAGCGCATCGTCCGATGGCTTATTTATAGGACACAACCGGGCATTATTATCCACACGGGTACCTCTCGCCTCATTTAGTTGTGCGTGTAATGCGCAATTTTATAACGATCTCGTCACGTCACGCTGATTTCGCCGGGTATTTGTTTTCTTTTTTTGTCCAACACAGCATCGTTAGTGCCGGTCGGGTCGGGCGTCGAGCCGCGCGGCGCGCATGGCACGGTAGCTGAGAGACCGCGCGCGCGCACGACCTCCGCGCGGTAACATGCATGCTCCCCGTCCGTCCGTCCGCCGGTCGTCGGAGAGGAGGCAGGCGCCTTCGCGCGCAGCTTCGTCCACAGGTAGGAAAGGTGTGGACGCGGCGCGACGGCGACTCGTTGGATACGGTGAGATCTCGCTCGCTCGCTCGCTCGCTAGGCCGGGAGGCGTCAGCAGATGCAGAGAGATGAGAGGAGGGGACGATCTTGCTCGGGCAAACAGCCAACCGGCGCGTACGGAGGACGCTTTGGCTTTTGGTCGGGTCTCGCGCGGCGGGGCGGGGCGGCGGGAGGGGAGCTGCTAGCTGGAGCTGCACTGGCGGAAACCGCGTCGAGGTGACGCGGACGCCTTGACATATCGATCACCAGCATGTCCACGGGACTAGTACTATCTTGGATGGTGGCTGGTTCCGGGACAGCGATCGATGGGTTCGGGCTCAGGCTCAGGCTCACAGCTCGCTGACGTCGCGTCCGCGTATGCCTCGATCCAGCCGGTACGGTTGCAAATGAACCTCGACGGCTCGACCGCATTCGTTGCCAGCACAGAGAGGTCGCCAACACACACAGCGCGCACGCCATGCATGCCATCATGCATGCACCTGGTTCCCCGTCCTCAATCCGAACGGCTCGCGCGCACCTGCGTTACTAGTGCCATCTGCCATGCTGGCGTCGCCGTCGCCGTCGAACTGAACACAGAACGACCGCAGCAGCCATAGAGAGCGGAGCAGGAAGACGATCGCATGCCTACACCGCTAGGGGGCTAGCTAGCTGGTCTCCGTGTGCCCCCATGTCATGCGGCTGGTCTAAAGGTCTAAACTACCTACTGTGTTGCTGCTAGTAGATAAAAAACAATATGGTTTCTCCATGACGAGTTCGGGATGACATTGTTTATGGAGGACTAGCGGTGAGAAGAGGTCCTCCCGGAAGAAGATACCTTACGGGTGACCTTTGTACCAGTTCTCGGCTTCGATGACAGAGGGGAGAAAAATTAAAAGATGTGTATAAATTGAACGGTTTCCTAGTCAAGAGCCGGTGAATGCTGCTGGTGACTGTTTATACGGTCAGTACTTCTCACACGAAACACTGTTTATACGGTTAGTTGGTACTTCTTCCATCTCTGCATTTCATGATCTAACGTCTTCTAAAAGGTTTTCCTGTTTCGGAGCACCACGGATGACTAATAATCTGCGCTCACTTTCCAAGATATACACTCCTCCTATCCGTCATGTGCAAAACGTTGTTGTTACTCTCGGTGCGCATCGTGTGATTGTGAAAGAAACAACCTGCCGACGACGAGTAGCCCTTTCAATGATGTACAGGCAGTTTCAACTTTTCAAGCAAAAAGATGCGACGAATTAACAAGCATTCGTGTGTCCTCTATGACACGACCATGCTACGACCACGACCCATCCGTTCGGGTAATATTGAGCCATAATTCTGCCACGATATCAGAAAATAACTTTACGTATAAGTACTCTGCTATCAAGACAGACAGACAGACAGACAGACAGACACATAGAGAGGATGATGAGGCGGTCCTGCGTAACCTCGATGGGCAACCTGAAATCCGGGAGGGTCAAACAGCTAGAGCGACAAGCTAGCGACTGAACCGGCAAACCCAGCCCCGTTTTCAAACAAACTAACATCACCTTCATCAGATACGCTCGATCGGGAACATTTCATTAAAAACCGAGTCACAACTCCTCTCCCGCGCGCCACATCGCTTTCGGACCCCTCCCTGTGCTTATCCCTGAATCGCTACATAATGCATCATCACACGTCCATGTCATACAGGTGTCCAGCGAATAAGAAGAGGAAGAAGAGGAAGAAGAGCAGGTCTCCGAGAGGTCAGCAAACGGCTCGTAAATAAGCGCGCCACGAGCCAACAGGTTAGCTGATGCTCGCAGAGGCCCACAGGGGACGCGGTTTAACAGCCTAGCTCGCAGAAGGAGGCGGAAATGGACAGCAGCAGGAGTAGTTAATCTCACTGCCGGAGGTATCGGTATCTTTCAGGCCTCGCGGCACGGAGCTGGAATGCATTAGGGGCAGGGGACAGCGGATGGGATGGCCGGGAAGCTTCCTGTGTTACCTGCAAGTACGAGATCATCATCATCATCCTTGGCTCTGCTGCTTTTCTTAGGTGCTCCGTTTTTCTATGGGGGCACGTGAGGAGGTTGTCAGCCTGGGGAAAAAGGCAGATTTCTGCCGGCTGGTGAACTTGCAGGGTATCAGTTACACACTCGCTTGCCCAACACTTGAGATTCCTGGATTAAGCTTAGTTTGGGCTCCAGAATGCTCATATTTACTTACCAAAGCCTTCTAGATCCAGAATCTGGGACATTAGAATTTTGAATCATCTCTACTTTTCAACCTAGATCCACCATCGCCCGACAGTTGTATTCAAAGCCCGTTTCAATGTTTGAGGGTTAAAGAAGGCTATGTTGCAAGGACTGAGAATAAATAATGAGTGTTCTGCAAACTACTAAGGATTAGGGACAGCTATTCTGCAAAAACCTTTTGCGTAAAGTGATTTCATCTGCTATCTTCTTTATATAATAGGGCTGTAACACTCACCTGAGTGACTGAACTTTTACAGCGGATGCACATTATAGAAAGGTGTGGATATACTTCCCTCGTGGAAATTCTAGATTTTCAGCCACTGAACAGTGAAGACTTGCTGCTGCCTAGCAGGTTACTGTCACGAGGCCAGAACACGGAAATAAGGGGATGGCTCTCAACGGTTCAGATGACGGATCAAACGTCCAGGGGCGTTCCTAACCTTATCAACGATTCTCACTAGCTATTCACTCATGAATTAGTTGAAAATAAAACTAGCAGAACTCAAAATAGTTCAGAAAATCTCTACTCTGGACTGTACAAACTGAAAAGAGCGAGAAAGATGGGGAGGGTCCTGTAGGCAGTAAAGTTGGTTCTGGTACATGTGTAGTGCAGTACGTTTTTGGAGCAGTAGTGCCACTCTGCAGCTACTCCACATAGAATATTTGTAGTGCTTAACAGCAGACAGATCACAGATTAGTGCATGAATATGTTCTGCAATCTCAGAAAGGTAGAAAAAAAAAGTAAAGCTTGCGTTTATGCCTTTCAACTGAAGAATGCACCATCGTTTGTTACTGGATGAGAGCTGGTCAAATTCATAAAAACAAGCGCAGCGCATGGGAGCTGCCGCCGCCGCCTGCCGGTGATCGGCGTTCGAAAAAAAAACTATGGTCGGTGTTTGGAATGACGACTGGGTCGGGTTTTCAAGCTGGGCCAGCAAATGGATCACACCGAAGGAAGCGGGCCACATGCAAAGATTCAGCCCATTATTTGCTGGGTCACGGAGACTCACGAGGGTTTGGGCCACGACACCATCGGCTCCGGCTGGGTATTTTTCCAACCGGACCCGCGCCGCCGTGTGCGCCGCCTCCGCATCGCGGCCAACGCCTCGGCGATAACCCGACCGCAGTACGTGATCCCCGTGCTCGCCTAGGTGCTTCCCGACGGCACTGAGGTACGTATTATCTAATTCGATTTGCTCGACTCTAGCACTTTGATTCCAGATTTAATTCTCGTTATGTACCAACTACCAAGCTTTTTCAAGCATGCTGGTTGCCGGCGCAGGTCTGGGAGTGGCCCGGCATTAGTTGCCCGTGTTGAACGCATCCGGCATTAGTTTCTCTTGGGTTCGTCGGTGTAGAGATCATCATAGCTGGAGGCGGCGGCCGCGTTGCATTGGGGAGCAGCAACTGGAAAGCTGGAGCTGCTAGTACTCGCCGTTGCCGCCACGGCGATGTGAACGGCGACCTGCGTGTTGGGTGGAGCGGTCGATGGGACGGCTAACTAACAACATATAGGCCGACTGTCAATGGTAGTTTGAGTTACTGATTTAGTTTGGACGGTAGAACAAACGTATAGGCCGGCTGTAAACCTTCTACAGTATTTCTAATGGAACCATAGTTTTCCTTCTATCTAGTGGCATAAAGAAAACAACATTAAAAAAATACATGTTTCCGATTCATCAGTTTCAAGAACTAGGCCTCGATGATACCACTACGGAGACAACGAGAGTACACGAAGTCACAAATCTTGCAGCTCAGACAATTTTGCCATCCTGATTTGAAGTCTCATGGAAAAAATCCACAATGATTTCAAGTACCTCATGTCTCTTACCATAATGCACACACAGCCAAACTGAATCATAGTTAAATGAATCTACATACAATACAGGTTGTTCTCACTAGTATGAAACCTTCAAGCTAAAACTAAATTGTCTTTTCCCAAGGTGAATAATATTTGAGTCACAGGGTAACATCAAAAGGCTCTAATTTAAATGAGCTTCTTCTTCCTGAAGTACCCTTGAAGGTGCCACACTTGCAAAACTGATGCCGCAATGCAGACTCCAAGTGACAAAATACTGAACCAGGCAACCCTAGTGTTCGTTTTTTCACTTACAGTTCGCATCTCTGCTTCTCTGCATAGACAGATCAAACAATCATCAGTCATGGTGCTCTGGCGCAGGAACTCTGTGTGTCTTCCATATCACAATCATCATCAAATATACTGTTATATGAAGAAAATTGGATCTGATGAAATTCTGCAGCGCAGGTCTTCGAATAGAAGTGCTAGCCAGCAGATTGCAAGTTGGATCGACTGTTCTTATCTTTCCTATACGCAATCATCTTTAGCCATTTTTTCTTCTAAATATAAATGCATCAATTTCTCGAACACATGTACCTACAAAATATGTTGCCACAGAAAGTTGGAAAATAGTTGTGGATAAGAAGACGTGCCTGGCTTTGAGGTATATCAAATTCTGATGAATGGCATCCACTGCCACTTCAAGCTTCCGAAGCTCTAATTCTACACCCTGCGAGAAAATAAAAGATAGCACACGATTAGTGACACGAAGAAATGCATCAGGTTGTAGTTCAGTGGAACTTGGACTGATATGTAGTTTTGTATTTCAGGCGCACCTCAATTTTTTCCTTCTTAGCAATAGAATCCCAGTCCTTTGCTGCAATCCCAATCTTCCAATCAAGATTTACAGATACTGCTGATCCTTTCTCTGTGCTATCTATCCAGAAGCATGCAAGGTAATTTCCAGCTTCTGCCGTTGTGAATGCAAATTGTCCGATTGTAGCATTTTCGTTATGATGTAACATGTTTCCATATGGTGATGTAACCTATACGGAGCATAAAAATTCATCAAAAAAGGAAAGAGGTATTAGTAGTAACTAGTTGGATGGCCCACACATTTGAGCAGCTAGAATCAGCGAATCAAATTATATCAAGAGAAGTCAAAAATGGTGTAATAAATTGGAGCTAAACAATATTACTCGAGAAAGAAAAAGTTGAGCTCATTCAAGTGCTTGTACAATCATATATCATTCTCTCATCTACTAGTTTGTATTTCATAATCTTACTCAGTGAATACTTTATTTCTAAATGTATTAACTCTAGGGGAAGGAACTAACATGGTTTGAGATTCATCACTGAGCCATCAAGGCGGGTCATTCAGGTCCAACCGACGCAGCAGATCACAAGCCAGCTGTTCTATAAAATATAATTACTCTCTAGACGATCATGTTGCACAACCCAAACGACTCGAGATAGCATGTTACATGGAGAACTTAGCCTTATACTGTAACATCATGAAAACACTCCGATAATTGAACGAGTCATTGTAAATTCGCAGTATGCGGCACACAGCCCCCAGCAAATTCAACACTTCCGCACCGCTGAGCCCCGTCTCAGGCCCGAATCTGAGATGGAGTCTAACTCGACCGTTGCAGACTAGTCGGAACGTGGAACAAGGAAGCGGAGACGGATACAGCAGAGAAGGGAGATCGGCTAACCTTGACGGCGATGGTAGGATGCGAGTTGGGGTGGGACTCGAACATGATGGCGTAGTCGGCAAGCACCACGACGTTGGACTGGATCTCCTCCGACACGCACTTGGTCCCCGACTGCGGCACGTCCAGCCACACCGCCCCCGCGCGGAGCGACGCCGCGGCGAGCACCGCCGCCGCCAGCGCGAGGGCCAGCGCCGTCGCCATCTCGGCCGGGGGTCCTGGGGATCTCCGCCTCGACGAGCTCGGGGAGGGGGGGCGGCAGCTGATTGGACTGGTTGGGGGAGTGGTGGCGTCGAAATAGAGAGTTTTTATTTTTTTATTTTTGAGGGCTGCTCCCGATGGGCTTACGATTTAGGACCTCGCCGAAATGACGTTGTTTTCGTTGTTTGTCATTTTGATTTCTCTACCTCATTTTCTTATTTTCTGAATTTTCTTTTTCTTTTCCTCACCAGGCCACGGAAAGACCGTTATGCCCTTGGTCGAACTTAACAGGCTATATAGGTCGCATCGCAGTTTACTTCGTGGTCATCCAACAGCGCCGCTTGAGTCGGTCGCCGCTTTGGTCGAACTGGTCTCCTCCAAGGCTGCTGCTACTCTGCAGTTCCGATTGAGCATAACCCATTTAATTATTCTGTTCTGTTCCAAGAGAATATAATCCTCCTCGTCCAAATCTTCAGGAAGAAAAAGAAAAGATGCAGAGTGTCTTCACTGACAGAGAGCGAAGGTGGCCTGCCTGCTCCGAGGATCCAGGGGTCGATGTGATTCGCTTTCCCTTCGTAGAATGGCAGCGCAGTGTGCTCCCGACAAGTCCGGCGCGCACCCAAAAAGCCGCTGGCCAAGAGTCGCACTGGCTAGGGTCACATTGTTCATGGATTGCACTGTTTGTTTCATTCAGAAAGTCCAGGTTTTCATGTACCTCCAGACAACTTGCGTATGCATAAACCGGAGATGATAAAAAATGTTAGCAGATACGCATCTCCTCCTGGGATTTTTAAAACGACGTGTTATGGTATGTGTTAACCCCATTGTTAAGTCAGTGTCATCCGGCACCGGCACCCAAACAAACAGCAGAAGAGGAAAAGCAGATACTGTCAAGGTCGTATCTATCCTCAAAGCAAGCGCATCCGATTAACTACTCGTGAAAAAAAGTTCGTGACTAGTGACGATGCACCAAGAGAGAGAGAGTGTGGGAGAGAGAGAGAGAGAGAGAGAGAGAGAGAGAGAGAGAGCGTGCAAACAGAGGAGGCGCCGGGCCGTCTCCGTCGATCGCATTTAGCAAAGGCAGAGGGCATTAACAAGGCACCACTGGAGTAATTAATTCCACGCTCAACGTAAGCAGAGGTTGATAATCCCAGGAAGTAATTAAAAGCCATGGCCTAGCTTATCCATTACGTCGGGTGACAGACGGCTCCGTCTCCGTCTTCCTCTCGCTCGATGGAGCTCACAAGGATTTTCCAGGCGGGGTTCAACAGAACGGAAGAAGAAAAACCGCACCACTTATACTGCTCGATCCATCGGCCACGAGCAAGGAGGAATCGTCAGGAAACGGACGGGGACGGGCACAGGAGATGGGGGGTGCTACTAGTAGTGGCCGTTGGCCACCGGCGTCTCGACGTCCAGGACATGGCCGCGGCCGTTGGCAACCCCGTGCTTGTTGCCGTTGCCATTGCTGCCGAGCTCCACGAGCTTGCCGTTGGTGACGGGCAGCTGGGTCGTGGCGCCCTTGGAGCCGCCAGCCGAGACGTCGGCGACCACGGCGTCCTTGCTCTTGCCCCAGATCAGCGCGTACAGGCCTACCACGATGATCACTGCGCCAATCACACTGAAAGAGGATGGCATTAGCAGCTTGAATGCAATATAATACGGTGATGCATGACGTTAGTTTGAATGCAATATATATGATATGATACCTTCCAAGCCTGATCTCTTCTTTCAGTATGACGGAGCCCATGAGCGCGGTTACGATCATGCAGAGAGGGTTGAAGGCCGTGACGAACACCGGCCCACGCTGCCTTGACACGAGACCTTGCACGTAGTAAGCAACGCCGGAACACACTATGCCCTGGATACACAAGAGTGCAGGCGCGCGCGGTTTAATGGGAAGTGTCAGTGACAATTAAGACGATATGCAGCATATGCCCGGTGAACAGTGCAGTGTGTAGCTGAACGCATGCTGGACTTACGGCGTAGACGGCGGTGAAGAGGCGCGTGTCGAAGCCGATGACCCAGGCCTTGGTGTCGCCGCGCTCCGCGACGAGCGCGACGGCGCCGCTCATTAGCGAGCCCATCGCACAGATGAGCGCCGTCAGCGACAACTCCGCGGGGTAGCTCTGCAGCGTGTTCGACTGGAGGACGAAGAAGCCGGACCAGGCGACGCAGGCCACGATGATGGCGATGGTTCCCTTGAGCCAGGCGGCACCGCCACCCTGCGCGGCGGCAGCGGCCGCGGCGGCGCTGCCGCCGTGGTGCTGCACCTTGGTCCAGGGGAACGGCACCACGGGGCCGTGGTACAGGATCATGAGCACCGCGCCGGCGACGGTGAAGAGCGTACCGATGATCTTGGCCTGGCTGTGCAGGCTCCGCAGCCGCACCTTCTCCATACGCAGGATGAGGGCCATGATGAAGGTGACGGAGGGGAGGATGTTGACCAGCGCCGAGGCGAAGCCCGCGGAGGTCAGGTTGGCCCCCATGTAGTACAGGTTCTGGTCAAGCACAGGTCTGCATTCATTCATGCATGCACACACAACACGTACGTGAGATCTCTGGCTGTCGATTAGTGCTGTCATATCCGAACAAAGATTACTCTAAGTAGCTATTTTGCACTACGTACTCCAATAAAGCGAGCCCCATTATCTTCAGGAAGATTTTGAGGGTCATCCTTGGCCTCACGTTCCTGCATCAAGTTAGATTGGACTGTTGATCATGAAGAACAAAAAATGAAGATCTGAATTAACCAAGCATGGTGCAACGGCTGATCCTTGCATGCAATTAATCGATCTAAAATATTATAGTGGGCCTTGATTTTTAGTCACGTCTTGACATGTGGGGCCTGGTGGTCCCCCACAACAAATTAGCCCCTCCACCACTAGCCAATCAGGGACTCATCTTAAATTGTACAAGCCACTGATCACAGTTTTTATACATTGAAAGTTCACAGGCGGACGCTAAGATAAAAGGCAGGCTAAAGCTCTCTTGATCGAACGGTGACAAGTTAAACAGCAGTCATAACAGTTGAGGTATCTTGTAGTTACTACCGACAAACTGTTTTGTAACCAGGGAACTATGTACATAATCTGGAAGGTATGCATTCTGATTTGACACGTACGTGACAAGAAAAAAGCTGCTAAAAAGGATGCTCTCTTTGTTCAGTATGCAGGTACGAAATAGAATATAGCTAGACACGATGCTTTTCGGGATCAGCATCTGCAAGTGCTGCTCGTGGAGCATGCACCATCCGATCGAAAACGACCGAGATGCTAAGTCAGTTTCGAGGAGAAATGGACGGATCGGTCAGTTCGATGTATTCCCGTACACATATTATCGATCCGGTGTACCTGACATGCATGATAGCTTACGTGTGCGTGCGCTTCAACCGCGAAAAATTGACCATGCGTTTCCGTTACTGGAGCACACGGCGTCAGCACGTACGATGACTGATCGGCTACTAGACAATGATCAACGACGGAGCATGACACGGAGAGGAGAACGAGAGACACGGTGGATGCAGTAGAGGAGGGTAGGGGAGAGAGCGAGAGGGGGGAGGCCGCCGGAGAGGGAGAGAGAGGGATTAGCTACCTCTCGAACCAGAGCGCGAAGGGCGCCATGACGGCGGTGGCGACGAGGTTGCGGTAGACGACGAGGACGAAGTGGCTCATCCCACGCTTGAGGGAGGCCACGGCGACAACGTACATCCCGGCGAACCCTATCTGCAGCAGGATCATGGCCAGGTACGGCTTCACGTCGCTCAAGACTCTTCCCACACCCATTCTGCTGAGCAGTGAATGGACCTCCTCCTCGGAACTCTCAGCAAAAAGATCTTCTCACTCTCTGATCACACTCCAATAAGCAGATCACCACGAGCTCAAGCTAAGCTCTCCACTCCCAGACACAAGCAGATGCTCTATGGCTGTGTGTGTTGAAGAATGAAGGGGCAGTGAGCTCACGACCCGCCTTATATAGCCGTGCCTGCCAGCGTGCAGCAAATTAAGTGTGGCTATCGAAGCAGCCTGATCAATCGAGATGCCAAGTGCTCAGACATTGATGGATCCGAGTCATGGGCACCCCGGCTGTCCGTTGTGCTGTTGCAGTACCGGCTTTAGCTAAATATTCCTTGTTTAATATTTTTTCCACTTTTCCGTGTCCTCCCCTCTCCCTTCTTTTCATTTCCATGTGCTTTTCGCCCGCGAAATGCAGGGCGCACGTACAGCCTGTGTCTTACTAGAAGCGAGACACCTCTTTTGGGCTTTTGCTCATCAGCTGCCGAATAGGAAGAGGAGAAAACTCGCGGCTGCGAATCGTCAGAGCCATCGAGTTCAACCCAGAGATAGTGCAGGCATCGTGATTCGTGAATAGAGAGAGTAGCATCGGTGGTGACGTCGTCATTTCGATCAGACGATATGACGTGGCGTCGATATACTTGGCTTTCTATAGACAAATACTGTCCTCTTCGATCGTCAGGCTAATCTGAAAAGGGGTTCAGATTCGGCCGAACGATGATCTGTTTCCTCTCTATGTCATCTGAACATCGGTTGGCTCCACCGGTCAGGCTTTCATTCCCCGCTTTCTCCACTGACCTCCACCTCGATCGCCAACATTCCAGACACGCCAACACGTCGATCGTCGCCGGCATCCCTCTCATTTGCCAACACGTAGCCACCCTCGCAGTCAGTTACTACCTGATCTTCACCGCCCCAGCCCTAAGTAGCAACTACCGAATTACCTCTCCAGTATAGTGTACCACGTGGTGATGCGCTTCAATTCTCCTTGTTACCACGATGCAAGTGTGTGTCCGGTGGCAGGATCCAACAATCGCCCCACTGGTTGACAACCCATGCATGGTAAAGATGAGCTTACTAGCTGGTTTGGCTTATCACACATCGCTTTCTTTCATGTGGCACAATGGTACGGTCTCCGCGCCAATAATCACCCAGCTGATGGTCATTGTCCTTGTCGCCATCAGCTCCGTACCCGGTACTAGACTCCTGGCCAACATTCCGATGTAGCATGGGCATGAAGAGACGACTTGATCGAATCGAGATGATTAAACCGCGGCAGGGGACCCAGCTCGTGCTTCCTTTCTTTTTCGGAAACTCAGCGCCTGCTTGCTCTCAACGTCGAGCAAAAATCTAACTCAACCTCGCGTCCCATCTCGTTACACTGAGCAGTCTGACTGAACTGAACCCTGGGTTCCATTCAACAGGTGCAGGCTATCCATGGGGGTCAGTGGAAAAAGCACGCGTCCGTCCGTCGCGGACACGCAACTCCGACACTCGGAGAGGAAGGAAAGGAAAGGCGTGTCCACATCATCCGCCGCAGCCACATCCACATCCCTCTCCGTCCAATGCATGATCGTCGTGCGAGCAAATTGGGGGCCGGGTGATGTGGCCGGCCGCGCCTTTCTCACAGGTGATCCCTCTCGTTGTAGAGGGCCCAGCATACCCAGCTAATGGAGTCAATCAGGGAGGGCGGCCGGGGAGGGCTTCCGTTTCTTGCTCGCCAGCTGCTGCTGCTTCACGCACGCCTAGTGCTTGCTGATGCGCCGAGTGCTCCGGTGCCGGCCGGCATGGTGCGCGTCCATTCATCGCCTCGTCGGCTCGTCTCTCTCTCTCTCTCTCTCTCCCTCTAGCCGCGCCCGTCCCCGGAAAAGAAAAGTGATTGGCCGGCGCGGCACGGCCTCCGGTTTGGTAAAAACTGCGCTTCGCTGCGCGCCAATGGCTCGATGCGGCGTGCATGACGCTAGCGGCCTACCACGATATCTGAACGCCTAGCTACTGTAGTACATAGTATCTGAAGAACGCACGAAAAGATGATGGAAAAGGAAGCTACCCGCCCGCGTCAGAGACGACGGATAGGGCACATTTCGAGCGACTCGTTCGGCAGCGTTCCGCTCGCGTCGCGTCGCCTCGCCTCGCCGCGCGGCTTCGGTTCTTTCGTTCTCGGCCGTCCAGTCCGTTCCATCCCTGGCCACGAGCAACAACAACAACTTGCAAGCGAATGGCTGGCCGGCACAAGGCAAGAGAGCTATTTGGGCATCTCGCTCGTTATAGAATGTGCTGCCGCGTAGCCACATGCTGATCGGAAAAGGGAGGTTCACTCGCTACTTCATTCGCTTACTTATTTCTACACAACCATAGCTTTGCATTACTATATCCTTGTTCGAATCCAAGAGAACTACTAAAGAAAATCTGATTACTATCGCCAATTGTTTCTTGTTGACGTCAGGACAGGGTAATTAAAAAATGAACTAATGACTTTGTTCTTAATTCAAGAAAGAAAAAAAACTAGAAGGAGCAATACTTAGGTCGCGTGATTGAAAGTCACCACTAGCTAGTTACACTTGTTTAATCTCTCATCAGGAACCAGGATATGACCAAATGGTCAATAACCAGCAGGCTTAGGTTCAGGTTGTTCTGTGGTTGTGACCTGATGAAAACTGGTCCATCATCACCAAGGTGACAAGGTCTGACTCCTCGCCGCATCGGACAGCATCATGCGGCGCTCGATTCGATCACGAGTTTATTCCCTGTCGCGGCGGCGCTCCTGAAAAGGAAAGAAAAATACGTGCGCCCGCCTGCCCGCGCTGCTCGATCATCGCAGGCCGGCGGCACTGGCAGGCAACCCGGTCACGGTGCACCGCGCATTCACACGCGCACTACTACTACTACTAAGCTTTCTTCTCAGGTCAACATCCGGGAGAACGGAAAGGAATTTGCGTGCGTGCGCCGGTTAGTGAGTGCGGGTGCCATGGCGCGGCGGCTCAGCTGCTCATGCATGCATGCATGCATGCAGCAGCTCAACTCCAACCTGTGGGCCGATTCGTGAGAGTGGGGATTGATTAGATATTTCAATCGACGCCAAGCTGCTCCCCCCGTGCGTTGTTCCCTGTAGAACGGCACAACTCTCTCTCTCTCTCTCTCTCTCTCTCTCTCTCTCCCACCCAGTAGTTTGTATACTAGTCCCTTCGGTTCCAAAATTCATGAACTGTTCGTCAGCTGTTTCGTCTACGTATGATGAACGGATATAGCACTGACTGAAGCAAATGCAACAACAGAAGGGCATCTGGTAGCAGACGCGATCAAAACGATTTCGGCTACTAGTTTTTTTAAAAAAAAACTTCAGATCAGATAATTAATTGATGCTAATGCTAACCTTGTCACATACATGAGGCTAACGACAGAGAATCAATTTAACGAATATGTATCCAGCTGAATGCTGCGCGTCGATGCTTGCATGCAGCAGCATGATGTCATTAGCAGCAATGATTCGCGACTTTTTGGGGTGCTCAGGGAGCTTAAACTATTGTTTGCGCGACTAATTTTATTACGTCTTTAGAGTTCCTAGACGCTTTGATATATTGCGATCCTGGAATATCGTCGTCGGCCTTTGCTTTGCTTCCCCTTTTCTAGAAAGAAAGAATTGCCTCCTTTTGTTTCTCTTATCCGTTTGCATGCATACATGAGACAAAGTACACAAGATTTGGTACGCATTGATTATTGGTGCTCAATGGAAACTTAAGTTCATATTCATCAGTATTATCCATATGCTGGACGTTATTAGAAATAAAATCCAGCAAAAGACGAGGACAAACATTTAAAACTTCCCGTACTTTCTGATTTATTATCCGGTTTTAAACCTTCTTACCTCACAATATAGTATATATACTCTTTCTTTGGAAGTGATTTCACGTTGTATTACTGAATAGGCCACTAGGGAATAGTTAATAAGAGAAGTACTTTAGTCCGAATCCTATATTGACTCTTCTTGACTTCGCCAAACATTCTTCCGTAATCAATTGCAACAAGTGGTAATTAAGAGTTTTTAGCTTTCTAAACACAGTCATGAATCAACTCCTGCTGCAAGTTGAAATGAAAGTGACATAAAAGCAAAGTCACGGGAAGGCTGGCTATACCAGTAGTTTACTAGGTTTACAACATACTTTTAGCTACATATGGACATGCGAACACAAAACACGCTGAGAGTCCCTTTGGTTTAATTTTATGCAGCAGATTCTCTGGCAACAAATTTAAGATCACAACAAAAAAGATTTCCTCGCAAAACATATTCTTGAAAAAGAAACTGTAGTTTTTCTCGGTACAAATTGGAATCTCCTCTCGCCCTAAATTTCTTAGAGTTCTTATATAACTATAATTAGAAAAAAGATTACACACTTGAATTAAATTTTTCTTTCTTTCTCACAACTCATAACACCTTTTCTCTTACTGTTAAAATTAGATTTCCAGATATGCACACCTGAACCAAACACATCTGATTTCGATAAAGCACCCACTGGCCTTAAAGGTTTTGGACGCCTGTGGGAAGTTCAGAGCCGACAACCAGATGCTGAGGTGCCAACAGAACGCATTTGCAGGGCAAACCAAATGAAGCATTTCCCGTTGTGCCAGGCTATCATGTCATCCATGGAGCCCGCGCGCCTCACCTGCACTATCCGCTTCTCTTCCATCGCCCTGGCCCCTGGTATCGTTCAGCCTCGACCCCGTGATTGGGCCATTGAATGGACTGGCCTCGCTGCTTCCCGTTGCCATGGCGAAGACCTACGAAAACACACAGTGGTCATGCGCCTTGGAACGTGGAGGAAGTCGCTGGACAGGATTTCAGACAAGCTTGTGATCTGTGAAAGTTGTCCCCAGAATCTGAGGTCCGGCCAGGCTTTGGCGGGCGGACACACGAAGAACAACATGATTCTGCCCGTACACCATCGGCCGTGCCATCTGAACCGGTGCCCACCAATTAGAGCCTACAGTGAAAAAGCGATACATGGGGAAGCTCTTCGTTTAATTATAATAAAACATGAGGACCTTAATGAAAAGAACGAAGCCGTGGGCCCGTGGCTGTAACTGGAAGGGATACGAGTGACCCGGACCTTCTGTTGCTAGATAATGGACGGGATACGTGTACGGCCCAAGAAACATTCCCGAGTCTCCTGTGTCCACGCGTTCCATCAGTCATCGGCCACTGCAAGCGGGGCCCACCTGATCAGCTAGCCCCACGCGAGCAAAAGCCCGTCGTCACCCGCCGTCCCCACTCCCAGTGGCCGCCGCCGCCGACTCTCTCACCGCCGAACCCAGCGACCCCTACAGCCCGCGCAGATGGCAACGGCAGCCACGGCGTCCGCGACCCGCTTCGCGCGCCTGGCCGGCGTGGGCCTCCGGGCCCGCAGCCGCCTCCCGACCGCCGTCCGCTTCCAGCGCCAGGGGCTCACCACCACCGCTCTCCTCAGGACCGCCGAGCTCAAGCCCAAGGGGCAGGGCCAGCCCGAGACGCTCGACTATCGCGTGTTCCTCGTCGACGGAGGTGGCCAGAAGGTGTCGCCGTGGCACGACGTGCCGCTGCGCGCCGCCAACGGGGTGTTCCACTTCGTCGTCGAGATCCCCAAAGAGAGCAGCGCCAAGATGGAGGTCGCCACGGACGAGGCTTTCACGCCTATCAAGCAGGACACCAAGAAGGGCAACCTCCGATATTACCCGTAAGGATGAAAATTGGATTGGAAATGTGTGCTTCATCATTAGATTTTTTTTTTTACAACGGCTAGAATACAAACAACTCTATGACGTGTAAAAATCTCTTCCAGTGCTCACAATCTTCATTCTACGGTACTTGTATTTTTCACTTAAACCCTTACTCCTTGAAAAAATGTTCACAGAATTGAAGAGTTTAATTAGAAAAATGCAGTGATCGTAGGATGTTGTAGATCATGTTGCATAGGAAAGATTTTTATACGATCTCATCACAGAACTTTCTGCATTCCAGTCGTCCCATAAAATTTTAAGATGAACAACAGAATTGCATGTGACTTTCCTTGAAAGAGAAAACACTATTTGTGATTTGGTAGAAAAACTGGCAGTTCTAAGGTTTGAGCAACGTATAAGTATTGAAAATGGGGTAAATTAGAGACTGGCTGTAACTGTTGCTCAATGTAGTTGTAAAATAAAATTGCTGTTTTAGTTATTTTCCATGAAGTAGTCCTTTTCTTGTCTATAAGATGGTAGTTTGATGAAAATGGGGAGTATGCCGTGCAGAAAAGGAGGAATATATGCCCATAAGACACAGTCGTACTTGTTCATAGCTTACACACTCTGATAGTCTTGACGGGTGAATGAAATTGGAACAGTGGCAGTTTGACTTCTTTAACTTGTCGGATTCAGAGAATGGTTGTTGGTCGATCTGTCAAATGGTCATAATACTCTGAGTCTTAGGTCTGAGATAAAGATGCATTTCAGTGGTCTTAGCAGCATATTTGAAGCCCTAGTTGAATGATTGTGGTTGCTGTTCAAATTTTAAGTGCAGCTATTTCAGGATGGTATACATTTAGGAGCCTGTATTGACTCAATGTCTCATCCTTTTGCCACAAAATTCATCATGCTGCATATTCCTTTATCCACAATTTATTTTGCTACAATAGTAGGCTATATGGATTTAATTTTCCAAACTTTACTCTGTATCAAAGTATATGGGTTGTCTTCCTTGGTTAAAACAGTGGCACTCTGTTCTTTTATGCTTCAACTTGAGTCCTTTATTTCGGGATAGTACACATTTACTAGAATGATCCTTTGAACTTAGTAGTTGATATCCACTTCAAATCTGAAACTTGCGTTCTGGTTAGTAATGAAATTGGCTGTACACTGTTATTAGGCCTGGCAGGATTTGGTAGTTCTCTTTTGACACTATTGGTTACATCAGGTACAATATTAGTTGGAACTATGGATTATTTCCTCAAACATGGGAGGACCCAACTTCCGCAAATTCGGATGTTGAAGGAGCATTTGGAGATAATGACCCTGGTAAGGAACTATTCCGTTTGTTATCTTCGACAAGCATGTCTTTTATGCTAAGTCTAACCACTTTTCGTATGTCCTTTCTTTCTAGTTGATGTTGTCGAGATAGGTGAAAGGCGTGCTAATATCGGTGATGTTCTTAAGGTGAAACCATTGGCAGCTTTAGCAATGATTGATGAGGGAGAGCTTGACTGGAAAATTGTGACCATTTCTTTGGACGACCCCAAAGCATCCCTGGTGAATGATGTGGATGATGTCGAGAAGCATTTTCCGGTATGGCTGCTGTCTTTTTCTTTCTCATATAGCATTTGCCCTTGCTCTACTTTGGTCATTGGCAATCTTCTTGATGGGAACCAAAACATTTTCTTGTTATGTCACTGCTGTTACCTTTTTCTTCGGACATGGAGGTAAAGAGTTCATAGAAACAAATAATTATTTTTTCTGTAGCTATATGTTGATAGTACATTTTTTGGGTGTTTTTTGTTGCCATGGAATTTGCATTCATTATAACTGCATGCTGTACTACAAAAGTTGCAGATGGATTAGCGTTTCTTACATTTATTTTGATTATTTTACAATGCCTATTTAGGGGACGCTGACTGCCATCCGAGACTGGTTCAGAGACTACAAGATACCAGATGGCAAGCCCGCAAACAGATTCGGTCTTGGCAACAAGCCCACGAACAAGGTAAGCGTGAACTCAACTTCAGTTATCCTGAAGCAGAGAGGATATTTTTCGTAATCTCATGGTATCATTGTTTGTCTCAACTAGGAATATGCTCTGAAGGTCATTCAGGAAACCAATGAATCGTGGGAGAAATTGGTGAAAAGGAACATCCCTGCTGGAGAGCTCTCATTAGCCTAATCAAAGGTCCAGGGGAAGCCGCCACATTCTTTGAACCGCTCTCTTAAGCATGTTCTTTATCATGCTTGTTCATTTGCATACCTTTTTAAAACTCTGTAACAAGGATGACTAACATGCAATTATTGTACAGGTACAATCGTGCAACCAGCTTATCAGGACCAAACGATCTCTAATCCCACGGTTGACTTAGCATAGGGTTATTTCTCAATTTGTTGCCAAGCTTAGCGGGCTTAAATAAAAAACACAGTGACAGTAGGATTACAGATCGTATGGTTTTGAATGAATTGTTTACACGATTGCACCTGTACGAGTGATTATATACCGGCCACTCTCCTAACAACAATACTCTTTTGGAGCAAATAATGGTTCTGGAGCGAGAAGTAATGTCCCTGAGCAATGATCTTGCGGAAGATTTCCAAAATGGAAAGAAGAAAACTTTTTTAAGTTATTATGAGTAAGACAAGCTCATGTAACTTCCAAAGTATTAGCCTTCCACACCTTTAAACAGTATCGAGGTGCTTGATTCTTGAACAACAGTAAATCACTTGTACATATAAGTCAGTAAGCATCTTCTAAAGACCTAAGGATTGCTTCTCTGATGGCGTTGGATCCTGCGGCGCTCCTGAAATATCGATCTACGCGGTCCACTGCATGCAGGCGCTTTGTTTCGTGATCGGATCAGATTTCTTGCTTGTCAGAGACTGTTAGATGGGCGACATACATTATATCGATGTGAATTAATCTTGTGATTTGGGCGTCCCAAAAGGAAAGATTCGTCCCAGCTACTACACGCACGAAGAAGCTCGAAAGCTTGCCCGTACCAATCAAGGTCGTCGGTACGAATAGACAGACGGCGACATCCTCGTGCCGTTGATGCCAAGAACGATTCCACTCCATGCTCGCCTAATTTTTGAGCGAACAGAGGCAAGGGCTCCGGGCTCGTTCCGGTCCATACACGTACTCGGCACGGACAAAAAAAATCTACCGATCCTTCGTAGATCAGAGCCGTGCGATGCGACCACATGTCACCGTCTCACGCGGCCGAAAGACACACCACCACTACAGACGGCGCGCGTTGGAGAGGGAAAGCAGCAGTCAGGTACACCGGCCGGCTTTGTACGGCACGCAGCCGAGCAAGCAAAGCAAGCACAGGAGCGGAAAGCGCGCGCAGATCAGAGCACCAGACCCATGCCGGTCGGCCGTTCGCGCTGTCTCCCTCGTCACATCTCGAGGCTTTTTCTTTTTTCTTCTTTTTTTCTAGACGCGATCACCGCTTTCCTTTTTCCCTGCGAAGATTTGGCAGGGGATTGCCCAGCTCAGGGGAGCCTCTCTCTCTCCCTTTGTGGCCACGAGGACGGTCAAAAGCGACGGCCAGTTCGGCATCGATTTCTTCTCGCTTTGTTTACAGTACTGTACTGGCCATGCAATACCAATAGTGAGGAGTGGTGCTGTCTTTCGGAAAAAGAATATCCGCCTGTCGTCCTGTGGATAGATGGCGGCGTTCGATTGGCCGGGCCGTGTCGTCGCCGTCGTCGCGTGTGGCTCGTCGGCGCAAAAGCGAGGTCGTTAGCCCGGCAGATTCGGTGTGGCCCGCGACGCACGCGATGGATCGATGGCGTACCTCCATCATCATCGCCGACGGACGCGCCTGCGGTTACTTCCGGGGCAGCTGATCGTCGTCCTCATATGCACGCGCCGATTAACCGCGTAAAGCAACCGGAATATCGCCCGTGTGCTCGACCACGGCCGCGCGTGCCGGCCGGCGGCGTGCGGAGGAGCACGCGCTGAATTGGACCCCCGCCGCGACAAGCCACGCTCCGGCGGTGTGGGCCGCCGCGAACAACGCGAGTCGCTCGCCGGAGGACCCGGCCGTGCACGCCGCACGGGGCAGCACCGCCCCCCTTTTCCCCTCCACGGCCACTCGTCCGTCCAAATGCGCGCGGGCCGCAATCATGTCACACCGGATTGGATTCCGTCAATCATAGCTCGCCGTCGCGGCCACCACGACTGAAGCCCCCCCGAGCGAGACGAATCCGACGCGACCGCCTGACGCGGACACGGGACCCGGCGGGCCCCGCCTGCGCATTTCTGACCACATTCTACATAGATCCCTCTTAGATCTTCTTTCTCCAATTTTGGGTTAGGGAAGAAGGAGATATTCGCGACTCCAGTCCGCCTTCCCCTTCCGTAGCAACGAAGGACGTGCGTGCACTCGCGCTCGCAGTACTTTCGCTTTTGGCCACTTCATCTCGCCACGACCACGAGCTATAAAAACCAACGCGAGTGCCACGGCGTGCCTCGCACCACTTCAAGTCAAGTGACAGCGCCGCGAACCCAGCTGCCCGGTGGTGCTGGACTTGCACCGGCTGCGGCGTGCAGGAAGCGTAGCCAACAACGGAATTGCTGTGCTGGGCGTGCCGTTGCGGTCGCAGCACCAGCGGCCGGCGGGGAGGAGGGAGCAGCAGCCATCATGCAGGGGGAGGAGCAGGAGGAGGAGAAGAAGAAGGGGAGGGTGAAGAAGGGGTGGCTGGCGGTGCGGGTCGGCGCGGCGCCTGATCAGGGCGGCGGCGGCGGCGGCGACGAGCCGCGGCGCTTCGCCATCCCCATCGCGTACCTTCACCACCCGCTGTTCCGCCGCCTGCTCGAGGCCGCGCGCGACGCCTACGGCTACGCCTACCCGGCGGGGCCGCTGCGGCTGCCGTGCTCCGTCGACGAGTTCCTCCGCCTGCGCGCGCTCGTCGCCCGGGACGCGCAGCCGGCCGCCGCCGGAGGGTCCGCGTCGTCCTCGAACCGCGTGCACGCCGGCGGACACGGCCACCACCACCATCACCACTAACCCCTACCCCTTCGTGTTTAACGTGGTCCTTGGCCACGCGTAGGAAAACGGCAGATACACGTATAGTACAGCGGACGAACCCATCGGCATTTTGATCCTAGCTGATTCTAGCGCTGAGGACACTTGTAAGATTTTAAAATACCGTGAAAATCTGAAATAAAACTGTTTACCCAGCAACTAGCAGAAATTCACTTGAATTTTGGCCATTCTCAGTGATTAGCAGATTGATGGTGATACAGATTTCTGCAACATTTTTTTATCTATGTTGCTTAAGGACTGATAACCCGCTGAAAGATGAAGTAATAAGCGCGCCTTGAGCCGTGGAGGAACGATAAACTAACTTATGTAAGTAGCCCACCTCGAGTTTGCAAGTTGATCTTCGTTACAGTCAAAAGTTCAATTAGAAACTGAAGTCTCTAGCTCTACACAACTATTCTTTTAACTGATCACACTAGCCACCTTGATTTTACAAGTTGAGTTTCATTACAGTCAATATCTCATTCTGTGCGCGTAGTTGAACCACTTTTCGGAGTAAATATAATGGTCGGATGATATTTACTAGCACAAGAATCACCAAAGTGCAGAGCTCACTCTCCTGTTCCCCATATTTTTCATCTCCTACAGGAGTCAGAAGCAAACCATTCTTGGTCGTCGCTTCATTTGACATGCGCTTTAAGCTTCTGAGCTTTTGCTTTAGCCAAAGAGATGGTGGGGGGAGGGGTGTGGGGGGCTATTCTGCAGAAAGCTGACCTGAGCCGTTGGATATTCTTTGCGTGCCTCGGATTTTTATTCCGATTCTATGTGCAGATCGATCGTCCTCACAGGATTTTCGGCGCCCATTTTCAGCACAGTGATGCTTGGAGCGTGGCATCTTGGGCCTGAGTGAGTCGACACTCAACAGCCGTCCACGTGTTGCGTCCCGGCCCAGATGCTTGCGAAAAGCGAAATATTTGGAGCGAGTGAGTGCACTCCTGTTTGCTGCGGTTCTATTCCCGTTCCTATGGACTGGCAGGTAGGAATGTGCAACGCATATATTGTGCTTTGCTGTAACTTGGTCAAGGATATCTTGGAAAATACGCAGATCAGCGTACCACAATGTGACGCTCCAGCCAAACAGTTCATTGTTAAATGATGGAAATGAGCTCCGGTGGAAGACGGAAAGGTCCATTCTAAGAAATGATTTGGTCTTTTCCCCTTTTCCATCTTTTCTTTGAATTTCTAGATCATGGGTTGGCAATGAGATCAGATTCCACGAAGAATTCATGTACATGAAGTATCATCGAGTGAATTATTTCCTCAAGCAGGCAAAGGAGGCATTCAAGTAAAGTATCATATGCATGGTATTAGCCCATGTGATCAAAGAGAAAGAAGAAATGACTACAGAGAAGAGAAACAACTACCATTTTCCTCTTTCCACATGACAGAAAGGTCATATTTTGATACAAAAAGCAGCAAAGATGTTTTCACCCTTCAGAAATCCTGCTTAGGCACACAATAGCTGGGGAATTTTGAAAGATAAAGTAATAAAGCAGAAGTAATGATAACCTAAAAGCATTGTCGTCATGATACCGCTCACTTGCCTGCCGAAATGAGGCTTCTGGATTGCTACAGAAGTGCAGCTAAGAATTCTTCACATGGAGTAGAAAACTAGACAAAAAATGAAAAAGAGTAGACTATGACTTGGTTTCTTCATCCAAGGAGCTTCGGAAATGCTTCCAGCAGGGCCATTTGCTGTAGAAACTTTTGGGAGTGTAAATGAACCTCCTTGCACCGAGGAGCCTGGTGCAGGACCAGGAATGACGCCGCCTGCTTCTGCGGGTGCTGGCGCTGATAACGGTGGAAGATACGTCGAATCATGGTTTACTGTGGTGGGTGGATCTGTAAGCGCAGGAAATTGACGCGGTCCTGTATGGAAGAAACAGTGAAACATGCCAATCTGATTTTGGATACGCTGGTTAAATGAAGGAAATGAAAAAGCATATGATCATAAGCAGAACAGCAAGAAACAGGGCATCCATATCAGCTGTAACATATGCCAGCCAATTTTCCTATCAACCGGTATGTCAGTTTTTAAAGATCATTCCAAGTGTATCATCTACAATCTGATCTTTTAATGTTATCAAAGCCTTACTAAGAATAATTACCTGGGCATCTAGGTTGAATACCTGTGTCTAGGCTGCAATGAAAAAGTAGAGTGTAAAAGTCTTGGTATGAGTAAGTGGGAAACAAACGGAAAGCATTGGGCAACTTGTTGCTTACGAAGCAGTAATAGTTCCGTTAACAAAACCTCTGTAGCTGCAAGAAGAAACATTGCAGCCTGCACCTGTGGGATGGGTGCTCACATTGCCAAGCATCACATTGCTGTTAGGACATTGCATGTTTGGGCATGATCCCGAGAGTGAAGCTGATGTGCAATACAAACTGTGACAGAACCGAAAACAAGGATAATGATCAAAGAATCGATTCCAGCTTGTAAACAACAGAAAAGAATGAAAATATTGTAGCTAATATTTACTTGAGATTGCTTGGCCCACAACTGCACTGCACACAGTTGCCAGCAGTAAGCGCATAGGTCCCGTTTGCAACAATCAATCCATGATCTGAAGTAGATTTTGGAAATGTAGATGCACATGCTAAACACGGAAATAAAAAGGCATTGTCAGAAATATTGCTGGAAGATAATTGTGCTTCAAAAAAGCATGGATGTCTTCACAAATTAACTCAGCAGGAAGGAAATTCTCATAAATGTCAAATATTACTGAATAACTGATCATTCACCACAATGTGGTCTCAGTTACTGGATAGGTCTTGTCTTTTGCCACCTCACAATGCCACACCTATGTTAGTATATGGTTCAACGGGGTAGGAGCCAAATTATGAAGACAGTTACTAGTGATAAGTCGTACCTGGCAGTGGGATCGCGAGAATGTCGCCCGGCGCGGCAACGGGGCTCCCCATGGCGTTCACATTCATGACGTCCGTGACTGTTGTCTCGTAGCTAGCGGCGATGGCGGGAACAGTGTCCCCGACCTGGACGACGTAGGAGAGGTACAGGGCGGGGAGGTTGTTGTCGGAGGAGTTGAAGCAGACGCAGGGCAGCGGCACGACCAGCTTCTGCCCGGCGTCGAGCGGCGCGTCGGGGTCGGCGGAAGCGAGGCCGTTCTCGTCGCGGACCTGGTCGGCGGAGGCGAGGCCCGCGAAGACGACGTCGGCGACGGTGGCGAGCGTGTCGTCCGGCCGCGCGGCGTAGCGGACGGAGAGGGACTTGCGGACGCCGCCGGCGCAGGAGCAGCGGGCGGGCACGCGCAGGAAGAGGCCCATGGGCAGGATGCGGTGCGCCGCGCCGGGGGCCGTGAAGTCGAACGCGTTGGCGGCCAGCAGCGCGACCGGGTCGGCGCCGAAGAGCGCGGCCACCTCGGACACCTTCATGTCGGCGTAGAGCGTGTAGCCCAGCAAAGCGGGGCACGAGTCCGACCCCGAGCACGGCTCGATCGTCGTCTTCGCCTCCGAGCGGCGCGGCGCCGGCGACACCAGCAGCGCGAGCATCACGGCCGCCGCCGCCGCCACGAGCGCGCGCGGCTCGGCCATTCCGGAGACGGCGGTAGCCAGCCACTTCGGGGGGAGCGTGAGAGCCTAGCTGAACCGTGCCGTGCAGCGTGCGTGTCTGCGGCGAGGAGAGAACTGGGACTGGGAGTCGTGGTACGTAAGCTGGCCTGACCGCCTGAGGCGAGGAGGTGCCGGGCCCGCGCGTCAGTTACAAAGGTGGCGTCGGTGTCCGAGCGAGTCATGGCGGGAGGAGGGTGTCGTTCGCTTTGGGCAGCGCTGGGAATCTGTGCCAAGCTAGGGGAAGAGGGAAAGGTAGCAGAGGCCGCAGGTCTTTTCCAATTTCCACGGCGAGAGATGGCAGGTGGGGTCCACCAGATTCTCCCACTCGTTACTGGGCCACACGAAAACGGAGCAGGGCAGGCTGGGCCACGCGAGGACGGAGCGAGCGAGCGCGCGCGGCGCGTGGCTCGCTCGACTTTCTGCTTCGCCTCTGCCCACTACACTGTAAAACTTGGGCCGTAAATCGTTCCATGGCGTCGTCTCGGCCTCTCAGCCAGCTCAAGTTGGGCCAGCGAGAGACAACAGCAGGGCCTTTGTAAGGCAGCCTGCTTACCTGGAAGTGGAAGTCTAGACGGTGCTGATGCACATACGGACGTCGCTACCGCGTCACACTGTGCAAAAGTAACGGTACCAGTACGAAGAAGATTGTACAGAGTAGCGTGCCTTGCACTGGGCAGTCGGACCGCCCGAAGTTTGACGCGTAGAGCAGCAGTATCAGGACCGGGAGCATGCATCGTCTGCATCCTACTACACCTGGGAGTACGTGCCGCGCTGCAGCAGCTGCCAGGGATGCTACCACAGCTGCAGGTGGCGAAAAGACTAGTAGACGAGAGAAACAAGCCGGAATTAAGCCTGTGGGTAGGACTAGGATACGAGCACACGTCCGACCTCGAATTCTAAGTACTCCAGCATTTTTCTGCGTGCGCATCCGTCGCCGCGCCCGAACGAATGACACCCAAGTCAGAGCATATTCTTCTTCTCCCCCGTTTCACTGTACACGTGATACATGGAACGCGCTGCTGTCCGTGGGTTCGCGGGACAGGCACGCCCTAGTATGGGCGGCACCGGCACCGGCACGGATGTAACGTACGTAGGCGAGCGGCAGCATCCCACCAATCCCGTCACCCCAACCGACGACTAGTCTGCTTCAGTTCTGTTCGCCCGCCCGCGCGAGCGATGCGCGCCACTGTGCCTGCTGACGCTACGTGAGTATTTAGATGCCTCACTCGTGACGGAGCACAACAACTAAAAGCTAGGTCAATTAATAGTAGACCCCCGATGAGTGTGTGTGTAAATTAAGGTGAGGAGGACATTACCATGACGAAGGAAGCACGTAGATCCTCGAAGATATCATCAGTTATGGATGGAAGTTTAGTAATAGTTCTGATGATGATTTAATATATAATCGTCCATCCAAATGTTGTTGTGGCCCTTTTTCTACTCATTCTGAATTTGGTGCGCGAGTGATGACAGACGGAGGTTTTGCTCGTTCCATGTAACTTGCTGGTTGTAGCCTCTCCAGAGCTAGGTCAAAACCAGGATTTTTTTTCTCCCGTGCATCATCTAAAATGTAATTACATCAACAACATGATACTAGTGGGAAGCACTACTGAAAGAGAGATCCCTATAGTTGTGGGAAAGAGGAGCACAAATTAACCACTGGTCCTGAAATCAGCAGCCCAGCTGGTACGGAGCACTTTGTTCGTGCTGATGACTGCGGGAAACGCTGAACACGACGAGCTACCAGCTGGTAGTAGCTGTACGTACGTATGTAAAACACTGTTGGATAAACAGCTGACTGCCTACTCTTCCACAAGCTAGCATGGATCAGAATTGACAAGACTACTACTAGCAGGACAGTCTTGGCCTCGATCGGAGACCCAAGGCTCCTTTGCAAACTGCGAGGCGTCTGTCGTCTCGGTCAAAACGTACGTGAACACAAGCATATATATATATATATATATATATATATATATATATATATATATATATATATATATATATATATATATATATATATATATATATATATATATATATACCGCAGCCGATCATGCGTGTACTCGATCGCGCGGGTTTTTTAACTTGTAAGGTACACCTACCGTTTCGTATCCGTCGAATCGCTTTTCGAGCTGGTCAAGCCGTCGTCACACCAAGTTGAAAAACGTGCAATATAGATATACTCCCCAGCACTTACAGAATACACAGTAGCTGATGAGCTAGCAGCAGGAGGTCAAAACTGCTAAAATTGATAAAAGGATCTGGGACGAGATGCCTCGAATGCATGAATTTAAGTCGAAATTCTGTTAGTGGTTAGTAAGGAACTAGGATGACATCTACACCAACTGTGCACATCGATCGTCTCATCCCACGGCCGGGATTTACACCGTCGTTTTCTTTTCGAACGATGAGGATTTACACCATCGTCTTATCAATGTCGTTCATTGGTATCATGAGGATATTCGAACATAAGGGCCGGACTGCTATATGTCAGTGGTGCAAAGGGGCCCATGACGACGTGCTCTATCGCAGACACGATGGCCCCTGCATTGCTGTCTTTTTACCATTAGTGCCATGCAAGGCTGCAAGAGAGACCATGCTCCTGAAAGCCCCTTTCGACTGAGCTTAGCAAGTGCTCTCTCTCTCTCTCTCTCTCTCTCTCTCTCTCTCTCTCTAGTGACAACCGAAATGTACAAACATAAACAAATTCTTAGTTTCATGGATCACACAAAAAACTTCTGCTCAAACACATCTGCAGTTTTGCTCGACAAGAGAAAATGAACATAAGAAAATGAGAAGACACGAAAGTCGAAAAGTACTTGAGCAAAACTTCTCTGCTCATGCACATCTGCAGTTTTGCTGCAAGCGAGCTTCGTTCTTTCTTGATCGCGTCAACATCGTTCTTCAGTTCTTTGGCATGACGAATCTCGAGCTGAAGTACGTCCTCCGGGTAATGGTGGAGAATCTAGGGGCTCATACATACGACTGCATGCATGCGGCACTTAAGGAGAGCAGGCGAGCAGCGCCAGGGCGCCCCTCTTCTCTCCAGTCACTCTCAAGGAGTAGTGGACTGTTGTTGGAGATGACATGGAAAATTTAAGAAGTATTCCCTTGCCCGGCCGGCTGCGCAACTATGCCCGCATCATTCTTCCTACCTAGCCGCTCTCAAATGATTGCATGATCATGCAGCAAACCGTAAGCTGATAACCTAGTTCTACCGTCGTCTGCCTCTCATATCATCACCTCGTTCTCTCACCGAGTAAGCAAATGATAAAGATGCTAGTAAAACAAGTGCACGCATAATTAGTTGCGGCCTGCAAGCTAAATTGTACGCATCTGCAGAAATGGCCACAGCACTAGAAAAGAATTTATGTAGTCAACTGCTTACCGAGATTCTTGCATGCGCTGCCAATATTACTGAGATATAGACGCCGCATGGTTAAAGGGATGACGAAGCGTGGTCTGAACTCTGAAGTCTCCGGTGGACAAACTCCAGCCGGGGCAAGGAGAAGATATCATTAGTCGATTATCCCGACCGGAGACACCGAACCAGACAACAACCCCCTTAACCTAATCCAGGCATGTACATGGAACAAGCTTAATTTGACGGCGCCGCGCTGTATCTATGACACAACTTGATAGCTAATTAAACTAGCATGACACGGCAAGATGCCATGGATGCACGGGCTTGCGAGGAATGAAGCCTGGTCCGACGCCTCCATGCCGGTGACCCGGCAAGCTAAGCTAGCAGTCTGCAGGACGCGGACGCCTCGAGCCAGCCAACATTCCCCACAAGCCCCCATGGCCAACAACGAGCAAATTAAAGCGTCTACAAGATAGTGCGAATTGCGAAATGGGTGTGTGGGCGAGCGCATATATAGATGGTTGAAGCTGGAGGTGGATGAACGAAGAGCTGCATATGATAGCGAGGAGGAGGAAGATGTACTGTGAGGAGGAGCTAGCAGCAGGGAAGGGGTGAGAGGGCTGAAGATATGGAGTGAGGACTGGAGGGCACTAATGGCAATTTATGGATACATGCCCCGTTTGGCACAGAGGGTGCCCTAACGCCTGGTAGCTATTAACTCTATTACACACCCAGCCTTCTTCCATAACGTTGCCCGATCAATGCTCCAGTGCAGTGCAGTGCAGTGGGTGATCTTTTCAGTGCACCTCTCGCTTTCAGACGGGAGAAAGCTGGAGTAACAGGTGACTCCAGTAGTGCGTGTTGAATTCCTACGTCTGAAATGCCTCGTGAAGTGCACCACTCCTCTCCCCCTCTCGTACCACTGGATAAATAGCTGTGCGGAATGTCTTTGACATGCTTGTGAAGAAAAATTGCCAGCTACCCAGGTTTGTCATAACTGAAGCCTCAAAATGTATGCACATATAGGAGTACTAGAGTTCATATACTCCTTTCGAATTATTTGATGCTGTTTAGTTTAAAATTAAAGTAACTAATGTCAAATAATTTGAAACGGAGAGAGTACCACATGACTGGTACTCTGATGTTTCGCTAAACTATTTGTCACAAGAGTATAGTGCGCATGTCACTGGGTAAAAATGCCACTATAAATTAAAGGAATGGCTAATATGTAAGCTACCCCCTCCTGATCATTCTCTTTTGAATTGGCATTGAATTGCTACATTCCAGAATGTTCCGCAGCTCGTTTTTACTACTTACTCCTTCAGCACAGTGCAGTGAAGGCCGTATGGGTGTAAAAGCTTGTAAGAAGAGGAGGGAGGCCTCATAATTACCGCGCCAAATATATCTAGGCAGTCCTGTTTGGTGCCTATATATATACGTACTGTTCAGCATTTTACTGCCCGAAAACTAAAGGCGTTCTACAGTTGTGCAGGAAGAATGAAACTTAATTTGATGACTCGACACGAGCTAGCTAGCGAAGAATCCGAGTGACTCTCAGGGTAAGCGCTGGGGCTAGCCAGCCCGTGGAGGGAAAATGAGTTGCGGGTGCATCTCCAAAATGTCAACAGTCTTCCGAGCTAGGGGTAATACGGTGGATACACAAGCACTCTAGCTTGTTTTTGTTTGAGTAGATGATACTCTACTCTAAATACTCCCTCCGTTTCGATTTATTTGACCCTGGCTAGTTCAAAATTAAACTAGCCAGTGTCAAATAAATCGAAACAGAGGGAGTACGTGTTCGATTGCCACACCAAGTTACTCTGAACGATAATCTAAAATAAAGTACGTACAGTGATATTTTAAATTTACAGTGTTATTATGCATACCGAAAAATCTACAGCCCCCAGTTACGCTACCAGCTGAATCAAACGGTCGAGACGCCTAGTACTTTACGCCTGCGGCGTGTTCCCAGCAAGAGAGCTTACTGGATTGACCAAAACCGGCGCGCGTAGCCCGACAGAACTTGCGATGATCACACCATCATTACCAGTTGATTTGCTGCTCTCCGGCACGTGCCACACGACAGGAGGTGTGCTGGTGGCAGCAGCTCTCGTCCAGTCCATCTGAGCACGCTCTGCCTCTGCCTCTCAACCTTTCTCGGCCGCCTTAAATACGAGGGAGAAACATGAACGCGCCCATGCGGCCATGACCGTGAGCTAGCTAGCCCCGGAGTTGAGAAGCACGCACGCTTTTCTGCCGGTCTTTTTGTTTTCTCGTTGTGTTCAACTTCGAGGCGGCCGAGTCGTCACTTCGACGCTGAGAAATGATGCTGAAATGATACGGTTGCACCTCTTGTTCTTCTTGCAAAATGGAGACCCCGCGTTCCTGAGCAGAGCCCTCACATCGACGCAGGAGTAGTGTGCAGCAGGAGAACCGCAGCCTTGCGTAACTTTTTTTGGCGTCGGGGCAGGTGAACACAGTAAAAACACCGGAGCGTGGCAGAAGGCAGCGAGCGTAAAAGCTTGTCAGGTTAACACGGACGCCGCCGTGGACTTCCGCCGTTGCCCGCCGGGCCGGGCAACCTTGCGCGCGGTTCTCGTCCGTGGACGGAACACACGGCCGCGAGCCCGCGACCCGTGGGCGATCCGAGGAAAAGCCACGACGAACGCGCGCGCGGGTCCTCTCTTCTTCTCCCGTGGAACACGCGTCCTGGCCGCCCGTCCCCGGCGGTCCGACGGGTGCCGCCGCTGGCCTCCTCCGCCCCGCGCGCGCGCCGGAAACGCGCAGCTCCTCTGCCAGCGTCGTCAGCGAGCCCGCAGCGGTTGGGGTCCGCCACGGCGCCGCCAGCGCCTTGAGGCGCCGGATCACTACCAGGAGGAAGCAGTTCGGCACGTATTCATCTCAAAATGTGTATGTTTCTGATTTATTTTTCTTTCTGTTGCTGCGGCCGCCGCCGTCGCCGTGAACGATTACGATTGTTCAGTCAACCCCGCGCAGCTAGCGCCTTGGTCCATGACTCGGTTTTCTGAGAGATCGATTTTTCGAACGGACACCGAGACCGAGGCACAGAACACTGCCTCCCTACTGGCGCTCACTCCCCGAGTCAAACACACAGTGGCAGTGGCTTCTCGAGATTTGCAAAGATGCGTTTCGCACGGCTGGAACTACGTAACCACTAACCAACAATGGCGCACGCGACTGCTCTGCGGCAGCGTGCGGGGACTGGACGGGAATTCCCCCATCGTACGGCGGCGTTCTCGCGGCGAGAGACCTTTTTTTCTTCTTCTTACATGCCCTTTCTCATGTCCGTACATTGCTTCCCTGAATATTAGTACATCTCTTGAGACGACGGCCCTCATCGAAGTATCACCTGTTTGCCACAGCTTCTGAACCAGCTTTCTTATAAAAATAAGCTGCGGTTGTACTAAACACTCAGCTTGTCCAGTAGCTTATTAGTTTAGCTTCTTCTCAGAATGAACTAAAAGCAAAATATAAGTTTAAGCTGTTGTTCACCAACTTTTCAGACAAGCTGCTTTTTTAATAAATTTAAACCGTGACAAACACGCCTACAACTATATACAGCTCCGCCAATCGGTTTTCACATTGCAAGCTGGAGTAACAAAGCTGACTGATCACTGAAGTGTCAATTTCTGAGCAAATGCACGGGGACTGGAGAGAGAGAGAGAGAGAGGGGGGGCTCATGTGTCACGGACAGGACGCCCAGCTGGGCGTGAGGCAGCCCATCATCAATGGTGACCACTGCTCGCCAGCCATGCCCCATGGCAGGACGGAGTTGTGGCGACGCAATCCTGTGCAAATGATGGCGCGGGTGATTAGGTGGGGGGACTCGATAGATCAGCGCGGCAGCGGGGGGCCGGGGACACCGTTCCCGCCGCGCGACGGCGCCAGTGTGCCAGTTTGGCGAGGTCAGGTCCTCAGGCCAGTGCTGCTTGCGCCCGTCTCTATTTATTGTCTTGTATGTGTGGCATCTGCCGTAAGTACTTCTGATGAACAAAAACGCCAGGTCCACAGACAGCCACTGTGCTGGATGACTTCAGTTCCCAGTAAAACGTGAGTGAACACGTGTGATCAACCGAGTGGTACCAGCTGGGCAGTGTTAGGGTGTTGCAAAGAAGGGCGATTTGTATGCGAGCCCAAATTGAGCCACGCAGGGCGGCAGGGGTCGAGGTCCAAGCCCAATTGGCAACACTAGACATACTTCTGTTCGCGCCAGGTCAGAACAATAGTGAGCCCCAAGAAACGTAGAGTCCAAACTGGAACAAGTCCTGGAAATGTTCATCCAAAGACCTCCTTACCCTGACGAGGATCGGGTTAGTCTCGCCCACCGTGTTTCAGACTGAAATAAAAAAAATAGTGCAGGAAACCTCCCTCTTTCTGTTCAAACGAGAACTGCAAATGCACAATGTTTAGTAAGTTTTTTGCACACGCCCGCAAAACTAACCCCATAACCGATCGAATTCAATCGATCAGGTACCTGTTTTCTCCTAGATTGGTCGAGGCCAACTTCCTCCAATTCCGAAGCTCATTGTCCCTGTTGGCTTGCGATTTCATAAGCAAATGCTTACAGGTATTCAGAATGAGCAGTGTGAAAACTCCGTTGCTTCACCCCTCGTCCAAGTTTAGAGTCGCAACTGATGGCGCTGGGTTCAGGGACGGGATAAGCTGCTTCTGCTTCGTTGGAACCAGCGTTTGTAGAATCGCAACTGTGTAAGATGCCTTATTTTCTTATGATTTGTAGATACATGCTCTGCTTAAAGTTGGTAGGGGAATACCACCAGAAATTCCCAGTACGCTATCAGAAGATGCACGTGATTTCATAAAGAGTCGTGTCCAAGCAAATCCAAATGATCGCCCATCTGCTGCTCAATAGGTGGACCATCCTTTTGTGCAGCGACCACTGCAACGCTATGGTGTCTGATGTTTTTCCCTTGTTGCTAACAAAACTGTACACAAGCTGGTAAGTCGTCCATCCTTATGTTGAAATGGCTGAGTTTAAAATTAGGCTGATTGGACCTGCTCCACTCATTACTCGTCAAATATATAGCTCAATTCTCTAGTATTAATGATTTTTTTTTTAAAAAAAAATAGGCTGCTTGGACCTGCTCCACTTATCACTCATCAGACATATAGCGCAATGTTCTCATTTTCCTAGTATTAATGATTTGTTTCTTTGCACATAGAAAACGTTGCTGATACTGAAGGATGATCCATTGTTCTGAATTCAGAGAATGATCCCACAATCTGAAGGCCTTCGGTGCTCACTGTACCATTATCATACTGCAGAGTTTCTGGGTGATCCGAAATTCTTTTCAGTCGTATAAGGACATCCAGACATTAAAAATGGCTGATAAGATGTTGCTTATTTGGAGCTTGTCTGGTGTTCGCCCTGCCCTAATCCAGTGAAGACATGCTTAAAGAAACAAAAATGGAATAAGCTGAACCTGCTTAAATATTACAGCTTAACTGCAATGGAGAGCGGCCATTCAATGCATGTCTCAGTATATGATACCTTTATTATTTGAAATTTCAGCGAACAGATCACACTGTAATGTCAAAATGCTGAGTTAAAAATGTGGATGCTGGCAGTACCATGAAGTGTTTCAATGCTCAAAGGTTTGTTCCTGTTCTATTTCTGGCCTTGTCTCCAACTGTCCATGCATGTACGGTATTGTTTTCCACCCTGAAATGTATATTTAGTAGTTAGACAGTGGAACTTGAATTTGTAAGTTCAAATAACAGTCCATGTCTAATGGACTATCTACATTGACGGAGCTGATCAAAGATAGTGAAATACCTTTATTGCAACTCTACACGATTACGGGAAATCACAATGACCTAACAGCTACAATACAATATTTGGACCTATAACTTTTCTGATCTAGAATTATAATCACTGCGTCATCTTCTGGACATGCAGATAATCATGGTCGCACAAAAAAGACTCCTTCAGTCAAAACGCATTACACTGCATCTTTACAGTTTTAGCTCAAGTCAATCCCCCTCCAAGCAGCTGCCTCCATCCTCCTCAGAACCATATGCTGCCATCTCATGTCTGAGCAACCCAAGCATGTGGCCAACCTCCTCGGCCTGTGGATGTGACCGATCGCCGGACACGAACTCGTGCACGTCGCCGTCAATCTCCACGGCGCTGTAACCCGGCCGTTTCTTCACCCCGCGTGCTTTCATCAGGCTCCGGACCTTCCCCGCGCCGTCCCACTTCCCGACGGCCGCGTAGATGTTGGACAACAGTACATAGTTGGCGTCACCACCGGGATCCAGCTCGAGGAGGTGCTGCATCAGCTGCTCGGCCATGTCCACGTCCCCTCGCATCCGACAGCCCGCGAGGAGAGCTCCCAGCACAACCTCGTTCGGTCGCATTGGCATGGTCTGCACCACTCGCATGGCCTCCTCGAGGCGTCCGGCCCGGCCGAGCAGGTCGACCACGCACCCGTAGTGCTCCATCCTCGCGGCGACGCCGTACTTTGTTGTCATGAGGTCGTAGTACCTCAGACCGTGCTCGGTAAGGCCGGCGTGGCTGCAGGCCGTGAGCACGCCGGTGAGCGTCACCGCGTCCGGCTTGAACCCCTCCCTCCGCATCTCCTCGAAGTGCTCGATGGCCTCCGTGCACTGTCCGTTGGCCGCGAACCCCACGATCATCGAGTTCCAGGACACCACCGTCCGCTTCCTCAAGGAGCGGAACACCTGCGCCGCGAGCTCCACCTGCCCGCACCGCGCATACATGTCGATCAGCGAGTTCGCGACGCGGACCTTGCGCTCCAGGCCCTGCCTGACGACGAACCGGTGCACCCACATCCCAAGCCCGAGAGCACCGACCTCGGCGCAGGCAGATACGACGGCTATCACCGTGACGTAGTCCGGCTCCACGCCGTCCAGCAACATGGCGCGGAAGCAGTGGATGGCCTCGTCATGGCGCCCGTTCTTGACGCACCCGTCGATGAGCGCAGTCCAGGAGACCTTATCCGGGCCAGGCATTCCGTCGAAAACCTCGAACGCCTCGGCTACGAGGCCGTTCCGCATGAGCCCCGAGATCATGGTGTTGTAAGTGACGACGGACCGGACGGACATCGTGCCGAACAGCTGGAGGGCGAGGTGCGGGAGGCGGGACGCGAGGTAGAAGCGCGCAAGGCAGGTGGAGAGTAGGAGGTGGGAGGGGAAGAGCTTGAGCGCGAGGGCGTGGAGGTTGAGCGCGAGGGGGCGGGCTAGCGGGGAGGGCGGGGAGTCGGCGCACACGGAGAGGACGGTGAGGAGCGTGACGTCGTTGGGCGCGGGCGCCGCGGGGCAGGAGAGCATGGCAGAGAGCGCCGCAGCCGCAGCGCTCAGGTCGCCTTGCCGCGCAGCGCGCGCGATGGAGGATGTCCAGGAGACGACATCCTGCGGCGCGCGGAGGCGGGCGCGGCGGGGCTCTGGGGCGGGTCGCGGAGGCTGGGGGAGAGCGA
This sequence comes from Neostapfia colusana, assembly GCA_030760725.1. Taxonomy (NCBI): domain Eukaryota; kingdom Viridiplantae; phylum Streptophyta; class Magnoliopsida; order Poales; family Poaceae; genus Neostapfia; species Neostapfia colusana. The sequence continues at coordinate 1,228,797 of JASWHV010000003.1, read as the reverse complement.
GGGACGTAGCGGCGGCCATCGCCGTGAGCTTCTGGCTAAGAAGCGCCCGGCTTGCACGGCAAGGCTAAACTTCCAGCCGTGCTATTGTTTCGGCTAATCGTCTTCCTCTTCGATTCAAGCATAGGTAAGAGCGAATCAATATACTCAACTTTTTCGAAAAAAAACATTATAACAGCGACGCTGAAGAATAGCAACCACATGCACCAGCAAGCAGCCAATTTTAGAACAACCACGTGCCAAAAAATTGAAACTTTTTCTCTTGGAGAATGATGTTTAGACATGGCCAGTCTAAGAATGTTACTGCTAAAAAATGACTTTTATTGAGTATACATTTATTAGAATCTAAAAAGTAATTAATACTCTCCGTTCTAAAAAATTACGTTTAGGACAAAAAAATCTAGTTCAATTTAAACTAAATTAGCTGTCCTAAAAGTCAATTAATTTAGAACAGAGGGAGTATTTCGGAAGCATTTTCAATGCAAACTTACACATTTACACATGACATTTTCATATGGGGAATTTAGGCATCCATAAACTATTGTCAATCACAGATAAAATAATTTTACTCCTAATATTCTTATGGGCATAAAATGTGTCATAAGCATGCTCTTTAAAAATTATTGATTCACACAATAGTAGATAAGTCTACTGATATATATATATTGCATATGTCTACTGTCTGCTGAACATATAAGCCCCAATAATGTGCACAAATAAATAGAAATTTATACAATCAGCTTGCTAATGTTACAGTTTACAACATACAACCATATGCAAACTATATCTAAACTTCCAGTGCAGGGTTGTGAACTGGCGCCTGGACGCCTAGGCGCCCGCCACGCGACCAATTCATTGCGGTATTTTTGACTAAGTGTAGAACACCAAGAACAACAGAACTGTAGAAGTGGAACTGTAGGTACATAATTCATAAATCCAACAAGTTCAACAAGCCAAAAAGTTCAACATAGGCAACAAGTCAACAAGTTTAATATAGGTACATAAATCCAAGTCCAACAAGTTCAACATAGATAAAAACAACCATGAGTCCATGACAAGTTCAACCATAACCATGAGACATTATCTAGTTAATATCAAACTCAATATCATTTGGGGCGCCTTCATTTTCTTCATCTTCGGAGCTATCATTAGAAGGAAGTGATGGTGGTTGACCAAAATCATCCTTAATCTCTAAATCATCGGACACAAATACATTGTCTTGATCAATATCTTCCTCCTCTCCCAAACTTTGCTCTTCTTCATCATTAGTAGGCCCTTGAGGTTGAAGCTACAAAGCGCCGACGTTTATATTTGCGGTAGGTCTTGGCAAATGACGTCCTTCAAGTGAACGCGATGCACCAATGGCTTCATCAACATGAGACCATAGAAGATCTTCCCCGGCATGAACTTCATCATTATTCATTTGAACAAATTCATTATCCCATTGGAAATCCTCTAAGATCAAAGGGTTGTAACCTTTCCCTTCTTCATGCCTCTTCCTAAATCTATACATGATTTTCATGTTGTATTGGATGTACACCAAATCACTTAATCTTTGATGCTCCAGTCGGTTTTGCCTCTCCGTATGGAACTAAGCATTACAAACAATAAAATAAATGAGTAAAGTTCATGTATGTAGTATAAAAGGCACTATAGTTTAGTTGCTTACAAATTTAAAGACGCTTCAATTACGCTCACAACCAGATGCCGAGCAACAAAGGCCTAAGATACGCCTTGCAAGATTTTGGAGCTCTCTATTAAGGCCACCAAAAGCATCCCACCAATCCACTCTAATCGTATCCAATATCCATGTTAGCTCCTTATTAAAGTCTATGAAATGAAATGTGATAACAATAAGGAATGGAACAAACACTTACAAGGATTCTTTGTTTTTCGTTGTTTCATTGCAAGTTGCTTTCCAAAACTCCTCCTCATTTTCTCATAGTCATCCACTTGATCATTTATCTTAGCAAGCAAATCATCATTGTCAGGCACCATCTTCTCAAGCACATCATTGAATTGAATTCGGAGTCTAGAAGCATACTCAACATCATTTTGTCTTATGTCAAAGAATTTATTTGGATTAAGAAACAATGCAGCACCATATAATTTTTGCTCCATCTGATGGACCCATCTCTTCTCAACAATGTCCATTATTCTCTTAAGCAAAGCTGGTTTGCCTGCAAGAGTGGTACTTATCTTAATTCTTGCAAGATCCATAGCTGCAGTAATCTCTGGCATGGCTGGGATCTCATCCCCATCAACAATTCTTAAAGGTTGTGATGCTCTTATACAATCCTCCACTGCATTCTAGAATTGTAAAGAGAGCAAACAATCACAAACCTTTTTCCCCGCCTCCATCGAAGATAATTTGCACCTACTCCAATCTTCGCTCACAAATAGTTGTCTCGAAGCATCCTTAAACTTGTACAAACACTGCAAAGTGAGGAAAGAAGTGGCAAACCTAGTGGCTGTGGGTCTCACCAAATCTCTTCCTCCCGTCTTTTGCCTCATAGCATCTAGAATCCTCCCGTGTCTGTATATGAAGTTTGTGACAAGTTTAACTTGATTGATAGCCTTCTTGAATGGTGCTATGTTGTTACCAATGTCTTGCAGCATCAAATTCAAGCAATGTGCAGCACAAGGGGTCCAGAAAATAGTAGGATATTTATCCATAATGATTTTACATGCTGCCTTAAAGTTTGAACCATTATCGGTTACTATTTGAACCACATTATCCACACCCACCTCCACAATCTTCCGCTCTAGCAAAGCTGCTAGCATCTTTGCATCAACAACTTGTGAAGAGGCATCTATGGATTCCATGAAGCATGTACCTTCTGGACAGTTAACAAGAAAATTAATCAAGTGTCTCCTCCTCATGTCAGTCCATCCATCACACATTATGGTGCAATAATATTTTTTCCATTCAACTTGAAGCTTCATGACACGAGCCTCAATCTTAGCTTTTGCCTTAGCAAGTAGGGACACCCTTAATTCGTGTATAGAAGGAGGCTTGTATCCATGACCAAACTGTTCAACAGACTCCAACATGATTTCAAAACTCCTTGCATCTACCGCATTAAAGGGTATGCCACACTCATAAAAAAATGTGAGATATGCTCATGTGTCGTCTCCCATTCTTCCTTTGTCCTCATGCATCGCTCTATAGAAGTTTGAGATGGCTATTTTGAGTGTCTTTCTTCTACCACCTCTTCTGGTGTCTTCTTTAACATGGATGAAACAACCTTCACCTCTTTATCTTTAGCAATAGGTTTGAAGCAAAGAGCAGCTTGCTTTCTTTTAGCCGCTGTCCCGGAGCTAGGAACCGAAGAGTGACAAGAGGAAGCTCTAGATGATGCATCTCTAGTACCCTTTCGAACCTCAACGTCATCCCTTTCTTCCTCATCCTCCTCAACATCATCTAAAATAATTTTCACGGACCTTGCAGTCTTCTTGATATATTCTTGCATCTCTATCATCATTGCTGTGGTTGTTTTTGGACACTTCTCAACATCCCCAAAACCAGCGGCTAAATGTTGCTTTAACCTCTTTATGCCGGAGTGCACTTGCTTCCCACAAAGACAACATTGCACCAAATCTTTGTTTGTTAAATCCGGCCAGAAACCACATTTCCACCCTAGATATTTGGACTTTGCCTTCCTCTTTGGATCCTTAGATGGATCATATTCATTTGATGAACCGTCAGTTTGCTGCTGCTGCTGTACATCATCATGTTGACTCTCAACTGATTGATCCATCCCTAAATAGAGGTAAAAATTGATTCATTACTTCACAGGTCACAGCATCGCAGCAGCACACACACCATCTTCACACTTCACAGCAAGGAGCACGGAGCAGAGAGCCAGAGACCTACCGGAACAATGAAGTCGGGTGGGTGGCCGGACCGCAGGTGTCAGGGGCCGCAGGGCGCTGGCCGGCGGTCGGGGGCTTTGGGCCGGCGGCGTCCGGGGGTCGGGAGCTCCGGGCGGCGGACGGGGGGACAACTGTGCGGTGCGGGTCGGGGGTCGGGGTCTCTGGGCGGCAACCGCGGCCGTAGGTCGGGGCGGCGGCCAGGGGGCGGCGGCCGGTACTCCGGGTCGGGTTTTTGTCGAGCGGCGGCTGGAATGGAGTGGAGGAAGTAAAAAAAAGAAAAGTGGGCCGGGCCTTTTACAGAATAGGGTTTGCCCAAGTCTAGGCGCCCTGGGCGTCCGCCTGGTACGACGCCTAGGCGCCCAGGCGTCGCTCGGGCGTCTTGGGTAGGCGCCATGGTAGCTCCAGGAGAGGCGAGCAGGCCAGGCGTCCACCCCGGACCGACTTGACGCCTAGGCGGCGTCTAGGCGACGCCTCAAAAAGACTGTTCCAGTGTAGAGTGAAAAACTATATCTAAACAATCTCCATGTGCAAAACCATAGGAGGAGCAAAACACGAGGTGAAAATGCAAGAAAAAATTGGGTTAGCCGAGAAAGGAAAAGATGTCAACATATTCCCATGATTGAGGACTTCCTTAGACCAAAAAGGCAGAAAAAAGGAGGGGCCAAAATTGTAGATCATATATAATATTTGAAGCTTGCCTTGTGAAAAACAAATTACATAGGTGGAACCCTCTCTGATACCACTGGTTGTGCACTAGATCTAAAACCTAATCCATCTCATATTTCAGTACAACGCTATAAGAAAGATTTTGGTGCCATGCCAAAACACGCTATATACCCTGTGGTTCCCGGTATAAAAGGAGCCAAACAAGTCTTCTTCTTTGCTACTACACTGAAATTTGGTCCATACATGTTTCAAATGAAAATCATTGGGTCAAACCTGTCCATCTTGACAAAATAGGTTTGATCTTGCAACTTGACAAACCTGAAGTTTCCTGTCATGTCAAGAATCCATACCAAACCTCTCAGTAGTCACCCTCAATGTCACTTCCAGTGAATCTGAACTTTACATGTTGTACTGCGTGCTCCTTCCGGTCTGACAGAGATGCAAATGGCAGCAAACCAGCCAAGCACGGTAGAATAAGTGATACCAAAACAAAAAATATGTACCGACGTGACCAATATGGTAAACCAACAGCCTTGATCTTGTGAGTCCCAGAAATAGGACCATAAAGCATGCGATGCAAAAGAGATGGGCAAATGTTTCCATGTAAATGAATGGAGCAAAGTGCCTCCCAGAATATAAGCCAGATGTTTCCATCTCCGCCCAGTGTGTCCACGCAAAACCTTCCAACTGAACCACAAAGAACCCCCAATATCATTACATTGAACATTACTGGCATGTTTGGTCCAGTCATTGTAGATCGTTGGAATATTAACCAAGCGATCAATAGAAGCATCAAAATTCCAAACGATATCCTTGTTGTTGCTACCAAATGGCATCTGAAAAATAACAAACCCGAGTTGAAAGCTGACACCGAGCTTGGCATCCACCACGATTTAGACTCCTGCAACAAAGGGGGACACATGATATGAGTTTGTCATCAATAGTATTTGTTAGCAGCTAGATTGTAATTAAAAATGATTGATCATACTCTTGAAGTAGCTGCACAAGCTGCAGTAACAGCAGTAATCCGCTGGTATGAGTAAGTATATGTCCCATATCCAAAACAGACAGACATAAGTACCACAGCAGTAAGATGCATATCTATAAGCTTTCTAAGGAGTTCTGCAAATCTTGAATCCTCCATTTGAATCTTGAATTTCTCCTTTTTGACAGAGGCTTTCTCAAATCCTATAGAAATTCTGATCTTCTCTAACATGTGTGCATATGAGCTGAGATCTAACTGAGACTTTTTTAATTGCAATTTTCTCATAGTAAGTCCTATCTCAAGTTCCTTGAGCTCATTTGAACGAGTTTGTTCATTCAGAGATTTTTCGAATACACTAAGAATGTGATGATCCATTTCAGGACTAGATCTGCTATGAGGAAGATGAACCAATTGTTGGTTCACACTCGCATGAAGAATAATCTGATTATCCATTGAATTCAAGGATATATCATTCTGGACATCATGTATCCGACCTTGGGTACCAGCGCCACTCAATTTAGTTTTAGATACAGAATTAGCATCTCTGTAACCACACTAAGATATATCTTGCTAATATACAGGTGTCTCATTGATAAGGTGAAGGGTCCTCAATGTACTGCCAAATGATTTCTCAAAGTTTCTCATAAAGCATTCAAATATATCGCCATAAATCTGCAGCATGACATAAATTAGATATACAATGTTTATAAGATATGGAAAGAGGGGAGGGGAACAAGAAACTTGCCGCTCATACATTTGTTATGGACTCGTTGACGGCTGAGGTACACATCTGCATCCAAATTTCGTGTTAGATATTTATGAGTTTGTTCAACAGTAATCATTTATGGAAGACAGAAGACGGTATGTGCACCTTTGAGAGGGAATCAGGTTGTAATATTCCTCGAGAATCACTGCATCTATTCAGAACCTGTAATAGGAGGTGTTAGTTCCTAAGTTTACTAGTTTTGGTACAAACAAAAGTTATTTGTGGAATATAATAAACCTTGATAAATAGCAATCAGCACGTTCTCAACTAGGATTTGGTATGCTCGTATATATATACCTAAACATCAACTAGGATGATGATGCTTGAACATTGAAAATCACACGATTTATGGAAGAAAAAAAATACATGGTAGCCACAGAAAACACCAAATCGAAATGGAATCAGAATGGTTAGCATCTTATTCTCAGTGGTCGCTTAGAGTATCCATCAATCATCGTATATCTAGATTCACAATGCTCAAATGGTAACTTGCAACGAACAACCAAACATAAAAAAATAGGAGGATTCTATTATAACATTTTTTGAACTGGGCAACGAAGAATTTGAAATCCTCCAAATCCCTAAGCTCTACCTCCCATGGAAACTGAATAGTAGTGCTTCTTACATTCTCCTCATTCAAAACAAGACCATCTTTACCCAATTAAGACGTTGGGTGACGCTATCACTACGAGCGCAAGGTCGGGGTCACCTTAAACTCCAAGGTGCCAAAAATATCATTGAAAATCTAGACAATTTCATGGAAGCTGTAACCCTCTGCCAAAACCAAACTACAGAATCTAGTAGTTTAGGAATATCTTGGGGAGGCTATTTTCCCCTCATATCTTGTAATCTATATATATTCACCCTCTAGGCCTCGATGCAATACAATCGATCCATTATATACCAATTATGTCTCCTCTTACAGAATTAAGCAACTGGAGGCTCATAGTCTAATCAAAACAAAATTAACTTCCAAATCGGAGGCTTGAAACTTTCCAATATATAATCTAATAGTTAACCAGGCATGGCAAGAATAGCCAAAAGGGGATTGAGCAAAAAAAATGGATCTTTGGGTCGCCGGCAAACAAGGAAGAAAAGGAACCAATGTAAAACCAACGCACCCGGGAAAGAACCGCCGCGAAGGACATCCCGAGAGGCAGCGCGAGGTCCTGCACGTTGCGGTCACCGGCGCCCTTATTGCTACCTCTTCCCCTAGCGGCCACCCGCCGCCGCCGCGGCCGCGGGTGCACCCCCTTATTCAGTCGGGATCGGCGTGATGCCGAGCCACACAACGAGGCTGACGAGGACACCCCACCGGCCCTCGACGAGCCGCCGCCGATATGGGCCCCGTCCATATGGGAAGGGGCCCGCAAGGCAGAGGGAGAGAGAGAGAGGGTAGGGTTTATTAAATCGAGCTCGACCGAGGAAGAACTTGCCACGGTGGCTGTTGGTCCTCGATTTGTCGTGGTGCGGCGCCTGAGAGCCAGTTTTAAGATGGGGCTCCTCCGTTTGAACAGGACACGGAGGTTGAGATGGGAACGCGAGCCCGGAACAGAACGGCGTAGGCGAGGTAACCGTTAAAGCGATTGCGGAAACTCTCGTGAATTTGCACGTGCAAAAACATCTGGTGTTGTATTTGTGTTGCGTCGAACGTTGAATTGGTGCGTTCCAAATAAGTTTGTAGCATCTGCTTCAAGTTTTCACCGAAAGTCATACGAATTCAATTTGAAATGGTCTCAAGTCTAGGCTGACGAAATATGCTCGCTTCACCAATGAACGCGCCTACCTTTCGCGGCCCGTAGCCCGGCCTCAGCCTACAGCCACGGCACAGCCCTATAGCGCAGCGGGTCTGGTGGCCTTTGCATCCTACGGCCCATTTAACTTTCATGCTGGTTTGGTTATTTTGATGGGATAATTTTATTCTCTATTTATTTTTCCAAATTCATATATGTCCCCCGATTTGTAGTGACACAGAGATCATTGTTTGACATCCTTGAACCACATATGAATGTACATTATTCGTGCGAGTGGAAATAGGAAGGGCCCAGATGATGCCACGTGTTAGCCTTCTATTGGGGCGAATGGAGGTGGGAGAAAGAAAGAAAAAAGAAAATTTACATGATAGAAAAAGGGAATCTTAAGTGCTTGATTTGTTATGTAAACCAGGTGACAAAAAATTAACCGCAAAAAACCTAACCAACCGAGGAATGCTTGGTTTGCTATTAAACATTGTTTGAAATACTGAAAATCATTTGATGAGTTAATTTGTGTATGTTTCTCATACTTAGTGCATTATTAGAATGATCTACATATATCTATTCTTGTATGACGTCCCATGTATACTTTTCTTTTCTTTCGGCAGAGATGCTTGTTTTCCTATTTCATTTGTGCATGGGATGAGCAATGATGGCCACGTGTCTAAAGATTTTGCTTTATTTTTCTATTTTTTATTTTCCTTCTCTTTTCATGTTTTTCTTTATAATGTTTTGGTATAGTATTTTCCATTTGTACCTTTTTTCCCACCACTGCACAGTATATAGTGCTTCTCAGTGCGTCAGCCAGCACTGTTTTCTTACGTTGATACGACCCCCCCCCCCTCCAGGTTCAGTTTATGATGTGGGGGTGGGGTTGCTTTGGACCTGACCTGGTCTTGGATTAACTGAAAGAGACCTGGACAAATTAAACTTGTCAGTATGGATATATGCCTCGGTAGACCACTAAAATCGCCATCTTAATTTCTCCTTAAACTATTTCATGCATCGAGCTGCTAATGACCAAAACCATTACCAGTACTCCCTCGATAGACGCCTCTCCTGCCATCTCGCTTATCTCGCTTGTAGTTGCAGATACCTAGTACACACATCTGTAGCTAAGCTGTTCACATCTCGTTGTCTGATAATGGAAGTCGACGCGTGCATCTGTGCCTCTGACAGTGATAGCTAGGCTATCATATGACTATCGATCGTTCCACGGCGCGCTGCGCGCACGTAAAATAGTACCGGTTTCATCAGCAAGGCCTCTGGTGATTGGTCCGATGCGTAATTAGGTTACGCTGTTAAAATATAAGTGAATGAGCCACCTTTTTCTATCAGCTTAATCTTTTGAGGTTAATCGGTCACCGCATAGTAGCTTAACATGATATCAGAGTCAGATGTCTCAAGTTCGAATCCTGGCAGACGTGATTTATTAAAAAATTGCACCCGACTCCTATTCTATATTTGCGGCTCAAGAGAGCATGCATGTGAGGGGGAATGTTAAAATATAAGTAAATTGTCTATCTTTCTCTATCCGGTTAAGCTTTTGGTATCAACCGGTCGACGCATAGTAGCTTAAGCTCTCGCTCAGCTCAGGTGCCATGGCAGCAGTACTAAAACGAATCGGATCAGTGCACGCAATAAGCTAGAGGTAGAGAAGTTGCTATCCTATATATATATGCCGCTACATAGAGCAAAGTTGTCACGTTCAGCAACAGTCGCTGAGCCATGGGTCCACTCCCCTCGTGAAGCACACACGCACATGGCAATAGTCTTCGGAACCCGATGAGCCAGTTCGCCTCGATCGGATCGAACGGTTTGCCTCTCCCACGTATCCTGATGCTAACTGCATCTCCGAGATTCCGACCTCTCTCTCCCTTCTCGCGAGCTTGCAGAGATCCATGGATATGATGATGCGCTCAGAGTCATGGCGAACTAACCGGCATCATAAATGGAGATCGACCGATCGATCAGAGAAAGACCACTTGCCGATTATCTCAAACACGCAGCTGGGATTCACGAACCGCCATGGCCAATTAATTGGGGAGAAGATGCGAAGCTCTGCCATGCACGTGATCTGCTTGAATATAGTTTAGACGATAACCGCGGCCGGCCAGTATGGCCTCCGGGCACTTGATCCAGGGCAGTTCAAGTTGAACGATGTTTTGTTTACACTCATCGGGGGCCGTGTTCCGTTGCGTTTTCTCCATCGATACAGTGTGAGAGAGATGAGGGATCTCACAATATATATTTTGTTATTAGCATAATAGTCAGTTTCGTCATTGAACTTTCGCCTAAAGCTCATACTCGTTTCTCTATACAATCAAAAGGGTCAATCTAATACCTAAACTTTTATTAGAAGCCCAATTTCGTTCCTGATACCAGGTGACTATCCATGTGGCACGTCAAGTCAGCAGTTTATCATCCACATAAGAATTTTAGTTCTCATCTAGAACATCTCAATGTAATGTATATCGAACTAGGGCACCTGAGCTGATGTGGAGCTGCAGATAAATGCAATGTCACTATTGATTGCAGAGGACCATATGTGACAAAGTGCCACTAAGAACCACGAGACCAACGTTGTGGGCCACTCATGCTCGACATGCTCTAGATGCCAAAAACTGCTGCCTGTACCTTTGCAAACTCTAGCGGTATAAAAAGCGTTGTTCGAGCAAGTCATGCTGTGTAGTGGTAAGACATGCATTTTGCTGCTGTTATGCTAGGCATGCCAACGTGGATAATCAGCTGCTGATTAGGCGCGTCAGATGGACGGCCAACTAAGACGAGGGAGATGAAATTAGATCGTAACCAAGGTTTAAGGACTAAATTAGCCTCTTTAAAATTTAACGGATGAATTTAAGGATTTGATAAACGACTATTTTGTTCTGCTGCAGATCAGCAGACAGAGATGGGGATGATGGCTCTTCAAAGTGACCCAGAGGATGACCAATATATGATGATACGTGTTGCGTCCAAGAACATGTACGACTTGCGTAGCTTTTCTTAAATATTACTACTTGCTAGCGTACGTGTGATCCTAATTAATGTGAATTCGATCAGTTTCATCGATCCGGAAACGTGAGTGACTTGTGTAAGTAACCTTAAAGCTGCATGCTGAAAAATCTCAAATTTATATAATATCTCTCCCCTTATTATCTCCAAGGAGAGATAAACAACGTGCCAAAGGACGAAAGGGTCAGAGTCAAGTATTCCTTTCTACAAGGCAGCGTCGTGAAAAAATCTAAAGCCAGCACGCAGACACACGCACATCGATAACGACGATAAGTTAGGGATAAAAAGATCATTAACGTGCTATAAAAAAACAAATGCCTCTGTGACTAATACAGGTCGATCTAGGATTCGATTGACGTGATCAAATCCACGTGATCGACCTTGGAAAATTTGACGGTGCCACAGCCGATATAGAACACGCGCATAATAAGCTAACCAAAACACGAGCAATGTACGGTGGTCGTCGCCGGCATCATCGCCGAAATGAACGAACACACGGCTAAGACTGTAAAGAGTGTAAGACCATATCTACATTGATGACCATATGAAAGAAATTCTGCTAGTAACATGAAAGTTATCTGTTCAAATAAAAATCCTCTGCCGATGGAGCTAGGAGTTGTTGTTTGCCCGAGCAAGTAGTGTTACATTAGTTTGCAGATCAAGTCAGAGATGTCGCGGTAAGCTCCGTGATTATTGTATGTACATGTGTAATAGAGATGTATGCTGCCGGTGTTAATAAGAATCTTTCGACCCAAAGGTCCACAGGGATCGGAACAGGAGGCCGGGTTAGCCAGTGTTTGGTTCCAACAACCAGTTGACCCGGCCTCAATCATCATGAGAAAGGCATATGGAAAAACACATGATCAATATCGAAGGTGTAGTATATTATGGCATTTGAGACGATATAGTTGAGCATAAAAATATAATTCGTGAAATTCTGCGTGGCCCAAGTAAGTTGACTGAGGATTGTATATGCATGCGCAGAGCGAGTAGGCAGGCCGGCCTTCAGTTTCAATGTAGTCTTGCGGGTGTTCGGTTCATCGGTTGTCAGCGAGCGAGGATAAATAGGCCGTAAGGATTTAACACTTACACATGGGCGCCATGGTCTTACATGATGTAGAGGACGGTGTGATGTCAGTCAACACATTGCAGAGATCTGAGAAAAAAATATTATTGAAGCAAGAACATGTAAAAAGTTAAGAATCGCAGAGCCTTAGTTAGTAAACAAAACGTCCATGCCTTTAGTTTAGTTGGTTCCTAAACCATGCATGCAATAGTGGGTTTTGCTAGAATCAACCCTAATTGTGGGCATTTCATTTAGAGAAGGCCAGGGAGTCATACTATTTCTTACTATATTTGAGTACTTTATTTGCAGTCTGTTTCATCTAATGCATGTTGCAGTTCTTTGTTCTCCCTTGAAGAAGTTTGTACAGCCATCCATCTTCTGCATCAACATTATTATTAGCACAAGGTGAAGCACTGGCATACTAAATTATTGTGGCATGTGATGGGTCAATGTAGGCATCTCCCATATACTACAACATGGAAAGTTAGCAGGTAGATGCATGCTCGAAAAGAATGCTCAACAAATAGATCTATCCTGTCCTTTATTTAGGTACGACTGTGGGAAACTTAGTTGATGATGATAGAAACGTCAGCGCCCTGATCAGGGAAATTCCAAAGAGTTGACCTGGGCTCCATACAATACTAGCCTCTTAGCGTTGGAACCGCTCTTCGCATCACATGACCAAGCTCTCCACTTGACTTCGGTACCCTTGTCATTTGGTGTGGGGATCACAACACCATGCACTGCATACCCATCAAACTAATCCACCCATCGCTATTGTTGTCTTGACTTCCATATGTACCAAGGTTGTTTGTTGAATAGTACAGGACATGAGATAATAAGATTGAGAGAGGGGTCTCCCCTTCTCTTTACCTCTTTAATACGTCTTATTGGACACCCGGACATTGACTTAGCCTCGGGAGAAGCAGCATTAAGATTCCTCCTTATAGTTGTATAGAGACACAAAGGTATACATATAAGGTAGCCCTGGATAGAGGTCACGACCATGTCATCCAAGAAGAAGAGAGCGGCTGCTGCCCCATAGATCTTTTCCTGGAGGTACGCGGAGCTGACGGCGATATATGGATGGTCCAAGGACGGGGAGATGGACAAGAACGAGGGGCGGCTCAAGAAGGTAGTTGAAGTGGTTGTGGACCAAGGAGGACACAGGGCTCCAAATAGGAGATCAAATATATGACTCAACCAGGAGAGGAGATGGAGGAAGACAAGCAACTTCTAGCAGAGGATGAAGACGGCGACTATGAGAGCGATGGGTTGGAAACCCTCGCGGAGGACAAGCACGTGGTGGTAGGGGACGCCGGTAACAACAACGGCGGTGGCCATAACCATACCACCATGGAAGCACACAGGGATTTAATTAGCAAGGGTCCTGATATCAAGGTATCATGCATGGATGTGGTGCAATTATATATGTAGCTGGCGGTAGATTATTTGTTATCTTTGTCCTAATAAGCTTTTGTCCATCTTGTTTCCTCTCTTACATGACAAATGTTTTCAGGTGAGCGCGATGCAGGAGGAGATGGAGAAGATGAAGGGGGAGAACCGGATGCTCCGGCGAGTCGTCGACCGGACCGTGCGCGACTACTACGAGTTGCAGATGAAGCTAGCAGCCTATCGCCGGCAGCAACCAGCAGATGAGCCTAAGGTAATACTAGCGAAAAAAAATCTAGAGAGAGCTAGTCGTCAATATAGCAGTATTATTAGTTAGTTTATTAGGTAGGGTAATACTATCCCATTATTACTTTACGTTTCTACCTCATGTTCTAATAATACTAGCTAGCGATGATATCATCTCGTGCGCACCATTTAAATTATTCTGTCGACGTGATGCACCATAATTACCACATCAATCGAGTCATATTCACACTTTGTTATCCGAATTCGCGATTTTGATGTCTACTAATTCGATCTGCAATTCTGCACGCGCGCAGGAGCCCGAGGTGTTCCTTTCCCTCGGCGCTGCCGCCGTCCGGCCGGAGCCAAAGCTGAAGCGCAAGGAGCAAGCGACTCGGCGGCCGTCGTTGAGCAGCGATGATGACACGGACGACGGCGAAGAGGCTCTAAGGCTGTCCCTGAGCCTGCAGGGGGCGTACGAGGAGGAGAAGCTGGAAGAAGCAGGTCGACATGAACACGACGGCGCCACTGCGGTCGCCGACGGCAGGCAGGCGAAGGGCTACGCCCTGCTGGAGAGCAGCAACAAGCTGGGTCCTCCGGCCGCCGGCGACCTTGTTGCCGCGGTAGTAGGGATCACGAGCCAGAGCGTCGTCAACCCAGCCAACAGCAAAACTAGGGTTTCCGTGCGCGTCCGGTGCCAGGGTCCCACCGTAAGCTAGACACACACGCTACTACTGCATCTGGCCGAGTACATACATTCTCCTGCGCGCTCCATGTGTTCCACGTACGGCCAAAGTGACCCGCGTACGTCTACGTGCAGATGAACGACGGGTGTCAATGGAGGAAGTATGGGCAGAAGGTCGCCAAGGGCAATCCAGCATGCCCGAGAGCCTATTACCGGTGCACCGTGGTGCCGGGCTGCCCGGTGCGCAAGCAGGTAATATATAATTAATCCTAAGTGACACTTGATCGAGCACGCGCATCATGTGCATTTCTTTCTGTGAAGGAGACCAAACAATTCTGGTGCACCGGTTAGCTTGGTTATAGCTAGCATGCATGTGTCTGTGCATGGACTGATCTGTGGTGGCGCTGCTCGTATGCATGCAGGTGCAGCGATGCCTGGAGGACATGTCGATCCTGGTGACGACGTACAAGGGCACGCACAACCATCCGCTCCCCGTCGGCGCCCCCGCCGCCATGGCCTCGTCGACAACCTCGTCGGCCGCCGCCACATACATGTTGCTCTCCAGCACTAGCAACTCCTCCTCCATCTCCGACGCCGGAGGCGCCACGGCCGCGCCACCCTACCTCAGCCCCTACCTGCTCAACTCCACACCCCACCACTCCGCCGCTTCATCGTCGTTGCTCAGTGCACCGACCACCGGCGCCGCCTCGGGCTACAATGGCATGCAACAACATCTCAACAACCCGTTTGAGCATTCGTCGTCCAATCTATCTCAGCAAGGGCCACACCTCAATAAGTTCCCGTGGTCATCGTCGCAGAGTACACACATAACTGGTGGCCTGCAGACTAGGGCCAAGAGGCCGTTTCGGAGCACCGGCGGCGGCGATGAGAAGACGACGACGACGACATTGCCAGACAACGTCAGCGCGGTCATGTCAGACCCGAGCAAGTTCTCTACTACGGGGATAGCGACGGCGATCGACAGCTTCATGGGGAAGGACGGACAGGTGACGGGCGGCAAGGACGGGGAGGGTAGCAGCAAGAGTAGTAACAAGTGGGGTGTGGTCGAAGTCGAATCACGTCCACCCGGCCCATGACTAGCTAGTTGGTAGAGAAGACCCTGATTGGCTAATTGTGGAGAGAGATAACTGGAGTAATATCTCTCATCATAATTGTTGTGTGCAAAATACCAAACTAGCTAGATTAGAGGGCAAACATATATACTGGGGATTTTTTTTGGAGTCATCGTCTGTCGTAATCATTTCATCAGGTTTTCTGTGTTGGGAAAATGGTCGATTGCAGTTGCATGCAGTTGTTGTTAACGATAAATTTATATCTAAGACATCAACCAATCATGCATAATCTTAAATGTGTAGACCAATAGCCGCCTAGTTATGAACGTGAACAATTAACGGGTGTGATAATCCCGTGCCTGCTTGATGAAAATGTGAGATTGTACATGATTGCTACGTGGTTTAAAGTGGAAGTAGCTAGAGAGATATGAATCCCGATCAAGTTCAAAGTGAAATTTCCTCCGTGATTATTGATGGAGTATAATGATCAGGGAACCAACAAGTCACGCACTGTCCACGACGAGACCATGTTAACTTAAATTTTGACTGATGCTTGCGTTGCTATTATTTATATACTCTCTATGTTCTGTTTTATTTGACGCTGGACTTAGTTCTCCCAACGTTAAATATTATAGAACAGAGGGAATATCAAGTATATCTGACCACAAAAGGAAAACAGATTCTCTTATATTCTTCTTTCCGAAGTTCGAACCATCTCCGGTGGAGCCCGCTAGTAGGTTCAGTCTTTCACGGAGAATGTCGAGCCGGCGCAAATTCTCTTCTCGTGCGCGCACGCCTGTGCGCCATGCGTCAGGTCCTGGTCCATCCAGCAGAGAGCAAAGCCAAGCCCAATCCAACCTTATCCCGCTAGATTTGATCCGAGCCCATTATTTGGTCACGGTATTTCCAAGTGCTCCGACGGCCGGATCTCCACAGAAACTTAAAGTGACCACTGGTCGGGTTCTCAGTTTCGAATTATTTTAAATTCACTAACGTCAAATAATTAAAACAAAGTGAGTATAAATTTAGCAGCTACTAAAATGTAATTACCATTTTGTTGCAATCATACGAACAACTTTTCAAATTAATTTAGTTTTATCCTACTATTATTGTATTTTTTAATTAAACTCCTACATCTTATAATATAAACTGATACAAACATCGGGACACAGTTTCCTGGGCGGCGGCCGCGGTCCACAGGTCCAACCGCCCATCGCGTCCTTTTCCACGGGCACCCGGGCTGCTCCCGTGCAACGATCGGTCCATGGACCGTCTCCACGCGCCTCCAGCCTCGCCACGAGACGTAATTGCAACGCGAACCCGCACCGCATCACACATCCGGTTGTTCGTGGCTACCTCCAACCCCCCTCGATCGGGGCCCCACCCGTCATCCTCGCACCCCCAAATCGTTGGGTCCATTTCCCCACTCTCTTTAAGATTTTATTTATCGTTCTTTTTTCTTTTTGTCTCTATTAATTAAGCGGAGGAAACGGTTGCGCTTTAACTCGTCGTGCCCTTCCCCCCCCCTCCGTTGCGTCCGTCCGTCGTCGCCTCCCACCCCTGTCGTCGCCCGGGACCTCGCGCTCGCCGCCGGGATCCGGCTCCCGCCTCCTCGGCGACTCCACTGCTTTCGAGGTATGGCCCCTGCTTCCGACACGGAGGGATCTGATCTCTGTTGCCCGGTTTGTTGGTGATGAAGTTGGCAGTTCGGTCCGCTTCGTGCCCCTGGAATGGTAGGATGAGGTGCTTTCTTTGGATCTATGGCTGCGTATGTCGCCGCTGATGGGAGGAAAATGCTTGTTTCGTCGGATTCTGGTGGTGATTCCAGTGCCCGTTGGTAGGTTAGCGCCGAAAGGGCTGCGCATCGAGCGGAATTTCGGGAGACTAGAGGGCGACTCGGGAGCTTTCAGGTTGGAATAGCGGTGGTAGGGATCTCCAAAGGGGTGCTCAGAATTGATCGTTTCTGTGGAAAATACGCCTTGCCAGGGAAGATTTAATTGGTTGTGGCTAATAATTGTTTGGTTTTAGACCTAATTCATTCATTTTAATTCAGTTTTGAGTCAACTAAGCAGTTATCTGGCCTGTTTTCTACCGATTAGGTGCACATGTACCTTTAAAGCAGGGAAGATCCATTTCATGGATGGTTGTATAAATTGGTAGTGTCATGTAGATTTACATGATCGAGATTCCGGTATTCTCACAGGAAATTCAGTTAGATCTCAATTTAACACCATGATTCTTTGCATAACGTGCACACAAAGAGTTGTTGCTTAGTTCTTAGCGCATTGTTTAGTGGATAAGATGATAATTAGAAAAGGATGGGTGGGAGTAAGTTACATGGATTTCTTGGCTTCTGTCCTCAGACGAGAAAGCCTCGGAAAATTCAGGCTTGATCCTGAAGGCGTCATCGAACTTCAAACCCTGGAGATCCCCCATGTGCCTTTCCCTCAGCGCCGGATCCAGCACCAGCTGAGACAACAAGCAACTCTCATCGAGTGAGGAACACGCATAACAATCTATGGAAGCGGCACCATCCACACCATACATTGGGTACACCACAAGCCGTTGTGATGGTTGTGGCAGTCTCTGCAGCGCGCTTCAAATCTGACGAGTACACGGCAGCGGGCCTCGCTTCTTCAGACAGCCGGTGAGCGACCTTGTGCGTTCGTGTAAACCACAGTCACGTAAAAAGAAGCCATTTTTTATAACTCGGCGTCGAAATTTCAGAAAGCTTAAGCGTGGCGTACCATGAGAGCTTGTTGCCTGATCCATGTGCTAGCAACCTGGGGGAAGAGGACCAAGAGCAAAGTAAAATGAAGGAAGCTACATTTTCTTCAAGTTTTTTTCTTGTGTTGATAACTTAGGGTTTTTATAGAAATGATGGAATCATTGGCTCAAGTACAGAATCAAATGATTCCCTTTAATTAAAAAGTCATCTTTGTTTTTACCCCTTCTGATCGTGTAGATCTTAGCTCTTATCTGGCTCTTGCTTGTCACTTTTTAGGATGTGGGTCACATCTAAGATGTCCATTGATCTCATTATCTAATAATATCAGTCGATCTGACTGCTTGTTTCTTTATCAACCTGCTCAAGCAGTTTGGATCCAATAAAGTCTGTTTGTGACTTCTCCTGCCTTGTTTGCTTTTCCCACCGATTTGAATCTGAAGCTTGATAGCTTGCTTGAGGAGAGGGAAGGTTGTTGCATGTTAGAGCGACATTTCACCTGTAAGGATGCTAGGTAATGTTGTATATTTTTAGTATTACCATTGCTGTGTGCACCTGTTTTGTTTATTTCGCATTGTGAGAAGAATATCGTTGGGAGGAATTGGCATAGTGCATTTTTTGTTAAAATCACCAACTATCCACTTAGGTTATGTTTTGGTAATCTGTAACCTTCGTTCCCTGTGTGACAGTGTCAGAATCCACAACCTTCTATGTTATTTCAGAGACGTGAGAATTACTGTTTTCTGTTTCTGATGCCATCTGAATGGTGTGGAAGTGGGTGGTCTAGCTTAGGAAATTGTCACATGTGGATCAACATGATTTGTGTCCCCCCTTTACCTACCCATTTACAGTGTTGTCTCCTCATTGACCTCTGTGGATTCTATGTCACAACTCCTATGTATGCTTAGTAGTCTGATTTGCCATTTCACCTTTCTTATCATTCATGTGTCCTTTCTGGCCAGATTTCCACGGAAATGGCAAGAAGTGCTAGAGCAAGGAGGCATGTGGCTCGTCAGGTCAGGCCCACCCCGTATCCCATTCCTTCACACCGCTGGAAGTCAATGAAAGAGTCCAACAGGAAGAGAACACTTCCAACTGTGCAGAAAATGGACTGGGAAGATGCAAACTGTTCTGTCTGCATGGAGTATCCGCACAATGCAGTTCTCCTCCTTTGTTCATCGCATGATAAGGGGTGTCGCCCTTACATGTGTGGGACTAGCTTCCGCCACTCAAATTGCCTCGATCAATTCAAGAGTGCCTACACCAAGGGAGCACTGCTTCAGGAAGTGTCTTTCAATGAAGAGGGCACTAACTTAGACTCAGCACCATTGGCTGCTGGTGAAAAGACAGACCTTGCGTGCCCACTTTGTCGTGGTAAGGTGAAGGGGTGGACGGTGGTAGAACCAGCTCGGAGATTTCTCAACGGGAAAAGGAGGACATGCATGCAGGATGGTTGCTCGTTTGTGGGTACATACAAGGAACTCCACAAGCATGTCAAGTCAGAGCACCCTCTTGCAAAGCCAAGGGAAGTAGATCCAGTCCTTGAACAGAAGTGGAGGTCACTTGAGATTGAAAGAGAGAGGCAAGATGCACTAAGTACGATAACTGCAACTATGGGGAGGGCTGTTGTGTTTGGTGACTATGTGCTAGACTTGGAGGATGGAGTGGACTTGGAGGAAGTAGAAAGTGATGCCGATGTTGATGCTGGCCATGGGATGGAAAACACTCGAAGGATGATATTATTTATCATGCGTCAAGTTGCTCGGCATCATCAGAACCAAAGACTTCAGAGTGTAAACAGTCCATCTGAAAACGTTGAGGATGGTGCCAATGGAGGCGCACCTTACCCTTACCCCTTGGAAGGGGAGGATGAGGATGCTATGGTTATGGCTGGAGGCAGAAGCACTGATGTGCTCAGACCAGAGAGACGGAGACGGCGACGCCGTAGGAACCGGGAAAGGTTGTTTTTAGGTGCTAATTGAGAGGACAGATGTTTTTTATTCACCAGAGGAGTACATGCACAAATGATTCCCTGGTGTCTGGAATTCATCAATTTCGTCCTCGTTCATGATCGTGTACCATGTAGTTATCTTAACATGAGCTTATTGTTGTTACCCCATCAATGTATGTGTCATATTCTTTGTTGAAAAGGAAAACACCGCATCCATCTCATGCGGTTTGTATAATTTCTTCTAGTTATGTCTAATAATTTGCATTCTCCAACTAAACACGTCAGTTATGTTTGGTCATGCACAGGTAGGGCTGGTAATGTGCCAAAAAAAATAGGGCTATTATATAATAAGGGCCAGAATAATTTGTAAAAGGTCCTGTGAGCAGGTAGGACGTGTAACTATAGAGAAGTATAGCGCGAGGGAATTTGGCTTCTGTGGGTGCAGGAAGGGTGCATGGGCAGGAGATGACCACATTTGGGAAGGCGACCGACTTCGCGTGGCTAAGCCGGTGGCGTCCGGCCGGACCCGACGGCGCCATCAGGGCTGGCCCTGGGGCAGTGCCCTAGGAGCGACCGCCCCGGGCCGGCCCCCATCTGAATTTAGTTAGTAAATTATTCTACCACGCCACAGAACTAAATAAGCGAATGCGGTTAAACTGATATATGACAAAGAATTAATAAACTAAGAATAACAACAAATGAAATAGCGGATTGGGCCTGTATATTTAAAATAAGCGCCCATCCTAACATAAAGTTGGGAGTTCCCAACAACACTCGGGGCTATGCAAAGCGGTAGAGGTTGCGCCGCTTCATGGTGTTGCCTCGCGTATTCTTCTGAACTAGACGTCAATCGTCAAATTCTATCTTGTATTCTCGTCTGTTGGCTGTTGCAACTATGATGCCGCTGAATTGCTCAAGGCTTCCTTGTTGCATGCCAACACTTCATCGTCATTGTCTTTAATTGATTTTCTACATATACTACTTTTAGACTAATCGATTATTTCTCTTATTTTTTCTCTCATTTAAGTGTGTTTTTATGCCAAACTTATTATTATGGTATGATTAGTGACAACAACATTTATAACATAGTTATAAGTAATAAATTATCTTTTTATATATTTTGGTCAATTAGAGACTAAGTTTTTTGTTGGCCCTGGGCCCCGAAAAAGTCAGGGCCGGCCCTGGGCGCCACCACACGCCTGCCATGTTTGCTGGAAATGTAGCCTTGACAGCCACACCAAACCGGAACTGGATCAAGATTCGAGAGTGAATCTGGTTCGGTCTCTCAAAAAAACATTCGGATATATGCCACCTTGACACGGCCTTCGCTGGAAGCCAGGTGCGGAACAGGGATCAATCCCCAGTCGGCATCGACGCACCCTTGTGTCTTAGACATCGGGAGGACAGGACGACAGTGGACAACGATTCAGCGTTCAAATTTGAAAACCGTTTATCAAGAAATTAAGCTCGAAAATGATATGAAATTGACAGTTCGAACTGCACTAACCCAACCAGCTTCCAGATTTTACATCCCCTCAACCGGCCATTCAATATCCCGACCAAAGGTTTAACAACATCAAAAAAGAAACTGAAAATGATCTGAAACCGACAGTATGAAGAGCGTGCTCCATCGTGTAACACAACATCCATTTGGTTCACTCAGACCAGCAAAAGTTCCGTCACAGCAAATAACCATAAATGTCCCAAGTACTAACTTGCTTAACCCTAAAATTCTCATAACTCCAAACCCTGAAACATACTGTAGCATCAAGATTCAGAAAACATCATCGTCAGAGGTGGTATAAATTTTTATTAGTTCAGGATGGGAAAACACACCCGTCAAACCATCCAAAGGGGGACTCAAATCCTCTGCAGTACTGCACATGCAGTAGCAGTCACTGACATGTGGGCCTGTGGTCTGTATGGGCCCACATGTCAGTGACTGCTACTGCATGTGCAGTACTGCAGAGGATACCCACCCCCAAAGGGGTGCAACATGAACAGGTTCAAAAGTGAGGCTGTATCTTACCAAATTTTTTAAAGTTCACGGAGATGCACCAATATAAGAAAAAATAGTACCAGCTACCAAATGCAGACAACGAAAACAAAAAAATGCAGTACAATTATACAAGTTTAGCATATGTTTCAGTATGAGAAACAAAAGAAAGTAGGGACCAGAGACCACCGTTCCCATCATCTCTTTCCGTCTGACAAGATCACAGGAACAGTTTCCAGGATGAAATGTGTCAAAAGAGTACCAGAAATATCATCTTATTCATTTCTTATATTCACCCAATAACAGAGTTGCCTGGTCTCATAGGTGCATCAATTCACCTGATAATCAGTGTCTCAAAATGAGAATAATACCGCACTACTGAATGGCATTTCTGCCAGTTCAACAAACATAACAAAAATAAGGCAACATGTTCACCTACTGTAGACATTATCTTTGCCTCAGTTAACTACAACATCACCCCTCAGTCCAGAATGTTCGGTTTTGTTGATGAGTTTCATTCTTTAAAACTATCATGACCGATGAATATGTGGCAGACT
The DNA here is from genome assembly GCA_030760725.1 of Neostapfia colusana. Lineage (NCBI taxonomy): Eukaryota > Viridiplantae > Streptophyta > Magnoliopsida > Poales > Poaceae > Neostapfia > Neostapfia colusana. Next base: position 1,206,050 of record JASWHV010000003.1, on the reverse strand, counting down.
TGCAATGAAGCCTTTTTAAAATAGACCATTCCAGAGTAGTTGTAGATATCTTGTCCAGATACTTGCTGAAATGAGGCAGAAAATTCTCCTTTGTTTGGCACTGCATGCAACTTGAGCAACAAAATAACAACTACAATAGCACGTCTGCAATACTCTGCACCCAATTTTTAAAGTCAGCAAAAGAAAAGTATTAGAAAATACTTCCCATTAGTATAATTATTTGAATATTTCACTCAGATTTCAGAAACTGAAATTTTTCTTACAGGCCATTATTTCTGAAACCCTGATCAGTTTGGTAGCATAGCAATGAAAGTAGAAAGAACAAACAGTTTACAAAGGATTGTGATTAAATGGGGGGTAGCTGGAATTTTAGAAAAGAGGATAGAAGATGGAGAATGAATTTTCAGCCTAGACAAAATAGATCCTACAAAGTGATTCAGAGAATTCAATCAGAGAACACCTTATATGACTCTGAATCAGATCACAAATTGAATCATAACTAACCTAAAATGACCTAAATTCACAAATTCTAGGCACTTGTGCTGTGCATTCTGACATAGCCAATGGAGTAATACCTGTTATATATAGCTAGAGAAGGTATTTAGCAGATTGAAAACAAGGCAGTTAGGAAAATTAATTGTTATGCTCTGAGATAGTGCCACCATACCTCTCAGACACCAGGATTCAGGAGTTTGTATACTTTTAATTTAACATGCATACCAGATCATACAATTGAACAATCATAACCGGTCTGAAGAATTGACCGAAATCTTTTGTATTTCCTTTCAAAAAAATTGAACAACTGCAACCTATAGTGACATTGCAATCAATGTAAACGGCATACTAGACTGACACAATAAGAAAAAAAATCAAGATAAACAAACAACCTAAGGTGCATAAGCAGATGCATAATTATGTGCCTTCCTGCACAACCGAAGAATCCAGCCTCAGTTCTTCTCCACATTGCGGAGAAAGCTGAAGATGATCTGAAACTGACAGTTTGAAGAGAATGCTCCATTGTGCAACATAGCATCCATTGACTTCACTCAGACCAGCAAAAATAAACAACCATAAATGCCACAAGTACTAAATTACTTGAACTCTCAATTTTGCATCACACAAAATATTGATCCCAGAGCTCAGAAATCTTGACAAGGCGTTCCTACTAAACTTACCACCACCCAAGCATTTCCTAAACTAAGACGCAGTGAAAGGAGAGGATCACTACCACAGATCATTGAAAACCATAACGATGCAACAGTTTGCAGGTTTAACTACTTCGAATAGCAGACGATATAATTCACGATAACAAAACACCTACTTATTTCAATAGTGCGCAGTTCAACTCCCAACCCATCACTTGAGCAGGTCCATCAGCGTCTTGGTCACCTCCTTGTCCACGTCGCGGCGGCGCAGCTCCAACTGCATCTGCTGGACCCTCTGCTTCTTGATCTTCTGATCCAGCTTGCGAGCATTCTCATCATCGATCATGCTGAACTCCCTGTTGAACAGGCCCGGCCACTCCCTCCCCAGAGCCTTCATCTGCTCCGCGAGGTATGGATACATCTGGCAAATCTCGCTGAAATCCCTCCGCTTCTTGTTCTGGCTCGACGGCGGCGGATTCTCACCCATCACCTTGGCCTGCAGCTTTGGAACGGACATCGATTGCGGCGTCTCGTCATTCGTCTCCTCCTCTTCTTCCTCGTCTGATTCGGACTCCTCGCGCTTTGACGACGGCGGCAGGTTTTTGGTGGCGGAGGAGGTGGCCGTGAGGACGGCCTTGTCTTCCTCTTCTTCTTCCTCCACATCCTCGTCCTCTTCCTCGTCTGATGCCTCGGGTTGCTGCACCATCTGGGGTAGCGGAGCAGGGTTCATGGGAGCGGGGGCGGGGAGCGAGTGAGCGATCTCCTCCTCCGACTCGAAGGCGCTCGAACCTGAGTCGCTTTCCTCGGAGGACTCAACCTGCGGCGGCGACGGCGGCGGAGCGGAGCGCCTGGGGGCCATCCCAGGAGCCTAGTGTTACTACTGGGTTAGAGGTTTCGCACGAGCGGTGCGTTGCGGCGCCGAGCTCAGGGTTTTTGGGTGCCGGGCGTTTCGCGTGTATTTATAATGCCGAGCTTGGCTGCTGATCCGTTGGATTTAGGAACGGGGCGCGGTCTGCCGTCCATTCCGTAGCCTATAGAGAATGCAATCTGCGACAGACGCCTTGGCTTCTTTTTTGTTTTTACGATATACAGACGCGTCGGCTTGAGTCCGTCCGACCGTGACTCGCGTTAGCTCGCCAGCCTTCTCCTCGTCAGCAGTTTTGCCGTTTGACTGACAACAGTAATGGGTCAACGTTCGATCCAACCCATCGTTTTTGGAGTACATGTGACCACGCTCACTGCAAACTTTTCTAATGAACTGTCTTAAACGAAGGAGGAGAGGACGGCATTACGCATAAGTGAAAGAGCTCGTGCCAGCATGATCTTTTGTTTCCTTTTAAGAAATGTATAGGCCGTTCTACTTCCATTGTTCATTCATTGTGTAGGCGTCAACGCTTCCAGAATCTGAAATCAGCCGTGTTTCGAAAAAAGAATCTGAAATCAGCTGAACGTGAAGCAACTACAGCACTCACACGACAATAAAGAAAGAAAAAAAGGCGAATCACAACGATGCCTCTCACGCCCACACTCGGGCTCAACTGGTTATTCTCTGCCGGGAGTTGCTTCACAAACAAACACACACAGCTTGCTAGATGCAGCGGCATGGTGGCGGGATCGGGACCGAGCAGGAAAACCCGCTCGCTTCGGTCAGTATCGCGATGCCGTCAGATGCATCAAGCTCGACGCGTCGAAGAGCTCCATGAACCTCTGGTCGGTGCTCCTCGCCTTCGCCGCCGCGAAGTGCAGGTACTCGTCGAGCACCGAAGACAGGCACCAGTTCTGCAGCTTCCTCAGGCACCCGACGACGCAGCCAGTCCGGTGCTGAAAGGAAAGGAACGCCGAGCCGTCAGGGAACTGCAATCTCGGAAGCAAATTGTCGAACCGACCGGAACGCATGAGGAGCCGCGGTATGAAGAGCTGATGTGGAAGCGTGTGTACCTTGCCCCTCTTGCAGTGGATTAGCACCGGCCGGTTTCTTACGTCTGTATCGATTGAAACAGGGGATGAGTTAGAGCTGCCAAACGATTGAAAAGTTGCAGTCATGTGGTGCAGAGTTAAGTTTCTGTAAATATAGGTACCAAGAATAACTTTGAGTGCCTCTCGGATCGTTTCTTCAGGGATGTAGACGAATGGTTCCTGTAGCAGCAGAGTTTCCAGCAATATCAGATAACTCGTCGATATTAAGGATTACCAGGTCTCTTACATCGTTTTTGAGCAGTATCAAGGGAAATATATAAGCCTTCCAAACAAGACACATGGAATTAAAACTGCTAGTCAGAAACTGATTTCAGAAATTATACGGGTGTGCACCTTTCATGAAAGCTCAGTTGCAATACCACACGAACTTAACACATGTTTGCTGTTACCTTGCGCCCTTCGATCCCGAACTGGTGAAGCTCAATCCCGTTCTGCTCGAGGAACCGCGCGTTCTCCTCCGGGTACGGCTCCGGGCACAAGTACCTGATCGCAAGCAGCGTCATCACAGACCGGAGGAGCCATAAGGAAGCTAAAGGAAGTCACGAATCTGCCGGAAGCTTAAGCTGCGTGGTCACGGAGGGGAGGGCGTACACGACGGAGCGGAGGCGGAGGGAGCGCAGGAAGCGGAAGCTCGCGGCGTCCGGGAGGCCCGAGCGGAAGATGTCGCCGTCCACCGTGGCGAAGTTGAGCGGCGGCACCATGGCCTCCACCGCCACGCCGTGGTCGGAGGCGGAGGACGCCGCCGGCAGAGGGTGCGCGCCGCCGGGAAGTGTGAGCTCCGCTGGGCGGTTCCACAGCTCGACGCTGCTGACTGCGGACGCGGTTTTGCCCCTCTGCTCGCCTTCCTGGTTCCTCTGCTTCGCCGGCAGCTCCAGCTTCATGGCGCGCGCTGAACCTGAACGCAACCGAAACTGCGGTGCTCGACGAGCAGGAGACGGAAGCAAGGGCGCGTGTGAGTGGGAAACGGAGGCGTGGTTATTTGTAGGCAGGAAGAGAGCCGAGGAGGGAGGGGAGCGTGGCCAGGTGAAGCCGCCGATTGACAAGGGGTCCGCGCGCCCTGACACTGCCCGCGTGTTGGGTGATATGATGATTGAGAGCGAGAGGGGAGAGAGCTTTGGGTGAAAGTGAAAGCGATGCGGGAATCCGTTCCTCCCAGCCCAGTGTTGTAACACTTGGTGATTGTTGGGTCATGGTGTGTTCATAATTGGGTGGATCCGGGGAATCACCGGAACTGACGGCGCGCCCCCGTCATATGCAAAGCTGTTTACAGTCGAAGCGTTCTGTCAGTGAGGCTGCTGTTCTAGCTGTGTGTCCAGACCGGGCGTGTCTAAAACGAGATGTGTTATGCGAGCTCCGTGACTGAGAAGATACAAGCATCGCCATGAACCGACAGTTGATCGTGAGCCTGACTCTGCCTCAACGCGTACTGAATCCAAATCACCGGAAGGCTCCTAGCTATGTTCAGTTAGTCGCTCCAAAGTCCCAACCAAGTCACCTGTCAGTGTTCAGCGTGCGCTTTCAGTGCTGAAAACCGAACGGTAGCAGAATGCAGCAGGAAGGCCGACATTTTTCGGGTGTCCTACCCCTTCCACCAACGAAACGCCCTCATACAAAAAAAAAAAGAGGCAGCGATAAGACCTGCTTTTCCTTACGATAATTCAACTCGGGATGTTTAAACAATTTGCCTGGAAGGAAAAGAAAACGCATTTCGAAAGCCCAATCAGGCAAAGCGGCACACCCCCGCTGCCAATCGCCCGACAAAACAGGCAAATTCATATCTGCAGACCTTGTCACGAGGCATTGCATGCGCTCCCAGTCGCACTCGAGTACTAGTATACTAGTGCAGATGGTCGAGCAGACACGGGGCTGCCTCCGTAAGCATTGGCTCCATCAGGCCACTGGGAAAAGGGGTCCCTCTTTTTTTTTGTTTGTTTGAAACAGAAAGGGATCCCTCTTTGCCAGCAGCTTATTTGCCTGTCTGCACGGCCTGCTTTTCTGCTTTGCTTTGAATGCAGGTCTAAAGATGAGTTGTTGGTGCACCCTCTCCGATCTAACTGAATCAGTGTTTTCATTAAGCCAGGTACCAGGCTGCAGGTACCCCCCTGCACTGCATCGAATCCTCTCTTCTATGTCCTCCTTCTGTGAGGGTGGGATCAGACCCCCCAAAATCTGCATGAAGATTCAGACGTCCATCCTGAACCTCCCTCCAGTACTCTGACCTGTCATCAGGCCTGTGTCCCAGCTTCTGCTACCAACAAGACGAACTCCTCCTCTCTTTCTGTATATAGGTCTCGTGATGAACCGGTAATTATTCAACTGCTCGTTCTTCCAGGAGGTGTGGTCGTGATAAGCACCATGGATGGATCACGGATGGCAGTGCCCCGGTCGAGCATTGCCTGTTGCTGCTATTGCTAGTGGTTGGTTATCAACAGAACGTGAAGGGGGACGCGAGAGGATAAAGAGACGGAACCGGAGCCCATGCATTCCTCTGTTCCTGACCCTCCGTCCGGCCGTCACGCTTTAGGCTAGTGGTACCGACTGCTGATGCAGCATCTTACTGGTGCCCAGATGGGACGCGACGGCGCGGCGCGGCTGCCCCACCCGAAAAGTAACGATTGTTGTTCGAGCCCGGTTGCAGGTTGTCGGACGGGGCGAATCGGGTTGGCTCGGCTTGGAAAGGGACATGGCAAATGCTTTCGGTGTCCACGTCGGAAACGGTCGAAGATGATAGTAATCGAGGGATACAACGTGACCTTTATCAGATCAGACGAATACCAGCACTACTCTAGTACAAAAACCACCGCTGCACAGGTTCGGTTCGGGAAGCGCCAGCCCGACGGCGGTGTTGGCAGCCCCACGCTGCTCGGTGGGCCGCGGCCCATCCCGCTAACAGTAACAGTTGCACTCCAGCCTCCCAAATCCACTGACTGGTGAACGGAAAGCCCATCTGATCTACCATATGTTGCGCCGACTCGGTTGTACTCACATATAATTCGTGAAATCCTAATTTGGTAGGAATTCGCATTTTTTATATTTTTTGTGAACGATGAGTTTGCATTGTTTTCAGCACATCTGTTGTTCCTTTTGGTAAACATATGCAGAGATGGCGATGGCGACTGAAAGATCAGAACGAATTGAAGAGCCACCCAATTGTAAAATATGGGTGTTCTCGGTCCTTAGAGGCTTGTAGCAGACCTGTGGTTAGCTTCCGCGGCATATTGCCACGCAGACACTGTTATTACTATTTATTGGTTTGTGGTTGATGCTTAACAGTTAACATCCTGCTTGAGTTACTGAGTTGGTGTACGCCTGAAGGCCCCTATTCCTATGTATGTGTATGAACTGAGACGTCGAAATACTTCGAGATGATGATGCTACGACACTTTTTTTTATAATGCGTTTGGCAACTCTCTTTGACACTCGGTGATTTGTCGCCGGAGACACTGCCTATGTTTGTGTGACGGTGTTCCATTATACTCTCTCCGTTCTGAATTAATTGATATTTAGGACAAAAAAATAGTTTAATTTAACGTCAATTAATTTAAAACGGAGGGAGTACTGATTACAAACCTGGCTGGTTTTGTGGCATTAATTACGAAGTACTTCTCCTCTTTTTAAATTATCGACATCAATAACTAAAAAAGGGAGTACTTGCTTGCTGGCAACAAGTAGGAACACTTATGTAAGAAAATATAATTGAAACGGAGGACAAATTACAGCAGATCGCCGGCATACGAGCGTCGATGTCTCCCAGAAACCAGTGCATATCACAAATCTGATGATCTGTTCGAACCTCTCAAGGCTCTCAGCCCAGCCCACACAACGTTCGCGCGCTTTGTCCTGGGGGTCCGCTTCCCCTTTGTGGCCGCGCGGCCGGTCCAAATCTCCCCCACCTCAAGCTTCTCACTCTTCTCCTTATTGTTCTGCAGCAACAGCAGCCTCCTGAACGCGGACCTCTTGCGCGGCGGCAGGAGCTCCTCCCGGATGCCAGCATGGCGGTGCTCGCCGCGCTGCATCCCGCACGTCGCGCAGATGTACCGCCTCAGCTTGCAGGGGAACCTGAGCTGCTCGCCCGTGAAGGCGCCGTCCCGCTTGTCGCCGGCGAGGAACGTGCACCGAGACGTCTTGGTCATGGGAAGTGGCTTCTTGTTGTTAGCGCACTACTCCGTGGTAATAACAGCCGATGGTTTTCTACTCTAATCATGTCACTGTTAGCAGTCTCTTTGATCCTGGTCCCATTTATAGGTGTAAAGAACTTTGGATTACCTAGGGATGTAAATGTAGTAGAACTGGCATTCGCCAAGCAGACAGCTTGATCCTTCATGGGTGGCAATGGCACGGCGACAAGAGAGAAGAACGGTAAAGCCTGCTCATCTGCCTGCGGCCTTGCGCGTAGGCATGGCGTACGTGCAGTGCCAATGTATTTTCATCCCGTTGTGTGCCGTGGTCAGCTTTTCTTTCCGGGCAGGCATCCGAGGTAGACGCAATATTTGCAAGTGCTGTCATTCACGGTCCCCGTGCGAGAGCCCTCGACCGCAGCGGCAGCAGCAGCGGCGCGTTCCAGAGTCCTCTCTCGCCACGACCACGACGAACACGAATGAACCTGAGACGCCATACACCTAACCAGTGGCGCCCGAGCTTCTCCAGGCCAGCTCGGCTCCGCGCCCGCTCCCCACCTTCTCCGGCGGCGCGTTCCCCGCGCTGGATGGCCGTGGGCCATCGCCCTCGCCCCAAGCGCCTGGCCATAGCTGCACCACGGAGCATGGCCCCACCCTTCCCTGTCACACGTGCGGTCAACACTCCACATCTCCACTCCTTACTGTACTGGGTACGAGTAGTACGAGTTTGACCAGAGCGGAGCGAGCACTGGCCGCGTCTCGTGCCGTGCCGCCTTCGCCGTCCTTTAGATCCGCACCACGTGCGCCGTCAAAGAAACAGCAACTCCACCCGTGAGGTCCACGGAAATGCCACCTGTGCTTCTCGTCCTCGGCCTCGAACTCCATCACCGGACACCCAGGAAGCGCGAGTTAAGGCACGCGCTGTACCTGTTCGACGACCGGCGGAACGCCGGCCCACGACGACCTTACCGTCGCGCACGGCAGCTGGCGCGCCGGCCTCCCTCCGGCCGCCAGCGCCGGACAACGGCGGCGAGGTGGAGGCACCCCGGCCCGCGACCGCGGTTCTCATGCGTAAGATCGCAGCAGCGGTATTATTCGGCGATAAATTACGCCCATCCACCACGAGTTCGGGCAAATGAATTCGATCGATGTGCGCAGAGATTTAAGAGCGAGAACATTTAAGAAGAGTCATGAATTGGAGTAAATGGGAACCAGAAATAGCTATTCAATGCAGAGTATCTTCCTCACCAGTAACTCTTGCTTTTTTTCTTCCTTCTAATTTCGTTCTCCCCTCCCCCATCTTCTACCAGTACAGTACCGTCCTACGAGGCGCAACCAGGAATGATGCATAACCTTAATCAAAGTCAACGATGGTTTTAGTTTTGGGGGTTAGGAGCAGCCAGGAGCCTGAATTGAACATCTTTGGACAGTCCTCTCCGTGGTACGTACTGTAGTAAACATAGTTTCCCCCACATGGGTCCAACAGAACAATTAAAGGAACTTTGATCGATTTCGGCATCAATCGAACAACCAGATTCTGAACCTCCGGAAACGAGAACTCGAACGAAAAGGACGTTCGCACAACTCAACAGTCCAATGAACTCGAAAAGGAGTGGAGTATCTTTTACGGTTTGCGTATCAAGTCAGTTCGAGCTGGTCACGCCGCACTGGAATCAATACGTAGTACAATTCAACAGCCCAATGAACTCGAAAAGGAGTGGAGCATGCTCGCGTACAAAGTCAATGCACGCACATCACATCGGTCTTAACCGTCGATGTTTCAGTGTCGCTTCTAGGAGTCATAAAAGAGGAGGAGGGGGGGGGGGGGTCTGAGACTAGAATTAGTAGCACTGAAAGATCAGTCAACCCGGCACGCCCCCCCATGGGGAGCAAAACTCCACGAAAATGGTATAAGGTCGTTAGCCTAAGTACCGCTAGCTAGTGCATAATCAAACCACAGCGTGTCGAGATCGTCGTGCAAGACAACACGGTATCCAACGATTTTATACCACGAGATTTCAGCAATCCTCGGCTTGGAAGCACCTGAAATTTGGCAAGGGTTGGTGCATCCGAGTTATGGACGGACGGACGGACGGACGGACGGACGGACCTGCCGTGCGTGCGCGCGCAGTGAAGGGAAGCACGTGGGGCTGCCGTACACGCTGGTTTGCTTGGCTTCCGCATGCCGTTGGATGGATGGATCCAAGTCCAACCCCAACCCGTAGAAGGCAGTCTTGAGTTTGATCTTTTGGTTTTGGATCCCGATACCATTATCACATCTGGGATACCACCAAGGATTTAATATAGCTAGTACTCTCCATCCTTCCCCCCCCCCTAGAAATACATTACAGCACTCCCTTCATTTATGAATTTTTGATGTTAGGACATACTAGATGTTATTTCAATTTTAACCTAATTATTATATTATAACGTTAATTATAATTTTTAACGGGAGGGAGTAGTATGTAACAGAAAATACACTGCGAAACATCATGCACAAATTGTCGAGCTCACTGCTGGAGAGGAGGTCTGCGGGTGGGCAGAAAAGTCAAATGGACCGACCCGTTTGGGCCTTAAATGGCTCCAGCTGTTCCCACCCAAACCCGAGAAAGCAACAGTAGGGCCTCGAACCGAGCGGGTGGGGCCCTTTTAAATACTCCTCCGGCTCTTAATTCGCATCGGTTATTACTCCTCCCCGCCTACCGCTCTCCCTCCCTTCCTCACTCCCTCGTCGTCCCGCCGCTGATCCCTCCTCTTCGTCCTCTCTCGAGATTTTCCAAGGCCGCATCGCATCCATCCCGCGCGCGCAACACTAGGAGCGAGGTCTCCGGTCACACACTGCTCCGTGCTTGCCTCAGTCTGTTTCTTTCAGAATTCAGAGAGCGGAACCGGAGGCCCGATCGATCGATCGCTGCCTGCCTGCCTACCTCACTCTCTTCTCCAACGAGCGCCTCCCCCTTCCCAGCTGCTGTGCTGATTCGTCAGGACCACCGAGATTACTGCTCTGACCTCCGCTACTGCCGCACTATTTCCTGCACAGGAGCGAGGCTATATAGCGCCTAGCTAGGAGGAGTATACAGTTTGCTAGCCTAGCTCCTAGTCCACTTGCTTGCAGCCGCGGCGGATTGCGCTGGAAGCAACCGGAGGCAGAGGCGTGCGTGCCTGCGCCGCGATGGACTTCGGCGACGGCGTCATGGAGGGCTCCGACGCCCAGCGCCGGAAGAAGAGATACCACCGCCACACCCCGCGCCAGATTCAGCAGCTCGAGGCGTACGCGCCGACTCTTTCCTTCCTCGTCTGGTTGGTGTTCTGTTCTTGGATGGATTCATGGCTGGGTAGTGAAATGCATGTTGTGCGCGCGCAGGATGTTCAAGGTGTGCCCGCACCCGGACGAGAACCAGAGGATGCAGCTGAGCCGCGAGCTGGGGCTGGAGCCCCGCCAGATCAAGTTCTGGTTCCAGAACCGCCGGACGCAGATGAAGGTATCGAGAGCTGCCATCTTTTCCTTGTGTTTCCCGTTCCTGTTGAGTTTGGGGCGGCAATATAATTCGGCGTGCACGTTCTTGACGGGATTGTTGCAGGCACAGCACGAGCGAGCGGACAACTGCTTCCTGCGCGCGGAGAACGACAAGATCCGCTGCGAGAACATCGCCATGAGCGAGGCCCTCCGGAACGTCATCTGCCCCGTCTGCGGCGGTCCGCCCGTGGCCGACGACTTCTTCGACGAGCAGAAGCTACGCATGGAGAACGCGCGACTCAAAGAAGAGGCGAGGCCCTCGTGTTTTCCATCTCCCTCGTTGATCATCGGTTGATTGCCCATCGCATTGTTGTTTTTACACCACGTCGCGTGCGCGTTCCGAGTGCAGCTTGACCGAGTGGCGAGCCTGACGTCCAAGTACCTGGGGCGGCCGATCACGCAGCTGCCGCCGGTGTCGGCGATGTCGTCGCTGGACCTGTCCGTCGGCGGGCTCGGCAGCCCGGCCCTCGGTCCGTCGCTCGACCTGGACCTCCTCAGTGGGGCCTCGTCGGGCCTGGCGTTCCAGCTCCCGACGCCGGTGTCGGAGATGGAGCGGCCCATGATGGCCGAGATGGCGACGCGTGCGATGGACGAGCTCATCAGGATGGCGCAGACCGGCGACCACCTCTGGGTCAGGACGGGTGGCCCCGACGGCCGCGAGGTGCTCGACGTTGAGACGTACGACAGCATCTTCTCCAAGCCCGGGAGCTCGTTCCGCGGCCCCGAGGTTCACGTCGAGGGGTCCCGGGACTCGGGCCTCGTGTTCATGAGCGCCATCGGCCTCGTTGACATGTTCATGGACTCGGTAATAAGTTGTCGTCAGGTTTTCTTTTTCAAGATAAAAATAGCGTATGACAATTTTTCACCTTCGAAACCATTTGCGTGACGACGTGCACCGGCCACTGTTTTCGCAGAGCAAGTGGATGGAGTGCTTCCCTGCCACGGTGTCCAAGGCGCGTACAATTGATGTCCTGGTGAACGGCATGGCCGGGCGGAGCGAGTCGCTGGTCCTGGTCGGTAAACCAAGCCGCTCGAGCCTCGTGTCACGTCGCACGGGCCTTTCGCTCGATCCCATTCCCACGAGTGATTTTGTGCGTTCGCGCCGCGCAGATGTACGAGGAGCTGCACGTGATGTCGCCGGTCGTCCCGACGCGCGAGTTCTGCTTCCTCCGCTACTGCCGGCAGATCGAGCACGGCCTGTGGGCGGTCGCCGACGTCTCGGTGGACCTGCCGCAGCGCGACGCGCGGTTCGGCGCGCCGCCGCAGCGCTCGTGCAGGCTACCCTCGGGCTGCCTCATCGCCGACATGGCGAACGGCTACTCCAAGGTTTACACCTTTTCGTCACGGTCCCTTTTTCTTCTTCTATATATCACATGTGCATCACCGCGCGGTGTTCGTACGCGATGTGTGTGGTTGGTGTCTCGCTGCTGATGGTGCGTGGCGTTTGGTGAGGGAACTCAGGTGACCTGGGTCGAGCACATGGAGATCGAGGACAGGGTTCCCATCCACCTGCTGTACCGGGACCTCGTCCTGAGCGGCGCGGCGTTCGGGGCGCACCGGTGGCTCGCCGCGCTGCAGCGGGCGTGCGAACGGTACGCGTGCCTCGTCACGGCGGGGATGCCGCACCGGGAGATCGCGGGAGGTGAGTGTGATCGCTCACCGCGCGTCGTCGTTGGCGCTTGAAATCTTGGCAAAAGGAAAAAAATAATCGTTTACGCTTGGTTTGCAGTGACGCCGGAAGGGAAGCGGAGCATGATGAAGCTGTCGCAGCGGATGGTGAGCAGCTTCTGCGGGAGCCTGAGCGCGTCGCAGCTCCACCGGTGGACGACGCTGTCGGGGCCCAACGACGTGGGCGTCCGCGTCATGGTGCACCGCAGAACGGACCCAGGCCATCCCAGCGGCGTGGTGCTCAGCGCCGCCACGTCCATCTGGCTGCCGGTCCCGTGCGACCGGGTGTTCGCCTTCGTCCGCGACGAGAACACGCGCTCCCAGGTCCGCGCGCGCCGCCGCTACGTCCAGGATCCAACTGATTCTTCTATCTTTTTTCCTTGATAAAAAGAACGCGTTATGACTAGCACGTGACGTCTCGTGTTCTTTGCAGTGGGATGTGCTATCGCACGGCAACCCAGTGCAGGAGGTGTCGCGGATCCCCAACGGGTCGCATCCAGGGAACTGCATCTCCTTGCTAAGAGTAAGCACGGCCTTCTGATTCTTGACTTTTTGCCAGTTTCGTACGTGTCAACGGATGGCATGCACGGACACGGGCACATGGGGGTTCTCGGTGTTTGATGCAAGGACGCTACGCGATGCATGTGTGTGTGTGTAGGGGCTGAACGCGAGTCAGAACAGCATGCTGATCCTGCAGGAGAGCTGCACCGACTCGTCGGGTTCGATGGTGGTGTACGCGCCGATCGACCTCCCGGCGGCAAACGTGGTGATGAGCGGCGAGGACCCGTCCGCCATCCCGCTCCTGCCGTCGGGCTTCACCATCCTGCCCGACGGGCGGCCCGGCGCGTCCGCGGCCGCCGGCGGCTCGCTGGTGACGGTGGCGTTCCAGATCCTGGTGAGCAGCCTGCCGTCGTCGAAGCTGAACGCCGAGTCGGTGGCCACGGTCAACAGCCTCATCGGCACCACAGTGGAGCAAATAAAGGCGGCCTTGAATTGCGCCAGCCATTGATGGAGCCCGGGCTGCTCGATCGAATTGATGCGTGCATGCATGCCTCCCCTGCGTAGGTCTCCGCCCCCGCCAGCCGCTTGCCTGCATGCTGCCAAGGAGTGAATTCACTTCAAGGCGCTGGCTCGCCTCGGAGATCATGGTTGGTTGGGGGGCTTCAATGCTCGCCATTCAAGAAGGGGGTGCTGCTGCCATGGATGGTGCTCACCCGCCGCTAGCTGTTGCTGCGCCGTCCGATCCATGCTCCTAACTACTTTCTAGTACTACTAAACATGCATGATAGTAACTTGTTCTTGCTTTAGGTGTCCCGTCCGGTCCCATCCCGTCTGTGATGATCTTTGCTCTACAGGTTTCGAGTTGGCTCGCTTTCCAGGCTCTGCGTGAAACGGAGGAGTCAAGAACGCACCATGCCCGTCTAATTCCTCTGGCTGCTGTCATTCTTCAGTTCAAGTTGACTCTCACTCCCTACGTCTCTTGTCATCCATTTCCATTTCCGCCCCCCATCTAGTCTGTAGTTGCAGGCAGCAGATGATGACGATGAATGGTTCGGGTATTGACTTCTGTATAATGTGTATCAAGGTTTTAATGAACACTGTTTTGGTTTGTTTTCCCTTTCTCCCTCACTGCTTTCATGTATTTTGGCTCGTGGAATCTTTCATGATTGCTTCTATGAGCGGCTTGTTGTCCATTTGCAAACTGGCTTGTGATGCATGGCTCTGGCGAGCTGCTTTCATTCAATAATAGTTATTCTTTCCACCTGCTAAACGCACACGTCAGAACACTGCATGAATGCTGTATTACTACCACAAGTTGAGGCGTAGTACGTGGTGTTCATCAGGCTTCAGAATTAAGAGGCTGCATGCAGAGGGCGGCCACAGGCTGTCAGGAGGGGCCGCCATTGAATCGCGGCATCGGATGCGTGTTTTGTATCGCCTCGTCACTATCAATTGCTCCATACGGGGTGGTTGAGATGAGTCGTCGCCATTCCGTGGTGAGGCGAACGCTGCAGCTCCCAACTCCTAAGCCATGGTGTAAGAATGCGGCAGTAGCAGCGCGCTCCCGCCCCACCCCTCACTTCCAGCCATGCTTCCATGCTTCAAGCAGCAAAGCTCGAGAGCTCAGTATTTTTCAACATTTGGGAACTGAAATTATTTATGAGCGGTCTTCTGGATGCCCAGGAATAGCATGTACTTGCACCAGGTCATTAAGCAAGCATGAGAGGAACACCGTACGTGTTTTGTTTCTCGCCGACTTTCCATGGCCCAGATGTCTCTGCTTGCTTACGCCGGCTTGGTATAGGACATGAAACTGATCACTCCGACGAGGGTTCTTCAACAAGGCTGAATCCACAAGCGCCTAGCTTGTTCATGATCTGCGTGACTCCATGCATCGCGATTTGGGTTAAAAATGCAAACCCTGGCCTGGAGTTAATGTGACAAACGAAGAAGACTCGTGATAATCCAGCCTCGATCTTCGGAGGAACGACGAAGAAAAAAAAAGACTTAAGCCGGTCTTTTATTAGCAGCTACCTACCCTTATTATCTGGTCTGGATCCATGTGATAGCAACTGTCTTGCAGGACTGGATACATGGCTGGATTGGATAGAGAGAGCAGTAGCGTTAAGAACATTCATTCCATCAGCGTCGGTGAAACATTTTGGGTTAATTTGGTGGATAGCTAAACATGGTCACGCATCTTTAATAAACCTTGTTAAAAGCGTGGTGAACAATTTGTTCACTGCATCTTATTAATGTTTTGTAAAGAGATTAGTCTATCTCGTGTAGGGTATTCGAGTGACAAGTGATAGTTGTCACATGCAACCAAACACTAATTAACAGGAGAAACTGTAACATGATTAATATTCAGTATATGACAAAGCTTACCAACGAAACAAACGACGTCCTTAACCTGAACCCTGCCGTCGGTCGATGCAAGCCACTTGACTCGCCCAGCTGGATGAACATGGGCTTGCAGGGCAGCTGTTCCGCCCGGCCGGCTGATGAGCTGCTCCATCGATCATCAAGTGCATGGTTTTGCCACAACACATCTTGCAGCGCAGCCTGGAACCCAGTTAATTACCCCTCCCTGGCGATAGGATAGGGCTTAAAAGTTCACTGCTGCACTGTGATCTCGTGATTATTGGCGCTGCAAAAGCGACTCCACACAGCGCCCGGTGGATCTCCCTCGCAGGTCGACAAGATCTCGGTACGGGAAAAGGGAAAGGCCACGGTGTCGGATCGTGGATGCAGGTTCGCCGTTCTTAGTGCTTATTTGGGTAATAAGAAATAGAGTGCACTGAACTGAAATAGAGCGAAAAAAACTATTTTTTTCTTCAATTCCACTTAATTCACTTCAAATGGAGAGTACTTAGCTGGACCGTTTCCTTTCCCTTCATTTTTCGGTCGACCGATCGGACCAGTCTACAAGAGCTCGGTCCAATTCTGAGATGGGGAGAGACCCTGGTCATGCTCTGAATGTTTTGGCAAACAGCTGCGTCAATGATCTCTACAGCTTAAAATAATGCGTTAATATCTTTGTTACTGCCTAATACCATCAGAATGTTTTTTGGTGAACAAAATTATCGATGAAAATATCTTGAGTCCTTAGTCGTAAAGTAATCGGTACTTTAAATGCATACTCAATCGATCTAAGTTATGTTGCATATCTGCCTGACATCTATGACATACTCTTACAAGATGAGACGGATCTGATAGTTGAAACTGCCAGGTAGAGTTTGAGTATGTTAAAAAAGTACTCCCTCCGTTCTGAAATAAATAACGTTTAGAACAAAAAATTAGTTCAATTTAAACTAGATTAGCTGTCCTAAATATTATTTATTTCAGAACAAAGGGAGTAACTTATTTGAAAAAAAAGTTGATGAAACACAAGTTAGGTTTATAGTATATTTTTAGTTCATCATGGAAAGCGCTGCTGCAGAAGTATATTTTTTGACACAAATTCTATTTATTTTCGTGAAGAAGTTATAAATATAATAGTTTGCTTATGTTTACACGATTTTTATAAACTAGTACACGCTTGACACTTTTTTGGGTAGGGCCACTAGTCCACTAGTTTTGTAATTTTTGTATCTGTCGATTATTATCAAAAAAATCGTTTACTACTAAAAAATCTTTAAGGAAGAAAAAGCAAGCACACTTTCATGGGCCGTGGTGGGCCGTTTAGCTTCGGCCTGACGCTTGCGAGGCAGGAATGCGCGACCGCGCACGCGTGGCCTGACTTCGATCTACCCCAGCAACTCAGATCCCCGGCAGCGCCACCGCAGAAAGCCCGGCGGCCAGAACGGTGCACAAGCCTGCCGCTCCTCCTCCTCCTCCTCCTCCTCCAGGTGAGATCTGAGCTCTTCTCCCCAATCCTTGGATACCCGCGCGGGGGCGGGGGCGGAGACGGGGATGAGGATGTGGAATTTCCATCTCTTATTATTTCTATCATCTTCCTGGAACGGTAAACAACTCAAGCGGGAGGCGGCTGCGCTGCCTCGCCCTATTGCTCGGTCCGCCTCTGGTTCTGAAAGTTAGTCAGATTTAACACTCTCGCTCTGTGAAATTAGGTCTCTTCTTTCCAAGTTTCAGTAGAACAGATCTTGAAGTCCGGTGTCCTAGGTGCTGCTGTATACCGCCAAGCGCAGATACCGCAAAACTCGTGCAACACAGAGGCTGTGCTGTTTTTCATGATATAATGTTCTCAAGCCTGCAATTTAGCTTTTAGGCGCCTGCGCATTTGATCCGGTGTCCTGCATTCCCGACAATCTGGTTTTGACTTGCCTGCTTCCTGATCAGTTTGAAGTAACGTGAGGTTTTCAGGATGCCGAGGGCCACGAGTGATGCAAGGCTTCTGATCCAGTCCCTGAGCAGGGCTTATGCGGCTACACCAACGAATCTTAAGGTACCTTGATTCTGACCGACCTCTCCCTCTCCTCATAACCATATGCTGTTATTTAATAGCCCCTAGCTGATCCTTGACTCTATTGGTGTGTTGTCCCTACAGATCATTGACCTGTATGTGGTTTTCGCTGTTGCTACTGCTTTCATTCAGGTGAGTTCTAGCACTTTGTTTCTTTAGTTGGTGATATCTGGTTTTAAAGTGTTTGAAGCCTTATCTTGGAGGTTGACTGTTGACATGATTAACCCAAACTATCTTTGCTATTGATAACCATTTTGTGTGGATGTAGTGCAGTAGTTCTGTTAGCATTGGAGCTATTAGCTGCCATTTTGTAACATCCTGGTATTTAATAAATCTCGAAGCATGTTCTTAGGCTAAATTTTCTTTGTACGCTTGTTTTAGAGACTGAACATCAGTTTTAAATTCACTTTTTTCTCTTCAGTCGTGTTTGCAATTTCACGGGTAACTGGTCTTTTAATGCTATCACAATTGTCTTCAGTCTTATGCGACTTATTGGACTGCTGTTTATGTTGCAAAACAGGTTGCTTACATGGGATTAGTGGGGACATTTCCCTTCAATGCATTCCTCTCAGGTGTCCTTTCGTGCATTGGAACTGCAGTGCTTGCTGGTAGGAAATTCTTGACTGCCTCTCAGTTCTGGTTAACCTGTTAACTTGGTTGATTAATACAACTAACACTATTTCCTTTTTCGCAGTTTGTCTCCGTATTCAAGTGAACAAAGATAACAAGGAATTTAAGGTAATGTTACTTTCATCCTCGTTTGTTAGGATCATTTGTCCTTCCCATAACACTGCAATTCAAAAAATTTCTTCAGGATCTTCCCCCGGAAAGGGCTTTTGCTGACTTTGTTCTGTGCAATCTGGTGCTCCACCTGGTGATCATGAACTTCCTTGGCTAAGCAACTGCTTCCAAGTTGAGATTTTGTAGGCCTAAATTGTGGTTGCTAGTCCATGTCTTAATGTTTGGAACTGTTGTAATGCCAGATACTCATAATCTCTTACAAAATTACCTGTGTAAGCCGAGAATTCTATAGGAACTATTGGTCAAGTTGCCAGTTGTTTTATCTTGTGGCTCCGGTATTGACAATGTAATACTGTGAGCGCATTGCTTAATTTGAGGGAGTGAAAGATGCATGACTGTTCCTTGGCTTCATGCATTGGTGCAACAACAACAACTAAGAGTATTTATCCCAAGTACATTGAGGTATGTTAGATATGCAACCCAATAGAAATGTATGTAAACAAAATAAAGAAAGGAAAGAGTAAATAAAATATAAGTAAACTAAAATTTTGATATATGAACTATTGATTTATATGTAGCCCTATCAAAAGTCAGAGTCAATTCTCTAGGTATATTACAATCGCTTAAATTTTGTTTTACTGCACCTCTCATGTTAACATTAGTCGCCCTCTATGTCTCCCGATATTTTTTCTACATTTTAGAATCTCACTGTTAACTAATACTTATATAGGCTTTCGTTGGACATGCTCAAACCATGCTAATCAACGTTGGACTAGTTCCTCTCTACTCCTAATATTTTCTTCAATCGAGTATACCCAAATCATCTAAATCAAACACGACTCAAACTACTAGCTGGCTCCCTGGTGGTTTCTCAGTTCATCTCGAATTACCATGGATCGCGGATGAAATCATTCACACACCTGGAACCAGTCTTCCCAAGCACCCCTATGTAGGATGATTGATGAGCCGGTGAGCTTTTCCCTGTACCTCACGGAGAGAAAGAAACCGAGTATCTCATTCCCAGCACCAGCTTGCAAAATCCGTCCACCGAACACATAACGAGGTAGGCTATGCGCCTACGACACAACTGATGAGACCTTTTCTTTATTATTTTCTAGGCCTCTACAAGTGTGAAGGGCCGGTCTAACTCACTGATAGAGTCCACACTTGTGTCATAAAAGTTTCAAATTCGAATCAACCTCCTCATAAATTAACCAAGAAAAAGGCTAACTAAAAACTCTCCCTCTCATAATTCACATTGTGTATGAGCTTTCAGCACGTACGCCCTTTAAACCTGAACCGGTTGAATTCCATGTACCCTCGCGAAGGAGAACGGCCTCCGTGGGAACTACCGAGAGCTCATGAACCCCACCCAAAAAACTACACCTGGAACCAACTCAAATGGCTCTGGGCCAGATCACAGCCGCCGGAGTTTTGCTAAACCTGGACGAAGCTATCCTCCCGGTTCTCCGGACAAGTTCAGAGCCTTCTGGAGAAAGCAAATCAGTTTCTTTTCCCCAGCTGGCAGTGACCGCCCGGCAATGATGCGAAAGAAACCAACTCGACCAAGGAATAAAGGCGAACACCTAGTCTCCTTCCTGATACAATGTCGCGCCAAGTGGTGATGTTTTTGCTCGAGTCCAAGTCCAACGATCTTAAAAACTGTAGCTGGAGCCCAGGCCGAACTCTTCCAAGAACCAGCATTACATACAGCATCGTGTAGTCGTGTTCCCTTCCAACTTCGCTACCCTCGTAATTCAACCGATCCCTCGAAACCTCAGCGGCGTGAGGAGGGCGTAGGTTCCCGACATCCATGGCCGCCAAGAAGCGCACCGTTGGCATCGGCATGGACTACTCGCCGTCCAGCAAGGCCGCGGCGAGGTGGGCGGCCGACGACCTGCTGAAGGCCGGCGACCGGGTCGTCCTCATCCATGTCCTGTCCAGACGAGCGGACGCCAGCCACAAGGAGCTCTGGAAGAACACCGGCTCACGTAAGTATAGTACAGGAAACACAACGTAGCATCTCCAGTTACGCTCCCTAGTGCAGGTTCAGCCTCTGCTTGCTTGATCACAAGGACTGTAACTGACGGCACCATTGGCTCTGTTTCACTGGGACTGAAGCTTTGATTCCTCTACCGGAGTTCATGGAGATGAACGTGCAGGCACGGTACGGGGTGACTCTGGATAAGGAGGTGCTGGAGATCCTTCAAGATGCAGCCAAGTCAAAGAAGGTAATGTCTGGATAATAGCTCGTTTTATGGGTCCTGCCACTGGAAGGAGACAGTTCGTATAGCAGCACAAAACATATAGTAATGCTCAACTGGCGTGGTAGGACATAGGAAATGAAATTAACAAAGGTTCTACTTGCGGTTGCTGTGCTGTGAGATCCAATTTGTTAGAGGAAGATTTGTCATTCATAGCGTGATTTCTGTTGTAACAAATCCTAAAAAGATGCCATTAAATAAAAATAACAATCAAAGCAAAAAACAAAAAAAAATTCATTTTTGATAAGCCACCACATGTCAAACAAAACTAAGGTACAATAGCCATTATTGCCTTTGAATCTTTGTTCCAATGGACTGGTTCCCCTTCTGCATGGTTAAAGCTACAGAACTGAATAGCAGAGCTGGAATTTTACTTATATTCTCATCTCTCACATTGATAACTATGAAAGTACATTACCACAGTTAATTTTTTTTCTTTCAAAATTGATACATGTGTGTTTTTATCATAGCCAGTGTAAACCACTAAACCTCATACAAAAGGCAAGGAACCAATTCAAAAAATTCGTTTCATGAAGACCTGATTGTAAATGGGATAAAATCACTTTTCAGTGTTTGAAAAAACTGAAACAAACAGCACAAATAGAAAGGGGAGACATCATCTGCATGACATACAGATAAATGTTTCCATCTTAATTTACTGAGCAAATATGCATGGCCAGTCAGAACCTTGTTATATCATACAGTACTTACGAAGCCTGGTTTCAACTTTCAACTAGAAAAAAAAAATTGTACGCAAAACAGCTGATCAGTAAAACATTGCTTCAATTGCTTGACCGACTCAGGTGGAAGTACTAGCAAAGATTTACTGGGGCGATGCGAGGGAAAAACTCTGTGAGGCAGTAGATGATCTCAAGGTGGACTCCTTGGTGCTTGGTTGCAGGGGCTTAGGGCCATTGAAAAGGTACAGTGAAACCTCAAAGTCAGACTATAACATCCTAGTCTTGGCCAATTTCTCATGTTTCTACTTCTCCTTGGATGTTCATGCAGGGCCCTCCTTGGAAGTGTCAGCAACTATGTAGTCAACAATGCAACATGCCCGGTTACAGTGGTGCGCAGTGCCTGATCTTTTTTTTGTTTCACTGGAACTTTTGTGTTACATATATGACTCATTTGGGTGTTAGGTCGGCATTAGCAGGGTAATGGTATACCTGAGTTGATGTTATGATGAAGGATGATGATGTTTGGCTGTGGCAGTTAACTTTTCAGTATTATTGCTTGGATCTGTTGTCCACTAGTGATACAGTGAATTCCCTGTTACATCATACCTATATTTTTACAGTTTTCTTATAAAATATGTGAATGCTTGCCTACGAACTGGTTTACTGCATCCGTGGTGTGAATCTACTTTTATATATGTGTACATGTACATGACAAGGCTACGGTTACCCTACTGAAGATGGTGTTTACTTCACAAGTTCCAGAAGAACGAACAACATCAGAAAGCTGAAGGGGTTTTCGTACAAGATAGTAGTAATTGATAAATCTTAGTTTACTCGTATTTTGTTACTCTCGTCTCTTTCTTTTCTTTACTTTTTTAAAGAAAACTAAAATTGTTGGGTTTTATATCTAACCTACTTTTGGGACAAAGCCTTTGTGGATCGGCGTGGGAAACTGTTTTGATCAGCAAAATACGAGTTAAGACTCACACTACAGCGATCGTTTCATCCATAGCTAGCGGTCAGGTAGTGAGGCAGTGGAGACGGGGAAACTTACGTGGCCAAGCGAGAAGGCATGGGAGAGAGGTGCGAGGCCCACGACGGCGGTGACGGAGGGGGATGCGGTCGCGGCGAGCCCGGCCAGGACAAGCCGGGATTTGGCCCCGTCTCGGTACAGGTAACTGGGCTTGGCTAGGAGTACTACAATAAATGGGCCATATCTTCAGTGGGCTTTTCGAATATAATCTCAGCCCATCGTAAAAGAATACTCGGGCAGTTCAAAAAATAAACAAAATAAAATCCTCAGGCTGGTGTCGCCTCCTACTGTTTCCAGTCCAGATTCTCCATTCAGCCTTTTTTTTCTTTCCATCAGTACATCACATCATGCTGGAAAATCGGTAACAAGCTGTGTGTGCCTTTACAAACCCACGAAATCTTCGCTTCTAAAAGGACGCGTTAGTCTGTCAGAACAGTAAAGGTCTACTAAACACTGTTGATCGCGAACGAAATGAAAATTCGACGGCGACGATTTTTTTTATAATAAAAAAGCGAGTCAAAACAGGCAGTTGCTAAATGCTGTACGCCGCGTAACTTCACAGTCACAGGTGGAGGTGGCAAGCCGTAGCGACGCTCCCCACCCGACCCCTAGCACAGATAACAGTCACTGTATGGTGGCCCATAGATCCTTTCTTGGACCCAACGTCAGTGAGAGAAACAGCTGACGTCCTTAAACTCCTCCCCTTTTCTTCTTCTGTACTAGTGGTAGTAGAAAACAAAACGCCTTTTGACTCCTCGCACCCGTCTCGTACTCTCGTGTGTGTTCAGTTATAGCACTTAGCAGCGAAGCCACAAAAAAGCGGAGTAAGAAAACGAAGAGAGAGAGATAGAGAGAGAGAGAGAGAGCTCTCACCCTCTGCCCCGAATCGAACAACTCGAAAGCGATTGCGGCATCCTCGAAGCAATCGGGCAGCTGCTGATCCGAGCGCTCCTCAAGCCGCGGCGAACACTCCAGGTAGACCATTCCGCCGCCGCCGCCGCCCCCCCTCCCTTCGAATCCGTTTTTCCTGTGCGTCTCCTCGGAAGATGTGGTGCGTTGAGTTGTTTAATGGCCGTAGAGGGGACGGGGCAGTTGATTTTTATGTCAGTTTTATGCAGTTTCGGGGGCCTTGTTGGGGTTCCTTCCGTCGCACTGTAGGACTCCAACGGCGCGGGGTTTGGGGGTGGCTTTTGGAATAGTTTGCGGCATTTTCCCTAACGAGGGGAGGCGCCGCGGATTCCCTTGGATTTCCTGTCATTTTCCCGCCTTCTTCAAATCTGGGCATTGGAAGTTGAGGTGTGGGGATCAGAAAGCAGATTCCGCGGCTGTTGTTGTTATTGGTAATTCTTTTTGCGTCGCGTAATTTTTTCATGCGTCTTTTTTACTCTTCTGGATTTTTTTCTTGGATTGGATGCTCTGGTGGTAATTGCGTCAGTCAGTCCTAGTCCTCAGTTGGTTAATCAGATTTCGTTGCTTTTGACGGGATCTCCCTGCGAATTACTTTTGTTTCTGATCGTCGAATTTGTTTTTCTCAATCAGTTGTAACAGTAAGGTATTCGCGGCATCAGTTAGGTTATGTTGACTGGTAGTCTCGTCAGATGTTCGGTTAGTTGTATGTACTGTTTTGTTTGGTTCATGCTTCCGAGTGCCAGTTCATCAATAGTGCAATTCTTCTCCTCGCTTGCTGCCTAACATTAGTGATTCTGTGGACTCCTTTGTTATCGGTTTCGGAAGCCAAGGGAACCGATTAGATGAAGACTCGAGCATAACCGTAGTTGTTGCTAACATACAGGTAGGTGCCGACTTCAGAGTATCAAAATGTTTAATTGAAATTGATGTGCTAATTCTATGGACGTTGGCTGCAGGATTTAAATCATGTCTGATCAAGAGAGAGATGACATTCCTATGCTGCTGAGAAATATTGAGCTACCAAGATTTCCTAGAAGTACTTCAATGTGTATGCCAGTCCGGGATAGTGAATATGAAGAAGATACATATGTGCCACATACTGGTCCTCTATTTATTCAGCCAACAACTCAGCCACCAACTGGCAATCCATTTACTAGTAGAGAGACGCCACCACCACCAGATAGGCCGCCCAGACCTTCACAGGGAAAACAAGTCAGCAAACCACATGCTGTCAGGCCAGAACAAATTGGAGAAAATAGTTGGTCTTATGGTGGAGGAGTTCCAAAGAATGAACACTTGATGATGTCTGGGCCTTTGGGACAATGTGATAATCCTGATTGTGTCAATTGCCCTCCTGCTTGTAAAAATAAAAGACATTTCCACAGAGCTTCTAATGCTTTAGACAATAAGGTATGTCCTTGAAATATGCCATCCATTCTAAAGTTATCAATGGTAGTGCTAAAAGCTGTTCACCATGGTATTAATGTGTCTTCTTTGTTCTCTTGAAGCTTCATAATATTCTTTATGGTTATGATCATGGGTGGAAGAAGAAGATTGAGGATATCCTTTCACGCATCCCCATTTTGAACCCACATGCAAAGATTGTTCAGCAGTGGAATCAATTCTTTGTGATATCATGCCTGATTTCAATTTTCATTGATCCCCTCTTCTTCTTCCTATTATCAGTGGAGCAGGTAATATTTCACAAGGTTTTTGGCATAAGATAGTTATGTGTTAATGCTTTTAATATGAATTCCAATGCAGCAATTCCCAAGCACTTTATTTGAGAGTATATCTATGGTTTTCTTAGAGATTGTATTACCTGGTTCTGTTGCAGTTTGTTAACCTTAGCTACTGATGCAGTTACCTTGATCAGGACTGACCACATTATTGTTTTTCATCAAATACAGGTTAACAAATGCATAGTATTAAACTGGAATTTTGCTACAGCACTTGCTGTCGTGAGAAGTGTGACCGATGCTATTTATTTGCTGCACATGCTTCTTCAGGTAAATGTGAAATCATTAATGCTCTTCTAGACAAAATTTTGACAATATTTATTGCTCGAAAGCGAAGTACCTACAAGATGGAAGCCTCTGAATGGTATACTAGTGATTTGGATGCATATGACAATTGCCATGTTTATTTTAAATGTGCAGTATGCCTTCTTTGCCAGTAAATTCTGAACTTCCTTACAAACAACTATTAGATTATTTTGCTCATACCAAATTGCACTATCCACTGTCCAAGATGGCATTCTAATTTGTAGCTACATTACAATAAATTGGTAGTAAAGTTGTACCTTCTTTCGGGAAAAGGAAAACTTTATATTGACATCAACATGGCATTAATCTTTTCAACGCTTACTGGATTCACTTCTCTCACTAAGTGATTGCGGTACGCTGGTAAACTTTGCCTTTGTCAATTAGTTTATCACACTGCTCCGTCCTCAATTTTAGATAAATTTTTAGGATATGATATTGCTCCATACTGTGCTGGAGTTTGTCCTTTGTGATAGATAAAAAATGGATTTACAATATGTTTACATTTCTATACGTTCAGTTCTACCATTGAATCCATGTATTTCAAGTTAATATGGGATTACTCTTGAATGTAACGAGGAATTTATCTTTCAGTTCAGACTGGCTTATGTTGCTCCAGAGTCACGAGTGGTGGGAGCTGGAGATTTAGTAGATGAGCCAAAGAAAGTTGCTCTCCATTATCTCCGTGGTTACTTTTTACTTGACTTCTTCGTTGTGCTTCCACTCCCACAGGTAAAGATGTATTGCTCTTCCACTTTTGGAAATTAACCGTGTAAGGTCCTTTTCTTTCTTGATTTATTATTGGAGACTTTTATTTGTCTTTATATGACTCTGAGCAGTTTCCAATATTTAGGGACAAAAAGAAATATGAAAAAAATCTATTGAGTGAGCATTGTAGATATCAAGGTGCTCCACGACTTCTCTGTATTCCTGATTTTGGGCTCGTGAGCATTTACTCTGAGATCTCTGGAAAGAGCTGATTTCTATTCAGAACCCCAAAAGAAGTTGCTCTAGCATATACTAGTAAATTTGATTGAATATATAGGCACATTAGACAAAATCTTTGCAACTTTTGCATGATTGCATCCATGAACCTTGTTTGTGTGTGCAGCCTGTGGTCTGATTTTACTTGCATGAATGCCATTTAGTTGTTAAGCTGCTTGTCCAAAGTCTGAACTCTAAATCGATTACTTGTTTTTTCTCATCTTCATCTTCATTAACAGAAAGCCATTCAATTCATAAATTTACACGCACCGGACTTGCTATAGTCTTCATGTTTTTTTGCTAATATCTTTTCTTTGTTATTCATCAAGGTGATGATACTGCTAGTTATCCCAAAATTTGTCGGGTTATCAAGTGCAAACTATGCTAAGAATTTATTGCGCGCCACTGTTCTTCTTCAATATGTACCCCGCATCATCAGATTCGTACCACTGCTCGATGGTCAGTCCGCCAGCGCCAATGGATTTATATTTGAGTCAGCGTGGGCTAATTTTGTGATCAACCTTCTGATGTTTGTTTTGGCGGGACATGTTGTGGGTTCATGTTGGTATCTCTTTGGCTTACAGGTAGGTTGAATATTTTTTTGTTCGACTGTTATAATCTGTATAATCATACCAGGGAATCTAGTATATCCTACTACTGTGAATGTATACCTAATTACTTTTGGCGTGCGAAGGCATGCCAAGTTGCTTAAATCTATGTGCTCTGATTATTTACATTTATATGTGGAAAACGTGTAGCTATAATTATAAATACCTACTCGATTAATTTGTATGTGCTCAGTATTGTACATATAACCACAAGCTATTTAGTAATCCTTAGATGCAAATCGTTTAACAGTTTGACCTAATGGGATAGTGCTTAATCTTACAGCTGATGCTTGCATTTCCAAATCAACCGAATAATTTTCTCCTCACATGTTGCAGAGGGTTAACCAATGTCTGCGAGATGCTTGTTCTACATCCACCATTCCATATTGTGATAATTTTATAGATTGCGGACATGAATCTTATAGTGGAGTGAACAGAGAGCAGTGGTTGAATGACTCTAGCGCAACAGCTTGTTTTAACACTGGCGATGATGCTACTTTCCAATATGGAATTTATGAGCAGGCTGTTTTGCTAACTACTGAGCGGAGTGCTGTTAAACGCTATATCTATTCATTATTTTGGGGTTTTCAGGTATGTGCCATGAGGTGTTTGCTCCTTTATTTCAGTTTCTATCTGTTTGCTGCATCCTACATGTGTTCTATAATTAAACTGTTCCGCTTGATCTAATTTTACCATCCAATTTGCCATGCAGAGTAATGATGTTTCATTCTATTTGCCTGCATGGTAACTGACTGACATGCTTTTTGCTCATAATTATTTTTTTTCAGCAAATAAGTACCTTAGCTGGCAATCTTGTTCCAAGTTACTTTCCATGGGAAGTTCTGTTTACTATGGCAATTGTTGGTTTGGGACTATTGCTTTTCGCATTGCTTATTGGAAACATGCAAAATTTTCTGCAAGCTCTTGGAAGACGGTATGGTTATACTTGTGGCTGATTTATCATGCTATATTTTTACAGTCATGACTGCCACAGATGTTATGCATGTTTGGTATCTAAAGCTGCATTTAAATAAGTTTTTGCTGTAACAATTCTGACATATGAACATTTTGTACCTTTTCTCTTCTCACAGGAGATTAGAAATGCAACTTAGACGTCGTGATGTTGAGAAGTGGATGAGCCATAGACGATTACCTGAAGATTTGAGGAGGTTTCTCTACAAAACATTTAAATCAAATCTCTAGTGTATTGATGCATAATAGTACTGATTGAACCGTGTTTCATGATTGACTATCTCAAACATGTGAAATCAATGCAATGATTTGCATTACTGATCTTATTTTTTTGTAGTTAAATAGAATTCTATGCTATATTGTCATAATATTGTTTTTGAGCAAAAAGTAACAAAACAATTGTTTCATTTGTTCATTAATCAGAATTGACATTTGTGATTGGGCCACCATATAAGATGTGTCATCTAATTTGCATTAAAGGAGGATCTGTCTCACTATCATCTAGTTGTATTGTTGAGGAAACCTGAATGTGCTTTGGAACTTTGTTTTAGGATCACTATAATGACGGCCTTGCCCTGTTTGGATCGTGGTGTTTGGATCTAAATATTTAGCATTTAGTTCAATCAGAATCTGACCTAGATCCAAGATTTTCCATTGTCATTTGAACCCCTCCATATTTGGTTAAGGAACAGTAAGTATTTTGTTCCTACAGTGGAAGATTGCAGCACTGGTTAACAGTGCGATTCTAAAGAGTAGGGAAAATATTGGAAGGAATAGAGGGCGACTAAGGTTAACATGGGAGGAGGCGGTAAAACGGGAATTGAGGGATTGGAATGCACCTAGAGATTTGACTCTCTTGATAGGACAGCATTGGAAGCAGCAATTCATGTGCCAGAATCTTAGTTTACCTGTACTTTGTTTACTCTCCTCTCTCTGTTTCTTCTATTTCTATATGTTTTTGCTGAAGGGCAGGCCTGGCGCAGTGGTAGAGTCTCTCCACTTGTGTCCTGGAGGTCCTGGGTTCGAATCAGCCTCCTTGCAAAATAAGCAAGGGGAAGACTGCCTAGAAATCCCCTTCCCCAGACCCCACAAAGTGTGGGAGCTTTCAGCACTGGGTATGCCCTTTTTTGTTGGGTTTCGTATCTGGTCTACCCCAACATGTTTAGGACAAAGGCTTTATTGTTGTAGTAGTAGTGGGAGATTGCATCACTTTTTTATATTTTTCTAAATGTGTAGGAGAGTTAGACGTGCAGAAAGGTTCACCTGGGCTGCTACTCAAGGAGTGAATGAAGAGGAGCTTTTAAGTAATTTACCAGAAGATATCCAGAGGGACATACGCCGACACTTCTTTAGATTCCTTAATAAGGTTTGCCTCTAGTATGATAGCAATTATTAATGTTGATACCTCATTTATTTGGCTTTCATTCACTGTTATTCGTGCAGTTGGTTTAACCGTTTAATCATTCTACTATTATTGTGAATATAGACTGTTTGGTCTCAGCATTCACAAAAGTAGTTTTGTTCAAACAAACAAAAACGATAAATCTTTGTTTGTTTGAACAAAAAACTAATTTGTGAATGATAAATGAAGGGCGGACCTGGTGCAGTGGTAGTGTGTCTCCAAGTGTGTTCTGAGTTCTTGGGTTTGAACTAGCCTTTCTGCAAAAGCAGGGGTAAGGCTGTTTAGAAATAATTCTTCCCTAGACCCCACAATATGTGGGAGACTTCAACAAATTGGCTCAAAAGAATTCGAGAGAAAGTGAGTTGGAATTGATGTGGAAGCATAACTAAATGTTTGCTTGTACCTTATCTTACGGTTCAGCACTCCCAGATCAAGTTGTTATTGTGGGCTGATCTGCCCCTGGCCCAGGCCGGCCCCTCCCTGGCCCAGGGCGGCCAGAACTGGGCCAAGTGGGCTGGTCAGCCCTGGCCCAGGCCGGGGCCCCTTTCTAGAAGGTTTTTGAGTTTAATCTTCTTAGAGATAGATTAAAAGATCCTTTGTAACAGATTAGGACTCTTGTAAGGGGGGGCTATATATACAAGCCAAAAACACCCCAAATTGAGAGAGATCAATACAGAAAATTTTCCTCCACTTTTCTAACCCTAGCCGCCTCTCTCCCTCCTGCCCTAGCCGCCGCACAAGCTTCTGCCCTAGCCGCCGCCTCCTCTGCAGCCCTAGCCGCCACCAGGGGCTAGAACCAGCCGCAGCCCCTGATTTTCGCATCTGTTCCAGGAAGAACTCGGCGAGTTCTTCTCTGTTTCTCTGTTCTCCGATCTGATCAGCACCAGGGGCGCTTTCTACTCTCTCTGTCCTCTCTGTTCTGCACACAGGATCTACCCTGTTCTGATCTGCACCGCAGGTGCATAACAGATCTGTTCTGGCCGAACAGATCCGATCAGCACACCTGCAGAGCCAGAAACAGGGCTGAACAGGCCGGATTTCCAACAATCGTGGTATCAGAGCCGGTTTCAACCCTAGGCTGAATTCTGCAAGATGTCGTCTACACCTACAAGCAGCGGCAGCGCCATCAGCCATGGCACACCCTCACCGGCAGCTCGTGAGGTGAACACCGGGACGGGGTTCCCCGTGCTCACCAAGACCAACTACGCGGAGTGGGCTGTCATGATGAAGATCAAGCTGAAGGCGCGGCTGCTTTGGAAGGCCGTGGAGGAGGGGAACGTGAGCGAGCAGGTAGACATGATGGCGCTTGACATCTTGGTCAGCGCTGTCCCGCCGGAGATGATCACGACGATCGGAGAAAAGAGGACGGCGAAGGAGGCATGGGACACGATCGCCATCATGCGGGTCGGGGCCGACCGCGTGAAGAAGACGACGGCGCAACAACTCCGAAAGGAGTTTGAAGACGCTGTCTTCAAGGATGGCGAAAGTGTGGAGGACTTCTCCCTCCGCCTGAGCGGCATGCTATCACGGCTTGCGTCGCTAGGGGAGGAGATAGGAGAAGAGAGGGCCGTGGAGAAGCTCCTGCGAAGCGTTCCAGAACGCTTCCAACAGATCATGGTGGCGATCACGACACTGCTGGACGTGTCGACCCTCACCTTGTCGGAGGTGACGGGGCGTCTCAGGGCGGCTGAGAACGCTTTCGACTCGACGCAGCGGAAGGGAGGAGTACACAACGGCCAGCTGTACCTCACTCGGGAGGAGTGGGAGGCACAGCGGAAGGAGGAGCGGTCTACCCAGTCCGCGGGCTCTTCTAAGAGGGGCGGCCGAAAGGGCCCGCCCAAGAAGAACGGAGGCAAGAAGGGAGGTTCCGGGAAGGATATTCCGCGGGACCAATGCAGGAAGTGCGGGAAGAAGGGCCATTGGGCCAGGGAGTGTCGGTCGAAGCCTAAGGAGGAGCCGCAGCAGCAGGCTTTCGTGGCAAAGGCGGAGGAGGAGGGCGCCTTGTTTATGACAAGGGTGGCCTCAGTACAGGAGGAGCCTGTACAGGAACGTCCTATGCGCCCACTGGAGATAGTGGAGGGACGTGTCTTCGCTCACCGCAGCAACGACGATGCCTTTGACGACACTCGTTGGTACCTCGACACGGGCGCGACCAACCACATGACGGGTTCGCGCGCCGTCTTCTCCGAGCTCGACGAAAACATCGTCAGAACCATCAAGTTCGGCGATAATTCCGTTGTGCGTATCCAGGGGAAGGGTACGGTCCTATTCGCCGCCAAGACGGGTGAGCACAGGAGGCTCACCGGCGTCTACCTCATCCCACGCCTCACCACCAACCTCATCAGCGTCGGCCAGCTGGATGAGGATGGCTACAACATCACGGTGCAAGGAGGAGTGATGCACATACGGGATGAGCAGCAGCGTCTCCTCACACGAGTTCAGCGCGACGACAGCAAGCTGTACTCCATCAGGCTCAACATCACACGTCCGGTTTGCCTAACCGCGAGGCGTGATGATGTTGCGTGGCGTTGGCACGAACGCTACGGACACGTCGGCTTCCAGGCGCTTCGGAAGTTGGCACGAGAGGAGATGGTGCTCGGGCTTCCGCAAATTGATCATGTCGATCAATTGTGCGAAGCTTGCTTGGTCGGGAAGCAGAGGCGCTCCAGCTTCCCCAAGCAAGCTCGGTGGCGCGCGGAGGGCGCGCTCGACCTTGTCCACGGCGACATCTGCGGGCCTATCATGCCGACGACTCCAGGTGGCAAGAAGATGTTCTTGTTGCTTGTGGATGACATGAGCCGCTATATGTGGCTCTATCTTCTAGCAACCAAGGACAAGGCGACATCTGCGGGCCTATCACGCCGACGACTCCAGGTGGCAAGAAGATGTTCTTGTTGCTTGTGGATGACATGAGCCGCTATATGTGGCTCTATCTTCTAGCAACCAAGGACAAGGCGCCCGACTTAATTCAACAATTCAAGGCGACAGCTGAATTAGAGTCCGGGAGGAGACTGAAGCTACTCCGTACTGATCACGGAGGGGAGTTCACCTCACAGGAGTTCGGCGAGTACTGCGCTCAGCACGGAGTACAACGTCAGCTCACAGCCCCGTATACGCCGTAGCAAAACGGGGTTGTGGAGCGGCGCAACCAGACGGTGGTCGGCATGGCGAGGAGCATGTTGAAGGCGAAGGGTATGCCCGGGATATTTTTGTTGGATATAATCCCGTTTTTCTAGAATAATTGGTGTTAGAGATAGAGTCCTAGTCCAATAAGAGTAGGAGTTAGTATTAGATAAGGACTCTGTAATTTGGGGCTATATATACAGCCCCCCCTTTGAGAATAGATCAAGAGAAGAGATTAGAGGAAATTAATCCCCGGATTTCCAACAATTGGCATCAGAGCTAGGGTTTAGGATCTAACCCTGTGCTGCCCCGGGAGAACATGCTCCCGGGGCGGCCAACCCCTAGGCGCGCGGAGGAGGCGGCGCAGGTGGCCGGGCGGGCACAAGCTGCAAGGGCGGCGGGCGCACGGTCTGCGGGAGGCGTCCTCGGCGGCGGCTGTGCTGGCGCGGAGCTGCTGACACCCGGCAGCAAGAAGCGATCGAACGTGGCCAACGGGATCTCACAGGGGGAGCTCGGTGGCTGTCGGAGGGGAGGAGGCCGTGCAGGGCTGCGCGGTGTGCAAGGCAGAAGAGGCGGCGACTGAGCAGAGGGAGGGTACCGCGCCGAGGCAGGCGGATCAATGGATGAGCGTACCTCAGATGGGCGAGGAGCGCGTCGAGGGTAGGCTGGTAGGCGGTGCAGCGCTCCGGCGGTCCCTGCGGTCGGCTTCCCCGTCGGTCGACGCAGAGGCTCATGACGAGATCGAGCTCGGAGCCACGGGCGCTCGAGTGCCGCAGCGGCTCGGGGTCCTCGGAGACCATGGCGTCACGCGCCTGCTTGAGGAGGAAGGTCCCCAGACCGGGGTTGTCCAAGGCGGGCGAGCGGTCGGAAGGTGGCAACAACAGCGGAACTGGGCCCGCTGTGCTCGAGCTGGGCAACAGCTGCTGCCGCGCGGAAGGCCGCCGTCGAGGAGGCCGAGGTCCTGGTGGTCCAGGGCGGCGTGGAGGAGCGCGGAGACGCATCTGGCGGGGAGGTGAGCCAAGCGGCTGGGCAGAGCAAAGAGGTGGCGGCAGCTCTGCCTTGGAGCACGGCGGCGAGCACTGGAAGCTGGCGGCTGGCTTGGAGAGAGATGCTGCTAGGGTTTGGGAGATAGAGTGGGCCAGCTGGGCTGACCTGGGCCAACAAAGGCCTAGTGTGCTCAGCTGGGCCGGCTTGGCTGAGGTGGGCTAGAGGAAGTCAAGTGCTAGCCCATAATCAAGGAGGTGTCTGCAGAACATGACACATAATTCGACTTTCAGACCAACAGAGGACGAGTTGGTGCTTCACTTTCTCCGACCACAGCTGCGTGGTTTTCCACCGCGTGAGGTGGGCATTGTGATAGAAGCAGACTTCTATGATGTGACGCCGTGGGACCTGTTAGCAAACTACAACCTGCGTGACTTGGGATATTTCTTCACGTTACGCAGGCGGAGCAAGCCTCGAGTACAGCAGTCTAGTGGCGGCGACATCTGGAAGCATAGCGCGACCAAGTGTGCACAGTCAATTTCCAATATGGGAGTTGTGGTGCAATGGCGTATGGTCAAGTCTTGCTTCTACATGCGCGGAGAACTCGGGAAGCGTCGTAGCACGGGATGGATCTTGGAGGAGTACGAGATCACCGACCCGAGGTGCTATCGCCACGACGATGAAGGTGACGAAGAAGAATATTGGGTGCTCTGTCGCGTGCGGAAAAGCAGGCCAATGCGAGGTGTGCTCGAGATGAAGATGTGACCATCTCGAATGTGGTCGGAATGAAGATGTGTCCATTCCGAGATCAAATGCAGGATGAAGATGAGTCCATCCTGGGGTTGAAGATGTGACCAACCTAAATGCGTGTGCAGGATGAAGATGAGCCCATCCTGGGGTTGAATATGTGACCAACCCGAATTTGTGTACAGGATGAAGATGCGGCCATCCTGGGGATGAAGACGTGCCCATCCCAAAATTGAGTTGTGCAGGGTGTAGATGTGACCATCCTGGGGGTGCAGTTGTGTCCATCCCGAAAGTGTGTTTAGGGTGGAAGTGTGTCTCCATCCTAATTAGTGTGAGTGTGATCTAGAAAAACGAGATTAGGGGGTGATTGTTGGATATAATCCCGTTTTTCTAGAATAATTGGTGTTAGAGATAGAGTCCTAGTCCAATAAGAGTAGGAGTTAGTATTAGATAAGGACTCTGTAATTTGGGGCTATATATACAGCCCCCCCTTTGAGAATAGATCAAGAGAAGAGATTAGAGGAAATTAATCCCCGGATTTCCAACAATTTTGGGGTGAGGCAGTTATCACGGCTGTCTATATCCTGAATCGATCCCCTACCCGCGGCCTCGACGGGAAGACGCCATATGAAGCTTGGCATGGAGAGCGACCAGCCGTCAATTATTTCCGAATTTTTGGGTGCGTGGGGCATGTCAAGAACACGCACCCCCACCTGAAAAAGTTGGAAGACCGGAGTACTCCGATGATTTTTCTTGGCTATGCTGCAGGGACGAAGGGATATCGGATGTATAATCCGGCTGATGGGCGTACACACATATCACGTGACGTGATATTCGACGAGGCGGACACGTGGGACTGGGGAGAAGGAGCAGGAGAAGAGGACTACACCACCTTCCACGTCGGCTCCTTAGGTCCAGCAGGTGTTGGACCTGCTGTTTCAGCACCCGGAGAGGTGCTGCAGGGTCCGGAGGGGCCGAACAGCACCCCTGCAGTGCCCAGGAGGGGCACAGAAGGGTCTGTACAGACCCTAGGAGTTCCTGCGCCAGCCTCCAGACCTGCTGGAGAGAGTCCAGCACCTGCAGCGTCGCCCAAAGGGCCCCTGCAGGGGCTGTCCAGCGCAAATCAGGGCTGGGACAGTCCTGCACGGGGGTCAACAGCAGTGGGGGGTTCCGTACTTGAAGATTCCAGCACCTTCGTCACGCCCTGGCACCCTCCACGGCCCATCCGCTTCGCCACGCCGCCGACGGACGTCGGCAGCAACGTCGACGCCTACCACGACGACAACGCTGCACTTCGGTTCCGCACGATGCGCAACGTGCTGGGAACCCTCACCCCTCCTGGTCGGGCTGAGCGCCCACCAAGCTTGGAGGAGGGGGAGCTTATGTTCATCACCGCGGAGGAGCCTACGTCCTTCGCCGACGCCGAGGAACACCCTTGCTGGAGACGGGCCATGGTTGAGGAGATGGAGTCCATTGAAGAAAACAAGACGTGGCAGCTTGTTGACCTTCCTGCAGGACACAAACCCATTGGCCTCAAATGGGTGTTCAAGGTGAAGACGGACGAGCATGGAGAGGTGGTGAAGCATAAGGCTCGATTGGTGGCAAAAGGCTATGTCCAACGGCAAGGAATAGACTTTGACGAGGTATTTGCTCCTGTAGCTCGTCTCGAATCTATTCGCTTGCTCCTTGCAGTTGCTGCACACAAGGGGTGGGAGGTACACCACATGGACGTGAAGAGCGCCTTCCCGAACGGCGACTTGATGGAGGAGGTGTACGTCTCCCAACCCGCTGGCTTCATCATCGACGGGGCCGAACACAAGGTGTATCGGCTCAAGAAAGCTTTATATGGACTTCGTCAGGCGCCCAGGGTCTGGAATGCCAAGCTCAACGATAGCTTGCTATCACTTGGTTTCCAGAAGAGTACGAGCGAGCACGGGATCTACTTCCGTGGAGCTGCAGAGGAGAAGCTCATCGTCGGTGTGTACGTCGATGACCTCGTGATTACAGGAGGCGGCACGATCAAGAAGTTCAAGGAGGAGATGATGAAGCGGTTCAAGATGAGCGACTTGGGTCTCTTGTCGTATTATCTTGGCCTGGAGGTGCGGCAGACCGAAGAAGGGATAAGCGTTGGGCAGGCGGCCTACGCTTCCAAACTTGTCTCTAAAGCTGGCCTGGAAGGATGCAATCCCTGTGCATTTCCCATGGAGCAAGGCCTCAAGCTTTACAAGACAAGTGATAGCCCGTTGGTGCATGCAACGGACTATAGGAGCTTGGTTGGAGGGCTGCGATACTTGGTGAACACACGTCCTGATCTTGCCTACTCGGTCGGGTACGTGAGTCGGTTTCTGGAGGAGCCCAAGGAGGATCACTTTGCTGCAGCCAAACGCATTGTACGCTACATAGCGGGTACAATCAACTATGGAGTCTTCTATGCAAGAGGAGGAGACATGGAGCTTATTGGGTACTCGGATAGTGACTATGCGGGAGACGTGGAGGACCGCAAGAGCACAAGCGGGGTGCTGTTTTGTCTTAGAAACAGCCCCGTTTCATGGCAGTCCTGCAAGCAGAAGGTGGTGGCCTTGTCCTCATGTGAAGCAGAGTATATCGCAGCAGCTCAAGGGGCATGTCAAGGTGTATGGATGGCACGACTGATGGAGGACTTAGCTGGAAAATCGAAGGCGCCGGTGCTGCGGGTTGATAACAAGTCAGCTATAGACTTGAGCAAGAATCCGGTACACCATGACAGGAGCAAGCACATCGACGTCAAGTACCACTACATACGAGAGTGTGGACAGCGGTACTATTGTGCTTGAGCAAATCTCCACTCAAGACCAGATGGCGGACATCTTGACCAAGGCTCTTGGAAGACAAAAGTTCGTGGAGATGAGAAGAAGGATCGGGATTCTAGACATGGGCCAGTGTCAGGATCAGGAGGAGAATGTGGGCTGATCTGCCCCTGGCCCAGGCCGGCCCCTCCCTGGCCCAGGGCGGCCAGAACTGGGCCAAGTGGGCTGGTCAGCCCTGGCCCAGGCCGGGGCCCCTTTCTAGAAGGTTTTTGAGTTTAATCTTCTTAGAGATAGATTAAAAGATCCTTTGTAACAGATTAGGACTCTTGTAAGGGGGGGCTATATATACAAGCCAAAAACACCCCAAATTGAGAGAGATCAATACAGAAAATTTTCCTCCACTTTTCTAACCCTAGCCGCCTCTCTCCCTCCTGCCCTAGCCGCCGCACAAGCTTCTGCCCTAGCCGCCGCCTCCTC
This sequence comes from Neostapfia colusana, assembly GCA_030760725.1. Taxonomy (NCBI): domain Eukaryota; kingdom Viridiplantae; phylum Streptophyta; class Magnoliopsida; order Poales; family Poaceae; genus Neostapfia; species Neostapfia colusana. The sequence goes on along the minus strand of JASWHV010000003.1, from coordinate 1,168,946 downwards.
TGCAGCCCTAGCCGCCACCAGGGGCTAGAACCAGCCGCAGCCCCTGATTTTCGCATCTGTTCCAGGAAGAACTCGGCGAGTTCTTCTCTGTTTCTCTGTTCTCCGATCTGATCAGCACCAGGGGCGCTTTCTACTCTCTCTGTCCTCTCTGTTCTGCACACAGGATCTACCCTGTTCTGATCTGCACCGCAGGTGCATAACAGATCTGTTCTGGCCGAACAGATCCGATCAGCACACCTGCAAAGCCAGAAACAGGGCTGAACAGGCCGGATTTCCAACAGTTATCAGCAGCTGAAACTGGAAAGAAAACATATATATTTATTCATTCATGTCTCTTGCAAGTTACAAATTTACCACTTGACTTCTTTTGCAGGTCCGATTATTCACCTTAATGGATTGGCCTATCTTGGATGCTATCTGTGACAAATTGAGACAAAACTTATATATTAGCGGAAGTGACATTCTTTATCAAGGTGGTCCTGTTGAAAAGATGGTTTTCATAGTGCGAGGTAAGCTGGAAAGCATCAGCGCAGATGGGAGCAAGGCTCCCTTGCATGAAGGAGATGTATGTGGAGAGGAGCTCCTCACTTGGTATTTGGAACACTCTTCAGTGAATAAAGGTATGGAGTTTCTTAGCTGCCTGTTGCTTTTCTTTTGATTTTACAAGTGTGAAATCACATGGACCATTACTATTTGGTATTTGCAGACGGTGGGAAGATCAAATTCCATGGTATGCGATTGGTTGCTATACGGACTGTAAGATGTTTAACAAATGTTGAGGCTTTTGTACTCCGAGCAAGTGATCTTGAAGAAGTCACCTCACAGTTTGCTCGATTCTTGCGCAATCCTCGGGTTCAGGGAGCAATCAGGTAAAATTCCTGCCCACCAGAACTCTGTTCATTTTGGAATACTTAGGCTTTTCCTTTGATTAAGTTTTCCAAGTTTATGCAATATATGATTAGATTATTAGCTGCAGTCTTCTCTCTTTCTTTTACTACCAAAAGTTTCTCTTAGGTCTCATATCTAGCCTACCTCAACGTGAATTATTATTAGCTGCAGCTTGGGTGAAAAAAAAGATCATGTTTGTCAGTTATTTGACCTCAGAACATTACCATTTCTTTGTCTTACCATATCGACTAATGATTAAACCAACTGCATGAAACAGGTATGAATCTCCCTACTGGCGAACCATTGCTGCATCTCGCATTCAAGTTGCTTGGAGGTATCGGAAAAGGCGCCTGAAGAGAGCTGAGCAGTCAAGGTTGAATGAACAGTCTTATCCACCGTATCCCAACATAGACAATAATGATGCTTTCCGGCATGGATGGAGGGGGTGATCTCTACCTGACTAGACACTAACTTAACCCGGTATAGTTTGTACATCTACAGCTTCTGGGGCCCTGCAAGTCCAAACATGTCTACTTGATGGAACGCAACACATGGGGTCACAGTTGCGCTGGCTATGTAGCTTTTCTGTTTCCGTAGCTTCACACCATATTTGTAGAGCTAAGCTCTTGTATATAGAGAAGGGATAGTTGTTTCGTACATCATTTTGTTTTGTACTTTTGTTAGTGGCATGAAACAGTATCAACTTCTCGCCTAGAGCATAGCCACAACGAGGAAAGGCATGTGATATAGATGATAGGCCGCATTATCGATTCATTTCTCGACATAAAACCTCTCTCTCTTTTTACAAGAAGAACACCCTCTAGTACAACCGATCCTTTCTCTTCTCTCTGAGCCTATTGCACGGTAACTGGAAGTGTTGCATGTGTCCATGTGACTTTTAGTAAAATTTTCTGGAATTGTTCCAGGCCGTCTATCTGGTCAGGCCGAGGCATTCGCACCCGCGTGCAGGCACTGTCGTCTACCTACTTCTTGCGCCTGCCTTGGCCATCTGGGGGCTGGAGCACGACATCGCGGATGTTCCTGACGAACTCCTCCCACCCGCCCGAGAAATGAGCCTCTCTCGGCGCCGGATCGAAGCCCGCCGGGAACGTACACCCGTACGGCCGAACAGTAGGCACGCCACCAAGAGCGGGGGATCCAGGTCCAGCCCCGTCACAGCTGGCGACGCCGCGAGCGCCGCGGTCGGCACCCGGTGCGCCACCACGTCACCGTCTCGCCCGAGTCGAGGAACGGGAGCTCTCCCTATCGCTGGTCCTCTCCTCGTCGCTCACTGACGCGCCCATCACCAGCAGCGAGCCGAGTACGAACGACGTGAGCGAGTAGACGATAAGCTAGATCGAGGAGCAAAGAAGTTTGTAAAGAACCAAACAATCCAGTCTTACATTTCAATATATCTCCATGCTTCCAAGACTCCAAGGACAGAGAAGTGGGAGGCTCGTCGGTGCCAACGGGGACGTCGTAGAGCGTCGCCAGCACACGCCTCACGCTCATGCATGGACCGTCGCATCGGCCGGCCGGAACGGAAGCTGAGACCCTGATCAGCCGCCTGTTAATTGTCCTTGATGAAGAAGCTAGACGTTGTTGGACGAGTTGCGAGGGATCGGGTAGCCCAACAGCGCCTGGACGAGCACGAGCACGGCGACCTTGGCGAGCGCGTCGCCGAGCTCCGGCGAGAGCGAGGGGAAGAGGGCGCTTCCGTACGTGGCTACCGGACGGCGCGCGGCGAGAGGAGAGGTTGTCAGCACTTCACTTGGCAACTAACGGAGGTGCGCGCGTGTGTTACGAGGTTTGTTTGGCGTGTGATATTTGACGCTTTGTGGTGAGAGAAGCGTAAGATCGGTAACTACGCCTTGTTGCGTAGTATGACCTACAAGATAAGACGCTTTCAGGTGCACAGAGAGAGAGGGAGAGGAAAGGAAAGGAAAGGAAAAAAAAAACAAGCGAGGCGAAAATCCTTCTGCTCCTTCTACCAAAACACAGATCGGTAACCCAACCGCTAGCTTTGCAGTCGGATCGAGAGGCAGGCGAGGGCACCGGCGGCAGCGCCTGGACGGACGCCGTAGATCTCGTTGGCGTCGGGCGGAGGAGCTCTTACCTGGTCGGACGCCGTGGATCTCGGCAGCGACGTTGAGTGGTGAAGCATCGGGGACGGGCATGGAGGCGATGCCTTGTTGAGGGGGGCGTGCGGGACGATCTCAGGTGTCCGATTTCCCGCGTCTGAGGCGGAGCGGAGCCCTGTTGCCTGAGCCAGACAGCACACTGACTCCGGCAAGCCCTGCTGGCAGTGATGAGCGGCGGCGGCGGCGGCGGTGGCGACGGGAGTCCCAGCAACACAGAGTGGCGCTTCAACCAGACGCTCCGCAATGTACAAGGGTAAGGCGATCTTTCCTCTCTCGTGCGCGGGTTTTCCCCTCTTCAATCTTAACCTTCGAAATGACACGCGATGTAGTGTTATATAGTTTTTGAACGGAGGATCAAATTTTCTAGTGCCAATTAACCTGAACATAACCACATAATCTTTGAAAGTTACACGATTCATATGTATTCAGTATTTTAGGGCCAGATTTGCTTAGTCTTTCCTTGTTTTTGTTCCTTTTATCTATATACCACGAATTTTAGCTTTGTTAATCGAAAGAACCAAACTCCACCAATTGTAAGACATAGCCGGTCCCAAGCCCGGGTAAAGGAGGAGGGGTTGTGATAGGCTTGGCGAGCCAACAACTACAGTCAGCCATTCTCATGGAAATAAACCCAGTAAAAATTCGTTAGGGCGTAACCCTCTTTGCGACGCGCCATATTGGAACCCGGGTATGGTGTTAAGTGGGCAAGGGCCGGGTCGCCACCGTCTTAGTGGCGCGCCATATCAGAACCTGGATATGGTGTTAAATGGGCAAGGGCTGAATCGCTATTACTCTTATATCCCTTCCTCTCTTTTACTTCATTAAAAAATAATAAAAATTGTTGGATTTCATGTCTAGCCTACCCCAACATGCTTGGGACAAAGGCTTTGTTGTTGTTGTAATCGAAAGAACCAAAATGTACTTTTTGAACAGATATCCTTGCATTTTTTGTTGTTTCCATTTGATTAGTTATCAACACTGATAGGCATTTTGCACCTGATCTGCTTGTAACCTCAAAATGGTCTTTGGCTGTTATTGTCCAAACTCTTTGCCAGAATGCTCAAAGGTCGCAGCTTTCCTGGGAAGGTTTTGCTAACCCGACGGTCTGAGCCACTTTCCCCTCCTGATTATTCTCCACACTTTGAGAATGATCATGATGAAGATGAACACAAAGAAGGTTCTGAGGAGGTATGTGCTATTACTTTGATTGCTTTTCGACATGTAAAGAAGATGTACTGTAACTGGTGGAGTGGTAATTGTGCAGAGAAGTGATCGAACACCCGGAAACTCATCTGACAACACAAATGCAAAGAAGTCAAATATTCCATCCGCGAGTAGCACAAATTCATTACCAGATGCGCAAGGGCTAGTTTCTGGAGCTAGAGCTACAGATTCTGCAAGAATTGCTAAATTCACAAACGAACTCTCTAGGCCAGCTGTTATATTAGGTATGCAGATTGTTCTTCATGGTATATAATGTACAATGTGGAATTGAGTATGATTTGACATCAATATTATTGTACTAAGCACAGCCGTTTACCTCTAATTTTCTATTTGGTCAGGAAGGCAAACATTAAATCAAAGTGGTAAAAATTATGCATGATGATATTGAGTGGTGATTCCCTGTATTTTATTGAAGCTATGTTTTCACTCTACTTTATCCATTGACCTTGTTCTGCTGATGCCTGATGGTAAATGGCTATCTCAAATACAGAGAAAACTAGCGAGTACAGTGTATTGGGTGTACTGTATCAACCCTTATTTATTTTACCCAATACTCATAAACCATGAATTGTGATGTGGCCCCCTTTTTAGTCAGCACAACACCCCCAGGCCCCCAACACACAAACTCAATAGGTTTCCATTAAACTGTCAATTCGAAATGTCCTTTGATTCTTTAGATTATCTAGAGTTCAGTTGACATCTGCTGCTTATCCTCTTTTATATAGACAAGTTGCGAGAATTATCTTGGAGCGGTGTGCCTCCATATATGCGACCTAACGTATGGAGGCTTTTGTTGGTGAGTAGACATGCTGAGAGGAAAGATCGTATAACCTCTTTTGTATGAGCTGTATCAATTTTTGAATTTAATATAGCTTGCTGCAGGGATACGCACCACCTAATAAAGATAGAAGAGAAGGTGTTCTAACCAGGAAAAGACTTGAATATGTAGAATGTGTTTCTCAATACTATGATATTCCAGATAGCGAACGTTCAGATGAAGAAATTACTATGCTTCGCCAGGTAACTTTTTTGGGCTCGTAAGTTGTAACTCAACTCCCTCACTCTATTTTCTTGATATCAATCATCTTATGGTCACCTGTTGGCCTGCAGATTGCAGTTGATTGCCCAAGAACCGTACCTGATGTCACCTTTTTTCAGAATGTTCAAATTCAGAAATCTCTAGAGCGCATTTTATATACATGGTAAGGTGTGAACTTGGCTGTTTTTTTGGGAGTCAGCTGAAAATGGTGCCTCTGGCTATTTTGATGCATTATTTTCCTCACAGTATATGCAGTTATGCTTGATGTCAGTGTGGAAATCGCTACGTTTGTGAATTTGTTTTTAATCTTTGTTTTATGTATTCTGCGAGAAAACTTGAATAAGTGGAAGGAACTCTTCCAGACGCGCTCTTATATTAATTACTTTAGTTTGCGATAGATTGTCTCTTCATATCTTGATCTTGGTGTATGATTCTCAACCCTGAACACTTTCTTATTGCACTGGCATGATATTTTGATTCGTTGAGATATTTTCTCTATCTTGCCCACATGATGACAAATTCTGTCATCGCCAGCATAGCTTCTCCATTGTCTTTGCACTTTATATCGTTGGTCCTTGTGCTACTATATTACCTGTATTTAGTATATGCTTTCTCTATACTTTGATGCATGTTCTTATTTGAAGCTAACTTTCTTGTTTTGGGGTTGATGTGGTTCTTTTTTAATCCTGTGACAGAATTCCCATTCACCTGTATGATTTGTTCTGTTGGTGAAAACATGATTTTTACTGCTTCCTTTTGGCTTTGGGCCGTGTTGTGTTTTTTTCTTCATTGTTCAATGATGTGGCAATTTCAGGGCTATTCGTCACCCCGCAAGTGGCTACGTTCAAGGAATAAATGACCTGGTGACGCCATTCTTGGTCGTGTTCTTATCAGAGCACCTAGAGGGCAATGTGGACTCTTGGTCCATGGACAATCTTTCAGCACAGAACATTTCTGACATAGAGGCAGACTGTTATTGGTGTCTCTCGAAATTTCTTGATGGAATGCAGGATCATTACACATTTGCGCAACCAGGAATTCAGCGCCTTGTTTTTAGATTGAAGGAACTAGTACGTCGTATAGATGGTATGTGCCTCTGATGCTCATGTATTGCCACTTCAGGTTCCACTTTCTGACAAATATCTTTTTCAAATCTATCTCATTTGTGATAGGGCTTCCAACTAAATTATAGTGGAATATGACCCTTCCTTTTTTCTTGAATCGGGGAACCCCACTTCCATTCCAATGAAACAGGGATCACAGTGTAAAGCAATAGTTCAGAAACAAAATAAACGAAAAATAGGGTGAGGGGGAATGCCCCCCCCCCTCCCGGCTCCTATACATCTACCAGCTGTATAGGGGAGACATGCCTACTAGTACTAGAGTTAAAATGGCACAGGACAACTATCAAAAAGTACACAAAAAGGAACGGTAGAAACAGATAATCGTCATTCTCCTTTCCAGCTTGAGAAACTCCGTCTACTGTGGAATTGCCTGACAGAAGCCATCTTGCTCTCCTTCGTCATCATCATCTCTTCCTGGACCCGCCACTTCCAGCAGTGGCAAAATAACAAATCTTCTTTGTGTAGCCATCATCTAGATTGCAGCTTGCAACATCAAGTCAAATGTCTAACCATAATCTAATTTTGGTTCCATTGCCTGAAATAAATTCTCTTGCCTTAACATACACTTTCCTATTTTTCAGCAAATTGATCCACATGGGAAAGTCTGACTTTTTGTGTTTCAGAGAACCATTGTGTCGCCCCTGCACATATTTTGCATTGTTAATATCCTGCCAAAGGCCTTCCTTTTCTAGCCTCCACCACCATTTGCAAAGATGACTAATGTTCGTTTTCTGAAATTTTTAATGCCCTGACCATCGTTTTTCTTGCTTATACAGATTGTTTCCCATTTCACCAAATGATATTTCTTCTTGCTACTACCCCCTTGCCAAAAGAATCTCCTCGCTTTATCCATTCTTTTGATGACCATTCACCAAAAAAATATGACCTTTCTGTGGAGATAAATAACATATACTTGTAGAAGCATCAATTTAGAAGTTCCTACCAGTTGCTAGTAGAGTTCCTTCTTTCGTATACTGGAAGACACTTATTTTCTGACGTCATATTTGTGGGGTGTATGCAGAACCTGTATCCAAGCACATTGAAGAACAAGGACTAGAGTTCCTTCAATTTGCCTTCCGTTGGTTCAACTGCCTTCTGATACGGGAGGTTTGTCTTGTAACACTTGATTTAATATTTCATATACACAATACAAGATTGTCAACCTGTCTCATATCCTTGTAGATACCTTTTCATCTTGTCACGCGGCTGTGGGATACATACCTTGCTGAAGGAGATTACCTACCAGATTTTCTTGTGTATATATCGGCTAGCTTTTTGTTAACTGTAAGTTATGGTCACCTTTACTGGTTAATTTGTTTTGTGCATGTCACTTTTTCAGCTGCTAGTCACTGCATGTGTACTGTAGACTTTACAGTGCTCAACAAAATTTCCTTGTGAGCAAAATATTTGGCTTAAAAAGGTCTCCGTGAAAGATATGTGTTTCTACTACACATGGCCATGATATTTTAAAATTCTTTCCCCCCAGTGGTCAGACAAGCTGCAGAAACTGGATTTTCAAGAAATGGTGATGTTTCTTCAGCACCTTCCCACAAGGACCTGGGCGCACCACGAGCTTGAGATGGTCCTCTCCAGAGCTTACATGTGGCATACGATGTTCAAAAGCTCTCCCAGTCACCTTGCGAGCTAGAATCCAGTTCATGCTTGTAAGCAGTAACTATGGTCTGCGGGCCTGCGGCCCATTCGAGGCCCACATTCCTCCCTCTAGAGTTGTATGATCTTCGAGGAGGAACCATATGGAGCGTGTTTCTTTGAATTTTGTTCAGCGCATACTGTCTGTTGTATTCCTACTCCGATTTGTATATTTTATGAGGCATCAAGATCTGTTATGAAACTGAAGATGAATCGTACTGTTGATCTCGACAGCCGTGGACATTGTATTGTTTCCCACTTTTTTTCTTCTTTAAGTGGAAGTTCCCCACTTTGATAACACAACGTGTGCACCCTAGATTGAGCTATTGTTAATTGAGATGGTGGTATAAATTCTGTTATTGGTAAAATACACATGGTAATGATAGAGCTTAATTCTCATTGAACATTTTCCATGTGCCATTTCAGGCACGTCTTAGAATTCCTATGAATTTGTAAGCATGAGTTCTTCTGTTTTCCCTATTCTTAGGCTATCTCTGACAGGAAGACTCAAATCCGAGTTGAATCTTCTATCACGCCACAAGGCGCACTTGCTCAGTAGCAAGTACACCTAAAAAACAGTACAGTATAAAGAAAACCATGCATGGTCGTCGCTGGAGAACAATAGGTGCAAAAATAACCATTAAATATATGTAACAAAATGCTATTAACATCACCGACGCTTTGGCCGAGTGGTTAAGGCGTGTGCCTGCTAAGTACATGGGGTTTCCCCGCGAGAGTTCGAATCTCTCAGGCGTCGTTCATATTTTCCACTTTTTTTCTTCTTTTATTACGGGCTCTGGCTTCACTGCATCACCGTTCCACACAGCATGACTAGTATTCTACCATTTGCTCTTCTTTTCTTGCATGTTCTTTGTGCGGAATACCAGTCTGGGACTATAGCGGTTACACGGAGCGGAAAACACTCAGGAGTAACTTTTGTTTGCTCAAGGAAGCAAAAGAAGTCAGAGCGCAGGTTGCTACAAGCGACTGCCGTCCGCGCCAGGGAAGTATAGATGAACAAATGGGCCGGGCCAATCGGGCTGGCCCGAAGCTCAACAAAAATGGCATGGCACGAGCATGACCCGGCATAAACAAACCGGGCCTGGGCCAGCCCGAAGCACGGTGCGGTCTGTGCCTGGGCCTTAACCTCCGGCCCGGTTAGCCCGCAGGGGCCCGGCCCAGCACACCCGTTTAAGCTCAAATAATATATTTTTCGTTATTTTTAATGTATTTAAAAATAAACAGGTCACGGGCCATCCCAGACTGGCATGACCTGTTAATAGACCAGCACGGCCTGACCCACATAAATGAACTCGGGCCATGCTCGGGCCTAGACCTCCGGTCCGTGGGCCAGCCAAGTATGGCCCAATTTTTCTGGACCGTGCCAGGCCAAGGTTTTTATGGCCCAAGCCTGGCCGGGCTCAGGCCGGTCCAGCATGGCCCGTTGGCCACCTATACAGAGAAGAGCTGATTGATTCGACTCTACAAGCGTCTTTACCAAATCCCTTGCCACCCTCCCTAACCATGAACAGAAAGCACAGGCAAATTTTCAGCTGGTCCTAAGAGCAACGCCCATTTAACCCCGACAAGAGCCCACGACTCTACCCATTACCCAAAGTTGCCAACATGCACCCATAACTTGCTTCAGAGGCTCGCGTTCCATGTTTCTTCACAATCGGAACATGTGTAATGACAGTAACCACAAAATCAGGTCACTATTTCCTTGGAAGCACATGGCCCAGGTAATAAATCATGAGTTTATTGTGTTTATACCCTTGGTCAAAAGTTTAATTGTGATTTTACACATGAGTCATACAGTTAACACCAGCCGATACACTTCGGAAACAAAATTTCACATGCATCGCACTGGAACATGTCTAAAACTGCACCTGGTATCCATCTCAAAATTGTACTCATGCACCAGTAGAGAAACGGCATTGACGGGGGGCTAATTTCTGATTTGGATGCTCCAAATTATAAATCTGCAAAGAAATCTGACATGGGTTTACTTGAACTCCCACCCTTCACTGTTTTTCTACTCCTGGATCCTGAATTCGACCCAAAATACAGAATTAGAAACGGCCTTCAGAGAAGAAAATGGGTAACACGGCTTTCAGAAGATAGGGATACAATTATTAAGTTAACGGCACACTGCCTACTATAAAATATAATGGTCAAGAATGTTACCTTTTGAAGAGTTTGGCTCCGTATCAACGTCCATCTCATCATCATCATCGCTATCATCACTGCCAGCTCCAACTGACTCATTGCCATGGACTAAATGTGGACCGTTCATTAGTTCTTCCAAGTCCCACAGCTGCAAAAGAAACATGATGCAAATTTAATACACACGCACACAGAGAAAGAGGCTGCATGAGAGAAGGGACACCTTCAGTATTTTATCATGTGAAATGCTGCCTAGATATTTCTTGTCGTTTGAGAGAGCTGCACAGGACAGATGACCAGTGAGAACTTAGAACATGTAGATTAGTACTTCTACAAACAAATGGATAGAACATACCAAGAGCCTCAATTGGATATTCTGAATGTTCAGCAAGTGGCTGGATAATCCTGTTTGGCAATATACCCGCTAATCTGCATCCAAAAAATGGATTCCATGTTAAAGATGACAATTATTACATGTTAGTATTAGTCATTAGACAATAGTCAGAATCAGAAGAAAAGTGGATGTAAGGCAGTGTTTCCAACCTGATCACACCATCTGATGCACCAGAAATTAGAGTTTCTTCATCCAGCTAAAAAAACGCTTGCCATTAGAATAACTACAAAAAGGCAGCAACAATAATAATCTAAGGATCATGTCCCACTAACCTTCAGCATCGTGTCAACAGATTGTGTATGCCCCAAAAAGCGGTCACTAAACACAAAAATTATATGTCAGTACATAATACACTGCATCACTAGCAGAGAAACTTGGTCTACAATAAGAAAAAAAAAGAAATAAAGCACACATATAGCTACTATCTCAACGCCACAATAAAAGAGGAAAAAATAGCATTGCTATGCCTAATAATTTCAGAGGAAGTCAAACACCATGGGTGCTACTTCAAAAGTGGAATGCCACCATTGGTAGGCATTGATTATTACTACAGGCTAAACCTTATATCATAACATAACGAGAGATAGCATCATGGAAATTTAAAAGTTGTCTTAAGTCCTGCAACACAGTTACCTGCAATCCTGAAAGTATCCCCACGAATATAACAACAGCGCTCCACTCGAAGTTCCACAAACAACTTTTTTACCATTCTGTTGAGTCACAAAGAATCAGTTCACACTCAACTACAATAAATAAAACTACATCTGAAAATGTCAATCCGCAAAAAGCTGATGTAAAACTACATATGAAAATGTCAATCCGCAAAAAGCTGATGTGTACCAATAATCACCTTCATTATCACCAAAGATAGTAATTCATCTTCTGAAAATTCAGATTGGAACTTTACCTATTAGAAAAGTAGGCATGGTTATGAAAACTGATTAAAATTTGGATTTAGAGCACTGGACTGGCATGTGATGACAAGGCAACTCACTTTATTCCTGCGAAGATTGTTAACAGACAAAGTCCCATCGCCACTACAACAAGCAGAGCAAATAATTTATTCCAACGTTACAACACAAATAATAGTGGTGCATAAGTTCATGAAAATAGGATACAAAAAGACTGGTAGTACTCATTAGTGTTTGGCTGTTTGCCATGCCTGCAAAAATGCAATTATGTACCTTGTCGCCAGTATCTGATTTGTATCTGACACATAGGTCATATCTGATATGTAATCTTCATGGGCATGAAAAGTGTTACAGCAAGAGCGTTCCCGTGTATCCCATACCTAAAATCGTAGAGATTTTTTATTGCAAATAGACTTTATCAAAGATTAACTTCTAACTGATAAAAAATTAACTATACAGCAATTCATGTACATAAAACCATGCTAACATGTAAATGTCAGAACAGTCCAAAAATATATGTAATCAAAGCATATTTCTATAATAGGTGTCCTTACAACAATTTCACTTTCATATGTCTGAATACAGATGGTCCAAAATTCCAACATGTGTACTTAGATGAATTAAATGCCACATTCTTCATGCCATAATTCACCGAAATGTTTATGTACTGAGAAATGATAATGGAAGTTTACTCCATTTAACAGCTCTATCTATATGCAGCTTGAACTAGCAGATTTATTATTTGATACCTTAATGCAACCTTCATCGTCACCAGTGGCAACCATAGTTTCAGTAAGACATACAAGGCGGTTTATGCCATTCCTGCAATACCGATCAACAGAATGGAATACCCTTTAGTCACATAAATAAAAACTGTAACAACATGGCAAACTATCAAAACTCACTCATGCGCAGCCTCCAAACGGGCAATGGACTTGCCTGTTTCTACATCGGTGGCAAGAATCGAGCAGTCGGCAGATCCCGACAAAATCACTGAATATACCACAACATAAATACAACCCACAGAACCAGGTTAGAATATACAACAAGATATAAAGAGGTGGTAACACCTCCCAAAGTTTCGGATTATCATTGCCAACAACAAGGTGCTAGCTTTGAAACATAATGATTGAAGGACACATAGGAAATGTCATAAGTGTCTATAAAAAAATAAAAATGCACCGTGCATGAGTTAATAAAGTGGGATTTCCTATTGGTAAACTACGTATTTCAGAAGGCAATAATTAATTACCTTTTCCTGAGTCCACAAATCGAACAGCTCGACACGAGTCCTTGTGAGCTTTTACAACAAACAGCCTTTAGATTAAAGAAAACGAAATTTGCATTATTACCTAAGTATACAATTAACTTGTGAACAGTACAGAATCACATTCTAAAAAACCCAGAGTCATAGCAAACATGACATAATCAGGATCATATACACAATGAACGCACAGTAATTATGAAACTGAAGGCCGCAAGGAGCAAATGCCCAATCAACTGCCCTCACTCACACCAAAATATCAGGTTCTTAAAATCAGGCACCTGGTTTTCAGGATTAAGACTACTAATACACAATTATCAATTTGCACCAATACCATGACCACCATTATGTATTGCCTTATTGCAATTGGTATTGACATATTGGAACAGCGTAGAAGCTCAGGAACACTTATCTAGTACTAGCAAACAAGCAGGCCACCACTGAATGAAATTGACCAGCACGAGTACTTATCCAATGTAGAAAGCAGCGCAGAGAACCACTGAATGAAATTAAGCAGCACGGGGAGCACGAGTTTTCGAGAGTACCTCTCGGGCTGCGACTCAGGAGCATAGCGATACCTGCAGATAAAAAAATCGATTATAAGCAATGACCGAACTAGAGCACGGGAATCGACACGGGTTAAGATAAGGCAGGTTTTGGCAGTGCGTACAGGTGGAGCTCTCCGGTGATGAGGGAAGTGGCGACAACGGGGGAGGACGGGTGGAAGTCGAGGTCGAAGGGCATCTCCTCGTGGACGGCCTCCATCGCGGCGGCGGGCGAGGGGAGGGAGAGAGAGGCGGGCAGGCGGCGGCGCGGCGTGGAAGAGAACCACCGAGGACCCCGCGCGTAAACGGGGCCTTCAAGTTGTTTCGATCTTCTCTCGTTGACGGCCCATTTGGCCCGCCCCAGACGGACGAGGGACAGTTGTGCAAACCAAGTACCCACGTAGGGTCTTTTTCGTAAATATTGAAATTAGGGGTTTAATGTAATTAGTTGGGTTTTTTGTAACTCTGATCAGGATCAGGGAGGCTTTTGCAAATCAGTTGGGTCGCCGGCGGCGGCGGGTCCGGGCACCCCCGAACTGGGAACCCGCCAGCCTCAGACCGCCTCCTCGCCATGCCACGCCGGACAGAGCTCTGGTTACTCCGTTCCCGACCCCACGGCACGCACTCGAATGAGAAGAAGGGGGGAGATGAGAAAAGGTGGAGGCGGCGGCGGCGGCCATGGACTTGGACACGGCTACCTCTGGTCCCGCCGGCGAGCAACGACGACGTCATGGACAAGAGACCTTCCACCTCGGTGGTGCATTGACGAGTGGAAAAAGAGGAACGAGACAAAACACAAAATTCTTATATACATCAACGACGCTTTGGCCGAGTGGTTAAGGCGTGTGCCTGCTAAGTACATGGGGTTTCCCCGCGAGAGTTCGAATCTCTCAGGCGTCGTTAGCTTTTTTCTTGCATTATTTTTTTTTGCTGTGAACGTCGGTTCAGTGGACGATGTCTACGGTTCCGGCAGGCGAGCGCGCCGGTCTTATGATGACTCAGACCACGTGCTTCATCTGCTAAACTCTGCTGCTGTCATTTGGCATCACACAAGCCTCGAACGAAATACAGACAGGTGAGCAGCGCGTGTCGCAACCGGGGGACTGCATCCCCACAGTTTCCCGGCGAGGTATTGGCCGGATCCGTTCCTCCTCTGCTCTTCGCATAGTAGGATTGTCTCGCGCCAACGCCCCCCGGATAAAAGTTTGTCGCTTTTAGCGCCCCCCTGATTGCAGAACTTTAAAAATGTATGCTTCGAGAACTCCGTAGATTCCTGCAAAAAAAATGTAACGTCGGACGGATCCCAACACCAAAGTCTCTCGATCTCAAATAGGATCTCATGTCAAAAGCGGATTTTTTTTTCCCAAAGAAGGCTGCAAGTGAACGGTCTGTCTGATCACTGGAGTACTGTACAATACAACCGAGGAACTTGACCAGGCAGACCCGATGGAGGACGGCGGCGACCCGAGGGCCCCTCTGCTGGACGCTGGCGCCGGCGGCGGCCGCGCCCCGTCTCTGCGGCGCCACGACTCGGCGCGGTCGCTGCGCACCACCTTCCTGTCGCGGCTACCCGACAAGATGCGCGCCGGGCTCGACCCCGAGCGCCCCGCCGGCGTCGACCTCAACCGCGCCAAAGGCCTCTCCCGAGGTAACAGTCGGTCAATCACCAACCCTGCTCCTGCACCTGCCGCTAGCCACCGCTTGCATGGCTGTTGTGGGCTCAGAAGCTTCTCCCCCCTGCTTGCTTGCGTGGCTGCGCGTAGGTGAGAGGGAGTACTACGAGAAGCAGTTCGCGACCCTGCGAACCTTCCAGGAGGTGGAGGCGCTCTGCATGCCCGACGAGTTCGGCTCTGATCTCGAGGCTTTCGAGGACAAGGAGCAGAAGCAGAGCGAGTCGGCCATGAAGATATCCAACTACGCTAACGTTGTTCTACTGGCCTTCAAGGTGAGTTTTTCTTGCGTCTGTCTGTACAGTTGTGGGATGGAACTTGGCCACAGCGCCTTTTGACCCGTTTCGGCTGCCGAAATGGCAGGTGTATGCTACGATCAGGACGGGTTCCATGGCGATCGCAGCTTCCACGCTCGACTCCCTACTAGATCTATTGGCCGGGGGGATCCTCTGGTTCACGCATCTTTCCATGAAGAGTGTCAACATTTACAAGTACCCAATTGGAAAGCTTCGTTTTCAGCCGGTTGGGATCATTGTTTTCGCGGCCATCATGGCAACTCTAGGTGTTGCCATCTAACACACACACACACACACACCGCTTTTCAGTTCTCTAGGAAGAAATGTGCTGCGATTAATCCCTTGTGTCAATCATATTAGGATTCCAGGTCTTGATCCAAGCTGTTGAGCAACTGGTGGAGAATAGGCCTGGCGAGAAGATGAGTTCAGAGCAGCTGATATGGTTGTACTCAATCATGCTTTCAGCAAGTGCTGTGAAGCTTGCACTTTGGCTGTACTGCCGGAGTTCAGGAAATAGCATAGTGCGGGCTTATGCAAAGGTATGCAGGTCTTCTTTTTTCTTCTTGCGAAACAAAATGTATGTATTTCTACCATACATATAACATGACAATAAATCTAACTTTTGAAACTGTTACCCAAGTACTATTTGTTTCATCTGATTATATAAGGAACCTGTATCAGAGCACGATTTTGTTTTACTTGTGCTGTTCAGGACCACTACTTTGATGTTGTAACCAATGTTGTCGGTCTGGTGGCTGCTGTTCTTGGGGACAAATACTTATGGTGGATTGACCCCGTGGGAGCTGTACTACTCGCGGTCTACACAATCGTGAATTGGTCCAAAACTGTGCTAGAAAATGCAGGTACCTCCAAAGCTCGTTATGCCAAGTGTAATGAAAAATCTTGGTAGTGTCTAATTTTTCTCCCTTCAGAAATTTTGAGATTCGGATAATCGATAAAACATGGAATGAAATTCCATAAAAGCCTTCCTACAGGCTTATTATAGAAGGTTGTTTAGCCTCTCAGTGTTGCCAGTTATAAAGACTAGTGATAATTTGACACCAAAGATTTGCAGAGAAAGATATGCTTATCCAGTCATGTTTTGATGAATATATGATTAGTTTGTGGGGAACGTATAGGATGCAATCACCGTTTTTGTTGCAATCATGCAGGCAGCTTCTCAAATTCACACTATCTCCATCTTGCGATCACCGTGTTTTTCTCACTTAATCCCCTCGACCTAGCAACACATTGGAAAAAAAAAACGTATGGACACCATTGCCGGATGGAGAGATCTAAGCAAAGAAAATGTAGTGGTTGTAGGATGTAGGTCATGTGGACTTAGGGGTTGTTTGACGATTGCACCAAAACGGTGATTGCATACCAGTCAATATCTCTTGTTTGTGACTGTAATTCTTTGCCTCAGTTACCCTAGTGGGCCGATGTGCCCCTCCAGAGATGCTGCAGATGCTGACCTACCTCGCATTGAAGCATGACGCACGAGTGAGGCGGGTTGACACTGTTAGAGCTTACAGCTTTGGAGCCCTTTATTTTGTGGAGGTCAGTTAACAAGATAATATTAGAAATTTGCAGGCTAGTTGGGTTTGTACCTTTCCATTCCTTCCATCGATCTCAGCGTTTACCTTTGGGCATAACCTGCTCTTCTGGCAACACAGGTTGACATCGAACTCTCAGAGGATATGAGGTTAAGAGAGGCACATACCATTGGTGAGTCGCTGCAGGAGAAGATCGAAAAGCTGCCTGCAGTCGAGCGAGCGTTTGTTCATGTGGATTTCGAGAGCACTCACAAGCCCGAGCACAAAATCCGGAGCAGGCTGCCCTCAAGCGAGCCTTGATAAGTTTTGCTTAATCGTGTACAGAGCGAGCAGGATTACAGACAGAATTTGATCAATGGTTATATGAATTTCCTTTTGCACTTGCATAAAATAAGAGCGGTACCAATTTCTCAATGGAATGATGCAGGGTCTCCGTTTCGTGTTTACTGATCCTGATCACGCTTCCCTTGTGGAAGAAAGACACCATGAAGCACCATTCTGTTGTCTTTGCATGGAAGGAAGGGACCATGATTTCATCAAACAAAGGGATGTGCATTCACTTTACATGGACAATACGCCAGGTTCATCCAGTCACAAGTTATCCCAAATTACAGGAAGCTACCACGTCAAGCAGAGAAACAGATCTAAGACAATCAACACCACGCTGCTTTAAATCCTGCTAAATCTGTCAAGGCACTGGCCAGTCGCCGCTGCATTTCCAGGCTCCACTTACAGCAAAACTAGCTGGCAGCAGCAACCATAGCCGTGCAGGCATCCGTGAAAGTTGAGATCGGTGCGCCCAGCTGCAACTTATCATTGCATGCTAAGCTTAGCCTGACCTGTAAATCGGAGACAGGTGCCACGAATAACGTTACTAGCAAATAAAAATAAATGCTATGCTCATCCTACTACCCGGTACCAGCTATCTTGGAGTGAACTTCCAGGTAATTGCTTCATGAACGCAGTTATAGATTATACTTTGTGTCTGAATAAAAAAAAGCTTTCAGTGTGGCACCATTGCAAACTCTACAATGTAAAAAGAGTTGCTCTAATGTTATGATTCATGGTTTTCTTCTTAGTTAACTCCGTATATGTTGTAAGACATAGCCGATCCCAAGCCCGGGTAAAGGAGGAGGGGATCAAGCCCGGGTAAAGGAGGAGGGGATGTGATAGATTTGGTGAGCCAATAACTAAACTCAATCATTCTCATGGAAATGAAACTCAATAAAAAATAATAATAAAAAAAATTGTTAGATTTCATGTCTAGCTACCCCAAACAAATGCTTTGTTGTTGTTGTTACTCAGTCCTAAGAATTTTTCTTCAACTAAGATTAATAGGTATGAGCATATTAGGTAAATAATCAACTTGATCCATTATAATACTCATGGAACTTGGGTAATCATGAACCTAAAAAGTTCAAGTGAATGAAAATAGCAATCATAAACATATCTTTGCTGATTTGAGTGGAATTAGCAATAAAACCTAATTAACTAATAAGTATCTTGCACAACAATGGGATGCTAGTTGATGTGCAGAACTCCATGATTCAACTTAAATTTTTTTTATATGGGCATACTCGATATCATCCAAATCATTAATCAGCTTTACTCGAACATCGGGTGGCATTTGTATTTTGAACACGAACCTGGAAAAATATGCGAAATATCAAAGCAACGCTTCAGGTGGTTCATCACATCACTAGCAAATCATTACGATCATTTACCTCATTGAGCCCCCGTTACACCAATCAACTCACCCACGAAATCCTACTTTGCATACCACCAAAAACCGAAACCGAATCGAATCCTTCCCGAAACCCTGAACCACTCGCCCAACCTGACGTTTCAGGCATCCAAGGAAGGAAACGGGCCGCGTTCACTTACTGGTGTCGACGATGTCGCGGTGGGCGGCGACGTCGGCGAGGGACTGGGGCCGGCACTTCTCGACCCAGGGCGCGGCCCTGCCGGTGGCGGGAGAGTGGCGCCCTGCCCTTTGCCGTCACCCCGGCAGAGGGCGCGGCCGCGTCGATGTCCTTGGGAGCGGAGGCAGCTGCTCCTTCCATGGCGGAGCGGGAACCCCTAGAACTGGAGTGGTGGGTGGGACTCGAGGGATCGGTTGGGCGCCAATTCCAAACCCCACTCCCTCCTCTACTCTATTGACGCCTCGCGGCCGCGGCGCCTGAGGTGGTCGGAGTGGTCTCCGGTCAGTGCTGTCAGTGTGCGGCCGTGCCTCGAAGAAGGGCGAGCTGCGCGCACGTCGGCGTAAAGGATCGAAGAAGAGGTGCCCAGGCGTCGATGTAAAGCGCTGCGCGCACGTCGGCGCGGCTGATTCCCAAAGTCTCCTGGTCCATGACCATCGGGGGCGGTGGCTCCGCTACCGACCGCGGTGACCTGCCGGATTCCGTTTCTGGCGTTTGGACAGGGCACCTGATGCTTGCTGCGATCTCAAACGCCTCTTGTTTTTCCTCTCGATCAATAATCCGCCGCCGTATGCTTGCTAAGTTGCAACGAGTGCGTGCAGCAGCATCTAATCGGTTCGCTGCTGCGCCCAAGCCAGAAGAAATTATGAAACAGATGATGATGCCAAGGGGTTCATTGATCTGAATGATCGATTATTCAGGCTTCAGGTCACTGCAAACATCAGATGAGGCAGCACACGACCGGCAGCCGGAGCAGTAAAGACGATGGAGCTGGGCGGGGACACCAGGACTGAACGTCCGCGCGTGCTTCTCTCTCCGTTCACTTCTGCCCATAGATTAGCATCACTGCATTGCTTGATCACTCAAATCGTCAGAACACGATATGAAACACGTTACAACACAGGTATAGCTGATTGCCAAATTCTCGGAGAACATTGCGCAAAACCAATGGCTGATCACAAGACACTTATATCACTGAGGCATTTCTGGGACCAATGAAATAAGTCAAAACCAAAGTTGATAATACACTGGAATTCAGTCACTCTAAATGATACATTGGCATTCAATATCTTTCATATTTTTGTACCAGCTATCCTTTTCAATTTCAACGGCGAGATGAGTATAGTATTTGTTAGATATTTGGGATAACCATCCTTGACGGATTTCCTGAAATGTGTTCAATCTTCAATCCTTGGTCCACATGCTTGGAGAACTCAAAATACCATTTTAGTGATGATAGGAAGCTCTAGGCATGCCAATCAGATCAGGCAATATTCACAACGTGATCACGCAGAGAATATACAGAATAGGACACCACGCAAATTAAAAAAAAAAATCAGTGCAAGGCACTTTACTTACAAAAGCCCACACCCAAAACAAGCAGCCATGATCAACTACCCTAACTAATGAGTCCATAAACCATTATGTTTGGTTGGCATCCGAACTCTCATGGTCACAATCCTGAGACTTCTTCAGTTTTGCTACTAGAACCCACATATTGGCGAGTTCACTTTCCAGGAAGGCTTCTTTCTGCTTCGACTCCTCGATTTTCCGTTGGAGCTCTGCTTCTTTTTGTTCCTTCTCCATAAGCATATTCTCTAGAGCTTTTTCCCTTTCGCTATTTGCGGCAGCGTCTCTTCTGCTAGCTGGCTCATACCTTCTGCTCATGCTATCCCTTCTAGTACCTCTTGGTCCGTTGCTAACTCTGCGTGGAGTTGGAGTTGGACTTCTCATCGATGCCAGCTCACCCGCAAGCTTCTCATTTTGGTTCATTAGTTTTGTCACTTCCTCTGACAATGCTTTCAATTCAACTCCTGCAGCTGAAGCCAAGCCTTTTGCATATGTACTTTGTTCTAGAAGCTCTTGATTCCGAGCTTCGAGTTGAGTCTTCACTTCAGTGAGTTCACATACCTTTTTTTTCAGCTCATCAATCTCAACGTACTGAAGATCAAGCCATCGAAAAAAAAGGAACAGTAAGATAAAATAAACAGATCTGTCACATAAAAGCACATATATCTAAAATGAAATTAGCTGACGCGTGCTTTGTCAAAAAAAGGTCTTTGAAAATCCACAGCAGACAAGATAAAAAAGGATGAAACAATGCCTATTCAAAGTTTGAGCAAAACCATTGAAACAACATGAGGACAAAAAATATGAAAGAATGCTTGACTTCGTAGTCCAGCTCAAGATCTATCCATCAATTTATCTGTGCTAACAGAATTCACTTAGAGGGAAGTGGAAGCATATGCATATTTAGTGGTAACAAGTGTTTAGTATTAGTAAGCCTGAGTGGATATTTTGAACATTTAGTGCTAATAAACTTATTATTGTGGCCAAGCTAAAAGGTAGTGACTAACTGCATAGAAATTAAATTAATCATCTAGGCTATTGTCCTTTTCGAGCACACCCTTGAAAAATCCAATAACAAAGATGGTGGAAGCAAGAGCACAGAAAGCAAACCTGCTGCCGTTTTTGTGGTTCAGTAGAGGCATCTCTTGGAACTGCTTTTTCTTGATCGGCATGATGTTCAGCTTCATGGTCAACTCCTATGTTATTCTGTATAATGCTATTTGACAACAAATCCTTAGCTTCAAGAGCTTGGGACAACTGTTCCTTCAGACAAGTAACTTCTGCCTGTAATTCCATGCATTCACTAATCTGGAGGGGAAAATTCAAGTAAGGCACATCAATTGATTGTAACTGTTATGCCATTCACCTCAATAGAAATAAGGTTAGTTTTAGCACATATCTAACCTTCTCATTAAGTTGATCTTGTATTACTCTGTTATCTGCAGCCTTCACCTGCAATAAGGATAACAAATGATAACTTAAAACCAGATGAAAAAAGAGACCATCAAATTAATATGTTAGAGTACTCTATGTATAAAGTGTAAAACTGTCATAGTCAGGGGTACTTTATTCATTTTGGAGTAAGCCTTGACAGCCTATATATGTTCCCCTTGACAGCCTATTATGTTAATGAAATCATTTTTCCTCCAATATGGTATCAGATTAGGTGGATACCCAGGCCAAGGTCTCCTCTGCCGATGGGACCCGTCAGCGATCCCACTGCTTACAGGAGTCTAGCAGGTGCCCTTCAGTACCTCACCTTGATCAGACCGGATATCTCCTACGCGGTTCAGCAGGTGTGCCTCCACATGCATGATCCACAGAAGCTGCACCTCACCGCTGTGAAGCGGATCCTCCGGTACCTACGAGGCACCCTCTACTACGGCCTTCTCCTTCGTCGTGACTCAGCATCTGAGTTGGTAGTCTACACCGACACTGACTGGGCGGGTTGCCCAGACACGCGTCGGTCCACCTCCGGCTACGCTGTCTTCCTGGGCGACAACCTCGTCTCCTGGTCCTCGAAGCGGTAGCACATGTCCCGCTCGAGTGCTGAGGCGGAGTACCACGCCATGGCCAACAGTGTGGCTGAGGCCTCCTGGCTTCAGCAGATGCTTCAGGAGCTCCACTCCCCACTCACCCGGAGCACGTTGGTCTACTGCGACAATGTCGGCGCCGTCTACCTCTCAACCAACCCCGTCCAGCACCAGCGCACGAAGCATGTGGAGATTGACCTCCACTTTGTTCATGAGCGGGTTGCCCTTGGTGAGGTTCGTGTTCTTCACGTCTCAACGTCGTCACAGTTCACCGACATCTTCACGAAGGGCCTCCCTTCGTCAGTGTTCTCCGAGTTTCGGTCCAGTCTCAACATTTGCAGTGACTAGATGTTGGGACTGCGGTGGGTGTTAGAGTACTCTATAAATTAAATGTAAAACTGTCATTAGTCAGGGGTATTTTAGTCATTTTGGAGTAAGGCTTGACAGCCTATATATGTACCCCCTTGACAGCCTATTATTGTTAATGAAATCATTTTTCCTCCAATATAATAGGATAATTGGAGTAAGGGCGTACCTAGTGTCAAAGGCTCTCACACATTGTGGAGTACGGGGAAGGGTTATTTCTGGACAGCCTCACCCCTGCTTTTGCAGAGAGGCTGGTTCAAACATTAAAATAAAATGAAGAGCTGTGCATTTTAGAAAAGCATATAATAGCAGTTACCTATGGATATGTGGTTAGAATCCATTTGGATCAATTTCAACAGCATATTAATTCACAATTGAGAAGGTGGGCCTCAGTGGAATCAAGTTGTATCTCTTCAATGAATTGTAAGGCATGCAAGCATGCAACAAATTGATGATATTACTCCATATTCTTAAATTACTTGGGGATGTCATCAATGTTTCAGAAAGGGGTTGATAATAAGATTCTGAAATAGTCAGTTTTCAGGTTCGGGCCAAATATAGGCATAATGCCCCGTGATCATACAAATGCAAGGAGCACAATCTGTTTCAATACCTCGAGTTCGAAAGATTTCTCATTAAGTTGCCCAAGTAGTTCAGCATAAGACTGCAAAATCAATAAAAAATTATCCAACTGTTAAAGAGAAAAGCTCTTTAAGGAATAGCACGGAATGAGAATGGACAGACCATTACCGGTGAAAGTTCCAACTTGTCAACCTTCGCTTGACTACCTAAAGTTGCATGATCTATATCTCTTTCCAGCGAAGCTATTTGCTGTCTCTTTCCCTTGATTTCATTGCTGATCTTCTTCAATTCCATCTTTGCATGTCAAAATGTAAAGTTTCATGTGCTGAAAGCTCATAAAAACACTAAAATTCAGGTAAGAGAGTACCTGAATCTTCTCACTCTTTGGGCTTCTTCCAGCTTCCTCTGTAAGGTGCTTTAGAACACTTGTCTGAAGTGCAACCTCCCCTGATAAAATCTTCAACTGCTCCCTCAATAAATCAACATGCTCCATCGTTTTCCCACTGGTCTGGCACCACACCACACATCACTCATCATAATGTTTGGGAAGAAATAATAAATGCAGCAAATACTAAATTTTGATTGCATTTTATCCATATTAGGATAACGATATTGGCATATTGCAGTTTGCCTGGATATAACTTAACTCCCAAGACCTGCACTAGAGTCTGCAGCCACCTAAGTCTTCTAGCCACAAAGAAGTGCACAGCGGCTACTATGTTCGCAAATATTTGCCCTAACAAACGTGGCTTGCATTTAGAACAGTAACTGAGACTTTGCCCATTGTACACCTACTTATGATGCATCAGTTCTCATTCTCAAAGTGTG